>HG992037.1:2217500-2961666 GCA_905220475.3 Ennomos fuscantarius | reverse complement strand
ACCTACAAACTGTATAATAAGTGTATTGGCCTTAGATAACACTGTAGATTGACGTATTCAATTAACAACATCACAATATAAATCTGTTTTTAATAAGTATGTTCCTGTGTTATTGTTTTTTTAATAGCGTCATCAAGGTTAATACTGTTTTTGAGGTTTTATATCTTTTCTTTATCATCACGCTTAAAAAGTAAAACACATCATACAATAGATTGCATCTGATCTTCATTATGTTGCCCTCTATTTATAGAATCGGAGACGATATCAAAATATACTTTACCATTTGAAAACTTGTCAGTTACAAATACATTTGTGTACGGAAATGTGGTTCTACGGAAATTCATTAAGTAATTTTAATGTTTTGTATGCTGACATTTTATCTTTATTTGTATTGTAAATTAGGTTACGTCTACATCATAATAAGTGCAAACATGTTCTATAATTCTCACTAATTACAATTAAACATTAAGCTTTTTTGTTGCCTCTTAGTTTAACTAGATTTTCTGGACACAAGATACCTTCAGAATTTTACATCTGGCAAGCTCCTTGATATTGTACAACGTTGCAAAACGCCTACGCGTCTGTTGTATGCTGATTTTCCTGCAGTCGCTCATCTGTCAGAAAAAGTAGCATTCTGCTCCGCTAATCCTTGTTCACGGTCCATTAGGGTCAAATTGAGTGAGAGTTAACTTAAACAGGTTTTGCGTTAGCCAGCCTTTTGTTTTATATTGTGTTGTTTTGTTATATGGATTTCTCTGTTTTGGTGGTGTAACTTTTATTTTCACCTGTTTTCATGACACTTCTACAACTAAATTAAAAAACTTTGCTGGTATAACTTTATTTTTATTGTAAAATGATAATATACGTGTAACGTCATATATTATGTATTATATGGTCTTTACCTATGAAATTGCCGTTTTGTTTGAAAAAAGTTAAAGTATTTTTTTTTTCGAACTTATTTATTTCTGTTATTCAAAGTAATCACCCCTGCAATCAATGCATCTTTGCCAACGCTGTGGCAGTTTACGGATGCCCTTCTTGAAAAAATCAGCAGGACGGGAGACAACAAACTCTTCAAAGGCGTTTTGTACTGCCTCTCGGGAATTGAATTTTTTTCCCGCTAAAAAGTTGTCCAAATTTTGGAAAAAGTAATAGTCGGTAGGCGCAAGATCTGGTGAGTATGGCGGATGAGGGAGAGCTTCCAAACCCAACTCATGCAGCTTAGAGACGGTCTGTTGTGCAGTATGGGGTCGCGCGTTGTCGCGAAGTAGCAGTGGAGACGACCGATTGACCAAAGCTGGTTGCAGACGTGCGAGTTTCGCCATCATTGTGGTCAGTTCTTCAATGTACACATCTGCAGTAATGCTCTCGCCGTTTTGTAAAAAGCTATGATGAATCACACCAGCACTAGACCACCAAACTGTGACCATCACCTTTCTAGGGGTCATTTTTCGTTTTGCACATTGCTTTGGTACCGAACCAGGATCTAACCAACTTGCTGAGCGCTTTCGATTGTCAAAAAGAATCCATTTTTCGTCGCACGTAACAATTCGGTTCAAAATTCCTTCATTTCTGTGCCTGTTAAGCAGCGCAAGGCAAGTCTCGACGCGTACGTTGCGCTGGCGATCGTTAAGTTCGTGGGGCACCCATCTATCAAGCTTTTTTATCTTGCCAATCTGTCGCAAATGATCAATATTGTTTTGATGCTAACATCAAAAGCTGCTGCCAGCTCAGCTGTAGATTGAGATTCATCAGCTTCCACAATCGCCTTTAATTCATCATTGTTGACCAAAGTTTCCGGACGACCACGAGGTTAATTTTTCAAGTCAAAATTCCTAGAACGGAACCGAACAAACCAATAACGGGTTGTACGTTCGTTTGTACAGTTCTCCCCGTAAACGTCGTTGATGTTACGTATCGTTTGTGCCGCGTTGGTGCCACGACGGAACTCATACTCCATAATTACACGAAATTTCAAAGTATCCATTATGAGGAAAAATGTTGAAATGTAATGAAAATACAACGCTAATCAATAAACAAAAGACTTATATTGTAAATAGAATGTCATATTTTTAAAACAAAATTAATTTGAATTTAGAATTCATAGCCAATCAAAACTTTTTTTTGTTTGAAAAAGCCTGTACTGCAAATACGGCAATTTCATAGGTAAAGACCTATTATATACATGTACTTATTATGTATACTTATTAATGTTTTATACTCAGCCCAATGTCATTCCGCTCATTTACTTCTTTATAATATTAATTAATTAAACCTGTTAAACTATCAAAAATGCTCGTTAGGTTATTTATTTATTCGCTTCGCCGTCGAAAAGTTGTATGGAAGGAATTTAATTATTGGTAGCTCTTTGATGTTGGTGAGCTCTCGGTAGAAAGTAACTATTTTCTTTGTGGGTGAGTTTTAGCATAATCCATTGTCGAGATTTGTTTCAAAATATCGGTGCTTTAAGCGCTTGCGTTCTTTAAGGGTGCATAACGATATCTAGTTTATTTTTAGAGACCTAATATCTTTTATTTCCTATTGTTGTTGATTGTAAATTATGAATTACTATGTAATATTTATAATTTTTAATTCATTAAATAAATAAAAAAACAATTAAACATAAAACGAAATAATCTAATTGAATTTATTGATTTTTTTTTATATAAAATACTAGCATTGTTTGAGTAAAGCATTATACAATGTCTTGGTCTGCAATGACAGCACTGCTGCTGGGCAATCACGTAACGTGGCACCAACGCGGCACAAACGACACGTAACATCAACGACGTTTACGGAGAGAACTGTACAAACGAACGTACAACCCGTTATTGGTTTGCTCGGTTCCGTTCTGGGAATTTTGACTTGAAAAATGAACCTCGTGGTCGTCCGGAAACTTTGGTCAACAATGATGAATTAAAGGCGATTGTGGAAGCTGATGAATCTCAATCTACAGCTAAGCAGGCAGCAGCTTTTGATGTTAGCATCAAAACAATATTGGTCCATTTGCGACAGATTGGCAAGATAAAAAAGCCTGATAGATGGGTGCCCCACGAACTTAACGATCGCCAGCGCAACGTACGCGTCGAGATTTGCCTTGCGCTGCTTAACAGGCACAGAAATGAAGGAATTTTGAACCGAATTGTTGCGACGAAAAATGGATTCTTTTTGACAAGCGAAAGCGCTCAGCAAGTTGGTTAGATCCTGGTTCGGTACCAAAGCAATGTGCAAAACGTAAAATGACCCCTAGAAAGGTGATGGTCACAGTTTGGTGGTCTAGTGCTGGTGTGATTCATCATAGCTTTTTACAAGACGGCGAGAGCATTACTGCAGATGTGTACACTGAAGAACTGACCACAATGATGGCGAAACTCGCACGTCTGCAACCAGCTTTGGTCAATCGGTCGTCTCCACTGCTACTTCACGACAACGCGCGACCCCATACTGCACAGCAGACCGTCTCTAAGCTGCATGAGTTGGGTTTGGAAGCTCTCCCTCATCCGCCATACTCACCAGATCTTGCGCCTATCGACTATTACTTTTTCCAAAATTTGGACAACTTTTTAGCGGGAAAAAAATTCAATTCCCGAGAGGCAGTACAAAACGCCTTTGAAGAGTTTGTTGTCTCCCGTCCTGCTGATTTTTTCAAGAAGGGCATCCATAAACTGCCACAGCGTTGGCAAAGATGCATTGATTGCAGGGGTGATTACTTTGAATAAAAGAAATAAATAAGTTCGAAAAAAAAAATACTGTAACTTTTTTCAAACAAATCGGCAATTTCATAGGTAAAATATTATTTTCCAAAACTTGTGTTTTTTTCAATGTTAGTGCATAAAATTTGTGGCATTTTATTCGATAAGTGCTGTATTATAGGCATGAGTGTGGGAAAGTGGTATAATGATGGTGAAACGTTTCTTTTCGTGTTGTTTCCAAAACTCCATAGAAGCTTCTGGTAAATTTGCCACCACTTTACTAGGAGTATGACTTGGCTAGACTAGACTATGACTTCACTTGATGACTTGGACTGTGACTTGACTTAACTTGACACATTATATAATATTAATTAACTTGAGAAACTATATCAATTACTTGACACTGGCTAAATACACAAAAGTGTCACAAATCAAAACAAAAAAGTGCTATTACGTACTTTCAAGTTTCACATATAGTTACACGTGTTATGCAAGAACTGCTTATTGTTATAGCACATCATAATATTATAACGTACCAAAATAGTTCTCGACGTTATAACATCGCAATTGGATCTTGGGCTTTTGGCAACGTTGTAAATATTCATTCAACATTGGGAGTGACTGTTAAAAACAATGTTTCCGTTTTTATACCATTTTATTATATTGTCAATGACGTATAAGCAATTCGTATCTACAAAAAAACCTGTTAAATTAAAATCACAAGTCACAAAGGAATATATACTACATGTAGATTAAAGACACTTCACAAATGAGGCTTTTGAGAACAAGACCCAGTAAGTTGACTCTATAAAAATATACAATTTGATAACGAACGTAAAACATATTCAAATGATATTTAAAGAGTATAAGCTATTAGATGGCGCTGTGTGAAATATCCACAGATATTTATTATTATATAATATATATAAGCTAAAGACCTAAAAGCTCTTTAACTCAGACTAGAACACAGCAGAAAAAACAGACTCAGACTTGAAGAACAATATCCTAGTCTGAGCTCTCTATTAACTAGGTTGATGCCTGCTGTTGGATGACTCAAACATTGTTTGTTTGCAAGAAAATTCGTAAATTCAACGTATTCAAATTTTCATGTAATATACTTAGTATCGGTGAATTTTTCCAAAACTTTAGAAAATGTTTTTTTTCCTGTTGAATTCGTGCCTTCGTAGCGTCATTATCGGCGTCGAACATTCTATCACTACGTGACTGTACGTCTGTTAGTTACTAGATTCTTGGCACTGGCGTCGTCTTTACGTTCATTGACATTTATGCTGCAGAATTTTGTACAATATCTCCATCCGTGACAAAATTTGCATATTCGATCGAGTCGATCGAATGTTACTTAAGTACATGCAGATTTTGTTAATCCATCGAATATTAGGTACATGAAACTAAATTCATCTGTAACAATACCTACCTCCACGATGAAATGACTGGCCCGATAGCTCAGTTGGTAGCAACCCTGCCTTCTGACCTATGGGTTGTGGGTTCGATTCCCACCTAGGACAAACATTTGTGTGATGAACATAGGTGTTTGTTCTGTGTCTGGGTGTTATATTCTATTCTATGTATGTATTTTTAAAAAAAAGTATCTAAGTATTGTATCAGTTATCTAGTTCCCATAGTACAAGCTTTGCTTAGTTTGGGGCTAGATGGCGCTGTGTGAAATGTCCACACATATTATTATTATTAATGATTCAATTTTTCAATCTCATGAACCTTGCTATATTTCATTTGAAGTTATTAGCTAGATGTCATGTGCTAATCAATTACATTACATTATTCTTTGTTTTTCATTCGATCTGAGTCTTCAACAATGAACAGGTCATCTTCTAGGCAAGCATGCACCAATGAACTGCGTCGTCACTTTCCAGGGTGATACAATGGTCAAATCGTCTATCTTTCTTTATATATAAAAATGAATCCCTATTTCCATTGGTCATTGCATCACGCGTGAACGAATGGAATGTTTTCGCTATTTCTTTTTTGTTGTGCTTCTTATTGTCAGAAGGTTCTTATGAATGAAAAAGTTAAGAAAGTATGGAAAATTTTCACCACGCGGGTGAAACCGTAAGGGGCCGTTCAAGTATAACGTAAGCAGATTTATTACTCTTTATTAGCTCTTACCCCTCCCCCCAATGCTTACGTAAGCATTTTTCAATTAATGTATTGGTTTTATAAATATTATAATTATAATGTTTAGAGTTACAAGCAAAGACAATGTGAGGGTTGTTATTCGTATGAATAGGTAAATAACTACCGATGACGTAATCATCATCTAGACTCCCCCACCCCCCATGTCATCCAAAATAAGCAAAGCAAAGACCCCCCCCCCCCCCCATAGTGCTTACGTAATACTTGAACGGCCCCTAAACAATAAAAAAAATGTGAAGTGATTATTAATTAAGTAGTAACTTAATCAACCAAAGTTTGTAAATAAACCTATTCCTACATAATTATAAATGGACAGTGAATAATTATTATCATAAATTAAACTTGCCTCTTTCAATGTTTTATATTAGGTCTTTACCTATGAAATTGCCGTTTTGTTTGAAAAAAGTTAAAGTATTTTTTTTTCGAACTTATTTATTTCTTTTATTCAAAGTAATCACCCCTGCAATCAATGCATCTTTGCCAACGCTGTGGCAGTTTGTGGATGCCCTTCTTGAAAAAATCAGCAGGACGGGAGACAACAAACTCTTCAAAGGCGTTTTGTACTGCCTCTCGGGAATTGAATTTTTTTCCCGCTAAAAAGTTGTCCAAATTTTGGAAAAAGTAGTAGTCGGTAGGCGCAAGATCTGGTGAGTATGGCGGATGAGGGAGAGCTTCCAAACCCAACTCATGCAGCTTAGAGACGGTCTGTTGTGCAGTATGGGGTCGCGCGTTGTCGTGAAGTAGCAGTGGAGACGACCGATTGACCAAAGCTGGTTGCAGACGTGCGAGTTTCACCATCATTGTGGTCAGTTCTTCAATGTACACATCTGCAGTAATGCTCTCGCCGTTTTGTAAAAAGCTATGATGAATCACACCAGCACTAGACCACCAAACTGTGACCATCACCTTTCTAGGGGTCATTTTTCGTTTTGCACATTGCTTTGGTACCGAACCAGGATCTAACCAACTTGCTGAGCGCTTTCGATTGTCAAAAAGAATCCATTTTTCGTCGCACGTAACAATTCGGTTCAAAATTCCTTCATTTCTGTGCCTGTTAAGCAGCGCAAGGCAAGTCTCGACGCGTACGTTGCGCTGGCGATCGTTCAGTTCGTGGGGCACCCATCTATCAAGCTTTTTTATCTTGCCAATCTGTCGCAAATGGACCAATATTGTTTTGATGCTAACATCAAAAGCTGCTGCCAGCTCAGCTGTAGATTGAGATTCATCAGCTTCCACAATCGCCTTTAATTCATCATAATTGACCAAAGTTTCCGGACGACCACGAGGTTCATTTTTCAAGTCAAAATTCCCAGAACGGAACCGAGCAAACCAATAACGGGTTGTACGTTCGTTTGTACAGTTCTCTCCGTAAACGTCGTTGATGTTACGTGTCGTTTGTGCCGCGTTGGTGCCACGACGGAACTCATATTCCATAATTACACGAAATTTCAAAGTATCCATTATGAGGAAAAATGTTGAAATGTAATGAAAATACAACGCTAATCAATAAACAAAAGACTTATATTGTAAATAGAATGTCATATTTTTAAAACAAAATTAATTTGAATTTAGAATTCATAGCCAATCAAAACTTTTTTTGTTTGAAAAAGTCTGTACTGCAATACGGCAATTTCATAGGTAAAGACCTATTATTTTTCCTTACGTTACTGGTAAGAAATAGGTAAGCTCCATATATATTGTATCATTGTGAGTAGACGAAGTCTAATGTTGAATTTGGATTTGTGGTTTAACCCGCGGATAAAAGTATCCTATGTGGCAACCCAGCGTATAAACTGTCTGCATTCCAAATTTCATCAAAATTAGTCACATAGTTACAGAGATTAATGGTAACAAACATACATACACACACAAGAACTTTCGCATTTATAATATTAGTATGATTATATCTCTTATTTACCCTTTTATATCCACGGATGGAATTCAGTTATTTTCATCATCATCATGTTTCTGTGTTGTTCGAATCAGTTGATCTATATCATCCATGGCTATAAGTGCTATTTTATTTAGCTTTATTGCTTACATGAATTTAGAATTCTGCCCACGTACGTATAAAACAGACGCGATGTCTTTTTCGATGCCATATTGTGTATACATCATATGTGTTCCAAGAAACTGACATTTAACATCAGTTGATACTTCAGAAAAATCTTCCATCTGTGTGGTCCTCTACGCCAAGTTCATCCTGCTGCGTCTACTCTACATCATCATAAAGTAAAAACTTTATCACCACGGAAGTTTAAACGTCATTTGTAAATTATAATGCGTTACAAAATGAACCTTCATTCTATGTATTGTGATTGATTCTTGAACGTATCGATTTCATTGTAGATTATGTAAATGGTACACAGCTGTGGTGCCGCGTGTTCTATTCCGAGTTTAATTAGCGGTTGATTATAAACCCTATTTGTTCTTCGTTACAGTTGAATATTGTTTGCGTATGCTAAGTGCGCAGGCAGTGTGTTATCTGGTTGCATAAGTGCAAGGGCTATTGTGACTTTATCAGCGTTCTGGTTTGTTTACTGACGCCATTGCTCCGGCTGAGCTGACTTTGCGATCAGATTTATGCATTTACTAGTTGCGGCCCGCGATTTCACCTGCGTATTGAAAGTATTTTAACTACTTGCTCATACCACGGGAAAATTTCACTTTTCCGGGATAAAAAGTAGCCTATATGTTAAACCAGTGTATAAGCAAGCTATTTTGGTACCGAATTTCATCCAAATCCACTCAGCCGTTTGAGCGTGAAAGAGTAACAAACATACACACATACAAACTTTCGCCTTTATAATATTAGTGTGATTTGTTCATTTTATAATAGATTCAGTGAGCATTTGAATAAGAACTTTGATTGAATTTCGGGTTTGAATGTAGTTATGATTACACTTACCACCAAACCTTACAATGGATGATGCCGGAATCACAGACCAAGTAGAGGATACTATGTATATTAGAAGAACTGGATTTTCATCAACTTTGACATTGATCTTTACGTCATTTAACTAAAACGAAATTTGAGAAGATAATTTGACAATTGTATACAACATGACATTGTATGTAACTACGAGATCTTTAGACATCAAAAAGCCTTAAGACTCTTCTAAACAAATGACAAGTTGTTCTAGGTGCGAAGAAGATTAAAAATAATAGCTGATATTTAAAGAGGTGTGGATTCCTACGTAAAATTCAAAGGCAAATCCGAAATACAATCAACCCGTACGTATTATTACATGCTAACGTTTAATTTTAACTATACAACTTTGAAAACGACACACGTCGTGCCGAGATATAACCATAATATATATCATCAAGTCAAACTTCAATTGTTCGACGGGAGCGGTATTAAAACAATTGCTATTTTATGTTCAGAGGATGTTGAGGCGCAGAACTACTTTATGACTTTTGTATCTAAATATATATAACTCAAAGGTGACTGACTGATTGACTGACTCATATAGTGATCTATCAACGCACAGCCCAAACCACTGGACGGAACGGGCTGAAATTTTGCATGCAGGTAGATGTTATGACGCAGGCATCCGCTAAGAAAGGATTTTTTGAAATTCCAGCCTTAAGAGGGTGAAATGGGTGGTATACAATTGTAGCTTCACACAATCCTCTCCAATTGTGAAGTATATAGTAGATAAATAAGGAAAGGGTTATTTTTTATGAAGATCAGCATTATAGTTCGCCCTGTATGAAGTCATTCTACACAAAGGTTTTTTTTAATTTTGGTTCTTTAATTCATATCCATCCTAAGATAGCCTGGAATAAATCGCTTAATGCGATAAGGCTGGCCTTTGTTCTACCATTCTTTATAAGTTTTTTTAAAGGCGCTGGTATGTATTAGTTGGTGTTCAATAAAGTATTATTGTGTTGTATTGTAAAGGCTATCGAAAAAATGTTAGCAAATAAATGTATACCTAATAAGTCGTGTTAATAGAATTCAAAACTCTGCATCGATAATCTGGCAGAAGATTACGTTAAATTCAAATTACTTATTAACCACATGTATGGCTAGATTATAATATAAGTAGAGTACCCAAAAAAGGTATTCTTGAAAAAAGAAAAATATATATGTCGGCAGAACGGGTTCTGCGTAGGTTGCAACCTATATAACTATAGGCTTTCAGCAAGTGCACCGGACCGTGTCTGGAACAAGAATGATCGTAGTTTTTTTTTTTTTTTTTTTTTTAACGAGCTAATGCTGTTGGTCTCTATCGACCTTTACAGCGTCACCGGGCGGGAGGGCGGGCGCTTAGGGCGCCCAGCCGTCAAAAGTGGGAGGCAACTAGCTCAAGGGCACCCCTGGGGTGCGAGCCTCGGCTTGGGCCGTTGCCGGGATAAGAGGATCGAGAAGACTACGTCCACTGGAAGAGTGGACCCTATTGAAAGTCGCGACCGTTCTAGCTAACCTACGGGGGGTACGTCGACCTCGCCGGCGGGGTCGGTGTCTGATTGTGTTACGCTGGTATCCTATACCGGTGCCGAAAGCGGTACCTGAGCCAGAAGGGCTAGACTGGTCCGGTGATCCTAGCGCAGCCGATACTACGGCTGCTATAGGATCATCCGGGTCGCTCAAGACGTGTCTCGGGCGGCGACGACGGGGTGAAAAGAATGATCGTAGTACACCAATCGATCCCTTTATATAGCCAGATGGGTGGGGCAGCGACGACAGTTGCCGGTGTTGCCACTGTAATAAATTTAAATGCTGCCACAGGGTAAATTACGGTACTGCCCGCTGCGCATAGAGTTTATAACTGGACGTAGCCGCCGTCATATATAACATTCCCATATAACCATTAGTTATATTTGCGTCAGTCATTATTTGGGCTAAGTTAGCCTTGAACTTGAACACTAGCACGATAGTACTATTGTTTATTCTGTGATTAGGTCGCCGCAGTGTTACACAACACAATATAATACATAATATAATTAATATAACTTAATATTAACATAATTAATATTGATCGAAATACAGAAAAAACCAGAAATAACAATAGCCACTTTCTCCCTATTGACATAAGATACCCAAATAATTCTTAACACTCACTGAATAGAAGCTTGAACTACCGTCACTCTACGTGCACTCCCACATACATTGTGAGATTGTAACTGTAAAGTTTTGCTAAATTGCTACTTTACTAGTGATAGCGGTTAGGTTCAAATTGTGTTTTTTCTAACTTCGCTCAGTAGAGCAGCCTCAGACACGAGACATCGACGACACTAATGGTACGATCAGCGAGCGAGCGCTTGTGGATTCATCTATTTTATTTCACTCGTGAAGGACTGCACTATCACCTAATCATTAATAATATGTGAATTTGCAATATCTACACATCTTCTATATATAAAAGAAAGTTAGTGTTAGTTACACTATTTATAACTCAAGAACGTCTGAACCGTTTTGGCTGAGAATTGTTGGGGAGGTAGCTTAGAACCAGGAGACGGACATAGAATTTTTTTATTTTATTATCCCGTTAGACCGAGTTTTAATAATTCACCCGTGCGAAGCCGGGGCGGGTCAACCAGTGGTTAATATAATTTTTCCTTTGTTATAATAAAAACGCTGCGACATTATGAAGTGTCAGTAGCCACAGAATAAACAATACCCACGGTTTGTTTACATTTTATCTGTTTACAATACAAACAGATAATTATAAACCTAGTCATGCACAACTGCAGTTTGCATTGCATAATTTACCTACTTCCTTCTTTGTTTATAGCCGTGCAACACGAATTAATACTTTTAATTTCTAAATATTTTCATGATAGTGCAGTCTTCTTGCAATGGTATACAATTTAGTTACATGAAATTTTTATGTTACAGGTACGTTCACGGTTATACAACTATTCAACGGGATCAGACCGAGGAGGTAACGTAGGAAAATAGGTGAAACTCAGATCGCCCCTCGACTGTTTACTATTTCCAGTCTTCTATTTTAGACTGTGGCAATCCACTGAATGCCTAGTGCCTATTCCTAGTCTATCGACACCGACCTATTTATAACTGCTATTCCAATTTCAAAAACAACATTGCATTATGAGAATTTGTTCTTTCTTTGTATGAGCAGTATATTATTTATCTATTCTGCGGCGGCATGCGGCACCCTAAATGCCGTTACAGATATTCCGCCGCTGCTGACACCGACAAGATGTAATAATAATACCATGCCGGATGAAAATGCCTACACCCACTCCAACCGCATGGATTTTAGCCCGCCCTACCAATATTTAATAATAATTATGTAGGTATACAGCAACTACCGACATACACACGCTATGACGCGGCTATCGTCAGCCTTCCCGATACCTAACTATCTCGTAGGTATTACAGCCGGGCTTGAACATCTGTTACGCTGTGGCTTACTGGGTCCGACGTAAGTGAATCCCTCACCCCGTCGTCGCCGCCCGAGATACGTCTTGAGCGACCCGGATGATCCTGTAGCAGCCGTAGTATCGGCTGCGCTAGGATCACCGGACCAGTCTAGCCCTTCTGGCTCAAGTACCGCTTTCGGCTCCAGTATAGGATACCAGCGTTACACAATCAGACACAGACCCCGCCGGCGAGGTCGACGTACCCCCCGTAGGTTAGCTAGAACCTTCAATAGGATCCACTATTTCAGCAGACGTAGTCTTCTCGATCCTCTTATCCCGACAACGGCCCAAGCTGAGGCTCGCTCCCCAGGGGTGCCCTTAAGCTAGCTGCCTCCCACTTTTGATGGCTGGGCGCCTTAAGCGCCTGCCCTCCCACCCGGTGACGCTGTAAAGGTCGGCAGAGACCAATAGCATTAGCCCGCTCTTGACGTTTGCTTTCAGGTTTATGTAGGATTAATCAAATTGTTTTGATCAAACATGCCCCCGGGCGTTGAAAGCTAGCCTTTCATCTAGAACATACCAAGTTTTAAAACATACACTAAAAATGTACTCGTGATATAAAAAACTAGTACAATATATAAAATTCCGGAAATATGTATTGACCGATACAGCTTTATCACGGCTAATTTAACGTTATCGCGAGTACTTATTTGTTATGAACTTATATTGGGTGACACAGTTATTGTAATCTATTTCATTAATACGTGGCTTGATAAATACATAGGAAGAGATAAGCCATTGTTTTGTTATTTAAAAATAAAAACATAATATCAAGTTTTAGAACGACAAACTATGAGCTTTAATTTTGATACAACAACGATCTACTTAGTATATTATTTGAACCAAAAACTAATTATTTTCGATGGATTTAAAGTCAAAAAACTATCCAACAGGAAGCATTGGGCTAGTTCATTAATCCCCCCCATTCACTTTCGCCATAAATTGTTTACGGCTCTCATGATAGGAAGAAGTCACCGTAGCTTATCTATTGGTTCAGGGGGACAAGTGGGATTTGAACCTCGGTGCGCCGTATTCACAGTGCATGGGCTACCGTTGAACTAAACTCGCTCACGCGGTTGACTTCAAAACGCCAAAATTTCGTTGAGGTCACTTTATAATACTTATAAATATTTGTGAACATTTCACACAACGCCATCTAGCCCCAAACGCCCAAATTAAGCAAAATCTGTTCTATGAACGAACTAGACTGATAGAACACTCAGATACTTTTTTTTGTTAATACACATCATACTCCTACTAAAGTGGGGGCAACTTTAAAAGAAGCTTCTATGGAGTTTTGGAAACAACACGAAAAGAAACGTTTCGTCATCATTATACCACTTCTCCACACTCATTCCTGTAATCCACTTATGCACTTAACGAATAAAACGCCATTAATTTTATGCACCAACACTGAAAATAACACAAGTTTTGGAAAATAATACAATGCGGTGACGCGATCTTTCTCGTTTTCCCGCCGAAAAAACTCCAGTCATATCTATTATTATACATTACCTATTATATTATAATCTTCATTTATGATCTGTATCTAAAAATGTAGGTACCACGTGTCCTTCTAAACGTAATGGCGGCTTTTTATATCTAACAAAAACTGACCGTAACGTAAACTTAGTAAGTAGGTACCTACTACCTACTGTCTAGACATAAAAACAAAACCTAAAAACAACATTTGAAGATACCTCTTAACAGGTTTAAAATAGAGTCTAAACTTGTATAATTTAAGTTTGAACTTTAAAGTGATTGCCATGTCGCGCACGTGATGGGAACGAGCCAAGCTCATTGCGGCCCAAATCATGTCTTCACATTGAGTAGAGTTGAGCTTGAAACGTGAACAGATTGAGACGTCGATATCGGGTTACCCGGAACTATAAAAGTAAAACTTTGACTTAAGTTGTGTACGCTAAAATACACTACCCCGCTCACCTGAATACCTAACCACTAAAGTAAAAAAAAGTCTAAGGTTAATTGCAAATAGGCTATTTTTAGCCAAAAAGTCAAAATTATATTAGGTACTTAAAATCAAGTTGTTTTACTAAGGATATAGAATTACAAAGTGCTTATTGTCAAATATGACTATACAAATATATAGATAAGTTAAAATTTATAAATATCGCATGTTTGAATTTTATTTAATTTTGATATTTCGTTCGAAAGTAAATATCGCTTTAATATCGAACTTTCATAATTAAATACAATTATATCCTACTCATGTAAATGCGAAAGTTTGTGTGTATGAATGTTACCTTCTTATCACCGTAACTACTAAACCGATTTTGATGAAATTTGGAATGTAGCTTATATATAGTTTAACACATAGGATACTTTATCTCGGAAAATTAATCCATCCATTTCTGAATAAACAAATGAGAAATGGCAAAGGAGAAGGACACTTCGAGTTACTTTGGTGTCGCTTTGGTGGTCCAGAACTCGCAAGCCGTACTTTCTATAAAAAAATGGTGTAGGAAACATTTACCTTCATTTTAAAAGACCTTTTTTTGAGATTCAGTGATACTCCATGACACATGAGACATAGAGCGGCTAAGTTTCTTTGTTATCACTATAATGAAAGACTTTCTAGAACTCATTTCAAAAAGGGCGTTAACCCATATAAGTACAAAGAAACCATTATACCATTAATTAGCTAAACGATATTCATTTCGCAATTGCATAGAACGGCTCATATTGCATATTTCCCAAGTCACACAATGGGACAATGTGTATATTGAAACTCTGCTGGGACAAAGGTAGCATTGACCTAAAAGTGTCTGAATGTTGTGCAACGATGAGATGAACCAATACGGCAGAGAATTTAGTAGACCCTGGCTGTGGCATCAGCACAAAGCTTTGACATGATGGTTTAAGGAACATCATAGCTCACAGCTCTCAAAAAAAATACGAGTGTGCTTTAGACACACGACTGAATTTATATAGAATAAACTCTTTATTGAAACACCACATCTTAAATTATTAAAAAAGTGAACAAACTTAACCAAAGTGTAACAATGGGCGGTCTTATCGCTCAAATCGATCTCTTCCAGACAACCTTGCACGGCAAGGTATAAAGCAATATATGGAAAATTAAAACTTTAGCTCCATCTCTCTACCCCCTGCCCCTACAGTAATATACGAAACGTAGAGAGGGAGATATAAGTATACCTCCCTCTCTACTTCCGTTCGCCAGCAGCTTACCCCCAAGTCAAGCGTGCGTAAAGAAGTTTTTCTTCAAAAACATTTCATATATTCTTTTACTCGTACTTCTCCCGAAATCTAAGCAAGTGTTTTAAGTATGCGGTTAGTAAGGTTAGATAAATAGATAAATATGACGCCCGTATCACCCTTTTTTGTGTTTCTAAACAATGGTGTCGATTCTGTGTCGCATACTCTAAAGCCAAACTAAATTAACATATTTCCGTCTTTTTCATTTCCCCTTTATCAGAAGAGTACCGCCATACTTTAAGTTTACTTTAGTTTTAGAGAATGCGACACAGAATCGACACCATTGTAACTCATACGATAAAAGTTAATTTTCCACTGATCCGGCATATAAAATTAGAATGTCACTCCATTTTCCGATCGGCACTTTCTTTGTTTACTGTTTCATTATTTTTGTTCGGGGCCGATTGTTCAATTGCATAATATTATTTTGTTCCTTTTCCTAGGGTACCTTAGGCACTCTAATTGTATTACAATCTAGCCATAGATATTTCCCTAATACGTGATTTTCATGAAATGTAATGAAATGAAAATGAAAACCCTTAAACTTCTAAAAACCCTAATTTTTAAGACTGTTATTGTTTCTATCAAGGCGAAGATACTTCGTTCATGTGTTTTTCCCAACATGGTAAATCTTAAAGGTTAATTGTTCCCGTAGAAAAAAAAATTAACCTTAGAATAAGAACATTATCTGAGTATCGAAAAGTTTGGCCCATAATTATAATATTCTATCGTTTAGTTTTATCAAAATGGTCACTATTATATTGTGTAGTCATGTCCTGCATTGTATCCAGCATCCGATCTGATCGTCTTCATAAACAAATGCTTTTATTATAAACCACGCCGTTCGAACGAATGTTTACAAGCAAATACAGTGTGTATGCTAGCAGAGGCGTTGACAAAAATTATTTCCTAGATTCATGGTCTAGACGAGCTGATTGAAATGGACTTGTACAGAGACAATCAATCAATGGTCTTTAAATTTCTCATCATTGGGAATACCTGATAAAAAAGATTGGTTGTCTGAAAGAGATCACTCTTAGAGATAAGACCGCCCATTGTACCTAACTTATTATGTGATTCTCATTCCTACATGATGAATTAAGTAATCCCAGTGACATGTTTTCATGTAGTTTTGCATCCTTCAAACTTGCTATCAATAATTTAATTAAGTAACTAATATTGTACAAATTTACTTGTATTTAGAATAATTGTTTATTTATATAGTGTCAAAGATTTCTTAGTTTAAGTTGTGTACGGTTATAATTGGACTTTATGTTTATATAGCTGTGTCAACGTTGATTTTGTACTAATGTATGTAATGGCCTATTGTCTGTTACCGAACCTATTACAATAAAATAAAATAAATAAAATGTCTTTTAGTGGTGTCAATAAAGTGTTGTATTTGTATTTAAAAGCAATCTAAAAATAGTTGATTTTAAAAAATTTGAATGCTGTCATTCGTAAACGCTAAGGTCAAAATATACCTATCGGTCGTATTGTAGGTTGTGTACATAATTAGGCAAGCTCAAAACCAAAAAGCAAACCTTATTATGTTTCCGTTAATACTAAAGAGACGGATACTGAGGAAAAGACCGCTATTAAAGACAAACTTGCGCAGAAACATCTTACAGCCGGTAAACTGACAACAGAATCGGAATAGGCAAACGTAGATTAGCCAATAGTCACCAGTGCCAGTGTTGCAATATGTGCACGTGCATATCTCGTAACATTCGTAACTGTGTACTGAAAGTTACGCCCTTCAACCGAAGTAGGGCAAACAGGCTCGCCCTACCAGCTGTATTTATATACTACGCGAACTGAAAGCTAATTTCAACCTACCTACACCACAAAAGACTGACCCGTCCAATGCTGACGTTTTACAGTTTTGCATAACAATAGATTAACATTTTAAAGATAAAATATACCTATGTTTTGATAATTTTTGTACGCCAATATACCCGTTTTATATCTACAATATGAGTTCAAGTTGCAATTTATAAGCGTTTAAGTTCCGTACGTGTGAAATCCCTTTGATTAATAGTACTTATAACGACTCTTGCTACAACGCAATAATGTGCAGTTGGAAAATATTATTTTATTCGTCAGGTAAAAAATAAGCTTTTGCAGCTATGAGCATCTATGAACAGCACTTATAATATAACCCAAATAGTTCTTACAGAACGAATTATTTAATTGGTGCCGATTATAAGATTAACATATATTTTAGTATTAACTTTTTAAGCACTGTAGACAGTAGACACTGGATAAAAATTATGGCAAAATTTTTCGTTAAAGTCAACAACGCAAAATCATTTTTTCTTTTAAACCAGTATCACAGTCCAGTTTAACATTATGCAATATTTATAGATGCATTATATCTATTCAATGCAAGCTTCTAATTATTATATTTTATTCAAAACCATTTTGACCTTTGCATTTACACCTATTATAATTAATAAATCAACATCACAAACTGGTTGAAAAAAATACATTAAGACCCGCGTTCAATAATGCTGTTTCACCAAGGCAATTCAATACGTAGACCAAATACACGAATTTTTATAAAGAAGAGAGTCTTATGACTGACCCGATAGCTCAGTTGGTATTGACCCTGCCTTCTGAACTGCGGGTTGTGGGTTCGATTCCCACCCAGGACAAACATTTGTGTGATGAACATCGATGTTTGTTCTGTGTCTGGGTGTTATATTGTATTCTATGTATATATTTACAAACAAAAAGTATCTAAGTATTGTATCAGTTATCTGGTTCCCATAGTACAAGCTTTGCTTAGTTTGGGGCTAGATGGTGCTGTGTGAGATGTCTACACACACATATACATATTTATTGGTTATAAACGGACGAGAATTAAGTGATGCAAGTCTTAAATGTTTGCTTCTTCTTCTATACCAGCTGGTGTCACGGTTTGCTATCCTGCTCTTGCTGTATGCAGTTTTTTGACTGTTGATTCATTATCCTTAATAATTAATTCATTAGCTCTCTCGCCCTCTTTTTTGGTATTACCGCTTTGGATAGTGATGAAATTTAGCTCCTGAAGAAAGCTGTAAGCATTGGCCTAGCATACTTAATGTTCACCAGCAAACCGTTCATATCATGAGTCTGAAATAACTGTTACTTTTAAAATAAAAATTTAAACAATGAACACTTATTAATTTCAACATCATATTCAACAAGTAGTATCCGTGGGGGCCGGGAGCTCATCGCGTTTTCAAAAGTTTATCAGAGCGCCTGGTCGACGCTACGCGTGACCATAATGCTGGCACATATTTGGCACAACGAATAAGCATTGCAATTCAACGGGGGCAATGCTGCCAGCATGTTGGGTACGCTACCGACTGGTGGTGGGCTGGAGCATTTGGACTGTCTATAGGTCATCGCCAGTATATAGTCCAAATGTTCAATCAATCAATCAATCAATCAAATGTTTATTTGCTAGAACACAATTTACAAGAGATGTTTACATAAGTTACTTAAAATAATTAGACATTTTGTGTTCAACCTGCATGCAAGTGTGCAAATATTAAATAATATTTTTGTTACAGTACATTTGGAATTCCTTAATACTATAAAATGCGTGTTGTAACAACCAGTCATACAAAGTTTTATTAAATAGTTTTCCCTTTAAAATTTTAATATCATTAGGTATACAATTATATATTGATATGCACATATTATAAACGTTTCTCTTATATATATCTTTACGACAAGGAGGTTGATGCAGTAGGTTCGTAAATTTAAATCTTTTTTGTCGAGTAATAATTTCACTGCGCTTATGAAATAAAGTTGGATTGGCTTTAACAAAGGAACATATCTCTTTGATGTAGATGCATGGCAAAGGAAGAATGTTACATTTTTTGAATGTTTTTTTTTTTTGCAGGAGTAGATAGTTTTTAGTATTAGTTATTATATCATTGTAGTATTTAGAAATTAAAGGCAATTTGCCATATAAAAGTAATAGGAGTAAGCAATTAAACGTACTTGATATCAAGATCATGAACGCAATTTAGAAGAAAATTCACTCCAATTGTGTGAGTGAACTAAAACATCTACTATCTTTCATACTACCGTTCATATTTCATAGTATTTATATAGACTACTAGTTGTGCCCCGCGGCTTCACTCGCGGATATAAAGTATTTTAAATATTTGCTCATCCCACGAGAGTATAAAATGTAGCCTATATAAAATGTATATGTTAATCCAGTGTATAAGCTACTTGGTACCGAATTTCATCCAAATCCAACTTTTCAACTTTCCAAATTCAGCCGTTTGAGAGTGAAGGAGTAACAAACATATACACAAACGCACATACAAACTTTCGCCTTTATAATATTAGTGTGATGTGATGTGATAGTGTGATATAGCGTAATGGAACATTAGTTGTACGTGGTACAGAGGTGAATGAACAGAGACCGTTCAGATTTCGAATAAGGTTAATGGTCGTAAAATCTAAATGTAATGCGGTAGTTTAAGATGCAAGGTGAGTGATATATCGCCTGCAATGTCTTAAATCTAAGTCTCATAATAACTCTGTACTCTTTAATGTTATTATAAGCGCTTTTGATATTTAATTATGTAGATACAGGAATGCGATTCTCAACTTGCGTGTTCTTTTTATGAACATGTTTGGCATTCATTATCTTTCTAGTTGATATTGTATATATATCTACATCCTAGTATTTTCACAGATATCTTAGACGTATGATGTGAATGACATCCAGTTTATGATGCAAAGTCAAATCTTTCTCTAAGACCATTCTTCCTTTTCACAATGTGCAAATCATGTAGATATCTCTCTTCATGTTTTATTACCTTGGTATGGTTTTTAACTGAAATTAAGTACTTCGTTGGATTTTGTCAATTAAATACCTTCTCTTATTCTTTCAGCTACAATAATTATAAGGTATGTCGCATAATAAAATGAGAAGACCTGCAAGAAAATTACTAAGGTGATGTATAGCTCTTAGAATTAGAAAGTTGAAATGGCAATGGGCAGGCAGGGATCGTTTTGTAAATAGAACTGATAACCGAGGGGGAAGAAAGGTTCTTGATACTTACTTGACTTTTTATTTTAGTGTCAGAGAAACAATGATTCTTGAGTTATATGTGGATATACTTGTTAATTCCCAATTCCTATGTTACTTATTAGTTTTGAATGATTAAAGCGCCTGTTCTAAAACCATCGTTATTTTATTAGAATCACCTCTGATCATGAATTCAAATTGAAACAGATCTAAAGCATCTATTTCACGTTCATCTGCAAGGAGATCGTGACTCAAATGGTTCGTTACTAATGCTTTTACGTTTTCCTCACTAATCGATTAAACACGGCAATCATTATATTGATGATGAACCCGATAAAACTTAACGTATTTTAAATCTTGCGTAATCGTTTAACTGTGACAATGTTCACATTTATTTATATGTTAACCTAACATTACTTTTATGTTTGCTTATGCATTAAGTAATGCATTAATCATTGATCACAGCTTAACCAAATTAATAAGAATTTGTATGTTCAGACTGGCGCTTGACCGTAATATGGTTTGACTTAACCTCGATCTCACCTGATACAGGTGTAGCACTCATATAGTTCTGCATAGGAACCTATAAGCGCTTACTACCTAATTAAGTTTTATAATTGTCTTCTTCTTTATAATAAAGTCCTGTCTTTAGAACATCCAGAGATATTTTATCTAAAAGATAACCTATAACTATTTTTTCCACTACGCTAATGTTATTCTGATGGTCACTGCAGTTTCCAGTCTTCGTAAGTTTGTTCAGCTCACTACATGAATATTTAATATCTGCAGCTGTAGAGTTCTTAGGGACACTGTAGGTAACCTACATTCATATTTAGGTCGAAAATATTTGGTAAAATAGGCCATCATAAGTAGTTTGTCTGAAGCTATGTGAGGCAGACAAAAAAGAGATAGTATGTGTTTGATAATGAATGTGTTTCAAAAATACTATATGTTTTTGTGTTCCATACCTACTTAAAACATTAAAATAAAATTGCTTATGGTAAAGCTAGACGCCTGTTTGTCTGTAGTGTCACTTGATACTGAGTTTTTGATTTGTAGTTTTATATTGCTCATAAAGTAGCTGTCTGTCAAGGATATGATGGAAAGTTTAATTTTCCTCCTTTCCATTCCTTCTTTTGACAATATGTATATCATATTTATGCTTACTTCATATCTGTCTTCTTTTTTAAGGTTCCGAACCACTGACAGTGGTGCTTCCGAAGCATTCATATATTAAAGTGAAGTGATTGATAGGTTCAGTCACATTATATTGATCCGAAAAAACACTTTATGCCATTGTATTTTTTTCTTTGAAGTTTAGTTTATTATGGCACTTGAAAAGGAGTTTTGATAGAGGTATCACTTTTATCTGTTAGGTATAGTCTGAAATCTATTAGAATTTAGGTCGAAAGGATTTAACAAAGATACGTATTCAGGCTTAGCCTAATCCCTGCGAACGGGGCCGCTAGAGGGTTGATATCCACTGAGGTGCACACGTGCCGAGAGGAAAGGGGGAGTCATTTACTAACTCTCCTCTCTGAGAGGATTTGGGACTCAAGCCAGTGTAGGAAAAAAATGGTTTTTGTATAGATAGACAAATTTTAGCCAAAGCTATTAAGGCTATTAATTAGACATTGACAAGTATATGGTACAAAACCAAACATATAGTAATCTGCGACGAAACTGCTCAATCAATCTAAATAAGTACTGATACCAATTTAACAACTACCGCCACCGATTACCACAATATTAATCAACAATGTCTATACCTGTAACATTAACCGGTGTATGTTCGATTTAAGGCTGCGTCATAGCACGTTTTTGCTTTGACGGCGTCTCTATAGCGCTCTGCTTAAAGTTGCAAATTGCAGATCATAATTTGATGTCAAACTGGGTCTGCGCATGAAAATTTGTTAATTTTACGGGTTTTTTGTGGATTTCGTGAAATGCAAATATATATTTTATCTGGTCATTCCTTTAGGACACCAGTATGAATATTTAATTTCTTAAAATAAATATAATTTTGTCTCTTAAAATTTGGAAGACTATGTTCCTAAGTTTTTAATTTTGGGTCATTAGAACAATTTTATTTTAGAAAATAAAGCAAGTGCTTAAAAAACAGGTATCAACTATATAATCAACTAAGATTTAACGAAGTAGTTAAGTTTTGTACGATCATTCTTCATTTCATCATTCATCATTTTTTTCATTTGTTTATTTTGAAACGTCACGTCACATTAGTGACGTCAAAAAAGTGTTTATTTTTGTTGTTGTAGATTTTGGACTTACACCGTGCCTTAAGTAAATTAATGCAATAATTACTGAATTACGCCATCGAATTCGATCCGTCAACGATTGTCAACAGTAACAATATGCGTATCGAAATCCCTCCGCTCCGCACAGTTCATGGTCATAGTCATAGTCATTTATTCTTATAAAAATACAGGTCAAATATAATCAAAGGTATACCTACAGGTACATAGCAGTTAGTTTTCAAATGTATGACTTTACATACATTATACATATAAAATATACTATTATCATTATTTCGTTTTGGTGTTCAATAACCCTTAGTCATTATCGAAATGAGCTTCCTCGCACACCATCCATCCGCATGTTCCATAATTCATTAGACATTTGAGTAAACCGTTTTATACCGCTGAAACTTTCGGTGGCCATTTGAAAGTTTTAGATTGAAGCGTGTTAATTTCGTGTTTCAGAAACCTATTAACTATTAGATGAGTTGAAGTAATTATGTAGGCATATCTAAGCTATCCATCCCGTGATAGTATTACACAATTAGATAGGGATCTGTATTTTGGTTAAAAATATATTAATCTATATATATAAAAGAAAGTTGTATAAGTTACACTGTATATAACTCATAAACGGCTGAACCGATTTTGCCGAAAATTGGTAGGGAGGTTACTTAGAACCAGGAGACGGACATAGGATACTTTTTATCCCGTTCGACCGCGTTTTACTAATTCAAGTGTTTATGTTTTAATTATTTGTTGAGAAAATAATTTTAAATTAAATTAAAATTACTGCAAAAAATATGTCATTCAAGCAGTATGAAATAAATGCAATTGAGCAATCGAAAGGATATTATTATTTAAATAATAGAACAAAATGAAAATTACATTTTGTAAAGCTCTACAATAAAGTAAATATTCTACTCGAGAGTGTATTATATACACAAACAAACAGTACGAACCACACGCCTCCTGAAATAGAAAACTGAAACTGAAATATATCGAGATTCGAGACAAAGGATACAAAAGAGAGCTAAAATATCAATTCGCACCATACGTGTCAGCTTTGTACAGGCATTTTCCTTTGGAAGTGTGTTCCTTTCTACAAATGTTTGATAAATCGTTTGCGTGAAGAACGACAGTCATGTTGTTTTTCAACCGCTTTGTCTTCTCTAACGAAATAGGTTTTCAATTCACCATGTATTTCAACCGCTTTGTCTTCTCTAACGAAATAGGTTTTCAATTCAACATGTTTTTTACCTATGGTATTAATAAAATAATGCCCAACGATCACATACATAGATCCTAGACCCTAACTAGTAACTAGGATTCCCTGTATCCAGGGAACTATTAGGATCATGGACCCACAACATCCAGACTCAGAACAGGTGTTTGCGTTTTTTTACCTATGCTTAAATACTTGTTCTGCAGCGGGAATCGAACCAACTGCCTCTGGGTTATGAGCCGAACTGCTCAATCACAACACAAAAGGCTGTCAAAGGGTAATAAAATTATTACCTATTTATCTATTTCTATTTACCATTGCAAAGTGTTGTTTATGAATGTATGTCTTTTATATTTACTACGAAACGCGATCTAATGTCTGTAATGAATGAGGCGGCCTATCTACTGTGTCATACAAAAACTTTGTTGCTCATCTCAGTAGAATCTCCTCAGTATTCTGTGTTCTCTTCGTGCTGATAACTTGATAATTTGCTTAGTAAATGTTGATCTTAAACTGCGCATATGAAAACCAAATGTAAAAATAACTACGATCATAATATTTACGCAGAACAAAAACAACAAATATCTTTAAAATCATGAAACAGTTTATAAATATTTTCGCTACATTTTAGTTGATTTTCCATTTGGCATGATTTCCTGCGGGATTTTGTGTGACCTCACAAGAAATAACAACTGGGGTGAGGTTTGTGTAATATCTATAGGCGCAGTCGCGACTTAGGATAAGCTCTTGCAATCTGAGGACTCACTCGGGTGTAAAAATAGATTCAATTTTGTTCTGTTTGTTGCATTCAGTCCTTTTTTTTTGTTTTCACATGATCGATTTGAGAAGTTTTAACAAATTTTTTTAAGATTTTGTTTTTGGAAAGATCTTTCTAAACGTCTGGTCGAAGCATAACGTGACCAAAATACTGCCCTCTACTTCGGCCAAAGATTGAGCATTGCCATTCAACGTGGCAATGCTGCCAGCATATTGCGCACGCTCCCTACTGGTAGTGGTTAGTTTGTTTAAGTTTTTTTTTTATAGATTTCTGTTTTATTTATTGGTTGAGTTTTTTTTTATTAGTAGGTGGATAAAGATAATATAGCTAAGATATTTTATTGTTCTTGATTTGTATTTCTAATCTTTATATAAATTTATTCAACAGAAACATTAATGTGTACAGGCACTCTATAATTATATTATTATGTTCTCTAGAAATACAAATCCAGAACAATATAGTATCTTAGCTATATTATATCTTTATTTACCTACATGTGGTAAACCTCTTTGGCTCAGTTAAAAAAAAATAGATTTTGCATGACGAATCTAAATTTTCGCCCAATCATTGCACCTTCCAAATTCAATCTAGTGTCCGGTTCACAAGACCCGCCGATCAGGCTATCGATGCAGAACATTACAATTGTTATTTCTTGGCTGAAGGAACCCAAGTTCTACGACCCGAGTGGTCATCGCACCTGCTGGCCTTGTCGCTTCGTTGGCCAACGCAAACATTTCGCCTTTTACCGCAAGAAATCTGCTTTACTGTGGTTTATTCTGCAGCGTGATTTTACACCTTTCTCTAGACCACATATACTTAATTTTTTTCACTACAAAAGATTCACAAGACGTTTGAGAGCGAGAAGTTCTAAATCATGTGCCTACCGCCCGAGAGGAAAAAAGAAAGAGAAATTTAGTCATTTTGGCCCACACCAACCAAATTGCCATCCAATATATCATGCGATCTGATGGGGTCGCGGTCAATAAAGCAACGTCTCCACACGACGCGATTTGACTGATTGACTTGACAAATCGTGTGGCAGATTGTATGGTGTGTAGAGGCTATTAAGAGCATATACTATCAGTACAGTCTGTTCCACGACGAAAAGAACCAAAGGAGACTTTGTCACATAATAAACTTTGCGGTCATGTATCTAATTTGAGTTTCAGTTGACACAGTTTTATTTAGACAAGTATATTTCCCTATGGATTTAATACCTTGATATGTCGGATATATCTAACGCTTGCCCATAATAAAGAGCTCGCTTCCAAAAAGGGAGAAGGGTGCCCCTAATAAGGTTTCATTCACGTCTTTAAGTGCGCATCAATCGATATCATGTTCTACTAAACGTGTTCCAATGACAGTTATTGACAATACATCGGTGAGATATATTAGTTAGCTAAATTATGTAGCCACAGAAGGCTTAATAGTAGTACAGGGGGGTGAAACTTTGATTGCAATGCAACAGGAGAAACTTCCATAGCTATGCACATAAACTGCGTAAGGTAAAGGCACCTATGTTGGACGCGGACCAGCCATGGACATTTTTTGAATTAACCTCCAAAATTAAGCAAACGCGCAGTATTTTTTTTTTCAACAGTCAACAACGATTAGTTGGGAGTTTTGGCGGGAACGCGAAAAAGATTGCGTCACCGCATTGTATTATTTTCCAAAACAACAAAAAAGAAAATTTATCAAGTTAATGATATTTCACGCAAATATGTGTCAAGTCACAGTCGAAGTCATCAACTCAAGTCATAGTCAAGTCATAATCTTGTCAAAGTCATACTCCTAGTAAAGTGGTGGCAACTTTATCAGAAGCTTCTATGGAGTTTTGAACATGAAAAGAAACGTTTCACCATCATTATACCATTTTCCCACACTCACGCCTGTAATCCAGCACTTAACGAATAGAATGCCATCAATTTTATGCAGTGAACACTGAAAATAACACAAGTTTTGGAAAATAATACAATGCGGTGACGCAATCTTTTTCGCTTTCCCGCCAAAACTCAACTGTTTTTGACAGCAGACACTGATTTTGATTGCGGCCACTTATTCATAAACCGTCATTAAAAATCCATACAAATTTGTGTTTCTATTGGTTGCAATCGAGTTACGTGATTGCCAAGCAGATATCACTTACTATTTTGTTTTGTAGGTTCTATAACTCGATAAAGAAATCTGACTAATGAAGTTATCCGAAATAAAAAGCTCAAGAAGTTAGCTCAAGCGTCAGCGTAAATCACAAAAATATAACCAATATTATTGGAAGAGACGTCAAAAGATAATGTTTTCAATCAAATTCAAAAACTCAATCTTGTTGTCTTAAATTTACGACTTGTGTTTTAGAACAAGCGCGGGAAACTAAATAGTTCAGACTCAATTTGCTTTCCTTCCTCATGCAAGTCGTTGGGTAGCTCGGTGTCAGTTAGCCTTATTAATAAACGGGTATTAGTCTCGGATTAGTTACTTCAGCTTTTGTCCTTTTTTTGCTACTGGAATATTTAGCTGGATCGAAAGAGACAAAAGATGGTGAAGTCTAAAGCTAGTTCGTGTTTATTAATAAGGCTGAGTATGTTTATGCAGATCGAGGGCGAAAGATTGAAACTGAAACCCTTCATTCCCTCGTATAGTTTACAGAATTGCTAACAATATGAGTAACGTGATTTATATTGATTTTTTCTTAATGTTTGAAGTAAAACTTCTTAATGCACGCTTGACTTGTGGGTAAGCTGGTGAGGCAAACGGAAGTTGAGAGGGAGATATACTTATATATCCCTCTTTACGTGAAGATAGAAGGAAAGAGTTCATGCACGGTGAATACGTGACGAGAGCATTACGAAAATTGATCGGGCGAGGCGAACGGAAATCGAGAGGGAGATAAAAGTTAGTGAAGATAGAAAGAGAGAGAGAGTCGTTTCGTATAGAAACGTCTAGTCTACGACACGAAACGAGTCTAAAGCACATTTTTTTTTTTTTAATTAAGTTGGATGGCGTCTTGGTTTTTGGCTTGCTTGTGAAAAGTCACAATGTAAATCGAAAAATGAAGAATAAGAAGAAATTTAAGGTGGTCCTGGTTTTATTTACAACTAGTTGCGCCCCGCGGATGAAAAGTATTCTAATTATTTGCTCATCCCACGGGAAAATTTCATTTTTCCGGGATAAAATGTAGCCTATATGTCAATCCAGTGTATAAGCTATATGAAATTCGGTAACAAGATGTGTACCGAATTTCATCCAAATCCATTCAGCCGATAGAGCGTGAAGGAGTAACAAACGTACACACATACACACAAACACACATACAAACTTTCGCCTTTATAATATTAGTGTGATAGTGTGATGTGATATGCAATGAGCAAGAGTGAGACGAGCGTATGTCGTCCGCAGAGGGTGGCGGGCGCCGAGCGGCAGAGCGCGGCGCGGGCCGGCAGCGCGCGCGACAGGTGACCGTCGGTCCCCGCGGCTGATGTGGGCTGCAGGCGCGTGTTGCTCGCGCCAGGCAGGTGAGGACAACACTTCATACACCTTACGGGGCCCGGCGCACTAGGCAGCCAGAATATTTGCGCAGCCAGTTATAGCAGCCAATCCACGACTAGTCTAGATCCTTCCGTCGACCGATATGGACGTGGAAGAACTGAGCACATTGTGTTCGTGATTTCTTCTCATCTTTTCTATAAATCACGATCACTATTCTTCTGATGTTCTCCCAAATTACTTTACGGCTTTCAATTTCCCGAATACATTTCTCTCTATCGAAAGTCATCTTTTGAAAAAGTTCGGAACGCAAAATACGTCTGGCTGCTACAACTAGTGCGCGGAGACTGACCGCAGCCACATACTTTCGCCTACACACGCTCTGGCAGCCGGCTGCTGTGCAGCCACCTGGCTGGCTGCTAGGCGCGTTGTATTGGTTACCGCAGCCGGGAATTCGTGGTTGCCTAGTGCACGGGCTCCTATACAACGTCATATGTTTCACTGGCTGTCGCAGCCTGGCAACGCAGCCAGACTGCCTAGTGCGCGGGGTCCCTTAGCAATGTAGTTCTGACAGCCTCTGTGTTGTGGTAGTTGAGCAGTCTTAATTTATATTTGGTGACCAAGAACTTCAATAGTGTAATTTTACTTTTAAGTCACGTTTCATGATTTTACTCATATTTATATTTGTTCATATGTAAGTTGATTTTAGATTTTGTTGATTTATTATATTTTGTTGTAAATTGACGTGCCAGTGTAACGTGATGTTATAAGGTGAATAAATCTAAGAATCTATGAATCTATTAATCAGGTCCACTCATTAACCGGAGGCGACTGGTTGGATTCCCGCGGCAGGACTATTTGTGCACAGAAAAAAATGCGCAAATACTTATTCTGTTGACAGCTTCTGTGGTGTGGTGGTTGAGCAGGTCGACTCATAACCCGGAGGCAGCAGCTCTAATTCCCGCGGCAGGGCACGTATTTGTGCACAGAAAAAAAGCGCAAAAACTTGATCTGAATCTGGGTGCTGTGGGACCGTGGTCAGCGTAGTTTCTGGGTCCCTAGACATAGGGAATCCTAGTTAGCCTAGATCTATGTATGTGATCGTTGGGCGTAATTATAATATTATTGATTCGGCCTTAGGTGTATCTTGAGGCTCGCCATGAGTGTGATCTTGAACTCATTTCCAGCCATTTTCAGCCTCCTATTACGTCGGCGCTCCACCGCGTTCTACTTTTGCCAAATTCACGGTGCTTTTTTTTCTGTGCCCAAATACTTGTCATGCCGCGGGAATCGAACCCGCGGAAATTCAAATTGTTTGTAAATGTGTAGTAATTAATAGTAAATAGGTAGCAGTAATTGTACCAAAATTAATGATATAATGGTGTTGATTCTGTGTCGCATTCTCTAAAACTAAAGTAAACTTAAAGTATGGCGGTACTCTTTTGATAAAGGGGAAATGAAAAAAACGGAAATATGTTAATTTCGTTTAGCTTTAGAGAATGCGACACAGAATCGACACCATTATTAGGTATATCATCACCTAGCTTACGTATATTATACCTATAGATTTATGATAACCGTCAATAGACGGATTCTACAAAAAAAGTAAATAGATCATTTTTTTTTACTTTTTATGTAAAATCCATCATTTATTCTGCAGTAGAAACTCAGTGATACCGAATTGTTCCTTGAAGGTAATGGCGTCCTGCGATCCTTAATTCCTGTTACTTTATGACGTACAGATATTAATTACAATAATTCAGTCAAAGTTAAAAAAAATGTAAGTTTTACAAGTGGAATATTTGGCGTCTGCGCCTGCGCAGGCCGGTATAGATAAAAAGGAAACTAACCACCTGGTGATATTATCAATGAATAGGCTATATCTGACACATTCCGAAGGCGCAGGCAGCTGCTGTAAAGGGCACACGAATCACCTGAACCTAACGACCGTCTAGAAATTAGCATTAATTGCGTAATGGAAAAGGTCACTAGATTGTACCGCTCGATATCCGCTGTGTATAATATGCACCTGTTGCGTAATGCGGAATTATAGGTCTACCTATAACAGCGGAAGTCGTGCCTTACAAATGTACCTCGGCCACATTTAACAATAATATGAAAGAACGAGTGTACTTTAGACCACACGACAGAAGTAAAACTTCTTTCTAAATTAGAAATCTATCTATTAACCCAATATAGTATTTTGTTTACTAAAAAACCCCAATGCGGTTCTATAAGCAATAATGGTAAGGACTTTTTACACGAGTACACAATAATAATGTTCCAGACCCAGGTGATTGATGGCATAACAACACTACATAACATGTCGCATCACATCATAATCACACGTGTAGGTGTTCACCTACAGGTTTAATGACATAATATGTGACGCAGGGCGCTATTACCTTAATGGATGGCTGAAAAGTAGGACTGTTCCATAAAGTAGTTATAACCAATAACTTTGTACATGACCGTCCCATGAGTGCTGTTACTTCAACGCCTTACACGCACTGTTATGTGGAGTTTTGATTGAGATTCGAAAACTATGCGAAGGTCTGTTAAAGGATTACTCAAGACATTTAAAAAGTATAAAATACAACATTACATAAATATAGCAAAGACGATAGAACTATTGTTTTTGAATATAAATTAATAATAAACTGTGGGTACATTATAGAAGAGAATTCTTGGCTCTCCTGAATTACTCCAGAAATACCCAGCATTTGATCTGGTCTTCTCATTTTGTGTAGTATGATTTCTAATCGCTTCATAAAAATTAAGGCTCCTATCATAATTATAATAAGACGACGTAAGAGAAAAGACTAAAGAAAACTTTCAGACCTTAGCTATAAAGCTTGACATTGAAAACAGAAAACATTAATCTGTAAAAGATGATGAACCCCTTAATGGCTTCAGAGTTTCTTTTTAGTACCCACCAGTGTGAATCGATCCAATGTCCAATGCTAGACAAAGGTACCCGAGTGTACCAGCAAAGACCTTTCAAAAAGACCACCGAAAATGTATATATCAAGTTCAGTATCAGTGCGTTTAAGGCTCTCAGCAGAGCCCATCTGACGGGTGTGTATTGTTAGGTAGCAGGCACTCATGCGTGACGGGGTGAGTAACCGTGGCGGCGCCGCAGGGGAGGCCGGGACCGCGGCAGCGCGCACCCCGGTCAAGACCTTCCAGGCGTACCTGCCGCCAGCGCACCGCACCTACAGCTGCATACACTGCCGCGCGCACTTGGCTAGCCATGACGAACTTATATCTAAGGTGAGGATCCTCGTTTATTTCGTTTAGGCTATAGACCACTTCAACCTTTTCTCATTCTTCGTTCTTCTGTCTTTCCTAGTGGTGATTTACTTTTACTTTAAGCTGTTCTTTACCTATATTTTCACAGATGTTGAGGGTGTTATCTTAAATACTTTTAAAAAACTTACCTAACAAATCTTCCTTTTCTTTTCGCATTATAATACTGTATGTCTCCTAATCCAAGTGGAATACACAAATATATTTATGTACATCCCGTTATGTTCCAGTCGTTTCAAGGCAGCCAGGGGCGCGCGTATCTCTTCAATTCAGTGTGAGTACTCATTCTGCCTGAACTTTACATATATACTCCATGACGGTCATGTATATTTCATGGCAAGGTAGAATGCGACCTCCTAAATGTACCAACATACCAGGATTCATATTATTAGCAACGCGAATGCTAAGTTTTTGAATATCCTCATCGTGAATTATGCAGTTTCCATACGTATAAACAAACATGTTTGGGTAGAACATGCAACCCAATTTCGCAATTTACCCAGAGCGCTCTGTATTTTGGTCACGCGGGGAGATCTTAAAGATTCACGGATAAGTTCCGAAAATAGGACGCCGGTCCTCTGTTTATCAATCTGCTAATGAAACTTTATTTACTTTCGAAAAATTTAAGAATTCATTAAGCGAATTACTTGAGGGATATAAGAAGAAAATATTTTTAAGAACAGCTACACTCACACTGCAAACCGATATGGATGAATTTTTATATTGACAGTTTAGTGCGTAGTTTGTTGGCGTAGCTACTAGTGACTACTCTAAGAAAATGTTCAATTGACGAATTAAATATCTCCTGTTACATTGCAATTAAAGTTACGTGGTCAACCCCCTAATCACTCTTATTTCTACTTCTTCAGCATTAATTTCGTTATACAATCTTGGCCATGACCAACACAAGTCACGACTATCGAAAGATTAACCAGGGCAAAATATTAACGTATATAACAACCTATATAATTATAAACCTTCTACCTCCAACCTAAACACCACATGCACCCACCCCTTATCAATAGCCTCTTTGTTCTCTTGAACATAGGCCTGTGCCACAGAGCGGCATTTTGACCGGCTGTTTGCCTCTTGCATCCATCGGCCCCCAAAGGTTTTGACTAGATCGTCGGTCCACCTAGTGGGGGCCGGCCTACGTTATGTCTCGATATCGAGTATTGAGAAATATTTAACGATAGGTACTGGATATCGAGTACGGCACAATCTAATAAAGTCGTATTAGGCGTACCATAGCTTCACACAAATTCCAAATTTCATTCACAGTCGGGTTTGAGACCAAAATTTCATATTGAATTCTATCATTTTCAGGGTTAACGTAGGCTGTGGGCAGGCCGAGGAGCGTGTTCTACTGACGGGGCTGCATGCGGTCGCGGACATATACTGCGAGTGCTGCAAGACCATGCTCGGATGGAAATATGTAGGTATTTTACTGGTTTCTCTGTGAACGTACGAAATGGGTGGGTAGGTTAAAAATTTAAAAACAAAGAACAATAAAAAACCTACTGTTAAAATTCACATCGGGGACAGAAAACAAAAAAATTGCCTAGAGATTTATACAAAAGCATAATTGTGTGAACGGCTTTTGAGATTGTATTAAGTATAGAAGTTTACTGGTATCTTTAACAATAGAAAGCTATTGTTTAAACCGTTGACACAGTAACCTTTGGCACAGATGGTTGCCCCATTATCTCAATAATTATGCTACTGATCACCAGCTGTTTATGTCCAACTAACAGCTTTTGCGCGAGACCCCTTCCGCTTTGGCCATGTGATACGCAATTTAATACTTTATCTAAAACCACATTCAGGTCATACGATAATTTTTGTAGGCCTAACTATACTTTTATGAGTATAATACCCGTCTGTACCTACTAAAGTTTGATAGCTCCTAAGTTCGCACTCTACGCCACGCATCCCTCTACGACACGCATGATGTATTTGGGCAAATCACAGAGGAATAAATAGAAGCTGTCAAAATTTAGTAAAGACTGGCAAAAACTGAATAACTTAAGGTAGCTAGAGTTTTGCTTTGTGCGAGCAAGAAGAAACGGAATTGCAATTTTTTTATGTCAATCAGGTTTTCCAATACTCTGTAGCCATATAGTGGATTAGTTGTCAATAAAAGAATGGGTCCTGTCACTACCTATTATGCTGCGTGCTACTGCAAGTGAACTGTTAGAGCCACAAAATACCTAATAGATACATATTACGATCATCTGATTGTAGGAGTCGAGACCTTTGATAGCATGGGTTATCTTGAATATTAATTTATGGTCATGTTTGGGTGACCGCGAAACCCCTGCTAATCGGCCGACCTTCTACGGCTAACCGTAATGTTTTAAAATAGAATTACGTTTTAATTAAAGTAATATGAAATAGTTAATATTTGCCTACCCTCAGCGAAGACGAAAGACCTTGGACACCGAAGCATAATTATAGCGACCATCATACATGTACATGGGACAACATCGCAAATTTCTGATTCCAGTTTTCTTTGGTTTTATTAAAACTCAGATAAAAAATATTTTGTTCTTAATGCCCTACATCTTTTTGTAGAATTTAAAAAATGTTGGACTTTGTGGGGCTAAACGAATAATTTAGCTAGAAGCCAAAAGAAAAAAAATCTAAGTCATTGTTTCAGTCTTTTTTTTTCTGGCAATCATTGGCACAATTTATGCTTAGCTCGATTATCATTAAGCCATACATTTTTGAACAATAACTTGAAAAACAAATTGATAATAATATCTTTTATTTTTTATATTATAAGCTCTTTAGAGGATAATCTCGAAATCGTTTTCGAGTTTTGGTACCTTAAAAAAGTGTTGTCCATTCCGAAAAACCGGACAGATATATGTAGACGATATCATTCTTTTTATTTTGACTTCTAAGTAAATGTTGTTTTCCTCTAGGCTGATACCATAGACTTGACGTATGTAAATAGGGTGAATTCTGTGGGTGATACATAATATTAAAAAAACAACTTTCAAGCGATTCATACTTTGAATACACCTTTAACCTGTCAGACGCCAGACACTATAATATTGTATTGTACCTATACTAGAAAAGCACCAAAGGGTAGGTATTTATTGGGGCTCAATCTCAGGGCACGTGCCCTTTACAATCCCTTGTATAAGACTTGTAGAACCGGTAATGACAGTTGCCGACCACGTCACCTTTTCTTATGGTAAAAAAAACAAGATATGACACGTGCTTTACAATGATATTGTACGGGGTCAGAGTTTGGGACTCTTTTAAAGAGTATTTTGTTGAGATATTTAAAATTAAATTTTAGCGCTTTGTTGGTTAACATTTTATGTTTGAATGTCTCCGCTTGGAAGAATTATATAATAGAAATGCACTTACCCCTTTGTTTCACTTACCCCACTGGACCTTAATAATAATAATAATGTATATATTAATAACTTCCATATTCAGCTAATATTCCGGGTGGCAGAAGCTCTCGAGAAATTTATCTGATTTCTTAGAAATGTTTTACGTAAGTTTATCACTACCGAACTCATGCTCAACACTGATTTTCTTTGTTACAGGAGCACGCGTTTGAATCGAGCCAGAAATACAAAGAGGGCAAGTACATAATAGAACTAGCTCACATGGTGAAAGAGAACGGATGGGATTAGTGTTATGTGATAGACAGCAGGACAGTGAGTGGACAGTGTTGTGATATGATTGGTGGCGCCATGGAGGCCTTCACGGACGGCGGGAGACTTGCGTCAATTACCCGGAGAGAGGAGAGCGCGAGCCCTCGAGGGGGCGCCACTGCGGGCTGTGGGAACAACTAGGAAACAGTAAACCTACTACGAGTTTATCCAAATGTACGGTACTGTACTCGATATCGTGTATAAGATATTCATATGAACTCGCAACACAGCGTCCTTAGCGGGAATTATACTTGACTTTATACAAATACTTTACGATACCCGATACCGAGTACATTACTATTGTACATTCGAATAAACTCGTACTAGATACAGAACACGTCGGCTACGAATCTACCAGCTTCAATATACACTATTTTTATTAAAATCAATTACTATTGGGAGGAAGCTAGTGGATTCGCGGACGACAATGGCGTTTGTTCCAACGAATGTCGCCTTATGGCTGCAACGGATTGACGAACTGTCGGAGAGTCGATCATGGTCTGTTGCGGCCCCTACGTGCTCTTTTCGTACTTTAGCCGGCTTCAGCGCTTAAGCACCGCCAGTCAACGTTAATATAATGTTATGTATAAGTAATCGATCTCAACCGCCCCCTAGCTGGGCCAAGGGCTTAGAATTTACATTAATTTGGACGATACAATAAACGCCTCGAGCGTTAGTACATCGTAAGTTGTCTTAGTTATTACTATTATTTTTTTATATTACGTAGCGTACTTGAAATAAGAGAACACTAATACTTTCTCTTGTCCCCTTTAACCTGTGATAAGTATATTAGATTAGAAATCGGATTTCTTGTGACGTCAAGAAGTTGCTCAGACGCGCTCGTTATTCATCGTGTGTATCGTTCCTAATGATTTCAGCTGTACAATTTGCTTAATGATTTATTTCACGAGAAAGCTAGTCGAAATATGAACCGATGTTCATTTTTATTTTATTTTTCGTCTGATTTAGTGAATTTTTAGTTTCTATGTACTGAAATCGTTTACGATTGTTTTTGCGTATTTTTGCTTCCCGATACACTTGTCACATGGATTTTGTTTCGTTCGACAATTTTTACATTAGTTTATATCGGAGAGGCAGGTGACGCGAGTCTGAGGTCGTTTTATATTGGAAGGAAGGCCGTAGATACGGACGGTTTTATTATTCATTTATTGTTTCTATTAAAATGTATAATTAGTAGTAAACGTACTATTAATCTATCTATAATTTGTATTATGCATGGTACTTCATTTAATTGTAACTTGTCATTGTATGAGCTTCGACTTTGATAATGTTTTTAAACACATTAAATCTTAATAAAATATCACAGTACACTAATTTTATTCAACTTTTTAACGTCCACCTTCAATAGTAACTAAAATATATATTTGATGCAAGGACTTTTGCCATCACATGCGTTGTTTCAGTGGGAAAACGTTGATAACTGCCACTAGATTAATAATATCTACATTTATAATTACATACTTATTGTATTAATACATTCAACGTAAGAGACATTCGGTTCAAGTCGAGTTTATATATTTATTTTTACAATGATAAATAGTTGGCTACAATTAGAATTTCGGATTTGTTTTAGTGTGTAAAATGACTTTGCTAATTGTAATTTTGTTCGAATCAAAAGACGTATTTGACACGCCTATTTTCTTATTTCATATGGCCACCTCATATATATATATATATATGTTTCTGGCTATACTTACTAATCAAGAAAGTAAAAAAATACGAGGCCTAATAATGTATGTTCATATCGAGACATTATCGATATCGAATTATTATACAAACGATTTCATTCGATATAAATTGTGATACAGCGTGATATTTATTGTTCATTTTAATGAAGCTCAATAAGGAGAAATAAATTGCTAAATCAGTTGATTTGTTCAGATACGTCTTCTCAATGTTCAGGTTCAGTGTACATTGGTAAGGTTAATCAATATATGCATTGCAAGTTCACGTGTTTATTATGTACCTACTCGTATTAACTGTTATCATAGGGTTTTAATATATAAGAGTTGTTGCATATTGTTCAATGAAAATAGTGGATATCTAAACAAATGCTATTATCAAGTCACAAAATCGATTAATGTAAATGTAGTTACGACTTAAACTAAGGCTATATTGGAATGGATCCAAATCATCTAAGGATCTAAACACTTTGTAAAGATGTTTTTTGTGAACAGTATGGAGCAAAATAATCGAAAATTATTGAGATTGTCACAGTAGTTTAGATTAACACTCTTAGACCTAAGATTTTACCTTCCATATTGCCGTTCGATTACAATGTCTCTTCAAGATAGGATGAAGTGTGCAGGGAGAGTGTTCATTCCGAATTGTGATGAGAGAAGCGAGATTGATTACTGATATAACTGTACTGCTACTTGAATCACAACAAAAAAAAACTATCGAACGCAATTTTTTCCTGCTCTGTGGCATGGATGTAATGTGCAATTGAGTGACAATTGAGTTTTGGCGGGAAAGCGAAAGATTGCGTCACCGCATTGTATTATTTTCCTAAACTTGTGTTATTTTCAGTGTTAGTGCATAAAATTGGTGGCATTCTATTCGTTAAGTGCTGGACTACAGGCGTGAGTATGGGAAAATGGTATAATGATGGTGAAACGTTTCTTTTTGTGTTGTTTCCAAAACTCCATAGCAGCTTCAAGTAAAGTTGCCACCACTTTACTAGAAGTATGACTTTGACTACACTAAGACTTGACTATGACTTGACTTGATGACTTCGACTGTGACTTGAAACATATTTGCGTGAAATATCATTAACTTGATAAATTATCAATTACTTGACACTGGCTAAATACACAAAAGTGTGGAGGCAAAATATAAAATATATATATATATATATATATATATATATATTTATTTTATATATATATATATATATATATATATATATATATATATATATATATATATATATATATATATATATATATATATATATTTTATATTTTGCCTCCACACTTTTGTGTATTTAGCCATATTTATTTATATATATATATATATATATATATATAAATAAATATATATATATATATATATATATATATAACAATTCTAACAGCGAGTTCAAACAATAAGTAAACTGATGATTTTAATTTTTCTTTCGAACGTTTGCTGTTTTATTGAGATTTTTGGTAATTTTTCATTTCTACTAGTACCTGATTATTATTTGAGCTCAAGCTATATCTAATCGCTCCGAAATTGTACCGAATTTACCTCCAGCGGATACAACACTCAAATTCAGTAATTATGTTTCAAATTATAACAAGTCAGACGCTTCTCACAAAGAGAAGATTTAAAAAAAATTGTAAAGAATACTTATATCGTGTTAATAGTGTGATGGAAATTAAAGCTAGATTCTGTGAGGCATAATTAAAAGTATTTTTCTACTTGATCGTTTAGGAACGCTATTAGATATTTTTGGACCATTGTTAAGATAAAAAATTTAAGTATCAGTATTCGTGAAGTGAAGAGTTAATGTTAGTGTTTGTGGATGTTGGTCGACTTGATCGTTGTAAGAGATTAGAAAGAAAAGCGCTTTTCTTGTTCTATACGTTACTCTGCACCCAAACATAATCTACCTTCGTTCTGGTTTTGGAATTTCTATAAGATGTCTGCGTTTCCTAAACCATATATCTATTTATCAGCGTGATTTTATCGATATCCATAAGCCACGGATTTCGGAACTATCATTATGACATTGGAATCTCTAATGGAAATTGGGTGGACCCTGACTTACCTAATCATATTTTGCATTATAGTACAATGCAAAATATTATTCAATCGATTTACTTATTGTAAAAAAATACAATTTGAATTGTTATTCTTCGCGTTTAAACATTATTTTATTTATTATTTATATACATACATAAAACAAGGTCAAAAATATAAATCAAGTTCAATTATTTTTAACTTGAATTTACAAGGTTTTATTAAAATCGATATTTTTTACTTAACAATCGTTGTGGATCTCGATAACGAATTATTTGTCTTTTTTACTTTAAAAAACAAAAGATTCGCTTCCGATATCATTGCGTTGAGTGCCGCTTTTAATTCTTATCGCTTAGATTCACAAATAATTTTGCCAAATGAAGCGATTGTGATTAAAAATTCGTAATGAGTCTATATTGCAAGTTTATAAAAGAGGTGTTTGATCATAATCAATCCAGAGATTTCATTATCATTATGGTTCAGAGATTTCATTATCATTATGGCTCAGAGATTTCATTATCATTATGGTTCAACTTAATTTAAACTGCGGTTTAAAGAAGCCGGGCATCTTATAAAAATTCAAAACAATGAAAATGGTCTTGGAGTGTTATCTTACGACCAATATTATAATCGTATTTACTGAACGGTGCATTTCATTATTGTAAAATTCGCATATATTTTAAATAAGGTATCTAGTAGATCGAGGAACCGCTTAATATTTTTGTATTTTCCTAGTGTTTAAATGCATTAAAGATAAAAAAAAAATGTGGTGTCTTCTTACGATTGTGTACGCGTTATGCTATAGTCGAGGTGTTTCGTAAACATTTGGTTGAAATAATAAGTGCGTAATAAAACACTTTTTCGTATTAAAATATTTTGTGTTTATTTACAAACCTTAACATAAGAATAAAAACAAAATAACAAGTCACATACTAAATGTAACTCACGCCTAACAAAGGACAAGCTACACTCATTCGAACCGTTTCTTTATTGCCACGTTAAACATATAACTTAACATATGGTACGAACAAGCAGTAGAAAATCACCACGTAACCTACGCAAGACCAAAAATATAGGTATGTATATAATATAAACCACATCACTGGAATGAAATGGGGGGGGGCACATCACATCCTCACATCGCTTAGTCAATAACTGGAAATGTATTGATCTCTTTAGCACAGCAAATTGTATGCATTGCACTTAATTTAAAAAAAATACAGGTTATCTGGAAGAGATCGCTGTCAGCGATTAGACCGCCCATTGTTACACTAGTTCGTAAATATAATATTTATTCATGATTATGGTGAGACAAGAGCTCTCTATATATCTAATTTATGCTGACCAGCACCCCTACCGCGTAACTGTTCTGGGAATCGGCTTCACCTGCCATCCTGCACGCGCCAATTAACAAGTCCACGAGTGCGAGCAAGAGAGAACACGATTACCATCTCCACCACTTACGCGGTAAGGCCCCAGTTTCCAAACCGATGCTTTATCTGCCCTGTTTTATTTCCAACTATGATAAGTATGCTGAGTGGGACCGATTCGATGCAACGGGCAAACAAAGATTTTATTCTTTGTTACACTTAATTTTTAAACCATTGCCTTTTGTCATGAATAAATGTTTATTCTATTCTCATTCTAACAGATTTGTAAAGGCAATATTTGAATACCGAACGGTACTAAGATAATGCTCTATAGCATTAAGTTCGCCTATGTACCTTCAATTGTTGTAGTTTGTGCAATAAAGAATTTTCTAGAGTGGCTAACGAAAGTAGACACTCGAATTTTTTATATGACAACACTTAAGTGTTCCTGCCATCAGGTATTTATCCTTCGAATTGGGGTATTTTAAGCAGAAAGTATTTAGAAAACTTGATTTCAAAAAGCCATTTTTAAAAAGCTTTTTATACAACACGAGCTTCTGCCCGCAGCTTCACCCGCGGCGTGGCCTATGGGAAAATAATTGAACCACCTATTTCACCCTCTTAAGGGTGGAATTTCGAAAAATCCTTTCTTAGCGGATGCCTACGTCATAACATCTAACTGTATTCCAAATTACAGCCCGATCCTTCCAGTGGTTTAGGCTGTGCGTTGATAGATCACTATATTATTATCTCATTCTCCCATCACCATTCCACTACCGGACTACTAGACGCTCGGCTAAGCGCCATCCTTTCGTGGTCGAAATACCACCCATTCGTACCAAGCGATTTGATTCCACGTTCTTAATTAGAACGGCTAAGGAATGGAATGCCTTGCCAGCGTCTGTGTTTCCGGCGAAATATGACCCGGGCGTGTTCAAGAGAAGAGTGAATAGGTATTCACTTGGCTAGCATGCTACACCTTCGATCACATCGTCACTTCCCATCAGGTGAGAGCGTGGTCAAATGCTAGACAAGTTTGAAGTAAAAAAAAAATATATATTAGTCAGTCAATCAGTCAGTCACCTTTGAGTTATATATATTTAGATAAACTAAACGTATATGGCCTGAACTTATACAAGTCATATAAGTACTAACATTACATTAGGTTAGAAAAACCTGGGTCACACTAGGCTGAGGGCCCGTATTATTAGGTCCAGGCCTCTTTCGCCGGAAATATGGGAAATGCCTAAGCTAGGTTACAAAAATGTATACGATTTACAAATAATTTCAAATTTAAGATTAATTTTTTGACTGGCCCGATAGCTCAGTTGGTAGTAGCCCTGCCTTATGAACTGTGGGTTGTGGGTTCGATTCCCACTAAGGACAAACATTTGTGTGATGAACATAGGTGTTTGTTCTGTGTCTGGGTGTCATATTGTGTTCTATGTATGTATTTACAAACAAAAAAGTATCTAAGTATTGTATCAGTTATCTGGTTCCCATAGCACAAGCTTTGCTTAGTTTGGGGCTAGATGGCGTTGGGTGAGATGTCCACACATATTATTATTATTAATTAACTGCTTCGAGAAAAGGATGGTATGGAAGTGCCACTTTTTTGCTTGATTTGGTGCGTGAATTTCGACTTAAAGATAGATCGACGACCGAGAGTAGCTCTATCTGACCGTAATGTGGGTCTATGTATGTTACGTGGTGCCCTGCCCGAGCTTGTCTCTTAAAATTATTACAAGAACAAATAAACTTATCTTTATCTTTAGGTAAGTGCCACACAAACAAATTATAGCATCAAAATTAATGTATTCATTCATACTACGAAATTTTAAAAGTAACGCAAACATCTATACATAAAATATCTATCTAAACCAGGGGTCGGTAACCTGCGGCGCACGAGCCACGCCTCTTTGGATGTGAAGCTGCATCTCTTTAGCTCCATTCTCAAATTATATATAAAAAAAACATTTATGCAAGTAATATTTATTGTTGGCAAGATTTTATTTTGGCTCTTTAAAAACTGAAATTTTGTAAATTGTAATTTTAGACTCAAAAGGTTGCCGACCCCCTGACAATTAATTAATAAACCAAAGTTATATGAAAAATAATATTATAGAAATGAAAATATAAAATATTTACATAAAATCCAGCAAAGCGCCACTAGAGGTAAATACGTAACTAAGGATTTCAAACAAATATTTTATGACACTACTAAGTAGCGAGTTGGGAGTAATCATTTGAATGAACTCGAAAATCGCAACGTACTAAATAGCAAATTGGGAGTAATCATTTGAATTTTTTCAGTTTGAAAACTACGGTGAGTATGACATATTTTGTAAGATGAATAACGGCTAAACTCACGTCAATTAAAAGTCGAAATTACTCCGACCAGGTTTCGGACATATTCGATGTCCTTCTTCTGGGAGCCAGTTACTAACGCAAGCCGCGGCGGCTTTCGCGAGCGTCAGCATGTAATTTCGACTTTTAATTGACGTGAGTTTAGCCGTTATTCATCTTACATCATTTGAATTAATTCCAAAATCGCAAATAATTCCAATTCTAACTTTCGATGGGCTGTACCTCTACGGATTTATTTTTTACGCTGTTGGCACCACTGTGGACCCTGATCATTGTCCCAGGCTCTACTTTAGACTGTATAAAGTGCAAAAACTTGTCCATCACGTCCTCATTCTCTTCTTTATCCAAAACCACTTCGAACACTTTCTCCTTTTTTTCCTCCTTGCAGTTGTCTATGATTTGTTTACTAATTTCGTACACACTTTGCTCCGGTTCGCATATTATTGATTCTGTTTCGACTTTTACCGGTTTCATTTCATCTGTCACAATTTCCATTTCGTCTAATCCGATTTCCATTTCGTCTGTTACCATTTGCATTTCGTCTGTTACCGTTTCCGTTTCCACATCGCCTGGTACCGTTATCGTTTCGTACGTTTTTACCGTATCTGTTTGGTTCACTTGGTCAATGTCCGTTTTGAGAACGATTTTTGCCTCTTTGACTTCTATATCTGTCATGTTAGGCAGGGCTTTGTAGAACATCTGTGGGGAAATAGTAATTTAGATGAATAAATAGTAGTTTGAATGATCATCGACCGTCTCTGTGTATATAATCATAGTAAACGCCCAACGATCACATACATAGATCCTAAAAACTAGGATTCCATTTATCTAAGGACCCAGGAGCTACGAGGACCGTGGACACACAACACCCATTCACACAATTCAATAGCCATTTTAATTTCTCAGTAACTATGCAGTATTATAAAAAAACATAAACCGCGGTCATTTGTCTGTTTGTTCGAGTTGCTTCAGCATCAAAACGGCAGAACGACTTTGGATGAAATTTTTACACACACACAGCTTACACGATGAACACCAACATAAGTAGGAAATCGGTGTGTACAACATATAAGTATGCTTATTGACGACGACACGTTGGTTGGTGAAAGGCGTTCGGTGGCATGTCTTTCGGTTTTTTACAGATTAAGCCATGGTGAATGCGCACAAGAACTGTATGATCTCATTTCCCCATCACCATTCCACTACCAGACTACTAGACGCTCGGCTAAGCGCCATCCCTTCGTGGTCGAAATACCACCCATTCGTACCAAGCGATTTGATTCCACGTTCTTAATTAGAACGGCTAAGGAATGGAATGCCCTGCCAGCGTCTGTGTTTCCGGCGAAATATGACCCGGGCGTATTCAAGAGAAGAGTGAATAGGTATTTACTTGGCTAGCATGCTACACCTTCGATCGCATCGTCACTTACCATCAGGTGAGAGCGAGGTCAATGCTAGAAGAGTTTGAAGTAAAAACAAAAAACTTACTTTGCGTGTAATCATCGCCAGCCCATGAGCCTTCTTCATGTGATCTTTGACATGTGTCATCCGCGCGTACCTGTAGGTAGATAATATATTAGCAAAAAACTCAAGGCACCCATTTTCACCCCCTTAATAATACAAGTACAGAAAATTCTATCAGCAAAGATATTTAAAGACTCATGATACAACGCAATAAATTGCAATTAATATTGGATTATAAGAAATTTTGCTCATCCTATGTGCACACCTAATCTATTTCTCTGCAAGCCTTGGTTTACTGGTAGAAAATGCTGTTAGCATTAAGTCCTCTTTTGTACATGTTCTGTGCATAAATTATTAAATAAACTCAACGTTTAAACAATATAAATAATCAGTGAAATATCAAATGTTACAACAATATAAACAAATCATTCAACTGCCCCATTTTTATACATTTAATTTAATTGATTTATTCCATAACAATATTATTGTATGAGAAATTTATACAACACACACAACATGATAATCACTACATATTACAAATACCAATAGGTACAAAAAGCACAGATGGGCATAAGACCCGCTGACACTTAGGTCCGTATTACGGACCAATTCTCAGTCATCGATCGGTGTTCAAGTAGAGGTTTCATTCACTAATTGATCACTTTATGAATGAAATCTCTGCTTGAGCACCGATCGATAACTGAGCATCGTTCTGTAATATGGACCTTAGAACCTTCGAAGCTTAGAACTTTTTACTGCGCAGCGCCCTGCGGCTAACTTCACGGCCGACATGAGGTTCTTCGGAGTATACGCACAAACTATGTACGAGTATAAAGTAGGTAGGACAGTGCGTCGCCGTAGTCAGATTGGAGGGCGAGCTTTTTTCTGCTGGGTTGCGCCTATGAATACGTTTCGCTAGTGTTGCCATTAATTCAAACAATCTATTGATTGAAGGCTTTTTCTTCTAAATTATATAATTTATGCATGCAGTCTTTACCAATAATTGTAATGACTTGCATTTATGTAATGTAATGTTTATATTATTATTGTAATAGTGTAAATTTTGTTGGTGTTCAATAAATAAATAAATTATAATGAAACACAAGCGTGTACACAAGTTTATTTCTCCTTCGTTTAATAATAGGTCTTTACCTATGAAATTGCCGTGTTGCAGTACAGACTTTTTCAAACAAAAAAAGTTTTGATTGGCTATGAATCCTAAATTCAAATTAATTTTGTTTTAAAAATATGACATTCTATTTACAATATAAGTCTTTTGTTTATTGATTAGCGTTGTATTTTCATTACATTTCAAAATTTTTCCTCATAATGGATACTTTGAAATTTCGTGTAATTATGGAATATGAGTTCCGTCGTGGCACCAACGCGGCACAAACGACACGTAACATCAACGACGTTTACGGAGAGAACTGTACAAACGAACGTACAACCCGTTATTGGTTTGCTCGGTTCCGTTCTGGGAATTTTGACTTGAAAAATGAACCTCGTGGTCGTCCGGAAACTTTGGTCAACAATGATGAATTAAAGGCGATTGTGGAAGCTGATGAATCTCAATCTACAGCTGAGCTGGCAGCAGCTTTTGATGTTAGCATCAAAACAATATTGGTCCATTTGCGACAGATTGGCAAGATAAAAAAGCTTGATAGATGGGTGCCCCACGAACTTAACGATCGCCAGCGCAACGTACGCGTCGAGACTTGCCTTGCGCTGCTTAACAGGCACAGAAATGAAGGAATTTTGAACCGAATTGTTACGTGCGACGAAAAATGGATTCTTTTTGACAATCGAAAGCGCTCAGCAAGTTGGTTAGATCCTGGTTCGGTACCAAAGCAATGTGCAAAACGAAAAATGACCCCTAGAAAGGTGATGGTCACAGTTTGGTGGTCTAGTGCTGGTGTGATTCATCATAGCTTTTTACAAAACGGCGAGAGCATTACTGCAGATGTGTACATTGAAGAACTGACCACAATTATGGCGAAACTCGTACGTCTGCAACCAGCTTTGGTCAATCGGTCGTCTCCACTGCTACTTCACGACAACGCGCGACCCCATACTGCACAACAGACCGTCTCTAAGCTGCATGAGTTGGGTTTGGAAGCTCTCCCTCATCCGCCATACTCACCAGATCTTGCGCCTACCGACTATTACTTTTTCCAAAATTTGGACAACTTTTTAGCGGGAAAAAAATTCAATTCCCGAGAGGCAGTACAAAACGCCTTTGAAGAGTTTGTTGTCTCCCATCCTGCTGATTTTTTCAAGAAGGGCATCCATAAACTGCCACAGCGTTGGCAAAGATGCATTGATTGCAGGGGTGATTACTTTGAATAAAAGAAATAAATAAGTTCGAAAAAAAAATACTTTAACTTTTTTCAAACAAAACGGCAATTTCATAGGTAAAGACCTAATATTTTTAATATCCGATCTATAGCGCGGCATTTGTAGTGTATACGCACCGCTTGGGGCAGACGGGGCAGCCGCAGGCGGCGGGCAGGTCGAGGTGCACGCGGTGCATGTGGTGTATACGCACCGCTTGGGGCAGACGGGGCAGCCGCAGGCGGCGGGCAGGTCGAGGTGCACGCGGTGCATGTGGTGTATACGCACCGCTTGGGGCAGACGGGGCAGCCGCAGGCGGCGGGCAGGTCGAGGTGCACGCGGTGCATGTGGTGTATACGCACCGCTTGGGGCAGACGGGGCAGCCGCAGGCGGCGGGCAGGTCGAGGTGCACGCGGTGCATGTGGTGTATACGCACCGCTTGGGGCAGACGGGGCAGCCGCAGGCGGCGGGCAGGTCGAGGTGCACGCGGTGCACGTGGTGTATACGCACCGCTTGGGGCAGACGGGGCAGCCGCAGGCGGCGGGCAGGTCGAGGTGCACGCGGTGCATGTGGTGTATACGCACCGCTTGGGGCAGACGGGGCAGCCGCAGGCGGCGGGCAGGTCGAGGTGCACGCGGTGCATGTGGTGTATACGCACCGCTTGGGGCAGACGGGGCAGCCGCAGGCGGCGGGCAGGTCGAGGTGCACGCGGTGCACGTGGTGTATACGCACCGCTTGGGGCAGACGGGGCAGCCGCAGGCGGCGGGCAGGTCGAGGTGCACGCGGTGCATGTGGTGTATACGCACCGCTTGGGGCAGACGGGGCAGCCGCAGGCGGCGGGCAGGTCGAGGTGCACGCGGTGCATGTGGTGTATACGCACCGCTTGGGGCAGACGGGGCAGCCGCAGGCGGCGGGCAGGTCGAGGTGCACGCGGTGCATGTGGTGTATACGCACCGCTTGGGGCAGACGGGGCAGCCGCAGGCGGCGGGCAGGTCGAGGTGCACGCGGTGCATGTGGTGTATACGCACCGCTTGGGGCAGACGGGGCAGCCGCAGGCGGCGGGCAGGTCGAGGTGCACGCGGTGCACGTGGTGTATACGCACCGCTTGGGGCAGACGGGGCAGCCGCAGGCGGCGGGCAGGTCGAGGTGCACGCGGTGCATGTGGTGTATACGCACCGCTTGGGGCAGACGGGGCAGCCGCAGGCGGCGGGCAGGTCGAGGTGCACGCGGTGCATGTGGTGTATACGCACCGCTTGGGGCAGACGGGGCAGCCGCAGGCGGCGGGCAGGTCGAGGTGCACGCGGTTCATGTGGTGGCGCGCCGCCGGCAGCTGCGCGAACCGCCGCGGGCAGTACGCGCACGGGTACTTGCGCAGCTCTGCAACCGACATCTCGCTTACATGGGGAGGACTCACTCATTCTCAACCGCTTAATGTCATTTTAAAAATATAAGTAATGGACGCTTCGACGTCATACTTCTACGATTAGGCCACGCGCTCGTCGGGTAAAAGGGGAAGGAACGAATATGTACATTTCACACAGCGCCATCTTGCCTCAAACTAAGTAAAGCTTGCACTACGGGACCAGATAACTGATACAATACTTACGATAATTTTTTGTTTATTAATATATGCATAGAATAGAATACAACACCCAGACGCAGAACAAACATCGATGTAAAACACACGTTTATCCTGGGTAGGAATCGAACCCACAGCCTACATTTCAAATGAACTATCAGGCCAGTCACGATATCACGTGTATTTATTTTTCCGTCAAACGCGCGATATATAAACTGAAAAGCGGCGTGAAGTGTGAACTTGACTCGCAGTTACTTTATAAATGCATTTAAATAAAAGAAAAAGAGTTTGTTACAAAAAATTTAAGATTCTTTGGAGGTACTAAAAATACTATATAATAAAATTATGATTTTGGATGAAAGGGGCAGGGAGTGTAGTTTTAAGCCTAGAATGAAAATACAAAAAAAATCACGTGATTAATGGACGGCCCCATGTCAGACCAAAAGTGACTCACCTCTATGGGTATTGAGGTGGCTTTTGAGCGCAGTTTTCATGTTGAAGCTGCGTCCACAGTGGTCGCATATGAAGACATCGGTGCTGTGGACTTGCAAGTGACGCTGAAACAGTAATAATAATAATAATAACGCCCAAAGACCGCATACATAGATCCTCGACCTTAACTAGGATTCCCTGTGTCTAAGAACCGAGGAACTACAAGGACCATGATCCCACAACGCCCAGACACATAATAAGTATTTGCGCTTTTTTTCTGTGCTCAAATACTTGTCCTGTCGCGGGAATCGAACCCGCCGTCTCCGGGTTATGAGCCGACCTGCCACACCACAGTGGCTGTCAAAAATAACTATGCTAATAGAGGCTGTGACTCATAGAAATGTTATTAGAAAAGTTTACCGATTTCTTCCATCGAGCCAAATTTCTTTAATATTGTATTGATGAACTTCACGGATAACTTTAAGATATAAATTACATTTTTTATGAAATTCAAAGCTTTATACATTTTATTTTTGCTCGGAAATATACCGAATAACACTTAATTTGCCATATAATAATAATAATAATGCCCAACGATCACCTCCATAGGATCCTGGATCTACGGACCCAGGAACTACAAGGATCATGGTCCCACAACACCCATACAATGAACAAGTATTTGCGCTTTTTCTGAATTTTCGGGAATCGAACCAGCCGCCTCCTTATGAGCTGCTTAACCACCACACCACAGAGGCTGTCAAAAAACCTAATAACTATGCTAATAGAGACAGTTAAATAAAACGATTGAAAAAAAGACTGTTTGTAAATATTTTTTATTGTGTTGGTTATTTTCTGTTTTGTGTGACAAATAAATAAACCTTATAGATTGCGTGCTGTACCTTAAGTCCAGTGTCGGAGGTGTAGGCGGCGGTACACAAGTGGCAATGGTAAGGGCGCAGGCCTGCGTGGGAGTTCTCGTGCGCCACCAGATTCTCCTTGTGGGCGAACGACGCCGGGCACTGGCTGCAGTAGTACCTGCCACGTTTACTTTATTTATATTGGACATAGATTGAAGATTATAAAAGTAATATTTTCACACATTTTTTACCTATATTATATCCCAAAAAAGGTGCCTGCAAGTCATTTGATACATACTTTGTAATTTTATATGCATAGTAAAATAACTTAATTTTAAGTACCTAATATAATTTTCACTTGTAAATGTGCTAAAAATAACTTATTTGCAATAAACCTTTTGAATTTGCCATGATTGACAAAGTTTTGTACACACCGCCCAAAAGAAAAGAGATAGTGAAATAATTTCCGATAAGTCATTAATTTAGCGACTACACTTTAGTGCAAAGGCATAACTAATCTACTTTATAGAATAGTGTGATGCACTCTGAGTACTGTGACTTATCGGAAATTATTTCACTATTTGTTTTCCTCTGGAGCGGTGTGTACTTGATAAGAATGTCCGCTGCCACACTTCATGAGTCTTTTGAGAGTTAGCGAATATATACTAGGTCTAATTCTAAATCTAGTTTCTAGGTGGCAGGACTTTTCTGCAAATTTCGTCTAGGTAGGTACCACCGCTTTGCCAGTTCTTCTGCCGTAGCCAAGCAATAGTGTGCAAGTACTACTGAGTTTCGGTTTGAAGGGCACTGTAGCTATTGAAATCACTGGGCAATTGAGACTTTATGATCTGATCTCACAGTTGAGTAAAATTATTACCAGACTGTGCAGATGTCTCAGGATGATGTGCGCAGTGCAGTGTCACATGAAACTTTATATTTTAGTTTCGGATGCCACTGTTCTATTATGGGCGGCCGTGTCGCTTAACATCAGGTGAACTAGCTCGTCACATCATTCATTAACCTTAAAAAGCAGTTCAGCTTTTGAAGATTAGCAACTAGTTCCTAGTTGATTAACAATGTTTAGCTCGTCAATACAATACAATACAAAAAATCTTTATAGTACGACAGAAAAAAATAAACATTTACAGAAGATGAAACTTAAAGCTATAGTACAATGGGCGGACTTATCGCTAAAAGCGATCTCTTCGAATCAACCTTTGGATGGAAAGAATTATAGGAGAGATAAGAGGTTGGTGGTGTAAACAAATTAAGTAAAATTGAGAAGAATGAAACTAATAAAAATAAGGATAAATAAAGATATATATCGATTATATATATATAGATTATATATAGATTAATAGATACATATAATAAATAAACAGTAAATTAAATATACTGCATAATATATATACATAATAATAATATATAAATTATACATACTTAATAATAACGAAATGAATTCAAATGGATGAAACTGCTAATAGTAATTACAACTGTGATAGGTAAAAATTATTAACTCTAGTTTTAAATAAAGCCAACAACAGCCTGTTAAGTAAATTATAACTTTTTATTTTAATTAGATTAGTGTAGTGCATTCATACCTCTTAGGTTTGGCCTTCTGTTTTTCAGATTGGTTCCCACCAAACCGATAGAACTTGTGCTTGGTCAAAAAGGGCCGGCCGCGGCCCTTACGCCCCAAGAAGTGGCCCCGCGCTTGGAGAACTGTCTTGGCGTCCGGCGCGGAGCAACGCTTCTCATGTTTGTACAGGTTCGCTGGCCTGCGACAATATATGTCTCATGAAAATCACACATTTGTATATGCTTTTAATGTATAATCTTTATTAATAACTTCGCTACGGGAACGGGATAAATAAACTAAATAGGATTCCCTGTGTATGGGGACCCAGGAACTACGAGGACCATGGTCCCACAACACCCAGACTCAGAGCAAGTATTTGGGCTTTTTTTTCTGTGCACAAATACTTGTCCTGTCACGGGAATCGAACCCGCCACCACCGGGTTGAGCCGACCACACCACAGAGGCTGTCACTCATAACAAAAAATAACGAGTGTACTTTAGACCACACGACTGAAGTAAAACTTCTTTAGCTCCATCTATCGGCCGGCATACTTTTGTTTTTGCCTTGTTTAATGTTAATGCCGCCATCTTGACAATTGTAAATTTTCATTTTACCGGACATACCAACACAATAATATTTTTTTTTTAACTTTGTTATGTTGACAATTGAGATCTACGTGAACCAACTTCAACTTCAGTTCGCCTCGCATTCACCAGCTTACTCCCCAAGTCAAGCGTGCGTAAAGAAGTTTTATGGGATATTAGAACGAAATTTAAATACGCGTAATATAATTATATTAAGGTGTCTTCTTCTTCTTCTTCTTGTCATATAGGGTCAGTCCTGGTTTCAGAATAAAGGCTTTTGACTTGACTAAGCAGGTGTTGTCTTACAACAGACGGGACTAACAGCTTAATATTTATTTATTTAATACTTTATTCACAGAAAAAGTACAAACGAAGAGTTAATCCTAGCAGCATTTTCTACCATTCAACAAAGGCATGCAGAGAAACAATTAGATTAGGCATGAACATTATCAGCCTTATTAATAAACACGAACTAGCTTTAGATTAGTTACACCATCTTTTGTCTTTTTCGATCCAGCTAAATATTCCAGTAGCAAAAAAGGACAAAAGCTGAAGTAACTAAATAAAAACTAATACCCGTTTATTAATAAGGCTGAAGGAAATAAGAAAAATTTTTGATGATGATATAAATTAAAATATGCTCATTAAAGGCTATCATATGCTATCATATCTATCATATGCTCAGATTCCATAAATATTTCATCAAAATCGGTTTAGTAGTTTGGTTTTTAAATCAAAACAACTGGAAAAATTATTTACAAATTGTTACCTCAGAACTTTTAACTCGGTGTACCGGTTTTTATGATTTTTTTTATTTGAAAGCTGGTGCTTCCTGTGTAGTCCCATTTCAATTTGGTCAATTTCTGACAATGGTATCCATGAGAAAATCATATTAGCCTGAAGTTACTTTTTACACTTTACGTTTGTTACTTGTTTAAAAGGATATTATTTGAAATATTACATAATACATGTGACCGTGTCTTATCATGTCCTTGCTTATACTGGGTGACCAGTTAAACATTGAAAATATTCAATGTTTAACTAGTCACCCAATATAAATAAGATTGGGCAATATGGAAGAATTGTTCTTACCGCCTAAAGTCATCCCCACAAGCAAAGCACAAGAAGCACCGTGGGCCATGTCTGAATTGATAGTGGCTTTTCGATGTAGTAAGTGAATCGTGTTTTTCAAAACAAATGGAACACCTGTAATTAAAAAATTTGAATTATTTTACTACCTTAATTATATAAACTTACATAATTAAATTTCTACTTTCATACAGATACAATTTTAATTAGCATTATAAAGATAGATTATAAAACTAATTACGAGTAATTATTTAGTCTTTTTCTTCATTCACTTGCTTTCTATTGCTTTTTAGCAATAATTTGGCCAATGTCAAATGGGAAAACTTTGTATGGTTTATTTTTTGTTTTGGTATGGCTCCACACTTTTGGCCAGTGTCAAGTAATTGATAATTTTTCGAGTTAAGTAATATATGTGTATGTCAAGTCACATTCCAAGTCATCAAGTCAAGTCATAGTCTAGTCAAGTCATACTCCTAGTAAAGTGGTGGCCACTTTACCAGAAGCTTCTATGGAGTTGTGGAAAGAACACGAAAAGATATGTTTCACCATCACTATACCACTTTCCCACACTCATGCCTGTAATGCAGCACTTAATGAAAAAAATGCCACTAATTTTATGCACTAACACTGAAAATAACAAAAGTTTTGGAAAATAATACAATGTGGTGACACAATCTTTTTCGTTTTCCCGCCAAAACTCATTTGTATGGTAAGTTCTATTTTGTCAATGTCAAAATACCACAGTAAAATAGAAGATTATATTGTACTGATTTCTCTGAAAAGTCTTGAAGAGAAAATGAAAAGGTATTGTTCTTCACGTTCATGAACACTTAACGGATAATAATCCACCTTTATTACACATTAAAATTCCAATTTAAAATAAACTATACAATCGCCATTTGGTTTCTTATCAAGTTTTTCGAAATAATAAGTAATAACAAATGAAAGAATGCTGTCTGACCTGACTAAAGTACTCAAGTCTTTTGTCAGCTGTATGAGGTGCACACTTTCAATGGCGAGTGATACCTTTACTGATATGAGTGAGACAGAAGTTTTTTTTTCAAACTTACATAATTATTATTACCTAATGGGCTTGATATATAATATTTGACATTAAGCACTAAGTCCCTAATATAATTTGACTAGTCAAAGTGCTAAAAATAGCCTATTTGCAATAAAGTCAAAGCAAATAGGCTGTTTTTAACACTTTACAAGTCAAAACTATATAAAGTACTTAAAATTAAGTTATTCAACTAAGCATATAAAATTACAAAGTGCTTATTGTCAAATATAGAGAATAAAGAGAATCCCATTACAATAATGATAAATAAATCCTTTGACTTTGACTTAGATATACTCCTTTGGCATCCTAAGATAGACTATGGTTGAGCTGGATGCCCTGTATAGAAGGGTGTCAACTGCTTACATCAAATGGGAAAAATGCACCCACACTTGTCGTATAGTAGCCAAATGTAAGAAAAAAATTACTCACTCAAATTGAGTAGAATCAGCCTCAACTACTACTGTACAGAAGTCAATGGGGGGACTTGGTGGCTTCAAATCATTCATTACATTTGCCAAGTGCTCAATGAGCAGTTTTGGATCTTTCCTCAACTCTGGATACAAGTCACGTAGCTGCTGTACAAATGACCTTCGCTGCTCATTGCTTGGTGTTGGTTTGCCTGTTTCTTTCCACTTAGTATTGTCTTGTTTTTTTTCCTGTTTATTGCTTGGCGTAGGTTTGCTTTTTTCTTTTGACTTAGTATTGGCTTGTTTTCTTTTCCGTTCATAACTTGGTTTAGTAGGTTTGCTTTTTTCTTTTGACTTAGTGTTGGTTTGTTTTTTTCGCTTTCTTTTACCTTTATTACCAATTTTTTTACTATCTATCTTGTCTTCTTCATCAAATATTACTTTATCATTGTCATCCAACTGAAAATTTTTTTTTTATTAATGTTGTAATCAGGGACAATTTTCAGCATAAATGTGCCTAACCAAGGATGTAAAATAGTGTATTAATTAATTTAGAAAAGCAATCACCATCAAATTTTTTTTTTTAATTACTTATGATGTCTTCTTAATTTCTGAATATAATTCAACAAAACAATAATAAAACTAAATATTAAGGATAAGGAAAACTGGCAGGCAGGCAGTAGGCATAGTAGAATACTGTAGTCATACTATTTAAAACAATAAACAGCGCACTTGCACAATTGAATCTGATAAATTCTGTGTTCAAATACCACGACAGACAAATCTACTTAATATGTTATACTTTACTTAAACAAACCTTTTCAATATTTATTTCAATATTAAATTCATCTTCCAAATATTCAACTTCATAGTCCTCTTCCTCTTCTTTAATGTCAAAGAATTCCCCATGTTCTTCAACTGCATGTAGTATTTCTTGAGAGACTATAGCAGGATTACGTTGTTTGTCTTTTGAATCGTCCAAAGGCTCTTCCTTAATTCGGATAGCAGGAGGCATTCGAACTTCTTCATCACTCCCTACCAGAACTTCCTTATTTTCCACTACTAGTATTACCATATCGTCATCAGCTACTGCTACAGCCATTTCCAAAGACGAGTTTTGCAGCCTCGAGTACCGAATTAGCTGGAATTAAAAAGAAACCCAAGAATTGCATATTTTATGGAAAAATAAACATGCCGCCAAAGGCTACTTTATAATTTGTGGGCGCCACTGCCAAGTATTTTTTTTTCTTGACTTCCGAATGACTTCAAAGGCATCACGCGGCCCATCTAAGCATCCACAAGAAACAGACATTATCTTTTCAGCACTTTATTTCACATAATGGTCACGCCACTTCCACAACCCCTTCATCAAAGAATCATATTATATATCTAAAACTCACCGTGTAGCTTCTACGTAAATTAAATAAGTGTAACTCGAATTTTTCAATTTTCACGTAGAATATCCGCTATCCACCATTTTCAATAACGCTTATTTGACTTTGATAATCAAGTTTGACAACTTTGACATTGACAGCACGCATATATTAGTTTTTTGGTTTTGGCTCCACACATTTGTATATTTAGCCAATGTCAAGTAATTGATAATTTCTCAACATAATTATATTTAATATAATATATATTATTATATTATACTTCTGCATGCTGGGTACGCTACCTACTGGTAGTGGGCAGGTGCATTTGGACTGTGTATAGGTCATCGCGGCCAGTATTGTTAAAATGTTTTTTTTTCTAGTAGGAGTAGTAGTAGTAGGTAGTTTTTAGTATTAGTTATTATATTATTGTAGTATTTAGAAAATAAAGGCAATTTGCCGTGAAAAAAAAAATTACGCAGATATCTGTCAAATTACAGTCCAAGTCATCAAGTCAAGTCGTTATCTAGTCTAGCCTACTAGTAAAGTTATGGTAACTTTACTTGAAGTTTCTATGGAGTTTTGGAAACAACACGAAAAGAAACGTTTCACCATCATTATATCACTTTCCCACACTCATACCTGTAATCCAGTACTTAACGAATAACTACTCTACTCTACTAATACTTGACTAGACTATGACTTGACTTGATGACTTCGACTGTGACTTAACACATATTTGCGTAATATATCATTATTATTATTGACACTGGCTAAATACACGAAGGTGTGGAGCCAAAACATAATAAAAAAAAAAATATCACTGTCATAAGCTAAGAAGCTTATATAGGACACTGGAGAATGCTTTGCGAACCATACTTAAAACATGGATACAAAATAATTTTAATAATCATAATAAATTAAAATTTAGATTGATTAACTAATTTAACTATTAATGGAGTAGACATACCCATAGAAACAGACGCGCGAAACTTGGGTTTAATTATGGACGGTGAAATGAGATTTGTCAAGCATATTAATGATAAGATAAAAAATGCATTTTATAAATTAAAAATGTTATACTCCATAAGGAAGCATATTTCGGAAGACATAAGAGTACTACTTTGTGACCTTCTGGTGCTCTCTCCCTTTAACTATTGCAGTGCGGTGTACGGGCCTAGGCTATGGGCTAAGACAGAATGTGCCATCCAACGAGTGCAAAATGCATGCGCTCGGTTCTGTTTCACCATACCAAGGAGAGCGCATGTCACGCCTTATCTTGTAAATAAAGGTATTCTAAATATGAAGATTAGAAGAGAACTTTACCTAGCATGTCTCGTACAAAAGGTTATTTGGAATAAAAAGCCTGAATACCTATTTGAAAAGCTCGTATTTAGTAAGGACGCTCATCACCATTTAAACACACGTTCGAAATCACAAAACATGCTAGCAATCCCAAAACACAGTACTGCCGGGTTTCAAGGTTGCTTCAAGTATCGTACGTCGAAGATATGGAACAACCTACCACCGCCTTTAAGAAAAAAAATCTGTAGTCACTCGTTTAAAACTAAACTAAAACGGAATTTGTTTCTTCAACAACGAAAAAATTATGAGGCAACTTTTAAGCCGCAGAAGTAACACAACTTTCGTACATACTAACACGCACACTCTACTTCACTCATACACAATCTATACATGTGCACAATAACACACCGTCACATTCACACGGTCGGTCGCAAGCATACACACACACCCACACACCCACCCACCCACACACACACTCACACGCACACACAAACGCACGCACACACACACACACACACACACACACACACAAACATACACACACACACAATTGATTTCATTTTTCTTTTCATCATAATAATTTTTCATGCATATTTTTATATTTTATATTATTTCATAAAAAGCTGTTTTGGATATTGCGGTTAATGTACACTAAGGTATTGGCGATGATACCCACTTGTACCGGATTTCTCTTCTCGGCGATCATCAGTCCGAGCAAGGGGTGGCTTGAAAAACAGCGCAGCGTGCACGTGCATACGTACATGCTGCACAACGCTGAAGTCATCCCTTTTGCTTCCAATAATAATAATTGTGATCTTTATGTTGTTATTTTATGTTTAAAAAAAGCAATAAAGTACATTTTTATTTTTTTTTTTATTTATTTATTAAACCGGCAAATTGGTTATAACTAATATTTACGAACTATATATATAACGAAAATAAATTTTGGGTACATAATCTATTTAAAAAAAGAACCGATATTTATCGGTTTCTACAAAAACCGGTTTTTCAGGTTTTAGTAAAACTGGTCACACCAATAGTACATGTGTATCAAAGAGCATATAACCACTACGTTTATGTGTATGTTATATCACAGATTAGGTAGAGATACTTCGTATTGTTATATTAAAACGCAGTGGTTATATGCTCTTTGTGTTATATTTCTTGGGATTATTACTTGAGAGTTTTAAAGTATTGTTATTAAACAAAAAGCAATGGGCTTTTCCAGTCTGTCTGAGTCCAACTCTTCAGATATATGCAGTAACATAAAAGTTATGGCTCTTGAATCATCACTACAGCAAAGTGTTGATAGATTTAAAGGTAATATTTGCAGCTCTTATTTTTAATGACATGAACATTATTGACTCAAAACCTCTGGTTTGTTTAATTCATGTGTAAAGAGTTATACTTATTGATTTTTGCCCTATTTACATAGGATATAATGTTCCTTGCTTTACGTATAGTACGTAAATAAAGGAAATAAAAATATGTGAAACTAAACCATATCTTCAACTTTACAGACCTTATTTTGGACCTTGAACAACTGCACATAGACTATGAAAACCACAAACAGCTGTATTTGTCAGTAAAAGATAAATGTGAAAAGTAAGTTGATAAAATACAAATGAACATGGTGGAAGGTTAAATACAATAGCCGTTGTATCTATAGGAAACTGGCCCTAACTGAGATACAAGTGCTAGAAATACTAGAAAATCGCAAAATAATTCTTAATCAACCACCATACAGATGTAATAAGAAAAGCCAATGACAACCTACATCATTTAACTTGTGTGTCCACAGAAAAACTTGTATAGGGGCAGAAGAATTGAAGAAAGTAATAGCAACTAAAGATCAAATCATACAATCAGTTGGTAAGCTAGTTTTAATATTACGTTACTTATTATTTGGTAATACAACTGTGGAAAACATTAGCAAAGTTTGTTTCAGCATCCACATTAACGAAATTAAATGAAACTAAAAACTTTAATGTGCTTGCGGATGCTTTCAAAATACTATTTGAAGAAACAACTGCTGTTGCTCAAACTGAAGACAAGGAAAATCCATATCCAAAGAATCTTCCCGCCAAAAATGTTGTGTCTAGCAATGTCTGTCATGATAAAAACATAAAGAAAGAAGCCACCACTTTTGTGAATGAAGAACAGAGAGAAGAGAGTTTATGTGAGATTGATGGAACACCTACAGGCAGAAAGAGCCCGATAATACATATGAAGAATAGAAGTACATTGGCAAAGTCTTCAGATTTTAGGGATAAGAAGAAGTGTCCAGATGAATGGTAAGATTAACTAACTCATTGGGTTTGTTGGGGAATCCTAACCTGTAAATGTATTAAGTTTTAAAATTGTTACTGTCCTTTTCATAAGGATTGAAATACAAAAACCTGCAATAGTTTTAGGACAGTGCCATTTTCACAGCCTCTGTAGTATAGTGGCTGAGCAGGTCGACTCATAACATGGAGGTGGCGGGTTTGATTTCCACAACAGGGCAAGTATTTGTGCACAGGAAAAAACAAGTGCAAATACTTATTCTGAGTCTGGGTGTTGTGGGACCATAGTCCTCGTAGTTCCTTGGTCCCTAGATACAGGGAGTCCTAGTTAGGGTCCAGAATCTATGTACATTATTGTTGGGCATTTATTATTAATTTGATGATACAGCTAACATCAAAATGTGTAAAGTTTTATCCACCATTTTGTTTACCATTTTCAGGCCCACCCCTAATTCTAAAGCAATAAAGCTATTATTTCCAATGCAAACTAAGAATAAGTCCGGTAACCTGAGGCAGTCTCGGCTCAATGTGGTGACTGTGAAGCACACCTCTGTAGTTGACTTGACGTGTTCACCTGAGATATTGGCACAGCAAAAGGAACATCTAGTACAGGTACCATATCTATTACATTATTATGTAACATCATTCTTGCTGAGCCTCTCTCAGACTCAGCAAAAATGATGTACAAACTTATAGAGAGGGATTGAATTGATCTATAATATTAAGTTAGTATACAGAGTTAATTTTAATTTACCTGAAAGCTCTCGTACACTGATTCTTATCAATAAAACTAACAACGTTTGTTCTACGATATTTTTCTAAATTATGTACTTTTCACAATATTGAAAATTAACGGAATCTCGCAGAGACTACAATTTTCATTACTCTCAAGTCAATGAACGCGCTGCTCGTGCGTAGTGTACAAAAATGCGTAGTGACGTTCTGACTCTCGCACGTGGTGGTGTACCCTTCGCCGCGTCGGTCCCTATTGCCATCCTGCCTGCACACGTCAATTCATTCATGTTTTTTTCCAGCCGTTTGGAAACGTCGTATCACATTGAATCGGTTGTTGCGGTTTTGTCAAAGTTACGGTGTTAATGATTAATGATGCATCAGAGACACAAAATAATAATAATAAGAATTTTTAGGAAAAAAAAATTTTAAAATAGTATAACTAATATTCTTAGTTTTGATGATAGGAATCAGTGTACGAGAGCTTTCCGGTAAATTAAAATTATCCCTGTATATTAGTTTAAGTATTAGTATTAGTTAAAATAACCAGGGCGGCATAATCGCAAATGGCGATAAAGCCCTTTATTATTGATTAAAAAAAAAAAAAAATTACATTATTATGTAAGTTACGATGAAATAATAATGAAACATTTTATAGTTTTACTTGTAACTATGCTTCTCAAGAATATCTCTTTTTTATGTTGGACGAGCTGATTGTTTCAGTTGCAGTGTCACTCAGAACACTAAAATATAGTTTCGCATGACACTGCCCTGCCTCGTCATACCTGTGTTCTTAGTATTTATATAACATTGACCTAGCTTGCCCATTGGACTGATTCCTGATGTTTACCTCGTGACTTGGCGTGTATCTTGCAGTGATTCAACTCTACAATGACTACTACACCCGCGAACCCAACCACGTAAAGGCGGCAACGCCTTTTTATATAGTTTTTTAAATAAAATTAATTAAGGTCGTCTGGAAGAGATCGCTCTGAGCCATTTGACCGCCCATTGTTATACTTTAGTTAAGTTTGTTCACTTTTTTAATTGTTTGAGATGTGGTGTTTCATAAAGAGTTTATCTATCTATCTAAATACAAACATTATTGAACGAGAGCAGAAAATACGAGTGTGCTTTTACACAACTTAAGCAAAACTTCTTTAGCTATCTTTTATTATTTAATAACCCTGACTTGTTTGTTTTTAATGTATAAAATATTTTGTGGTAATTGTTTTTTTTTGTTACTTCAAACTTGTCTAGCTTTTGACCACGCTCTCACCTGATGGGAAGTGACGATGCGATCGAAGGTGTAGCATGCTAGCCGAGTAAATACCTATCACTCTTCTCTTGAATACGCCCGGGTCATATTTCGCCGGAAACAGACGCTGGCAGGGCATTCCATTCCTTAGTTCTAATTAAGAACGTTGAGTCAAATCGCTTGGTACGAATGGGTGGTATTTCGACCACGAAAGGATGGCGCTTAGCCGAGCGTCTAGTAGTCCGTTAGTGGAATGGTGATGGAAAATGGAAAAAATTGTAATTGATTTTGTCGTTTTTATCACAATAAATGAATGATGTTGAAAAATTAAGTTATATATTTTATTTTCAGCCGCTCATCAAAAAGGAGTCTTTTGAGAATGAGGACACAATATTACCATCGCCCACAAGTGATCTGAAACATTTCTCTCTGTGAGTTAAAAATCTAGAATGATTAGGTCTACCTGTTGCTCGCAAATGCGCACGCGTGCGCAATAAACGAACTACCGATCGCAATAAAAAATATCCTATTGCGACATATAGACTGTCTTTAAAAATGTCTAGGGACTCAGGAACTATGAGGGACCATGGTCCTCATAGTTCCTGGGTCCCTAGACACAGGGAATCCTAGTTAAGGTCAGGATCTATATATGTGATCGTTGGGGATTATTATTATTTATTTTTTAATTTTTTAGTTGAAATTTTAATTTTAAATTTGAAAAAATTCAAAAAAATTCAATTTCAATAGAAGAAAGTCAAAATAATCTATATTTTTAACAGTTTGAAAACCAACTCCAAAGCCAGTCCCATTAAATTCAAGAAACCTGGATTGAGTTTAAAGAACAAATCGGAAAATATTACCAAACAGGATGAAAATAAAGATACTTCCAAAAACGCCACAAGTCCTGAACTGGAGGAGTCCATAAATATACTGAACCCTTTGCCTAACAGGTAAAATACAATAACTTTACAATACTTACTTTACTTAACAAAAAATTATACAAATTACAATATTTAACTGTTTATAAATATAAATGTAAAGAACCTTTGTAACTTCACTTAGGATGAAAAATATACTTAAAAAAAATACTTCGATCGTCTTTATTTCATGCTGAGAAGTACTAAAATGACGGGATTTTCAATTTTTTTGAAGTAAATCTTCTTTGCGCAAGCTTGACTTGAGGAGTAAGCTGGCGAGGCGAACGGAAGTTGAAAGTTGTTGGTTAACGTAGATCTCCCTTGTCAACATAATAAAGTTTACAATATGTATTATTACGTCCGGTAAAACGACAATTTACAGTTGTCAAGATGGCGACATTAACATAAAACAAAGCAAAAATAAAGTCATACCGGCCGATAGATGGAGCTAAAGTAAAGAAGTTTTACTTCAGTCGTGTGGTCTAAAGCACACTCGTTTGTTTTTAAGGATGTACTGGATACCTGGATCCTCTATCTCGCTCGCGCTCTAGATTTTTTTAAATAAATCTGCAGGCATATTTTTTTGATTCAAAGAAATTTCAAACCTTTATGGCGAACTGATGATCTGGTCAAAACCGTGGGGATGCAAGAGGAAAATAATCGGCCAAAGTGGCGAGAGAAAAAGAAAGGCCTATGTTCAGCATTGACCGTCTTCCGACTCATAATGATGGTTTATAAATGATGCAATGATGAAGTCACAGACAAAAAAAATACAACCGACTTGAGAACCTCCTACCTTTTTTTAAATGCTTTTGACAGGTTACGAAATAGAATAAAGAAGGAAAAGGAATCACCAGTCAAGATGGAGGCACCTGTAGACGAAGACGCGACACATTGTGATATTAACACCAGCTTGCTGCTGCACATCGATCGACTTGAGGAAGAAAATAAACACAGGTAAAGTGCACATTCTACTACAAAAATTCTACCAAATACTATTAATATTTAAAAAAATTCGACCGCTTAAAAAAATTATGAGTAATTTAATCAATTCCACGACACAGGTATTGTTAAAAGAAGCCTAGTTCCCCTTTTGAGTTAGGAAAGGCGAAAGGAGGAGTTTAGGCGGGAATGCGAAAAAGATTGCGTCACCCCATTGTGTTATTTTCAGTGTTAGTGCATAAAATTGGTGGCATTCTATTCGTTAAGTGCTGGATTACAGGCGTGAGTGTGGGAAAGTGGCATAATGATGGTGAAACGTTTCTTTTCGTGTTGTTTCCAAAACTCCATAGAAGCTTCAAGTAAAGTTGCTACCACTTTACTAGGAGTATGACTTTGACAAGCCTATGACTTGACTTGATGACTTCGACTGTGACATGACCCATATTTGCGTGAAATATCATTAACTTGATAAATTATCAAAATCAAACCTCAACAGCTGGAAGATGTTGAACCCCTTTAAACGCCACTTTGGACTCTTATCATACAGGGGATAGTGTAATTTCAACTAAATAATAAATGATGTCATACTAATAACTAGTACTAAACACGACCTACTACATAAAAAAACCTTTGAACTATATTTTATACTAGACGCGATGACCTATACACACATGTATGCTTTCACATTATTGTCATATTGTGAAAGCTTGAGTGACCAATGGAGCAATACGGGTAATCCCGATAGTAGTGATAGTGAATAATTTTTCCTCTAATCTATTTAACTCTGACATTATTTTATTTTATTTTACACTAGCTTCTGCCCGCGGCTTCGCCCGCGTGGTCTTTAGGAAACGAAGATTTTTTAATAGATAATTCAACCACCCATTTCACTCTCTTAGGGGTGGAATTTCTAAAACTCCTTTCTTACATTTTACAAAGAACACAAATTTCAAGTATCTAGGACCAGCGGTTTAGGCTGTTTTGATATATTAGGTCTTTATGAAATTGCCGTTTTGTTTGAAAAAAGTTAAAGTATTTTTTTTTTCGAACTTATTTATTTCTTTTATTCAAAGTAATCACCCCTGCAATCAATGCATCTTTGCCAACGCTGTGGCAATTTATGGATGCCCTTCTTGAAAAAATCAGCAGGACGGGAGACAACAAACTTTTCAAAGGCGTTTTGTACTGCCTCTCGGGAATTGAATTTTTTCCCGCTAAAAAGTTGTCCAAATTTTGGAAAAAGTAATAGTCGGTAGGCGCAAGATCTGGTGAGTATGGCGGATGAGGGAGAGCTTCAAAACCCAACTCATGCAGCTTAGAGACGGTCTGTTGTGCAGTATGGGGTCGCGCGTTGTCGTGAAGTAGCAGTGGAGACGACCGATTGACCAAAGCTGGTTGCAGACGTGCGAGTTTCGCCATCATTGTGGTCAGTTCTTCAATGTACACATCTGCAGTAATGCTCTCGCCGTTTTGTAAAAAGCTATGATGAATCACACCAGCACTAGACCACCAAACTGTGACCATCACCTTTCTAGGGGTCATTTTTCGTTTTGCTCATTGCTTTGGTACCGAACCAGGATCTAACCAACTTGCTGAGCGCTTTCGATTGTCAAAAAGAATCCATTTTTCGTCGCACGTAACAATTCGGTTCAAAATTCCTTCATTTCTGTGACTGTTAAGCAGCGCAAGGCAAGTCTCGACGCGTACGTTCCGCTGGCGATCGTTAAGTTCGTGGGGCACCCATCTATCAAGCTTTTTTATCTTGCCAATCTGTCCCAAATGGACCAATATTGTTTTGATGCTAACATCAAAAGCTGCTGCCAGCTCAGCTGTATATTGAGATTCATCAGCTTCCACAATCGCCTTTAATTCATCATTGTTGACCAAAGTTTCCGGACGACCACGAGGTCAAGTCAAAATTCCCAGAACGGAACCGAGCAAACCAATAACGGGTTGTACGTTCGTTTGTACAGTTCTCTCCGTAAACGTCGTTGATGTTACGTGTCGTTTGTGCCGCGTTGGGGCCACGACGGAACTCATATTCCATAATTACACGAAATTTCAAAGTATCCATTATGAGAAAAATTGTTGAAATGTAATGAAAATACAACGCTAATCAATAAACAAAAGACTTATATTGTAAATAGAATGTCATATTTTTAAAACAAAATTAATTTGAATTTAGAATTCATAGCCAATGAAAACTTTTTTTGTTTGAAAAAGTCTGTACTGCAATACGGCAATTTCATAGGTAAAGACCTATTATAAGTCAGTCAGTCATTCAGTCAAGACTTTGAATTTTATATGTATAGATAAATAAAATAAAAAAAATTTATAGTGTAACCGTACTAATTAAAATAAATATTAATCTTAAATCCATTCAGCCCTGCGAAGCGCCCCCTAGCGGATAACATCAATATCATGAACACGCCTCCAAGAAACGACGCGGAATCGAGCATGTCCATCTTGCAACCGGAGCCTAGACCAGCTGCCATCGACAACGTTAAAAGGTAGTGTATAAATCCCTTACTAATAAACATTGTATAGTTATAATAATAATAATGATGATGGGCGTCCAGGATCTATGTATACATAGATCCTGGACCCTAACTAAGATTCCCTGTGTCTCGGGACCCAGGAACCACGAGGACCATGCGCTTTTTTTGTGTGCACTAATACTTGTCCTGCCACGGGAATCGAACCCGCCGCCACCGGGTTAAGAACCGACCTGCTGAACCACCACTCCACTGAGACTATCAGCCTCATCGCACATAGCAGTCGTATAGCTACTCCGTTATCCCCCTCTTTTTGTCTGACAGCCTCTGTGGTGTGGTGGTTGAGCAGGTCGGCTCATAGCCCGGAGGCGGCGGGTTCGATTCCCGCGACAGTACAAGTATTTATGGACAGAAATAAAAGCGCAAATACTTGTTCTGAGTCTGGGTGTTGTGGGACCATGGTCATGGGTCTTTAGACACAGGGAATCGTAGTTAGGGTCCAGGATCTATGTATGTGATCGTTGAGCGTTATTTATTATTATAGTATACAGAAATGTATCGTTATCTTTATTAATTATAGTAGCTGGCCGTTGAGTGTTATTTTTAATTCCTTCTTATTCCGAAGTACTAAGTAGCTAAAATACCTACTATGTTATATTTATTTAATTTATACAACAATACACAAAAATGGTATTAATTGAACTTAGGAGAAAGATAAAACTAAACTATACATAAGAACTTAAAATAAATAATAAGTACCTACTATTAGAATATATTGCGTGAAAAGATAACGGAAAAACCGACAATCTTACTATCGAAATATAGTAATGTGTGTTTGTATGACATAGAATAATTTATATTAATACATGAGCCATTAAAGAAAGGTGGGAGGTACTAGGTGGTAGGACTTTTCTGCAAAGTCTATGTAGGTACCACCGCTTTGCCAGTAATTCTGCCGCCAAGCAGTAGTGCGCAAGCACTACTGTATTCCGGTTTGAAGGGCACTATTAATTTCAATAATTGGTTTTTCAATGTTTTGCGTTACATTTTGTTTAACTAAATGTAATAGAATGACGTGACGAGCTAACTATTCACCTGATGTTTAGCGAAACGGCTGCCCATATCAGTTGCAGTAACACGCGAAATTTTAAAGTATAGTTTCGCGTAACACTGCACTGCGCACGTCATCCTGAGACATCAACACAGTCTGGTAATCAGATCACTAGACTGTGAGATCAGGGAGGTGATCACGAAACTTTGATTGCAATGGAACAGGAAAAATTTCCATACTAACTATGCACATAAACTGCGTATTCAAACTGTCAAATCCATACAAATATGTGTTTCTATCGGTTGCAATCGAGTTACGCGATCGCCCGGCAGGTCATAAAGTCTTATTTGCCCAGTAATTTCACTAGCCACACCCTTCAAACCGGAACACATCAGTGCTTGTACACTACTGCTTGGCGGCAGAATAACTGGCAAAGCGACGGTACCTACCCCGAACTTTGCAGAAAAGTCCTACCACCTATGTACACCAGTAAAGTAAATCACAATCCGGCAATTAGTTCTACCAAACAGTCACCTACCAGCTAGTCACCTAGCTTCTCTGCTACACAGAAAAATACCAGAGTTAGTGGAGCCTATTTACAAGCAGCAAACTGTCAGGAATAAAGCGGAGAAGCGAAACTTGCAGGGGTGGAGCTGCGAAGAATGCAAAAAAGTAAGTTAGAAGTTATATTGTTATATATATATTTTTATTTTTTTGTTTGATAGGCTCGCGTTTGACCACTATCGCACCTGATGGTATGTGTCGATGTTGTCTAGGATGTAACACGCTTGCCTAGAAGATACCTGTTCACTCTCGATTTGAAGACTCCAAGGTTGTAGTTTTCGGGAAATACGGATGCCGGTGAAGCGTTCCACTCTTTGGCTGTTCGCATGATAAATGTAGAGCCAAATCTGTTTGCTCGCACATGTGGGATATTAACCATGTACCGGTTGCGCTTTTTCGTACATCTGGTTGTCCGATGGTGGAACGGTGACGGCGGAATCAGGTTATGCAACTCCAATGCACACTCTCCAAAATGCACTCGATAGAAGACCGATAATCTGGCAACTTTGCGTCTATGGTTGAGGCTTTGCAGTCGGGCCTCAAATAAGTCGCTACCTATGAGCCTCTTAGCACGCTTTTCGATAAAGTCTAAATATTATTAGCCCGGGGGCGGCGGGTTCGATGCCCGCGGCAGGGCAAGTATTTATTCACGGAAAAAAAAGCGCAAATACTTTTTCTGAGTCTGGGTGTGACCATGGTCCTCGTAGTTCCTGGGTTCCTAGACACGGAATCCTAATTAGGGTCTGGGATCTATGTATGTGATCGTTGGGCGTTATTATTATTATTATTATTTTAGTCTACTAAGAAGTTGACGTCTAAGTTGTTCTACTATTCTTTGTTCTGTATCATGTGCATTATTGTTCTATATAGTATTTTTGTATTGTGTTGTATATTTAAACCAAAGATATACCATACTATTAGTTTGAAAAAATCGTAAGTTGATAGGTCAAAATCTATCTGAAAAAACAATAAAGATACACAACATAACTTGAAAATTCATGGCTGAGTCTGAATGGCATTACAACCTGGGTGCGTCGGCTTGTAAGTCGCACAGGCCACCGCTGAGCTACTCGCTCCATTTGTATATGGGTCTATCTCAATGGCCATCCAAAAAGAAATCGCTCTAATCGATAAGACCGTCCGATGTCCGATGTCGATGAGAATCCGGGTATAGTACATATAAACGATAAAGAAGGGCCAAAACTTTTGCGTACTGAAACCGTTAACTACAAAACAAATGACGATTTTATGGACTATACTAATATTTGCTTGTGAATCTAAAGTGGCTATGTATAGTTAAACTTATTCGTTAGCTTCAGTTGAAACTATTTCGAAGAGTTAAACAAGGCTGTACGAAATAGTTTTCGCCCTTCTTTATCGGTAATTTTGGTCCTTCGAGCCGGATATAGTCTTGGTTTCCTTTTGTTTCGCTTACCAACCTACTTAATTTATGACACCATATAGTATAATTTTTACTTATTGGAGTCGTGGGTCGGATGCTCAGCGTCCTACAAAGTACATCCTTAAAAAGGATATAACTAAAGTTTATCCTATTCCCGCAGTTTTACGGCGAACTATACAAGAATGATCCAGTGATGCTAGCGAAGAAAATCAACGAATGCTCCAAGCATCGCGGGAAACACAATCCGGCGCGACCAAAAACGCCGCCCAACTTTTGGAACCCGAGATGGGAAGTCCCTGAGGACACTGAAGAGTTGAACAGAATGAACAACGCCATCTAGTTTGAAAATACTGAAACATATATTATTTAGGTTTATAGGAAACTGAGAAACTGAAACAGGCATTAATTAGATTTATAGGAAACTGAGGACTTTAATAGAATGAACAACGCCATCTAGTTTTAAAATAAGTAACTATATGCATTATTCTTGTTGTAAGAGAACTCTGTGTGCTTACAACACCGTTATAGAATAATCGATAATGTTATCGTTATCGAAGGCTCAAATCGATACTTGGTATTTATTGTCAAAAGCTAAACACTTATCAGAAACAATTGTTTATCAAGCCACCCAAGATTTGGACGTATTTGATACCCTTTTCTTGGGGACAGTTACTAACGCAAGCCCAATTTTAGTTAATTATAATTCATGATTTAATGGAACTAATGGGACTAGATTTGTTACGTTAAAAAACATTACAGTACTACTGGGTGGGATACAGATTACAGTACTAATACTTTTAACAGTCCCATCGTGGAACAAGGAACAGGTGAAATATATCCGGATATCGGATCATCGTTGTATCGATATTTCCATTTTAGGGCGTGGCATTAATTGTCGATATTAGAATATCGATCATTTCTCGTGTAGGGAAATGGTCAGCTCTATTGTCAGAAATTTTAGGCTTTATCTTACGAGAACAGCCAAGACTTGCTAGCGTGGCTGTTCCAAGGTGGCTTAGCGTAACCCCGAAGCTCGTTAGCGCTCAGTTTTAAATATATTTTTTTTGTAGCGAACCTTACTTAACTTTACCTTTTTGGTTACTATTTGGCTAGAACATCTCGTCGGATATCAATATAATCGCTCTTAATATCGTAAATATGGCTAATGCATAAGTGGTTGACGGTTGGACACCAACTAGTGCAGCGTACGTAATACCCTTTACACTGCTTGGGCCACTTCCTAACTCATCAATATTCAAAGATGTCCACTTCCTAACTAGACAATTCTAAAGACGCCATCTCCTAGCTTGTACACTAACTAAAATGAATCTACCTCTTATACCTTTAATATCATAAATTCAAGTAAGGGGCCGTTCAAGTATTACGTAAGCAGATTTATTACAATTATTTACCCCCCCCCATCCCCCTTGTTAGCAAAAGTAAGCAAAGCTCTTACCCCCTCCCGCCATGCTTACGTTAACATTTTTGAATTAATGTATTGTTTTTTTTTAAATATTATGATTATAATGTTTAGTGTTTGAAGCAAAGACAATGTGAGAGTTGCTATTTGTATAAAAAGGTAAATAACTACTGATGACGTAATCATCATGTAGACCCCTACCCCCATGTCATCCAAAATAAGCAAAGCAAAGAAAACTTTGAAAATTTTAATTTTTTACGTCTTCGACTCAAAAGGTTGCCGATCCTAGGATCTATTGGGGGGCCGGTCTATGTTGCGTCTTCCAGTTCCTGGTCGCCAACCTTAGTCGAAAACCTTTCTTCCCCATTCGTCGTCAGTTTTGCGAACAATGGGTGTGGATTACATTTCTATTACTATTCCAACGTTAATTTCGAAAGCTTGAGACTTTAGTTCTCCTGCGGATCTCCTCATTTCAGTTATCATGCAATGAAACCCTAGGAACTCTCCACATTATCCCATGCGATACATACCCCACCGAAGCATTTCGTCTCTTACAGACACAGTTATAAGTCATTATTAATCACTCTTAATATTTATAACTTTCAATGATTTCGATGTTTACGAATATATTGCGGTGCGGCTATTGACTTGTAAATTCTCGAATCATCGTTTTAATAGCATGATGACGTCATCTAACGGACGGTGGTTTATCGTGTAGATCACTGGAGCCTACTGCCGACCTATTTATGCAAGTATTTTTAGTAACATTTTTTTGTATTTATTTAACGTATTTAAAGTCTATATTTGATTTGGAAAATATGTAATGTAACGCTATAAAACCCTGAATTTTTTTTCAATAAAAATGCAAACTATACGACAAAAGCCGATTATCTCCCTCTTTATCTTGATGTGCATTATTTACACTAAATACAAATGTTTAAAAACTCATAATGGCAAGGTATATTGTAAAAGACTTTGTATGGGTCCAATTTAATTGATGATTGTATTAAAATAAATAAATAAATATATTGTTCTTTTTCTTTTACTTACCATTATTCAAATAATATCTCATACCTAACAATTCCTCTAAGCTTAAGTATATATTATATAATATTGCTTTTTACCTTTTGGCCTATAATAGGGGTTATTCTCTTTCTCATATATACCAATCCAACTTCCATTGATTCATTTTGATCACACTTTAACAGTTTTTGGCAGTTACGTTATTATTATTGTAAAAATGTAACTATACTTATGTAGTATCCATCTGCTACCAGCGTATAAGCCTTAAGTCAAAAGAAATAGTTACGGTTTTCATTCTGCTGCCAAACACATTCCAGCCATTGTAGCAAACATACAAAAATTCATAGATTTAGTTTAACTTTATCCTGTCTTCACTACTCACTATCTGAAATGGTGGTTTAGAAAAGGTCATGTGACCATTAAATGTTGCTGGGTGTAGACTGGCATATTTCAGTTCCTCTAACATGTTGGGTGTAAACGTAAAAAAAAAGTACAATTACATCAATTTAACTGAACTCTGTCATAATAATTAGACAGTACAATATTTAATGATAGAAAAATATTACCTACTACACATGATCACTTAGAATGAGAATAATAAATTCATTGGATACTATTATTATTATACCATAGTTGAATAGTCAGTTTTAATCAAATCAACAACTAGTAGCAATCTAATAATAGTTGTATCTTCATTTATTCAAATGTCTAGAACCTACCAAGGTGAACACAATAAACTGCACTTATGGCTCACATCATGTGAATCACCACTGTGTTTGCCAACAGTTAAAATACTTAAAATAACATGATGACTTGCTAAACAACATGTGGGAGGAGGACCAAGGTACAGAGATGAAAGAAACAAAACATTTTGGAGAACACCTTTTATTATCTCAATAAAACAGAATATTATAATTTTTCACTAGCTTAGGTTTAAAAAAAGAAAATGAAATATCAAATTAAGTGTTAGTAATTCAAATGCAGCATAATTTTTGTAACAGGTTGTTAAATGGCTCACAAGGAGAAGCCCTCCTTTGCGCTCAATAACTAGAAATTCCCCACTTTCTATACCCTTTTTATATATTTTTTTAAATATTTTCTTCAAAGACACTATTTAGCTTAACATTGTGGTACAAATAATGAAATTTGGAATCGATTCAAAAAATAGTTTCATTTAATATTATCGTTTGAACTGAAATTTATGGGTACTTAGATATACATAATATTTCATTATTGCTACAACAAATTTTACAACGCTTCTATGAAAGTTTCTTAGCTTTCTGGTAGAGGGTATCCACAACCTTGCTCATATGGTGTATGGTCTCTAGGACAGTCTCATAGGTTTTCTCAAGAGGTGATTCGTCAAATACAATGAGGACTCCCTCACCTTGGTCAAGGATACCATTTAGTTTCTTGTCCAGAATCATCTGTGAGAGTTTCTTTTCTACTTGGACTACAGGGAGACGAATGGATCTGGCAACATGATCCACTTGTACTCGCATGTATGGTTCCACAATACGACATAAGTTTTGCTCTAACATTGTGTCGTAAAGGGCACCAAGATGAGCTCTAACAACTGCATCCTCTTCCAACTCTCTCTTATATGTTTTAAGTGCAGCTTGGAAATCGGCTAGAGACCTTTTGTGGGATGCGGTTGCTACAGCTCTCATAGCTTCTAATTCCTTACCAGCATACTTGAGGGCTGTCTTACTGCCACACACAGTCCCCACTTCTTCAGCTTGGTTCAACATGATCTTGGATAACAACATGTATTTTAATGCTGTGAGAGCTTTAGGACTATCCGCACCATCATATCCCTCAAAAGCTTCGTAAAAGTATGAGTATGCAGTTTTAAAGTCACGCTCATCAGCTGCATGCAGTATACCTGATTGAAGATCCAGTGCAGCCTGCATTTTAGGGGGACAATAGATCGCATTAGCGGTGGTGCGGGCGGAGGTCAAAGATGCGCGGGCTTTTGGTAAATTGCTCAGAGCATGATACGTTTTACTCTCGAAAAGCAGCACTTCAACTAACAAATTCTTGTCGTCTAACTTTTTGAGCTCTTTCAGGAGAGCTGTAGCCAGTTCTAGGGCTTCTGTGTACATACCAGTGTCGTAATATAGCGCTATCAGTCTCGCTTCCAAAGACTGTCGCAGGAAAGTACGCCGCTCTTCTTTGGCCCATTCTATACACTCTTTACACAGCTGCACCTCGATGCCAATACCTGCTTCCAAATCTAGGAAGAAATCAACGAGGGAGCGAACTAGCTTTGCTGCTTTCGCCTTACTGATCAAACTGAGGAATGGCCGTGTTGAATTGATGAGCTCAGCTAGTTCTTTCGCCTTGCCTTCTTTCTTATACTTCTCGCCGAGGTTCAGGATGCCTTGTTCTTTGGCTCTTATATTTTCTTCGTCATCTTCGGGCAGCTCGCCAGTGCTAACCATTTTGTCGGTCATGCGGACGTCTTCGTCTCTGTTCGACGACGACACTCGTGATCTCTCGAATAACATTGCACCAGCCATGATGTGTATAATTATATGCTTATGCTATAACAACGTATAGGATAAAAAGTAAAATCTTGGTACAGGGAATACACTTTTTCTTTGTAATTTAGTGGATATTCGCAAAGTCATCGACGACCTCTTCGGGAAACAAATCGTAGACGCGGACAGGGTTGCTAGTTTCATTTGTAAAAAAGCTACTTTGGTAGAAATCATAACACAAACTAAAAAGTGGTTCGGTAACATTTTTAATTGATCCTATACTACAGAGAAAGTAACATTAGATGTGGCCAGCGAGTTTTTGATGCATGCAGATTAGTTCCTTTTAAAAAGTAAAGGAATGATTCCTTCGATTAAAGTGTTCTATATCCAGGATTTAGAGTACTTTATTTCAGGGCGCAGTTAAAAACTTCCATCCTGTATATTATTATTACAAAGATTTAAAATATATTATAATTAAATATTTTATTAAATCTCAATACGTTTATAGTTTATAGTTTACTAGGTGGTAGGACTTTACTGCAAAGTTCGTCTAGGTAGGTACCACCGCTTTGCCAGTTATTCTGCCGCCAAGCACTAGTCTGCAAGCACTGCTGTGTTCCGGTTTGAAGGGCACTGTAGCTAGTGAAATTACTGGGCAAATGAGACTTTATGATCTGATCTCACAGTTTAGTAATCTTATTACTAGATTGTGCTGATGTCTCAGGATGACGTGCGCAATGCAGTGTCACGCGAACCTCTATACTTTAGAGTTCCGAGTGACACTGCAGCTGGTATGGGCAGCCGTGTCGTTTAACATCAGGCGAACGGCTAGCTAGTCGCGTCATTCCTTAACATAAAAAAAAAAAAAAACGTTAGCCCTGTACTTATATTCAATAAAGAAATTCTTCTCCTTTGCCTGTTTTTCGGCACAATACTCACAATTCATTTGCTTTTGCGACACATTTTAAAGGGAATATATGATTTTGGCATTTTGGCACAATCTGAAAAGTTCCTTAGCAGCCATTCCAAATAGCCTTGGTTATTTACATATATATATGTAAGTAGGTTAATGTTTGAGAATGATTTGAAAACTAGCACCAGCAACAGCCATTATTTTCATGTTTCTGTTTAACTAAAAACGATGCAATACACAAGTAGAAAGCATTTTCATCTACGGGACTGATAATATACAGTGTTGTGGCCCCAAGATCATCCGCTTGTATATTGTATCAATTCTTATAGTGACGAAGCACTCTGTGTAACGGTAGCCACTTAATTTATGAAGTAAAACTTTTTTACGCACGCTTGGCTTGGGGAGTAAGCTCGAGAATGCGAAGCGAACGGAAGTTGAAGTTGGTCACGTAGATCTTCATTATCTTCTGGGTCTACTGCAGCTAGCGTATGATTGATTTAGCTCCAATCTCTTTAATGAAGAACTCTTTACATACATGAGAATAAACACATTTACGGTAGCTAATAAAAACTTTTTATAGTTATAATTAGCTTATTTTTGTTGTAGTTGACAGTCAATAATTGTTGTCAGTATAACAGCATACACATTTTAATTAGACAGAATTAATCATTCCACTTAAAAATTCCACTCAAAGTGACATTTTTCAATTTCTCCAATATTTTTTTAAATTCATTCCAATAATAAATTGCTCTTATGATAAATATTTTATCACCATGGAACAACAGGAAGAAATAAATTTTCTTTTTGATATAAGTAAAGAAACTAAACAATTTTATGAAACACCGGTAATATTCTTTACTGGAAAAGATTATTCGGATTTAGTTTTCAAATCAATGTGCGCATTACACGATGCTTTGCGAGAAGGTACCAAGAGCGAAGTTATTGATATAATTGTCGATTTTCATTTACAATGGATACACTCTGTTAATGACATAGAATATTACAAAAAACGTCTTAATGAGGTCATTATTCCAAGAGAAGAAGTTTACCAGGCAATAAGCTACACTATTGACGCTATGACCTCTCGTTTGAAGTATTATCAAAGATATATGGAAAATCATCGTTTCAATTTATCAAATGCTGGGCATACTTTTTTAAATGCAGAGTTAGAAATAGTCGAAGAAATGCATAAAGAGGTCATTTCTGAACTTTTAGAAAAGTTAAGGTGCTTCAGGGGCTTTGCCAGTGATGAAGAGTTTAAAATAAAAATTAATGATGCTATTGACGATCTTTTGAGTTGGCTTGACAAAATTAACGACAGCTTGGCAATACAGCTTTGCAAATATATAAACATGAATGTTCCTCACCTACATAATGATTTAACTAAGACTTTGCAACAAATAATCACTGAAATTAGCTCATCTGATTCACGATCCGCACATAAAGTGATGGAAGATCTAAAGCAACGTGGAAAAGAAATAGGTACAATGATTCGATGCACTGCTTCACACAGCTTGGAGATAAGCAAAGTCGTAGAAAAGATTAACATTCTTGATGATCGTATTAAAAGACTTGAGAGTGAGCCATCTTCTGCAGCAGTTATGGCTCTTACGCATAAAAAAGAATATTTGGAAAAACGACTGTCGTCGCTTGAAAATTTGAAAATTACTCTGAAAAATTTACACGACAAAGCGGGAGTTGAAATTGAACAATCGGAATCTGAAAAATGTGTTTGTGAAGACTTCTTTAAGTTTAGGATTTTTAATTCATCGCTGCCGTTGGAAGATCGAGAGAGATTAGTAACGGAACTGTGCTATTTATGGGACTTAGCAGTTTTCGGAGAAAGGAGCCGTAAATCAATCATATCTATACTCAGTGCTGCAGAAATTAAAGAGGAGTTTATTGATGAACTTGGCACTTATTTCTTTGATGAACACAGTAGAAAAATTTATAAAATGCCTAATGATGAGACTTTATACCAGCCTAATGAACAGAATGAGCTTGTTGCTCTCTCAGATGACGCAGACCATATTTTCTTTTTTGATGAATGTGGTCGGTATTTTATTGATCCAAAAACAAGACAGAGAATATATAAAGCTCACGCTACTGCAAGTGAGTATATGATGGATTCTTCAGGAGTTTTACTAAAATATAAAGAAATAAGAGATGGAATCGTTTATTATTACGATAATTTTGGTCGTTATTATATCAATGCTGAAGGAAAAAATGTTTACCGTGATCCTGATACTGCTAGTGAGTATGAAAATGATGAATTAGGAAACCTGGTTCGCATACGTAGTCAAGCGGATATATTTGAATTATGTCCAAATGATGTAAATGTTACTGAAGAGTTTCAGTATTTAAAACAATCTGTTGGTCCAGCATTACGAGTATGTATTGCACAGTGCATTTTACACCAACCGGCAGACCCAATAAAATACTTGTCAAGTTGTTTGATTAAGTTCAGAGAAAATATGGAAATAAAAGAAAAACGGACTCGAGAGAATCAAGCGTTATTTGCAGAGCGAGAAATCATATTAGAACAAGAGCGCGCTGCAGCTGAAGCTTCTGCAAGGGAGTTAGCATTGCTAGCTCAAGGTGGTAGTGAATGCAGTTATGATTCTAATTTAGTAAAATATACTACAGAGAAACCAGATGATGTTCTGTCTGCTAGTTCAAAGTAAATTAATTATGATAAAAGCTAGGTTGGTAAAACTTCTAGTTAAGGTAGTTCTAGTTAAACTAATTTTATTTTTTAAATATAGTGGTCTAGTGATACTACTTATTTGTTTGGGAAACGATTTTAAGTTCAACTGAAAATGTTATTTATTTAATATAATAAAAAAGGTTTCTTTGTAAACAAAGCATTAATTATACCTTACTATTATTATATATTACTAGGTGGTAGGACTTTTCTGCAAAGTTCGTCTAGGTAGGTAGCACCGCTTTGCCAGTTATTCTGCTGCCAAGCCGTAGTGCGCAAGCACTGCTGTGTTCCGTTTTGAAGGGCACTGTAGCGAGTGAAATTACTGGGCAAATGAGACTATGATTTGATCTCACAGTTTAGTAATCTTATTACTAGATTGTGCTGATGTCTCCGGATGTAACGTAATAATAATAATTTCAATGGTAGCATAAAAAATGTTACAAATTGGAGTCATTCACTCCTACATAATTTGCACCACCACCATATTACGACTTCATTGGCCTGCGTATCTCGGTAGAGAGTATTTCCACTAAGAGTACTTAATAGTGTTGTCTGGAGAGGAGTTATATTCCTTCTTTACTGTCATCTGTTACTATACGGATCCAATCGTTTTATGAGAAATCCATGAAAAATAGGCTCCAAGTCATTCTGCATTCTTCTAGTTTTTATTGTCAATTTCTACTTTTGTGCGTGAATTTATTTTAGCTGGCAAATCTACATTTAATTGTTCTGTGAAAATTTAATAAAAATGAAATGTGTGGTTATAAGCTCTTTGTTATTTGGATACATCTTCTTAGTCTGTGATTTGATTTACGTTTGACAGTTGACACTGATAGCTCTGTCCGTGTCGGACTGTCGGTGTCGGCCATTTGTGAATTTTACAAAATTCTGAATTGTGTTGAGCTAGTTCGTTTCATTCCATTTAATTTTTTGGAGTAGCCATACGTCTGTTTATCATTTTTTTAGTTGAACTCGTTTCTATTCTGTAAGCCATACAATATACGAATAATAAACGAAGTTCCCGTTTAAGGGTATTGGTAGCAAGCGTTATTGAATGAGGTGAACTTACTTAAAAACAATTTCTACTTTGGTGCCTACGTACTTCCTACAATGATTGTTCTTTTGATGCAAGGTTCTTCGTTATTTTATGTTAATTGTTATGGATGAGAGTGACGTACAGTGTGTAGTGTTGTCATCACGTGCTGAAGCGCACGCAAAGGCTTACGGCGAATGAAAGTTTGATTCGTGCATATCGAGCCTATGTCGAGTGTGTCACAGAAAAAGACGTTTTTGATGGCATATTGTGAAAGTGCATGCTAGTGACCAGTCGCGATGGTGCCAAAGCCGCCGCCACCACCGGGGCCACCGCCGCCGCCGGGGCCACCGCCCCCACCCATGTTTGGGGGCTCGAGTAAAGGTGGTTCTTCTGATAACCGTGGTGCCTTGTTAAGCTCTATAAGACAGGGAACAAAGTTGAAAAAGGCTGTTACAGTGGATAAGAGTGGTCCTTATATTCCGGGGAAGGTATCTCCTGCTGGGAGTGGTCCTCCTTCCAGTAGCAGCAGCAGCAGCAGGAGTGCTGCTCCTCTGCAGAATGGAGGAGGAGGAGGTGGCCCTCCTGGGCTTGGAGGGCTGTTTGCTGGTGGCATGCCCAAGCTACGACCTACTGGAATGTTGGCAGGTAAACACTCATATTAATACTAGATTACTAAATAGTGAAGAGCTGATTAAATCAAATGGAATTAGTTTATATACTCTATACAGCCTTATTAATAAATGGGTATTAGTCTTGGGTTAGTTACTTCAACTTTTGTCTTTTTTTGCTACTGGAATATTTAGCAGGATCGAAAGAGACAAAAGATGGTGTAACTAATCTAAAGCTAGTTCATGTTTATTAATAAGGCTGATAGTGAATTTTCCCTCCAGACTTGTTCACTCTCAGAGTGGACAAGAAAACTTGCTCAAAAAAGTCATTTGAATAATGGTTTCTTGGAAATTTCACAAGTTACACGTCTGAATGTAGGATTCATGCAATGGTTATTAATTGAATGTAGACTTACAAATCAAATTTCTTTTTTTCTGTATTGATGAATTTAATATTCGCACTTGGACTAAAATTGTTTGCTAGAAGATAAACTGAAAAATTACTGAGTACCTAGGTACTTTCTATCTATAAATGAACAAAAATTTGGAAATTCTCAGCTTATTATAAGCTAGCATAAACCTAACCCCAAGCAAACCTTAGATAACTTCCCTTTTCCATTGAAAACTAAGAGAACTTTGCAGCTCGAGAAGAGATGCATCATCATAAATATTACTAACCTCACTCAGCCTGTGTTGTTCTACTACTGGGCACAAGTTAAGGCCAAAATGATACACATACAAATAAAAACTGTTTGTTCAAAGGTCCCTGAGATTAATTACTTTTAACCCATTGAAATATCAAAACATTGAAATGTAAATTTATTATAACTGAAATATGGCTCAGTTTAGAGTAAACCACTTAAAGCATTTTAAAATATATTGTTGAAACTAAGGGACCTTTCGGAATATAAATCTTTAACAATCGTCTTAAAGACCTAAACCATAGCTGTTCTAGTTTACTAGAAAAACTTTGTCTTGGCTGGAGACTATTCTCTTAAGTTATTATCTCCACAGGACCAACACCCAATGGTCAGATCAAGACTGATGCGCCGCGGTTCCCGCCGCCGCAGCAACCACAGAAGACTTCACCGGAACGCAACCGACCTGCGATGCCCTCGCCTATTGTTAGCGCTTTGTCAGCAGCACTAGCCAACCGGGATGCTCCTAGAGATTCGAGAGACTCGAGAGATTTGCCCAGGGAACCAATGAGGGAACAACACAGGCCGGCCGTCAAACGGCAACCATCCGACATCAGGGTTAGAGGGCCCCCGCCGCAGCCACCGACGCAGAAGGCGATGCCTTTGGTAAGTGCTGTTTTAACTTTAAATTAATTTCAGTGTTTCTGTTGTAAATGAACCTAGCCCTTACTGATTATGTTTGATCATGGTAATTTGTATCCGAAAAGAACAATTATCGTAAAAATCAGAATCGTCAGAAGTATAAGTCGAAGTAAATAAAATATATAAAATAAAAATTATTTATTAATAATTTATAAGCGGAAGTAAATAAAGCATACACTGGTCTGTTCTGCTCTCATAATAATAAATGGAACACATTGCATGGACAATTCACCCCAAGTAGCCTAATTAGCAAGTTACTGTCCCTCGCACCCAATTAGAATTTGAATGAATGGATACTTTTTATTTTCTATCTATCAAAACATCAAGAAATAAATCTTAATTATAATTGTGACACCCTTTTTGTGATAATTGTTGAGTTCAAGACTGTTATTTTAAGACGACACAACAATAGACAGTGGCGTAATAATGAAGTAGAATACAAATATTATCATAATAGCAAATAGAAATAGTTTTATTTTAAGTTTCACAGAATACGCGTTCTATACTTTTGTCAATTATACCTTAAAAATTCGGATGCTGAAAGATTAACTGATATTGTTCCCAACATGTTATATATTTAGACTTTGTCTACTTAAACAGTAGTTTATCTATGTACGTGCTGTAATATGTGCATTGCATCAGGCATCCTAACTGCGGAAAAATCGCTATCGATGGCAGTCAATTGGCCTATTCGTACATTATAAAAATCGATTTCGCTCTATCCCGCTCCAAAAAATGAATAATAATAGTAATAATAAAAAATCACATACATAGATCCTGGACCCTAACTAGGATTCCCTGTGTCTAGGGACCTAGGACTCAGAACAAGTATTTGCGCTTCTTTTTTCCACAAATACTAGTCCTGCCGCGGGAATCGAACCCGCCGCCTCCGGGCTAACTGACCCGCTGAATACTTATATAACTAAACTTGTTAGTAAGTGGAAATAGCTCACATTACAAAACATGGTATCATGGACGCGCCCTTATCTGTTCTGCGACCATCGCATCCAGGTTAATGCCTCGTACACCATCACACTTGCGGTCAGACATGGAATCAATACCTGTCCGTTTAGGCAGTCTGCGACCTCGGCCGTCCAGTCAATAACCCTCATAACTAAATTGTTTATACAAATTATTTATACTTTAATGTCTCAATTTATTTTTGCTTGATATTCACGGCTGTTTCCTTTATTTAGTTTCTAATAAAGTATACTAGTGGTACATCGAAAAGAAATCGTAATTACTTTAACTTTGCATCATAGATACAAGCTTGGCTTAGTTTAGGGCTAGATGGCGATTTTTATTTTTACTATGGAAACCAGGTAACTAACTGATGGAATACTTATGTATTTTTGTTTATAAATACATACATAGAATACAATATAACATCCAAATGTTTTTTCTGGGTGGGAATCGAACCATCAACCTACAGTGCAGAAGGCAGGCTATTAGGTACCAACTGAACTATCAAGCTAGTCAAATAATCATTGATTTATTACATGTAGAGAGCGATTTTCAGTTCAGGATGAAAGAGAGAGAGAGAGAGTAAGAGAGAGAGAGAGAGAGAGAGAGAGAGAGAGCCCTTGCAACTAATTCGATTGTTAGACGAACACTAAGATGTGGTTCACGATGCAAATGTCTGTTTCTCTACGTCGCACACTCATCGCAAATCTCGAGCTCTGCAACTCGCATTTCAACTAGCATGACTAATAAACACATATTCACTTCGGTAAATTCATTTTACGATGTCGTTGCATCTCTCAAAACGTAATCATAATATCGTATCATAATTAGAATAATTCCTTTAAAAAACCCAATGAGAACATTACCAATGTAGTCGAAATCCGCATTATTAAGGATAACTCAAAAACTACTTGCCAAATTTTGATCATATTAAATGGGATTACACGGGAAGCTTTCAAATAAAAAAATAATCCACAAAACGGGTTCACCCAATCGAAAGTTCTGAGGTAACCGACATAAAAAAAAAACAATACAATACCTCTTACTTTTTTGAAGACTGTTAAAAATAACGTTTTAGTTCACGAGAACATAACTTCCAGATAATGAAAGCTAATTCTATTAGGTACTTCTTTAATCGTTTTACTCCTTCATTGTAACGCTTGCTGTAAAGTACTGCCCGTAGGAACAATGAAATCTTGCGACAGCCTTACAAAATACATATCTCAAATATGGCTGATTGAATGACTGATTTTGATAGTCAAGGATTTAAGATCGAAACTATTAAGTAGATCAAAATTAATAATTTTGATCTACTTAAGAAGTAGATCAAAATTAATAATTTTGATCTACTTCTAAATTACTTCATACATTACAAAATTTACAAAATTGTCATACTCTATTGTTATATTTGGGGGGTGATTATGAAACATTGATTGCAATGCAGTAGAAGAAATTTCCATACTAACTATGCACATAAACTGCGTATTGAAACTGTCAAATCCGTACAAAATTTGTGTTTCTTTCGGTTGCAATCGAATTACGTGACCGCTCAGCTGGTCTAATATTTAGTTATATGTATAATAGGTTAATGTATCATAGGTTAATGTATCATTAAGTACATTTGTATATTTATAATTTGACCTTTGACTCACTTGTCATATTGATGTGAATTCATCTCCAACCAAGGGAATGCAGTCTAGTCATACCATTTCTACTTTCATTTGAAATTGGAAGTAAATAACATATAATCGAATAAATTTTGACTCACTTGTCTAGAGTTCAAAGTCAATAGTTATGAAATCGTAATTGGCAGACCTAACTAATCTTTCCCAGAATAATATTTGGACTTGGTTCAACTGTAGCGTACATATTAACCTATTCCCTGCTCAAAGAAAGCAAGCCATGCCTATTCTGACTACGCCTGTAATTTACTATCCCATGCGTCTTACAAAAATAAAGAAATTCTTTCTAACCAATTTTATTGCGTTCATATTTCATATAGTTTCTTCCAAGGACTATTTACAGATACAGTTCCAAGAACAAGAGACCCACGCCCACGCAGTATCTGGATCTGTAAAATTATCCTTAGCGGGGTGCTTGCGCCACGTGTCACGTATGCTATACTTTAACTCCCTGGTGGGTGGGGATCAGACCAAATCTGGCCGCTATTTATTAAGAATGTTAACCTTGCTGTCTTGCCTCACTTGGTGCGACTTAAATGAATGAAGCTTTTAATACGAAAAGTGTTCTCGATATTTTATTATACTTACTTTGCTTTCACAGTTTCGTTATAAAAAAACGAAACAGCGTCAGATCGGACAAGTACAGTGTTCATACACCCTGAAACATACATTCAGTAAAGTATAAACGTCTCAATTTTAGAAAAGTAATTTCGATACAAACGGAATTCAAAAAATAAAAAAGGAAATTCATCTATATAATGCGCGTCCCACAAATAAGACTCAACAATTTGACAATAAGCACTTTGTAATTTTATGCTTAGTGAAATAACTTAATTTTAAGTACCTTATATAATTTTGACTTGTAAAAGTGCTAAAATTAGCCTATTTGCAATAAATCTTTTGACTTTGACTTTGACTCCAAGTGCCGTGCTATTTTCTTTTAGCAGCATATTATATTATGTAGTTAAATAACTTTTCGAATTATTAGAAATCATGATATGTACAAACTGATTTCATTACATAACTAGTTACTATAGTGTGAGAACTTTTTAAATTTATTCTTTGCGTAATGCTCGTGTAAATCGCAGTGATAAGGAATCACTTTGTCATTGATTCATTCAACGTTCTTTCATTCTTTATTCACTCGAGAGACAATAGGGAAAATTCAATTTGAAGGTAACGCAATGATAAATTATTTAAATCCAAAGACCATGAACTGAGTATCTTAGGTTTTTTTATAAAGATTTTTAATTTTGTTTGCGTAATATTTGCGTATAACCAAAATATCTATTATTCTTGGTTATATCATTCTCGGTTTCGTAGGTACATCTATATAATATATAGATGTATGTGTGTGTGTGATGTGTTTTGTAATATATAGATATTACAAAATGCTAATAACAGTCATAATTATGTAATTATGACTGTGATTAGCATTTTGTAATTACATTATATTAGCAAATACCACTTTTCATTTTCCGATCCCTAAGGAAGTACAAAGAGGAAGTAATTTCAACCGGTAATATGAAACAGTTTCACTTCTAAAGGCCAAATCTATACGCCAGCAATATTATTTATCATTTGTTAATTGGAAGGAAACAAACTTTAATAAAATTTAAACAAAATTATCTTGCTTTTTATAGATAAGATAGACGCGTAGCATGCACGATTATTACATTAATTGGATTGTAAACGCAATTGATTTTAATCTATTTTCGCGCGTCTGAAAATGGCTACATAATATGCTGTGATTTTGGAGACCTTCACCTAACAAGTTTAGACTTGAAGTCCTACGAGTTGCAATGTAGTTTACGTTTAGATCATGTTGAATTTACTAGCTTCGATCACTAATCGTTAAATTGGCTCTGATCATTTACCTTGCCATCGAAATGGTGGAAGAATTAACTATTTTTTGTTTATTCGAGTTCGGTATAAGCAGCATACCAATGTCTACAAACATTGAAACCACACCTAGTATATATCTGGAGAACATCTGTAAAAATCCAATTCATATCATCCATAAATTGTTTACCACAAATATTACGGAGTATCCTCTCAAATGATTGGGCGCATGATCGCGGCGATGAGAATAGGATCACCCCACTTTTCCCGCGGGCGCCGGAAGAGCCGGCTAAGGGAATATCCAGGGAATGGGCAGCAGCATTCTCCTCCGTACATTAAAATCTAGAACATCGAGCCACCTGCCAAGCGTGGTGATTATGGCAAACACCTATTATGATAAGCATCCAAAGTGGCGCTTTAATTGCTGTGTTCAGCAGTGACGTTTTCGTGTTTCGAATAATTAAAAATCTAAGTTTTTTTTTTGATGAATGACGTGACCATCTAACCGTTGCCTGATGTTAAGCGACACGGCTGCCCATATCAGTTGCAGTGTCACTCGGAACTCTTAAGTATAGAGTTTCGCGAGACACTGCACTGCGCACGTCATTCTGGGACATCAGCACAATCTAATAAGATTACTAGACTGTGAGATCAGGTCATGAAGTCTCATTTGCTCAGTAATTTCACTAGCTACAGTGCCCTTCAAACCGGAACACAGCAGTGCTGCTTGGCGGCAGAATAACTGGCAAAGCAGTGGTACCTACCTCTGCAGAAAAGTCCTACCACCTAGTAGTTCTAAAAACTTAAGCAAAATATGACGTATTAATATAACGTCCGTAGTACTCTTCTATATAAACATCCGCATATCTTTATAAGACGTAAGACGATTTTAGACACCGCAACATGAATAAACTGGACACGCTTAGTCATCTAACTTCGTCACGATAATAATTTCGTTGTTATTTATTACAACAGATTACGTACTTACCGTTATCAGCACGTTTATTTTCGACATGGCCGATGTAATGTGGAACGCGGTAAATTTAATAAAACACTGCATTCGTATGGGAATTCTGCCGAAATGTATGTTTTGTATGAAAATATTATTGAACCCAAAGACCTGAATAAATTGGTTACTTACATTACACTGTGTACTTTTTATACACCAAATGTAGCTGCCCTGCCCTAGCCTGGATATAAGCTTATCAGCTCGTGGTAGATTATCAGCCCGCCAATATGCTATCAACTGTTATTTCGTTACATTTGATTGTTGAAAATGGAGGAAGAGAATATGGAAAAAGAATTCGACGATTCTGAAATATATTGGTTCAGGCCACGGGTAAGTTTTTAGCTTGTATCTGCTACAGTATATCAGTTTTAGCGTAGTATTATCTTCTTTATCTTTTGTTTGTCGATTTTGTTTTGTTTTAATGTGAGATTCGTGCATATAGATGGCGCTATCATACTCAAACACTTGTTTATTACTTTTCCATGTTTTATGATTCATTTCATTTTAAAAATCTTACTGTCCTTACCACTAAGCAAAGCGTTGTAATTATTATTCAATCATTACTCACAGTCGGTGTTCATGATATTGACCTACTTTATCTCTTTGTTAATGACATCTGCGTACTTCTGCGAGACTCGTTAGCGGATGTATATGTGTTGTATTAGCTATATTTATGTGAAATCTTGAACTCCACTCACTGGCTGATTCATCGCGAAATCTCCGGAACTAAAACGTCCATACATTATCTTCACACATTTATATTTGCGATTATAACTGTAAAATATGTCGTGAACATGTACGTCAACCAAAGTCGATGGAGATATCAGAAATATAAGAATCCAATGTCATCTGAATTCAATTCTAAGATAAAGTCGATAAGAAAGCGTTTAGAATGAACTATGTAAGGTATATCTGATAAACAGAGCACTGTTCTTACGTTTATTTCAATGTTTCTGAATTATTTACGGGTGATTGTTTAAAAATTTCAAAAGTTAAACACGATGTTTTAATTTATTAATTGTATAAATTGAAAACCAGTGGTTCTGTCGGAGAATAATAAAATTAATAATATCTACGTACTGCTGGCTGCCTGGATCTCGTAAGGTACCTAACCTATAGAATAGATATACTTCTATTTATTTCAGTATGGTCCGATCATGCTTCGTCTTTCTCGTACTTGTAGAATTTGAACAGAACTTACGGCCTCATCTAAAGCACTAAACCAATATTTCGACTGACTAGATAGCTCAGTTGGTAGTGGCTCTGCCTGCCGAACCGGTTATGGATTCGATTCCCACTCAGGACAAAAATTTGTGTGATGAACATAGGTGTTTGTTCTGTTTCTGGATGTTATATTGTATTCTATGTATTGTATTAGTTATCTGGTTCCCATAATACATGCTTTACTTAGTTTGAGACTAGATGGTGATGTGTCAAATATCCACACATATTTATTCATTTATATTTATTAATAGCTCGTATTTATTTATTTATTTTATTCTTGGAAGACTAACAGCTGTTATAATTACAATAGACACACGTTAGAACCAAGTAAGCTATTACTTTTTGAAATATTCTTTTCTTTTTTGGCCTTTTTTGTCAAATATGGCCAGGTGTTCGCACTTTAAGCATAAACTTACAAGTACGAGTACATACGCCGAACCGAACCCATGTCTGACGCGGAGTGAATCTTTTTTTTTTTAAGTGCATGCAATTTTTTTTTTGTATTTAGCATACACAAAAGTGTGGAGCCAAAACAAAAAAAAGTTTCAAGTAATTGATAATTTATCAAGTTAATGATATTTCACGCAAATATGTGTCAAGTCACAGTCGAAGTCATCAAGTCGTCATAGTCAAGTCATAGTCTAGTCAAAGTCATACTCCTAGTAAAGTGGTGGCAACTTTACTTGAAGCTTCTATGGAGTTTTGGAAACAACACGAAAAGAAACGTTTCACCATCATTATACCATTTTCCCACACTCACGCCTGTAATCCAGCACTTAACGAATAGAATGCCACCAATTTTATGTTCTAACACTGAAAATAACACAAATTTTGGAAAATAATACAATGCGGTGACGCGATCTTTTTCGCTTTCCCGCCAAAACTCGAGTGAATCTTATCTGTTCTGCCTTCTGATGTATGGCTTAAATTCCTTGCGGTGTCATATGCAACAGTTATAGCTTACGGTCCAACTGACCGCCTGTCGATACATACATAACAATATACTAATAGAGGCTCGGGTCTAGATTACAATACAACATTCCATTACTAATACAAACACTGTCCAAGTGTCTATAAAGTTTTTGTTATAGGAGTTAGCGATCGTTCTTCCAACGCTACCGTAGTGTTGAATACAAATTAGTCGCCAAGTATTGCAACAGATGTGTTACTGCCTAAATTTTAATGGCGTACGCGATAAATAATGTAGGTTGGCATGTAACAATGACATAGATTTAATTGACTGCTGTTGAAATGAACCATTGTAGAAGCGTAGGTTTCATCTAATCGTGCCTGTTCTAAACTGTTTAATGGTTCTGTAATCAAACAAGTTTTCTCTGCCGTTTAGTTTCAAATATAATAATAATAATAACGCCCAACGATCACATACATAGAGACTGGATCTTAACTAGGATTCCCTGTGTCTAGGGAACCAGGAACTACGAGGACCGTAGTCCCACAACACCCAGACTGAGAACAAGTGTTTGCGCTTTTCTTTTTCTGTGCACAAATACTTGTCGTGTCGGAATCGACCCCGCCGCCTCCGGGTTATGAGCCGACCTGCTCAACCACCACACCACAGAGGCTGTCAATCAAGTCAAGTCAAATATGCCATCATATATGTATAGAGAATCTTACGACAGCGGAAAGACGAGTCGAAAGGTCCAAAAAATTCATGATCATGCCCTCGAAGCTGATGGTGTTATAATAGATTATAGGCTTATAATAGCGTATTAAGATATAAACTGGTATGACGTAGCACCTAGTACTAAATAAATAAATAAATAAAAAACTACTTGGACGTGAAGTAGTTAAACGTAATCTTACTATGTAACGCAATAATTATGAAACCTTTCAACACTCTCATACTTTTTGTACAACAGTTGAAACAATAGAACCTTATGATGAGAATTGTGACATTTCTTACAACAGAAAGGGTCACGAGTTGATTTAAAAGTGACAACAATCTTGGAAATGATTCAGCCATTGATATTCAATGCCACGCAGAGTGGTAACCTGTTATGTGATGATGACTAATCACATGGACACAGTATTATAGGTATCTAATTATACCGCAATAATAGCTACTAAACAGCTGCTATTAATATCGATTTTCCACGTAAGGTTTTTTTTATCACAAGAAATAATGATCTATGCATCATCAAATCACACTGATATTATAAAGGCGAAAGTTTGTATGTGTGTATGTTTGTTACTCCTTCACGCGCAAACGGCTGAATGGATTTGGATGAAATTCGGTACCAAGGTAGATATACTAGATTAACATATAGGTTACATTTTATCCCGGAAAGTGAAATTTTCCCATGGGATGGGTAAATAATTAAAATACTTTTTATCCGCGGTTGAAACCGCGGGGCGCAACTAGTAGAGAATAGATTATCACCACTGGGTGCGTCTTGTTCAATATATTCCTAATAATCTGTATTTATTTCATAATTATTAGCTTTCGGTCGTCTTGTAAATGCGTATACCAGGGCAAGCAACTTTTTTTTTTTTTTGAGGGGGGAAATGCCCTCGCACTTCCCTGCCACCACGGGGGTGGTGACAGGGGGTATGTGGGACTCGAACCCACTAAAACCCTCCCGTGAGCCCTCGTCCGCCGTACCGGGGCGACAAGGGGTCGCGACTGCAGTCCAGCCAATTCGCCCCCGAAGGGCAAGCCACTTGCCCTGTCTACAAGAATTACAAAGAAGGAAGGAAGAACTTAATTGAATATTTATTGTTGTGCGGTTTTGAAGTAACCGTTTGATTAAAGATTCCTTTGAAATGACGCAGTTTAATATTGTTGACCGTCACAACGTGGTTCCAGTCATACATTTTGTAATTTCCCGAACTCGATCCCGTACTTCGTAGCCTGCATGTTTACTTATTTACGCTACGAACGATTGTTTCCCAGAGTACTCGCAGATTCATGAAACAAGATGTTTGCTGCATAAATATACAAATCTGTTTGGAATGAGCAAGCTAGGTTAACCGGAGGTTTGAAAGCATTTTTTAAACTAGAGTAAAGAAATCATTGGGAAATGGCTTGTTAAATTATAGCGTCTTTAGATATTCGACGAAAAATCTATTCATTTACAGTGTTTGTTTTACTCAAAAATAAGTATAACTTTAGCTTTATTTGCGAAGTTTCTAGTATGTTATTTGGTAGAACACCAAGCTTTTTTGTATGGTATTAATGATGCACCCTCAAAAAATATTTTTGTAGTAAAAAACAAATAAATCTCTCGCTCTCTATAATGTCATTGGCCGCTGTTTTAATAGCCGTCTGAGCTGCCTCCTCTCAGCTAGTTTAACCTACCTCACTACCACTTTCTTCAAATATCTACAATGGCTTACACACTAAAAGTTAATTGCGCGTGTTCGCAGTTATATTCTTTAGAAATGTACGTTCACCAAAAGTAAACATAGCTTTCCATTACATAAGAGATTTGAGTTTAACATTCCTACGTGTTCGGAGACGCCTTTTAAGGCGGCAGTTGATGTTATCTTGTATTGGCTGTTGGAATCGTTGAACACATTAGGCGCGTTCTTGCATAATTTGTTATTGACTTGCGCGATCACCTCGCCTTGCTCTTCTAGCGGCTTCGGTTTCGATGTCTGTGCCACAGTTTTCTAAAATATGTGTACCCTCTGTACGTCTTCTTTATGCAAAACTTTGAATATTATGGCTTCTCTGTTTGGCTCGCCGCACAGACGCAATATCATTGTAAATATTCACATTATACGTTACTACGTAGTAAGTTTTATATATGTATTATTGTATTCATTATAATTATGTAAGTTGGTATATTATATTATTTGTATAATTGATTATATGTATTATTGTATTCATTATAATTATGTAAGTTGGTATATTATATTATTTGTATAATTGATTATATGTGCAATATTATGTGTACTATTTTTATTATTTTTCTTATATATACGCATTTTATTCTAATATCAATTTTACTGCACCGATATACCATTTCTTTTCTTGCCCATCCAGGTTGACTGGTGCATAATTCTTCATAGCATTAAGTCCTCCTTGTACATTATTTTGTGCTAAAGTATAAATAAACATTGTCAATAGTATTATTGGCAATGCAATATTATAGCCTATGAGTACAATGAACATTCTTTAGGAGGTTCCTTATAGACCAGCGTGCTACACCGTCTGCATTGACGCTTACCATCAGATGAGATTTGGCCAAATGTTGGCCTATTCGTTCTTAAAGTAGTAAGTAATATTGTAAGACTATGGCATCGACATGACATGATTTGGTAAGCTTGATACCCATAGTCCGAAGGTGGCAAGAGCTCAAAGACCAATAAAATTGTAGAATGATTCAACTTCATTACCACATAATGAACCACAGCCTGTTGTTGTAACCGCATGTACCTTGGCTTTCCTTCGAAGCCTTCTATTATGGAATCATTTGACTCATCCATGTGACTCACTGTCCTGAACGCGTGTCATGGCATGATTGACAATTGACTCAGAGGAAAACGCACCCATTTTCATTCAATGTTATTAGATTTTTTTTCGACTTATTAGGGATTTTTAGTAACACTTAAATCACATTTATAGCGTAGAAATATTAAAAAATAAAGATAATCATGTGGTACCTGCGTCATTAACAATATGCAATTTCGTTTATTTAATACCTAATATGAATAACTTAAATATCTAAAAACAACAATTTAATGGGAAACTTTTTCATGATAACATAATTGTCGTTTTGTGGATTTCGATGAGTATATAAAATGTAAGCAAGTAATTATACATTTCAGGTCAATAAATTTTTGCGTTTTTGGTGAGAGATAATGAGTAGGTTTTCAGTTCACTGAAAAGGTCAAAAATTTATCAAGAACAATTTATTGAAGAGCCGCCGCTGTTATTCCTTCTCCTTTTTCTTTATCCGGGGTAAAAAGTTAAATTTCAATAGTGTTAAATTTTCTCCTAACCGTTTTAACCGTTTATTTTGAAATGCAGGCGCATTTAACATTAGGCTAATATTAATTAAACACAACATTAAACATGCCTAATTAATAGAGATAAGCAACTCATCTATAGATTACAAAATGATGTATGGATAAAATATTTTTATGAAATGATCGGAAAACAAGCGGGTGGCTCAAGGTCTAAATAATATTATATAATTAATAAATAATATTAGGTCTTTACCTATGAAATAGCCGTTTTGTTTGAAAAAAGTTAAAGTATTTTTTTTTCGAACTTATTTATTTCCTTTATTCAAAGTAATCACCCCTGCAATCAATGCATCTTTGCCAACGCTGTGGCAGTTTATGGATGCCCTTCTTGAAAAAATCAGCAGGACGGGAGACAACAAACTCTTCAAAGGCGTTTTGTACTGCCTCTCGGGAATTGAATTTTTTTCCCGCTAAAAAGTTGTCCAAATTTTGGAAAAAGTAATAGTCGGTAGGCGCAAGATCTGGTGAGTATGGCGGATGAGGGAGAGCTTCCAAACCCAACTCATGCAGCTTAGAGACGGTCTGTTGTGCAGTATGGGGTCGCGCGTTGTCGTGAAGTAGCAGTGGAGACGACCGATTGACCAAAGCTGGTTGCAGACGTGCGAGTTTCGCCATCATTGTGGTCAGTTCTTCAATGTACACATCTGCAGTAATGCTCTCGCCGTTTTGTAAAAAGCTATGATGAATCACACCAGCACTAGACCACCAAACTGTGACCATCACCTTTCTAGGGGTCATTTTTCGTTTTGCACATTGCTTTGGTACCGAACCAGGATCTAACCAACTTGCTGAGCGCTTTCGATTGTCAAAAAGAATCCATTTTTCGTCGCACGTAACAATTCGGTTCAAAATTTTTTCATTTCTGTGCCTGTTAAGCAGCGCAAGGCAAGTCTCGACGCGTACGTTGCGCTGGCGATCGTTAAGTTCGTGGGGCACCCATCTATCAAGCTTTTTTATCTTGCCAATCTGTCGCAAATGGACCAATATTGTTTTGATGCTAACATCAAAAGCTGCTGCCAGCTCAGCTGTAGATTGAGATTCATCAGCTTCCACAATCGCCTTTAATTCATCATTGTTGACCAAAGTTTCCGGACGACCTCGAGGTTCATTTTTCAAGTCAAAATTCCTAGAACGGAACCGAGCAAACCAATAACGGGTTGTACGTTCGTTTGTACAGTTCTCTCCGTAAACGTCGTTGATGTTAGTGTCGTTTGTGCCGCGTTGGTGCCACGACGGAACTCATATTCCATAATTACACGAAATTTCAAAGTATCCATTATGAGGAAAAATGTTGAAATGTAATGAAAATACAACGCTAATCAATAAACAAAAGACTTATATTGTAAATAGAATGTCATATTTTTAAAACAAAATTAATTTGAATTTAGAATTCATAGCCAATCAAAACTTTTTTTTGTTTGAAAAAGTCTGTACTGCAAAACGGCAATTTCATAGGTAAAGACCTATTATAATAATAGTCAAGGGGTCTAAATCACTATTATCAAATTACATAAATGTAAATTTTCACATTCTATCTGTGAATAATTGGGTGAAAGTTAACAGGTCGAGCGTCCCATACAATTTTTCCCATAATTAAATGTATGAATCATTAAACGTTGAAGCAAAGCCTTATTAAGGCATGTTTGTGTCTTTGCTGATGATACTAGTTTTGATTTCCAGTTTAACTAACATCTGTGTCATCTTTATTGATTTGTTTATAATTGACGATCATTATTGCGCTCACTTATCATCCCCAAGTCCCGTCCCATGCATTAGTCATACATTGATAAAATTATATCAGTACTAGTTGCGCCCCGCGGTCAAGTTTTCTAATTATTTGCTCATCCCATGGGAAAATTTCACTTTTCCGGTATAAAATGTAGCCTGTATGTTAATCCAGAGTACAAGCTATCTTAGTACCGAATTTCATCCAAATCCATTCAGCCGTTTGAGCGTGAAGGAGTAACAAACATACACACATACACACAAACACACATACAAACTTTCGCCTTTATAATATTAGTGTGATATGATTGGGTGCTGTTTCACCACAGTAATGTAATAGTATCTTTGTTCCGCAATCCTGACACAGCAAGGTTAATTGCTTATATGCGATAACTCAGGTTAAGTTACTAGTTTAAAACATCGAAGTTAAGTGTCGGATAACATGACTATATTTTTACCATCCATTTATATTTTTTTATGATAATGAATGACGTGACGAGCTAGTCGTTAATCTGATGTTAAGCGACACGGCCGCCTATAACAGAACAGTGAACTCTAAAATATAAAGTTTCGCGTGATACTGCACTACCCACGTCATCTTGAGACATCAGCACAGTCTGGTAAACAGATCACTAAACAGTGAGATTAGGTCATAGTCTTATTTCCCCAGTAAAGTGCCTTTCTAACCGGAACACAATAGTGTTTGCGCACTACTGCTGGACGGCAGGACATCTGGCAAAGCGGTGGTGAACCTAGATGAACTTTGCAGAAAAGCCCTACCACCTAGTATATATCCAAATCTCTTTACAATATGATTATTTTTTTATGTCAAGCATGGTAACGATTGAGTGAATTTTACCTGATGTTATGTGGTAAGGTGGAGCCATAATTATTAGGGTTGGTTTAGGAAAAGGCTCTCGATTGCGGTATACTGCTACATTTATCCCTTTTTATAAGGTTCCAAATCCCATCAACATCATCATAAGTCTGTATCACTGGTGGAATATACTCGTATTTTTCTCATAATACGCGCCACTGACCCCATTCTTCAGCTCTACCTTTCCCAGATGCTGCCAGTTACTCTGCGCACGTCGTCGATGCACCTAGGTATTCTTTGCTACGATTGCCAAATAGGCTATTGGGCTGCTATTTATATTTATTGCATAAATAAATAATATACTTCAAAAAATACAAAAATTAAATATCTCAAAAAATGACAAAGTTGCAGGCATATAAAATACAGAAATAGAAAGAGACAGCACAAACACGCAGTGACGTCGGTTACCAGTCCTCCTTAGCACCTCAGCTGTGGTACCTCTATGGTAGCTCAACATACTCTTTGGCATATGACGTCACAGGCAATGCCTTCATAGTAGCTGTGAGGGAAGTGCGAAAAGGGACAGGCGATGAAACTTTAAAAGCGTACTACTCCGTTATTTATTTACCGGTTTTACTTATTTTTTAAATTAAGAAAGATAGAATAGTAGAGTTTGTATAGGAATCCTATGTGAATTGTGAAGCGTTAGCAATAAGCCATTTGACTACTATTAAAAATGAACAAGTAAATATTATTTTCATAAAGTAGTTTACACATGAATGTAATGTGTAAACTACTTTATGAAAATTACTTGTTCATTTTTAATAGTACGGCAAATACACATTACATTCATGTGTAAACTACTTTATGAAAATAATATTTACTTGTTCATTTTTAATAGTAGTCAAATGGCTTATTGCTAACGCTTCACAATTCACATAGGATTCCTATACAAACTCTACTATTCTATCCTATTTTTCATATCGATAGGCGATAGCACAGATAACATAATACCGATAGCAAGAGTAGATAATTAGGTATCTACTAAAGTACCACATATAGTCAACAAAGCATTCGCAATAAGTATAAAATGCATAAACGTTTCCTCTTGGATGTGGCAATGATAATTGAGCTAATTACATCCAAGTTCTATTGAAACTCGGAAGGAAACTGATGTAGAAAAACATTGACTCATCAAGGTTCCCAAAAGGCATAAATTGCAGAAATAGTTATTCTGCCATGACGCCTGTGAAAGGGAAAATTGTAACTGCACGAATGTTTTTCGTCGTTTTATCCTTGAAAACAAATACGTAAAACAATGGTGTTCATTAAGTTCTGTAAAATCCTATAAACTAAATTAAATTTGCCTGCTCCAGAATGTTGCTGTCCCTTTTAAAACGAATGCCTTTTAATTTTAGTTTAAATGTTTTTAATAATTAGTATATTATGACCAAATTGGAAAGTTTACAACCAAAATACCCATTAGCATTCGTGCCACAATTTTACCTGAAATTACAAACCGCTCATACATATTTTTAATTCTGTTTTTTCTTTCAATAATTATAACGGCCAACGATCACATACATTAGATCCTGGACCCTAAGTAGGATTTCCTGTGTCTAGAGACCCAGGAACTACCCGGGAGGACCATGGTCCCACAACACCCCGAAACAGAACAAGTATATGCGCTTTTTTTGTGCACAAATACTTGTCTTGCCCCGGGAATCGAACTGGTAGAAATTTAAAAAAAGATAACCACAGTCATATAATAAAAAGTTTTAAACAATAGCGACTGAATGAAGCGGTCGATAGTTTTCGGTGTTTGCGGCAAATTACTTATTAATTTATCTTGTTATTTAAAACCGTTGTATAACAACGGAATAGCCATCCGGCTCTGGTTTTATATTTGCCTATTTCTTACTCAATAGTGAGTAATGAAAAACTACTTATTTACTTAAGCATTTTACTTTTGTAACGCAGTAGTTATGTTGTTCCGCAGAGCTCGTCAGATTCTGTCCTGACGACGAGCTCGATCTCCGAGCGGATCAACAGCCTTCAGCAGCAGACAGCAGAGCCCCAACATGGCGCCGCCACTCTGCAGCGGAATAAAAGTGCATTACACTCCAGCTCGCAGGGAAACCTTGGTGAGACTACCTTGCTTACCAGTGAATAGTTAAAAAGTTTTGCATTTGATCACCTATTAAAAGTTGTACGGGCGTTCGTCCGTCATTGCTTGGATTAAAACGTGAAAACTTTTTCTAACGTTCCTACTCGCATTTAAAGATGTTATTTTGTATTTTCACTTGCAAGTAAATATGATTCTTTAAGTGAAAATAAATATCTTAAACCTAAAAAACTTAAATGGAGGTTCCATTACTACTATCAGTTATTCTATGACGTCACAACATTTCCACAGGCTGTAAATAAATGTAGCAAGAGATGCCTTGGTTATGTAGCCCGCAGCGTCACTATCGTCAGCCACATGCTGGGATATTGTGCGCGGTATTGCGGTATTCAAGATAAAACCTATTATTATCCATATTTGCGGGACTAAAGTAGATACCAAATGAGATACCATTTTGTCCCTTGTCTGTGCTAGTGGGATTCTATCTCTATCGGTAGGCATGAGTAGAATTTCATTTTCACTATCCCTAGATAGATGTAATTTCATTAGAACTTGTGGGGATGTGTGAAATTACATTTCCAACTATCCCTATTTTTAGGGATCAGAGGAATTTCATTTTTACTTATCTCCGGGTCGTTTTGTGACACACACTGTTCATAAGTAGTGACATTTTCAACCATACAATAAAGTTCACCAATATCTCTCCTCAGGTGGCAGCATGACCTCCCTATCATCAGTGCCGTCCACACCAACGCCATCATCGTCCCTCTCGACATCAGACCTCTCCGAACGGCCGCGGGTCTCTCACGGCAAGCCCAACCTCGCGCCAAAACCGCCCACATTTGGTGCCAACGAGAACAAACCCTCACCGCCACCTAAGAAACTTATCACGAATGGGAAGGTAGCTGCAAGGACGCAGAGCATGAGGGTACCTAGGTAAGTGCTATCTTTTGTTTTTTTAAATAGTCATGGCAAGTGACGTCACAAATCATGAGAGAATGTTGACAAAACTAGCCTACCCCCCTAGATAAGAAATGAGAGGATTTTCCTATACTGTGGTTTTAAAAAAAATATCAAGGATAATTTATGAAGCTGGAAATTAAAAACAAGTTTCGTTCATTCTCTACATACGCACATTTGTTCATCTCTAGTGTTCTATTCTGTCTGTCAATGTCATCCATCTTTATTTTATTATCATTATCCATTAAAAACTATGGCTTCATTGGTGTCGATTCTGTGTCGCATAATCTAAAGCTAAACGAAATTAACATATTTTCGTCTTTTTCATTTTCCCTTTATCAGAAGAGTACCGCCATACTTTAAGTTTACTTTAGTTTTAGAGAATGCGACGCAGAATCGGCACCATTAATTGTTTTTTTCTCTCATCTTCAAGTATTCTACGTATTCTTATTAGGTATTATAATTTACTCTTTGATTCCTATCTTCTGTGCGATTCTTAACGTAGCTGTGACCTTTTAACCCTTAGTAAAAATGATTTAATTTACTATTTAAATATATTTAATTTATACATTCGGTACAAGTATCATTCATGCTTGCGGCTTACTGAATATTCATGTTGAGATGTTCCTGGGTCCCTAGACACAGGGAATCCTAGTTAAGGTCTAGAATCTATGTATGTGATCGTTGGGCGTTATTATTATTATTGACTGGCCCGATAGCTCAGTTGCTAGTAACTGTGGATTGTGGGTTAGATTCCCACCCAAGACATTTGTGTTATGAACATAGGTGTTTGTTCTGGTGTCTGGGTGTTATTATATCGTATTCTATGTATGTATTTACAAACAAAAAATATTTAAGTATTGTATCAGTTATCTGGTTCCCATAGTACAAGGTTTGCTCAGTTTGGGGCTAGATGGCGCTGTGTCAGATGTCCACACACATATTATTAATTATTATTATTATATAAGCTTTGTAATAATTGTATTGTATATTGGTCCCAGGTCTCCGCCGGTGACGCCGACGTCCCCGCCGACCGCCCGCAACCTGCCGCCGGCGCCCCACATCCCGCCCATCGGCACCAAGAACCCAGCTTCACATTTCGGTAACTACCCGTTTATTTTTGCCCATTCCTGTTCATTAATTTTCCTTTTGGTTCGCCTTAACTCCGTCGTAGGAAAAAATTAAGGGCGTGGGGAATAAGATGTATGTTATGAAAGTAAATATTGTTATTTTTATCGTGCCATCGGATTTTGGTCAAACTTTAGGGCAAACGGGCGCTATACCACGACGATGACTTGATGACTTTGAGTAAGCTGGTAAATGCGAGGCGAACGGAAGTTGAAGTTGGTTCCCTTAGATCTCCATTGTCAAATTGACAAAGTAATTATGTTTTAAAATTATGTTAGTACGTCCGGTAAAATGACAATTTACTATTCTTGTACAAAAACAAAGTTATACCGGCCGATAGATGGAGCTAAACTAAATAAATTCCATTTCAGTCGTGTGGTGTAAAGCAAACTCGTTTGTTATTATACATTTTATGCCGCTCGTAATTTTAATGTAACCGTAATGAATAGTATTATTATACATAATATGTGCTCCTGCTTTAGGGATGCATAGTAGGTACTGAGTGTCATCGATATCGGTAACAACCCCCCTCCCCCAGGCACGCTCCGCGCGCCGCGCGGGCTGCGCCCCCCGGGCACGTGCCCGCCGCCGCCCCCCGGCGCCCCCCCCCCGCCGCCCCCCGCGCGGCACGCCTCGCTCGCGCACCCGCCGCCGCCCCCGCCGCCGCACTACAGGCAGAACGTATGTACCTACACAACCTATCCGCTTACTACACTCACGAGAACTAAGGTGACAGATATAAATCCTAGAATTAGCAAGTTGAAAACTTCAACTTGAAATGATAATAATAATAATAACTCATACCGTGATACCACAAATACATACATGACGGCGGCAACGTCCAGTTATAAACTCTATGCACAGCGATCGAGCACCGTAATTTACCCTGTGGTGGCATTAAATTTATTACAGTGGCAGCACCGGCAACTGTCATGGCGCCCATACCTGTCTGGCTATATAAAGGGATCGATTGGTGTGCTACGGAGCATTCTTGTTCCAGACGCGGCGCGGTGCGGACATGCTGAAGGCCTATAGTTATATAGGTTGCAACCTACCTACGCAGAACCCGTTTTCGTGCCTACATCAGAAGTGGGATGCCCATTTCTACATAACATTAAGCAACGCAAAATGTGACGTGACGTGATGTGAATGATGACGTGACGGCGGGTGTCACTAATATCAATTTTAGTTGCAGGGTTAACCCGGATCAGTGAAAAAAAAAAGAGAATAAAAGTTATGGTACAAAAAAGTAATGATTCGTGAGAGAAAAAAAAGAGAAAAGAAAGGGTAAGAAAAAGAAAAAAAGTGAAAAAAGGGAGAAAAAAGTAAGAAAAGAGAATGTTAAAATGATGACAAAAAATGTAGATTGCTAAAGGGATATCTATCCGGTCTAGCACTAATTGGTCCATAAAAAAATGTAGGTTGCTAAAGGGATATCTATCCGGCCTAGCACGAATTGGTCCATAAAAAAAAGTAGTAATGATGATTTTTGGGTGTTAAAGGGATATCTATCCGGTTAGCACCATCCGGTCCATTTTCATAAATGAAGGGATACTGATAGTTCAGAACTGGTTTGTCGATGGGTTAACCCTGAAAATGACTGGCAGGTTAAATGCTTTTGACTAATCAAATTGAAAAGTAATCTTTTGACTTTGACTTCAAGTTTAACACAATTTGATTGCCAGGATGAACGAGCAATAACACTGATACTTATGTCCCTCACCAGGTACAAAGTGAAGCTAAGCGTACGAGGACGTACGCACGTCAGTATGGCCGTGACGGCGGCAACGTCCAGTTATAAACTCTATGCACAGCGATCGAGCACCGTAATTTACCCTGTGGTGGCATTAAATTTATTACAGTGGCAGCACCGGCAACTGTCATGGCGCCCATACCTGTCTGGCTATATAAAGGGATCGATTGGTGTGCTACGGAGCATTCTTGTTCCAGACGCGGCGCGGTGCGGACATGCTGAAGGCCTATTGTTATATAGGTTGCAACCTACCCACAACACGTTCCTGTCGACATACACAACGCTTATGTCAAACGCGTGTTTAAAAATACCTAACAGTAGTTAAACACTTGTTTAAATCTTTTGTGGTTAAGCCGATAGGTTTTAATATATAGGTTAACTGTTTTGCTAGGTTTAAATAATAATAACGCCCAACGATCACATACATAGATCCTGGATCCTAAATAGGATTCCCTGTGTCTAGGGACACAGGAACTACGAGGACCGTGTATGTATGTGATCGTTGGGCGTTATTATTATTTAAACCTAGCAAAACAGTTAACCTATCGGCTTAACCACAAAAGATTTAAACAAGCCTTAAACAAGTGTTTAACTACTGTTAGGTATTGTTAAACGCGCGTTTGACATCTGTCTAAGCCTTGTTTATGTATTTGTGGTAACGCGGTATGTGTCTATGATTCTAATTAGTCACTTGTAAAAGTCCTAAAAATAGCCTATTTGCAATAAATGTTTTGACTTTGACTTCACACGCGTGTTCCCCAGAGCATACAAAGCATGAACGGCGAGGAAGCCCCGGCGCCCGCGCCGCCGGTGCGCGGCTCGTCCATGCGGGCGGCCGACCTCGAGGCTCGCTTCGCCGACCTCTTCAACCCCTGCGCCGCCTTCCCCCACCCAGACCCCTTCCTGCGCATCGCTAAGGGATATAGCAGCGCTACTGCCGCCGGTAAGTTCTAGAACGGTGGGGATTACAATGCTGCCATGGGGTAAACCATACTGTCATAGGGTAAACCAGGACCTAGCCTTACTGTTAGGGGGCGTAAACTACTCTCAAGGGGTAAACCGTATGGGTAGTCAAGAGGGTGAACCAGTCTCACGCCAAAAATAAAGCACTGCAGTTAGGCAGGGGGTAAACCACCACATCAACAGTGAAGTTAGTAAAGTACTAAACGAGTTGTTGTAGATAAAATTGCCATTAGAGGGCGTTGCTGTAGAATTTTGAAGTAAGCAACTACTTTATCTTACTTATTAGTTGGGATCGATAGTACATAATGTTTGATATAACTTGGAGACTTTGGTTTACTCCTTTTTGGTGGACTACCCAGAAACTATCAAACATATAAGCCTCAAATTAGATGTTGAATGTTTCGTCATACCGCAAGACCTGTCTTTAGTCGATTCGCTTGCATCATTGATTGTTTTTAATATTTTTATTATTATTCGTAATAAAACATCTTTAAAGTTCATGCAAAGTCGTTACACTGCATTAAAAGTAAACGGGTATAATAATTGTTCATTTTGCTTTGAGTTCTTGTCTTGAGCCGAAACCAAGCGAACAACTTTCATTGACCATTTATGACTATCATGCCTAAATTACAATTCAGAGATACGCGTCGTGTAGGCGTAAGTGGCAATAAATTCAAAAGTCAAGGCCGTACATGTATACATGTATGCATGTCATCAAAAGACACTGAACATTCTTACTAGATCCATTCATTTTTTACTCATTTTCAAAGTAATACAAATGTATCAGACGTACGTATTTATCGAATTTTGAAATTCTTTGCAAGTCTAATAAAATGTATGTAGGGAAAAATGGGGTAGTTTAAAACTAGTGCAACATAGGTTTACGGATACATCTCATTATTTCACGTTGTTCTAGTTTGGTAGAACATTAAGTACTGCCTTAAACGCAAAGTGCTCTTATTATCGACTTAATTTATATATTAATTAAATGTTTAAAATGTATTTGTATCAATGTTACTATAAGAATTAGAGCAAAACGCACAATGCTCTGTAGTCATAATAGTATACAATATTAATGTTGTATGTACGTTGTAGGTACATAGTTTACTTAAGTGCAATAGGTACAAGTCATAAAAATGGCATAATATTTTTAAGTTTAAATTTATATTTTAACTAGTTTAAAATAGAGAAAATATTTTTAAACCAAATCATAGTTTCGCTCTTATTTGTATTATTCTGTGTAGTTGATAGTTAGAAAAAGTATTATTTTTGATTTATCTACTTGAATTTTGAAGTTTATATTTATAGTTTATATATGCATGTTTGCATGTAATATTGTATTTGTATAAGTGTTCTTTCCTGCGAGACTGAAAGTTGTTGAAAATTATGTGATTCTATAACCTTTCCATCCAATAGAAGCTCGCTAGAATTCTTTATTATGCACACGGTAGAATGTTTTTATTGCTTTGTTGTTTTTAATTTCCCAGTTCTGTCTATCTAACTGTCAAATAAAAAACAAATAACTTAGTTATGCATTTAAACGAGCACCATTCCAGGGATAATAGAGTGAGATTCACTTTATGCTGATGTGTTTGGACGTAAATTCCAGAAATACCAAAATATAAACATACAATTATCTTTCAAAATCTTAACTCCATTCGAATTATACGTTTTCAACTTTGTACCAAATTTTTATATTTATGATTAGTGTTAGCTATTTATGCCCGCCTGCACTAAAGCTTGACAGCTCCTGAGTTCGCGCTTATCTCTCTGTGACATACCTACATTTTGGTATTTCACAGAGGAATAAGTGCGGGAGCTTTCAAACTTAAGACATTTGTCTCACGGGTGTAGTTTTTGTATCGAGTCATTAAAATTATATCGTTTTATTAGTTTCAATTTTAAAATATTTATAATAAAATCCCTGAACAGTAAAGATTTCTTTAGCACTTATTTTACATTTCATGCTTTGTGCTTCATCATAACAACAGGTAAAGTGTTAAATCATGGTAACATTTTAGAACCACATTGTTATTTTAAAAAGTTAAACTCTTGTTGTGATTCTTTTTATTAATAAAAATAAGGTGCCATTTAATTGCGAAAAAAAAAATTACTTTGTCGTACCTGTAAACGCTTGAACACTTGTTTTCGTTATTTTAAGTTGAAAGCCGCTATTCACTAGGTTGCTTAACTGCCATAATTATTATCTCTCATCTGTATTTTGGCGCAATATAAACAGTGAGTGCATTTTATAGTAACTTCTTTATTTATTCAACGCTAAGCGAAATAGTATCAAATTGAAAAAAATAATTAGTTTTTAACCAAGCTGTTCGCTTAACAACCAATGACTTAAGTTTTACTAATGTTTTTCCTATGTTTGATCCTATGTCACATTATTAGTCTGTTAGCTACCACACGTTGAGTGACAAGGTTGTTCCAAGTCGCCCACTAGGTGGGAGTTGTGTAGACGCAGTTATATTAATGCACTTACTACTATGGGCAATACATTGCGAGTTACGTGGTATCGTCTTTTGAAACTTACAGCCTTATTAATAAAAACGAACTAGCTTTAGACTAGTTACACCATCTTTTGTCTCTTTCGATCCAGCTAAATATTCCAGTAGCAAAAAAAGGACAAAAGCTGATGTAACTAATCCGAGACTAATACCCGTTTATTAATAAGGCTGTTAAAGAATTAGAAGCCCGGTTCATGCTTTAAATCAAATTTTACTAAGAGCCTATACTGTTTATTTGTTGTGCCTTTGCTTTCGGTAATTAGTGCTTTTTACAGAATGTTGCAGTTGAGAAATTTAGTGATAGCATTTTATAAATGTATGCTTTTTTATGTAATGATAAGCAACCGGTATTGTGATAGCTGTGGACGATGCTTAGTTATTTATATTATTATTTTTATTTGGATAATAAAAAGGTAATAATTATTTTGTCCCGTATTTCATTGTTTAACCTAATATGTCGGTAAATGTGGAACGCTTAATTGTGAATGTCTTGCATTAAGGTTTACATATTGTCTTTTATTATTTTTGTAAACGTCCATGAAATCTAGAGTTAGAAAGGTGAAAAGAGGCTTCGTTAATTTTTTGAGGAGCTTTTAATATCAAATTAACCTATAAAGTGGTGAAATCGTATGCTTCAATTTTAATTAGGTGGATGGAAGTGCGCTCTTGCAGATATTTTATATACATTTTATGGGAAAAGCATGTCATATAGAGCAGAACATTTTAAAATAATGGACTGGAAGATATAAAATCAGTGGTAAATACTTTAAATGATCCAAAGTGGTGTCTACATGATCGTACGAACGCATGTATCTGGGTAAGTATAGTTTGTTACATTATTTCGTGCATGGCACTAGTTATCACTCACCATTAGCTTTATATTTATATGTGTAGGCGCATGTTTTCATTATAACTTACAGACGCATGCATTTGCATCACATGAACCCATCTGCGTGCAATATTACGCAATTAATTTTGGTTGCTTTATTTGAAATGTTAGGCTAATTTTTAAATAAGTACTTATATTTATTTTAAGTTTAATACGTATTTTTTGCTATGTGATTAAAGATTGTGTTTATGACATTTTAATTTAAGCATAAGTAATCAAATTGTAAATATACATTGATCTACTAAGTACTCTAATTACGTGAAAATGTGTATTTGAAAAACTTGACTTTGTACCAGAAAATATTTTAAGGATATATTGATTGAAAATTCTAGAACTTTCTTACCTGAAGCATACTATGCGTGCGTAAACGCGGTGCCGTAAAAGTATATTCGCCATCCAAACATGCGCAAACCTGACCGGCAGCGTTTTGTTTTTTACGTCATTTGCTAAATTAAGTTCTCGAACGAACTTTGCAATGTTCAGATCAAAGTACCGAGTTATAGTAATCGCAATGTTCAAATCAGTACCTAGTTATAGTAATCGAACGCTCCGTTCACAGCACTACCAAAGTACGAGCTATACAAGTGTGTAAAACTTTGTCTTTTCCAACCGATTGTAGTTTTGAGAGTGATCTAGATTCAACTAATAGGAATTTTGTATGCAGAATTACTTTCAGATGCGTTTTAGCGATGAATTAACTAACATAAAACCACAGTATAAGACGCAGTAACCAATTATATCAGCGTCTCAATCGGGATTGCTTTCGGAATTAAGATTGGTTAGAAAAGGCCAAGTTTCGTACACTTGAAAAGCTTGACTTTGGTAGCGCTGTGAACGAAGCGTTTGATTATTAGCAAGATATCGTTGACGTGAACGGGTGCTGCTTGCGGAAGCTGGTTTGCTCGGTGGTGTACGCACAATTAGAAATAAGTACTTATGTTTACGTGTTATTGGCTGTATTGTCCTCCCTGTATTATATATATGTTCATGTTAATAATAGGCTTAATTAATAAATATAAAAAATAATCTAACAAAAAGCACGGACCCAGGTGTCTGTGGAAATGCAGTATAAAAAAAAAAAGATATCGTTGAGAGACCAAATCTTTGAATATTTTAGCATAAAGTCTAGTTTTTCAATGCCGTCTGCATTAAAGTTTGATAGCTCCTATGTTCGCACATATCCCATTACGACGTACCTACTGCAACGCATTTGAGTACGTCCTAGAGAGAAGTGCAAACTTAGGAGCCGTGAAACTCCATTTCACGTAATTACGGGTCCTAAACTCGTAGATGGAGTAGTGAAGTAGTAGCAATGTTGTGCAGTGAGCAAGGCGCCCGCGCCGCCGCCGCCGCTGCGCCTGCCGCTGGAGGGCTGGTCGGGCACGTCGAGCGCGTGCTAGCGAGCGCGGGGGCCGCCCCCCCCGGCCCCCCCGCTCGCGCCGCACGCCCACCCCGCGCACTCGCTGCTCTCCGTCGCGCGCTCGCTGCTGTACCCCGCCAGCACGCTGGCCGCCGGTGACGTCACCGCCGCGCTGCCCACCGGACCCGTGCTCCCCATAGAGGAGGCCACCATGCCCGCGGAGGACGTGAGCGACTTGAAGGACGTTTTCGACGCCATCAACCGACTTTGTGAAACTATGAAGACTTCTTACTGTGACGATCAACACGAGTGTACCGATCTCGCGAGTCCGGCGGAAGTGTATCTCGCGGTTACCTGGAGCGACGCGTTAGGGGAGGAGGGGGGCGGTCAGGCCTCGCAGTTCGTCAGCGCGGAGGATCTATCCGTGCAGAGAATGGAAACGCAGAGGCAGAAGTGGATGGACTCGCAGGCGTCCTTGACGGGCGAGCCGACGGGCTCGAAGGACCAAATTGACGAGGCGTGGAGCGACTGCCAGACCTCGCCGCCCGGGCCAGCGGAGGACGCGGAGACTGTCGCGTCCGACACGGAGCCCATAGCCGCGGCTTGCAGCGACCTCTACTACACGGCATCTTCAGAAGTATCTCTCACAGACTCGGAACACCCCGAAAAGCTAGTCGAAGCATTGGATAAAGAGGATAAGGAGTGCGTAATCGCAGGTCATGTAGCGGCCATGCGAGAGCGGTTCGAGAGCATGACGCGCGCTAACACGCCGTGTCCAGATACCGTGCGTTCGTCGCCGTCGCTCGACCTCTGTCGCAACATTACGCCATCGCCAGACCTTTTAGGCTAACACTAGGGGCTAATTTACTTTGTACATTTCTACTCGGCTAGTCCTTACAGCGAAACGTGCCAACGAGTTTAGTTCACACCCGGTTGAAGGTTGTGATTTGTTTTGTAGCTCCAGATTGCATTTAACAGTGACATATCTTTAAAGGTGGGTTGTTTAGTTTCTAGACAGTTGATACTATTAGAGAATTATCCTAGAAACTACAAGGTACTTAATATTGGAAGCGATTGTAGCTTTAAAGGTAATCAACATGTACGAAATATTCAATTATTAATCGTATTTAATTGTGATCTTGGAAAGCTCAAAATATTTTCTAATACTTGTTGTATATTATGATTTAAACAGCATTAATCACTAACTCTATCAGACCAAATAGGGTATTTGTATTGTAATGTATTGTGCTTTAGCTTAGACTTATAGTAAGTTGAATATTGAAGACTTATCCGTTATTGTGTAACGATTTAATTAGTATTTGCATTACCCGTATGTACATTATAAGGTATGTATAATATGCAAATGGTAACACTTCCAAGGCCAGCTAAAATATTTATCATTCAGGGATGATTTTCACATTTGCTGGCCTCTTGGTGGCAAGTATATGGCTCCCTTACGGCATTTACATTTAGGTGTAATAGAATAAAAAAAGTCCCTACTTATGATGTAATGTAGTGCGATTAAAACTTAATGGCGGCTGTGTAGTCGGCGCGTAACGCTGCGCAGTAGCAAAAATTAGAGGTGCGCGGAAAGCGGTGCAGCGTGCGGGGGGGCTTGCAGCGCACTTCACAGCCGCCATTAACTTAGAATTACAAAAATGTTTCAATTTAGTATTTACGTCGTGTTATTATACTGAGTAATTTTTAAATTGTGTCTTTGAATGTTGCCATAAATATGTTAAGATTGTTGTCAATTTATTTTTTAATAGCTACAATTTGTTTTACAAATTTTCATGTTATTACCAAAAGTTATAATTGGGTTGAGCGTATTGTTTAACGGTGATACTAGATAATGTTTTTTTATATAAACATGTTGTAACATTGTAATCGTGTATTTAGGGTTTGGTATTCAAAATTATGTATTTAAATAATTCTAGCGAAATAGTGTTCCTTGTATTATACGTGTTATGTGTACAGCCGATCTTTTATTATAATTCATTATACGGCTTTATTAAACTTTTAGTTTCATTTCATTAGGAACAACCTGTATTCGATTGGATGGACACTGGTCCATCGGGTTATTCGCTCTTTCACACAATGTGGAGCTAGAAGTAAATGCTGTAACGTAAACATTTCGATTATCGATTCGATTGTGGTTATTTTAATCGGTTAAAACTAGCTTATGTTTACTTACTTTGTGCTGGTGTAAAAAATACTAATATATGTAGAATTAGGTACGTCACGATTCTTAAACTTCAGGGGAACCCTTTTCACAGTACCATAAATTGTCCATAAAATGAGAAAGTCGAGAGAAATAGCTACTCTGCTATTTAGTCAAAAAGAAATATAATATGAAAATATAATATAATATGTGTGGACATTTCACACAACGCCATCTAGCCCAGCAAAACTTGTATGTGAACCAGATGATACAATACTTACTTTTTATTTGTTAATACATACATAGATTATAATATAACACCCAGACACAAAAGAATCATCTAAGTTCACCACACAAATGTTTGTTCTGGGTGAGAATCGAACCCACAACCCACAGTTCAGAAGACTATCAGGGTTACTATCATCCGAGCTATATGGCTAGTCAAAAAGATAATTGATTTATACATGTGTGGTGCGGTGAAATTATAATAATCATATAATAAAGATCGAATTGTATATATGATATAAGATTACATATATACATTAGAGCTTGTTCTGGACTGGGATTTGATAAATTACCGTTTCTAAGTATACTCTATTATTATTTCCTACTATTCATTAGTTTATGCATAGGAGATTAGGAACAAACCTTGTGTTTCGATAAGAACGTGCTAAATACGATATGCAATATTGCCACAAGTTCTACCATGCGTTACAAATCATTTTTTCCAAAAGTATCATGTATTGACGTCACTTACTTTTCCTTTGGCAATATATTCACTGTAGCGCGACCACCTAAAACGTAACTTGTAAAATATCGTGCATAGGTACTTACTATTTTATTTTTATCGTACAATTTATCAGACCTAGGTACGACCTTCTGATATTGCGATGGCCGTGCCCCAATGCAAGTTGCGTTCACTTCGTATGAGCTGTCAAAAAGCGAACAACCTGCAGGCTTAGCACGGCATGTGGAGAAATTGTCTTTCCCCCGGTTTTTTCCACCTGTCAGTTAAAATAATCCCCCTCTCCACCTAACGTAGCACGGCAACGAGGAGAGGAAAGAAATATTTCCCTTTGACATTATCGTAAACATTATATCCCGCTACTCCCCGCTTCAGAGCACGGACTCGGAAGAAAGTGGATAATATTCTCTTGAATTGACATAAAGCAGAGAGTATTTATCTTCGACTCTTGTAGGTGGGTATAAGGAAGTCAAAGTGTTTTAATAGGCACAAAAATGTCGCGTGCCTATTATAACTATGTTTAATCGCGGGAACTCGACTTTTGGAGTGAAAGTTACACCGGGAGAAGCATTCGGAATACAAGTAATCCCTTCTAAATCCCGGGAAATGAGTTTCAATAAAAAAAAAAATACATAGCGAAATATTCGTGATAATACAATTATTAGTTTAGTTTTAACAAGGAAATTATTTAATTTACGTAATTAACTTAAATGATGCATATATTTTTTGAGTATATTTTATTATAAAATATATACATATAAAAATTTAAAATATAACTACTACACAATAATTAATCACGTTTTTCCGCTCATATTACAATCAAAATAAAATTTTAATTTAAACTACTCACTTACTCTCACTCATATACATAGTAGTCGTTACATACTCTTTGATTAACACAGGGACACAGACTCAAAAACCTTATATTTTCTTAATTTTTATATTTTGTCTTGAATCCCAGTATATTGAGCCGAACAATTATCGATGGTTTGATGGACTGAACAAAATATTGAAGCATGCAATGTCATTTTAGTTAAATTTTCTTGTACTGGCAACAATACGGTAGAGAAATCTAAAAACGCTACTCCCGCCGTTTATCCCCCGGATAAAGCTTTCCACTGTCGCGGCCGTGCTCGCAGAGTGGAATAAAGTGACAGTGAGGATAAGTTTGTTATCTACTCCCTGGGGAGAAGTTGTCCACCGGCCGTGCTAGGCCTGCTGGTGGACACAGTATAAGGCACATCAAAAAAACGAGTGTGCTATAGACCACTCGAATGAAGTGAAACTTCTTTAGTTCAGCTCTATCTGTCGGCCGGTGTAACTTCATTTAATGTTAATGTCGCTGTCTAGACAATAGGCATGACGAAAGATTTTGAAATCCTCTTCCGTAATGTGGGTATACATTTACTATTTACGAAAAAACCTTTATTTCGGTAATAAACTTAATTTTAACCAAGATTAAAGCCATTTTCATAATATTTTTTAAATGCGGCGCGAAAACAGCTCGAGGTGTCATGGCGTCGGCTCTGACGTCACTCCTAGGTGTTTGGCTACACAATGACGTTTATGTCATTGTGTCTACGCGTAGCGAAGTAAATAACAAAATCAATCCAAATGCGTATATTCACAACAGCAAAAATCTACGTGTGACGTCATGCGCTGTGATTGGCGTTTCAGTCAAAATGGCCGATCGCAGTATTTTAATGTTTTATTTTATTGAAAATCTAAGTAATCTCATAATTTTTAATAAAACTAAACCAGTGTTTCAACGTTATTTAATATAAATTTTACCCTAAAAACATTAAATCGACCATTTTTTGATACTGTCGTCATGCCTATTGTAAATTGTCATTTTACCGGGCATTGTCGACAATGATCTACGTGAACCAACTTCAATTTTCGTTCGCCTCACATTCACCAGCTTACTCCCAAGTCAAGCGTGCGTAAAGAAGTTTTACTTCAATAATCCGTTCAGCAGTTCTGCTCGAATAGTAAAATTTTGAGTTTCGGGATCATCAACCAGTCGATGCAGACCTCTACAGTTAAGGTAGAGAGCGATCGAAGAAAACAAAGCGATAATGTCCAGAGCATTTATTCGGTAAAATAGTCAAAATTCTACAAGAGTAGGCAAACGACACAACTTCAACGTGGAGTCACGAAAAAAAAATCAAGGCATAGTAACATTTAAGTTAACCGTAATAATGGTTAAACACACGTCTTAACACCGGAGCGATCTCTACAGCGAGTAAGTGAGGGCGTCGCGGACAGGGGGCCGCCAAGCCAACAACTAGCGTTGTGACGCGGGGTCGCCTGCGGCGCAGGGGTTGCCGGCCCAGCCGCGGCCGGCGAGCCGCGCTCACCTGTCCCGCCGGCTTACCTGCGCCTACCTGCGGCTACCGGTAGCGCGGCTGCAGCAGCGGCATGCCCGGCACCCCGCCCGGGAACATGGCGCCCATCTGCATCATGCCGCCCGGCACCAGCATACCTGCACAGGACGCACGCGCGGTCACTAGCCGCCACACACACGCCTGCCCTAGCGCAAACAGACAACTGGCGACAGCCCCCACCCGTCTCTATGCTATCACCTCTGTGTATCGGATGCACATAGGTGTGGTGTGGACGCGCTTTATGGGATTGTTACCAAATACATTTTCATATAGGTTGGTAAAAATAAAATGATATAACAAATGTCATTCCGGTTTACATACGTTACAATAAATGTATATACATACCAAACAATAATGACACTAGTAAAACTATTTATGCATAGACTTGGAGTTTAGTGCCTTTTTCAACCATATTACTAGTTACGTGAAAAATGTATAGTAGTGAAATGTAAAATAATATATACCGTAAACAAAAGAAATAGCCAGTCGGTACGGTTAGCGCTCGAGGTGTCTGTACTTGTCTGTTTCTACTAGGGCCCACCGAGCCATGCATCGCGAGGCGCCGCGGTCTCCCCCCGCCCCGCTAGAGGTAAACTCAACATGCACGCTGTAAAGCGACAAACTACTGTACGTAAACATAATATTAGTGTACCCACCCGTAAACCGACAAAAAAATTCACATCTTATTATGACACTACGAGAAATTCGAGACAGTGATATAAGATAAGAGCTACTACAGTAAGCGAGTCCATTAATGTGAATAAAATTACCGCATGTGTAATCCGATCCTCCGATCGTGCGGATGGCACATGGAAACACATTAAACTGTCGACAGCGTATGTCTAGCAGGGAGGTCGGCGGGTTAGTGGGTGTTAGGGCGCGTGAACAAGCCGTTACATGAGAGGGACCGACCTCCGCCGCGGCGACACTACGGCCGGCTCCGCACTCTCCATGTTCTTTAACAGGAGACAAAGCACGCTACATCTAACTCTGGCATGGCAGCGAGAGCGACGTGGAAAATACAAAATAAACTTTAGCACAAAACAGGTCTTTATTCATCAATCAATAAGACATTCGTCCGTTTTCCACGCAATGTAAAACTATAGGTCACACACATTGTGAGTTTGAGCTGATAGATAATACTGACACATTTATACTTAATGCTAAGTATTATCAAAACAATATTCTAAAAGTATACCCTCGTAATTATATCCTATAAATGTAAAAAATCAATGCCACGCCTCAATAGTAAACTATGGTTAAGTGTCGAGTGATTTATGAACGTATGCATGTGAATATAAAAATATAGAAGTTTATTTTTTGATTGGAATGTGATATAAAAAGCCAGTCTTATTCACCTAGCCGTCGTCCACCACTGAAGTATTGCATAACAATTACATTTTGTCAACAAAACAGTCAACACGGACTACCTTCAATAACATCAAAAATACATTAAATTTGAGTAAATACATTATTTATCGTGCAAAAACGTGAAGTGTTAAGACATACCTAATTATTATTAATCCTTTGATATGTCCTACAATATATTATACAAAATTTATTTTTTATAAAAAATTTAAACAAAATAAAATTACAGTTAAGTTTAGGCAAACGTTATAATTGAACTTGAATATAATCATATTAAATACCTAAAAGTAGTTCGGTACAAAAGTACAATAAGTAAAACACGTAACAATTTATGATTAATGAAATAACGAAGCCTTTTATAGCGGTTCTGCATTTGGGGCATTGGACATTGTAGTATTGAAGTAATCAAATAGTTACAAGGACTACAAAATTGTGTTTTGGAATGCGAAAGATAGAGTTCTATCTGCTTCTCAAAATAGACCAGTTTACATCATATTATTTGGCAACAATTCAAGTCTGGCTTTTGTCGTACAAGTAAACAAACCAATGCTGTTTATTTTAGGTTGTTATTACATACTTATACATGGCACTGATATAAAATAAGGGATATTGAATATGACAGCACAGACTGAAGCCTAAAAAGCAAAAGTTATAAGATAACATTTTTTATAGGCCATATTAAAGAAATTTATAAACTTTTCTTGCAATTCAAAGGGGAGGCTCCATTCACTGACAAGATATTGGGTTTAGCAAACAGAAATTAAGGTTTCATGTTGCAATTTTTCACACTAAATGAATGATTCTTTTCACCGTGAAATATTACTCAGATAAAGTTGAAATTGATTGAGCCGCGCGAAGATATGGCAGGTTATGTTACAATGGAGCCCTCGTTTACAAAAATGTTGAATACTTTTTATACAAGTCCAATGCCCTACATTTTTTATAGAAAGTAAGGCTTGCGTTTAACCTCTGTCTCTCACCTGATGGTAAGTTATGGTGCGGTCTACGATGGCACGCTTACCTAGAATATACCGCATCCGGGGCCATATTTCACAAATTTTCAATAAACTGACAATTGTCAGTCAGAAAATTAAACATGGCTGTGGCATGATTAACGTTATGAAATACAAGACCAACAAATATTAGGTCAAGTAATAATGGCTAGGAGTGTTTGACTGACAATTGTAGATTTATTGATTTGTTGGTTCATGAAATAGGGCCTTGTATCAAGGAACACACGACTCCATCAAAAACATGTACACTACTATCTGTAAGTGTAGTAGTGAGGTGAAAGCGGGTACTGACCGTACACTAGTCGACTACCGCAGGGCCGTCTCTAGATATTTGGCGCCAAGGAGGTGCGAACCCGGCTGAGGCACCTCCTAGTCCCTGCAGCCCTTCCTTTCCCCTTAAACGTCAGGTTGGGTAAGGATGACAGCTTCGCAGGGACGCATTTGAGATTTTGGGGCATATATCTGTTCAATTAGCCGTTTACGAGAGTGAGTGAAGCTCGAAACAATTCAGCAATTTTATGATTCAGATATAGAAAACGAAATAACTGTTTAAAAAGCAGGAATGAAGCGAGCGCAAAAAAACTGGTTTATAAATAAATCTTAATAATGGAGGAGCTTTCATTTATAATGACAAAGCCGTTAAAATCGAATTGAACGCCTTTTCAGCAGTTTTTAAAATCTAAACAAATTAATGGAATTTCGGAGCCTAATGAAACAAACATTAAAACGCGAGCGAAGCGAGCGAAAAAGATTCAGCCATTTTGTAAATAAATCTTCGCCATCAAAGTACACTTTAAGGGGGAGCAAATAAAAAAAACGGCAATTTATAAAAATAAACCTATTTAACAGAACTGCCCATCCTAATTAATAGTTAAAACACGCGATCAAAACAATTTCTGCCATTTTGTAAATAATTCTCCGCCATCAAAGGACAGACGGTAACTTCACGGGGTGCAAAAAAATACTGCAATTTTATTGATAGACCTATAAAATAAAGATAAAACCCCTAATAAAACAAGTGACAGTAAACCGCGAATAGCTAACGGGCGCGCGAGGTATCCAGTGGAGGCGGGCGCCTAGCGCTGCGAGTAGTAGTGTGCGGGCGGGTACTGACCGGGCTGCAGCGGCCGCATGAGGTTGAACTGCGGCACGTGCACGGGCAGCATGACGGGCGGCATGGAGACGGGCACGCCCACGCGCAGCTGCGGCTGCATCATGAGCGGCTGCATGAGCGGCCGCCGCATGGCCTGCTGCCGCGCCGCCGCCACCGCCGCGCTCATGTGCGCCGCTACAGCCTGCTGGTAGTCCAACTGAACACTCATTAGCCGGCTCCCGGCCTCCGCCCACTGACGCGATAGGACAAACGGAAAATACCTTGTAGCGACCCAGCAAGCTTGTAAAACACTGGAGAATGCATTGCGAACGACGCTTTGGAACACGCAAATGTGGCCTTGAATGTTTGAAGCAAGGAAATGTGGCCTTGGATGGTGTTTCTTTTTCTTCGTTATCCGTAAAAAAGAGAAGAAACCATAAGAAACGTCATTCAAGATCACATTTCATTGCTACAAAGCGTTGTTCGCAGTGCATTCCTCCAATGTTACATGCAAGCTTTTTGAAACTAGCTTTTTTTAGAGCTCACAAATGTATGCAGAGTTAAAATATATCCATCGTAAGATCAAAGGGAGTTGGAATGGAAAACAGTCAAGTGTTATAGTCATGGTACACACAAATCTTTTTGAGTCCTCTCAAATTTACCAAAGTGAACATTGTGCAATATGCGTCTTGCAGGAAAGAAGCAGGAGTGAGTTGGGAAGGATATCACTTGTGTCACGCCAGGAAGAGTGATTAACGTCACACATAGAACTCATCTATCAACTGTGCGTGGTTTCATACAAAGGTTTACTTTTAAGGGACTCAAAATGATTTGCCTCAACTACATCGCATCACCTCTTAACTTGATGGGATATTTGAATAATAATAATAACGCCCAAAGATCACATACATAGAGCCTGAACCTTTACTAGGATTCCCTGTGTCTAGGGACCCAGGAACTATGGATGGCTTTAAACCATGATGAGCTCTAAAAGTTTACACAACATATTTTATTCATTTCTAGTATGGATGAAGCTATTAAGATATTAGATATTAAGATTGTGGGGTTAATGGACAACATAAAGTTAAACAAAAATAAACAAATTTTATTTGCTATAAAAATACCTAATCTGAAAGTTAAACTACTTTCAATTCTATAATGCAGACATTTGAAACCTAACTACAAATGCAAGGGACATATTAAGTAATTAAGGTATTTTCTCCATATGTGATTTTTGAACAGTATCTGTAGGCAAGATATAATTCTAACTGTAACCATTTGGATAGATAGGAAAATGAGAATTTGATCTATAATTAAAGGCTCTCAATAAAGAGTTATGATAAAAGGCTGGTTAGTATACGAACGGTTTACAGTACAGATCCGGCCCCGTAATTGGATATTCGTGTTACCTCTGCCTGGCTGGATGAAGGTGTGATCATTGCGGGCGCCGGCGCGGGCTGCGCTTGCGGCGCGTCGGGCTTCGGTTTAGGACGGTACTTGGGAATGCGAGCGCGAATCTCCTCAAGCGACACGTCCTCTGGAGGATGGACTATCTTGGAACCAGCGCCAGTTGCGGTCACTAGTGGACAAGAGTTGGCAGCTGGGAGTTTGACGTCGCCATTTTCTTTAAGGTCCATACTGCTTGAGGGTGTCGATGTGGTCGGAGGTGCGCTTATTGTCGCGTTGCTGGAAAGTTATTTTATGCCCGATTACTTTCGTCATCTAAATTAAGTCCATTGCAGGTGGGACATAGCCTTTCTCTCACAGGGAGAGAGTATAGCCCAAAATCCAACACAATAACAATTTGGTCAATCACATCAATGAAAGATCTCTTTCACAAAATGCTGTATCAACTTGCAGATTTAACTTACAATCATTCATACATAAAAGTGTAATTTTTTCAACCCAAATATAAAATCAATACCTGCAGCCAAAATAATTTTAAAAAATTGTGATCGATTCCCACGCAGGACAAACATTTGTGTGATGAACATAGGTGTTTGTTGTGTATGGGTGTTATATTGTATTATATGTATGTATTTACGATCAAAAAGTATTTAAGTATTGTATCAGTTACCTGGTTCCCATAATACAAGCTTTGCTTAGTTTGGGGCTAAATTGCATTACGTGAGATGTCCACACATATTATTACAATTTTTTTATAAGCATGTATCTTGGACATTCTAATCAGCCTTAATGCCCCTATTTTTAACAATTTGAAGCACAAGAACGTGGCTTATCAACTTTATGTTGTATTGACAACTCACAAGTAGAAGCCGTTTAACCATACTACTGTATATAAATAAAATATCCTTCCTTCGTGGTTGAAATACTACCCATTCGTACCAAACGATATGATTCCATGTTCATAATTAGAATGGCTAAGGAATGGAATGCCCTGCCAGCCGTGTTTCCGGCGAAATATGACCCGGGCGTATTCAAGAGAAGAGTGAATAGGTATTTACTTGGTTAGCATGCTACATTTTCGACAGCATCGTCACTTCCCATCAGGCGAGAGCGTGGTCAAATGCTAGACAAGTTTGAAGAAAAAAAAACCTCAAATAATTCATGTGTTTACTTCACCCTTAGTTTCATATCTATTTGTAAGCAAATAAAATAAAAATAGTATTTGTAAATGTGAAAGTGAGAAAGCATAGGTTACCTGTATGCAGGAAACGTAGGTTTGTTTGGTTGTGATGTGGGAACGCTCGCCGCAGGGAATAATGGTCGCATTCCTGCTCCCATCATCATTCTAAAAAAAAATGTTTCATGTTCATCATCAACAGCCTGGACATGTCCAATGCTGAACATAGACCTATAAAGTGCTACCGAGTGGCTGCTTGCCTTCTGCATCTATCAGCTCAATACAATTCAGACCAAGGGGGTAATCATGGAACTTTTATTGCAATGCAACAGGAATAATTTCAGTACAAACTCCTAATATTTCCATAGTAACTATGCACATAAACTGCATATTAGAACTGGCAAATCCATACAAATTAATGTTTCTATTGGTTGCAATCAAGTTACATGATCACCTTTTAGATTGTTGGTCCACCTGGTCTTCTGGTTTGTGGTCACTATTTGAGACTGACATATCTTCGACATTTGTTGTTTCCATGCACATTATATACAAACAACACACTTGTTTTGCGAACATGAAGGTTTATTGTTGTAAACAAGCATACTGTATTGATATAATTACTTAATTAGTAATTATTTATTGATAGTTTAGCTAAGTTATCTATCCATGTAAGAATAATGATAACATTCAAGATGAGTTTGTCCCTTTGAATATTATTTGATACGTTTTTTTTATTTTAATAAATGACACTCAGAACTGTAATATATACATATTTTGTTTAGTTTAGTTGCAAAGAAAGATGTTAAAATCCAATACAAAATAATAAAAGAGAACATCTCATAGCAATTGGAAATCATTTTATGTTTATTTTGTACTGCATAAAAGATGAACCTTATCTACTGCATTATCCATCAACAGGATGTTTAGAACAATGGCTATATTATCATTGGAGGTCAGAATAAATGTAGTTATAATTATAAAATGTACATGTAAGCAATCAGAGAGTAATTGGATGATGAAGATAAATAAATTGGATGATGAATGATGACTATGTTTTCTTACCTAGCCTGCATAAATGGAGGCATCATAGGATTCATTTGCATGTGCCCAGGGTACATTCCTGGGGGCATTCCTGCCCCCATTGGAGTGGGCAGAATGCCAGGGGTTACTCCCGATGGGCCTGCGCCTAACTGTAATTAAAAAAACAATATAGCTATGTTATAATTGAGCTATTAGTGTAACATTCAAGTGTGCAGTATATATTTTCATTGAGAAGCAAATTCAATAGTAAGTAGAATGATTATCAGTATTTGGACTACCTGTGCCAATATAAGCATGTTAATACAGGATCCCTTATGTACCATAATGGATTGTAACTGAATAAACCGTGCAAGAGAAAAACCAATATCTAGCAGTATGTAATAAAAAATTATGAATCGAAAACAAGGGTTATTACAGGCCCAATACAAGAACATGTTAAGAATAAACATTGCTGACTGTAAAAAATACTTACAATTTAACTAAATATGTATGTTGGTTTGCCAAATTTAATAATTTTCCAATTTTTATTTTGAACTTTCTGACGTTGTTTATCATGTTAAATAGATGATATAGATATTCATCTGAATGATAAAGAACAATTAAAGATGAAACAGTCTAAAATTAAACAATTTTACTTACTGGTTTATTTTTTGACTGTAACATAATTCAATTAGTATTATAGAAATTGATATCTTAGCCCTCTAAACATAAATAATAGTGATTATTATATGTTGCCTTACCAGTGCTGGTGTAGCTTTCTTTTTTGCAGAAGGCTCATCATCATCACTGTCTGAGCCTTTGCCGCCACCTAAACAAATGGGTTTATTAAAATTGTACCAAAGATTGAGCAAACATTCAAATGTGTAAACATTTAACTACACATTGAAAAACACCTAAGGCTAGTCTCAAGCGTGATATAAAAACTAGTACATACATGGGAGTCCAGACGAACAGTCGGAGCTAAAATAAAAATGTTTTTATACCTGATTTCTGTTTCTCATGCTCCCTGATATCTTCAGGTGGAATGCCTTCCATGCCATAGATTTCTATTTCTATATTTGACCTATTTGGTAATGAATTTGGTACTTTGTCTATGGCTTCTTTGTGAACCTGAAATGTAGAACAAAACATTTAGATCTTTGTTAAAATAATGAAGGTATTCGTCGAAATTTACCAACCAAAGCGTACGGGAAAAACATTTGGCGTACAACTTTATGGCCACTGATTTCGGCAGAAGTCAGTCGCGCCAAAATACCAACGGAACAAAATAGTACGAGATATAAAAAGCAGGCGCGCTCTGACCGTGGGCGGGCGGGGCCGTTGCCAAATTTATAGCAGTGACGCACGCTATCCTCACCTGCATGCAGTGTATTGACAACCCAGGTCCCGTGTACAGTTTCTTGTGACAAATGTGACATTTGAAATGCTTTGCTTTCTGATGTTGAATTAAAATTTTTTCGTCGTCGAACTCCCTATTGCAATACCTGAACGTTCGCTAAGAAAATCACTACTATTGCTGTTAGTTAAATTTATACATGTTACGATTGACCCAATTAAAGAAGGTCATTTGCCTCTAGCGCAAGCTAAGATCGCAATATTTTAGTTTATTGAAAAGGATACCAGCACCATGGCTTTGATGCCTTCTTCTTCTTCCTGCCCATTTTGATAGAGGATTAAATAAACTCAAATATGGATAACAAGGTCAACACATTAACAAACGTTATAATATACTAACTAATATCAATAACAGATCCCGTTAAAAACTATAATCTCTTGTATTAAAATCGAGCAACACAACGCGAAACACGATCACACGAAAGCCTACGCAAACAAAATGGCGGCCAGTCAAAAACTAAACCATAGATCAGTAATATGTAGCTAGAACTGTTAAAGAGTTCGTTTTGTATATAGTCTATGATTTATGGTTTTGTATTTGATGTCAATTTGAACTTAATAAAATGTCGGCGTAATGTCTTAGAAGAAAAATATATTTATTTATTTTCGCTTATTCAAATATAACAATGATGATATAGATTCAAAGGTGGTTTCCATAAAGCAAATGACATCCTTTAGGTCTCCAACATTAACAAGAACCAATGAATGAACTACATCCATGGACAAAAAAGAAACTTATTTTAAGTTCATAACAACATCCTAGGTCCGTATTACACAACGATGCTCAGTCATCGATCGGTGCTCAAGCAGAGATTTCATTCATAAAGTGATCAATTAGTGAATGAAATCTCTGCTTGAGCACCGATCGACGACTGAGCAACGTTCTGTAATACGGACCCTAGTCTATCGAAATTAAGGAATGAATCCTCGCTTCCGTTGCTACTTGTTTTTTTTTTGTTTTGCTTTGCTAGTTGCTTCTTTTGGCATTTCTCTCTTTTTTAGGGTAAAATTACCACCAATTTAAGAGATTCTCTAAAACTGAATACGAGTAATGAATGTTATGCATATAAATTTATTTATCATATTAATAATTGTACTACCTACTACCATTGTCAATCAAAGAAACACAAAGTGCCATGTTAAATGCAGCAAATAAGTGTGACATTAATGCTTCAGCTTTTGATGCTATACAATAAATATTTTGACCGGAATTTATACTATTGATTACGCTACATTATTTGTTAATTTTAATTATTGTAACCGTCAACTAATGAATTTTAAAAACTATTTAGATTTCAAGGATACACAATATATAATATAAGGATAATTTACACAAAATGTAGGGTATAACACAACTAAAATTAACATTGAAAAACAAGACGTGTCTACACTAAGGTCCGTATTACAGAACGATGCTCAGTCACGGATCGGTGCTCAAGCAGAGATTTCATTCACTAACTGATCAGTTTATGAATAAATTAGGTCCGTAATACAGAACGATGCTCAAGCAGAGATTTCATTCACTAATCGATCACTCTATGAATGAAATCTCTGCTTGAGCACCGATCGATGACTGAGCATCGTTCTGTAATACGGACATAAGACATTCTGATACCATGTTTCTACAATCCGTTTTGGTATCCAGAGACAGTGAAATATTTTTTTTACCGGTTTTTCAGATATTATACAAAGTGTATCAAGAAACCGTCAAGTAACGTCAAATTAACGAAACGTGTAATTTACATTCTATCGCCTCCATTTTTTATTTTGTAACAAAATTATTGGCTTGGGTGGTATAACGTATAGTGCCAAATAAAGTAAAGAAAAAATTATACAAATCTTAATAAACAGGTCAATAAGGAGACCTCCAAACCAATTTTAATAAAAGTTTATTACATACTTACATCTATTATACTAGTAAGAAGAGATTAGTGAACTACATCATCCATTTAAGATTAAGAGATAAGATAAACTGCATTTAGATTTTTAGTTCATTCATCATTGCCATTTGACCCGAAAATCGAACTCAGTTACATTCCGAATAATAAACCCATCGTTATTGTTCATTACTAATCCCGACATAAAAAGAGCGGGGTGTTATAAGTTTAACGTGTCTGTGTGTATATGTCTGTGGCATCGTAGCTCCCATAGAGTAACTTATCAAGCTCCCGAACCGATAAACCGATTTTTATTATGTTTTTTTTGTTTGAAAGATGAATTAGTCGGGAGAGTTGTTAGCTATGTTTTAAGAAAATCGGTTCTAGATGACCACCGCCACACAATGGCGCATTACATATTTTGTCACAACACCCTCATCATGGGTAACAAATGAAAGGGCTTGACTAGTAGGTTATAATATATAGCCTGACGTGAAAATTACGCTATTTCGATCATTTTGCCAGACTTTTTACACCTGTCAACTCTGGACTGAATATACGATAAAGGTGCACAACTCTATCAGAGTGGCGTACAACAACATCTTCAGGCAGCTGATGGGGTTATCGCGGAGCTGCAGTGCGTCTGGAATGTTCTTGGACGCGCGCGTTGACACGTCCAATGCCATTCAGCGCAAACGTATCGCCTCATTCATGTCCAGAGTTGACATGAGTAAAAACACCATTATTAGGAGCCTGGCAGATCACCTGCTGCTTTCTGCAACATACCGACGGTGGTTGGCTATTGCCACCTAATATTTTATATTTAATCAATTTTTTTTTAAGTTTTGGCTCAACACTTTTGTGTATTTAGCCAGTGTCAAGTAATTGGTAATTTATCAACTTATCGATATTTCACGCAAATATGTGTCAAGTCACAGTCGAAGTCATCAAGTCAAGTCATAGTCAAGTTAGTCTAGTCAAAGTCATACTCCTAGTAAAGTGGTGGCAACTCTACTTGAAGCTTCTATGGAGTTTTGGAAACAACACGAAAAGAAACGTTTCACCATCATTATATCATTTTCCCACACTCACGCCTGTAATCTAGCACTTAACGAATAAAATGCCACCAATTTTATGCACTAACACTAAAAATAACACGTTTTGGAAAATAATACAATGTGGTGACGCAATCTTTTTCGCTTTCCCGCCAAAACTCTTATTCAATTTTAATGCCATATTGTTTTTTTTTGTGTGTGTATTTTTTACTCTGTTTTTATGTGTTTTATGTGTATTATGGATCCCGAGTCTGAATTAAAGTTTTATTATTATTATTATTATAATACATTACCTTACACTGGCCTATACGTACGAGAAGGAAGGGAATGATTAAAGTTAGATAGCGAATTATAAAATAATGAAAAAATCTAAAATCTATCAGCTGCAAAGGAGTACACAGGGCGTATAATAAGGATGAAAAGAGGAAGCGAGAACTGGGAAGGGAAAAAGGAAAAAGGGAAACAAATTTAAACACAAATGATCCGAAGGTTAATTAACCGGTGAGCGTATGAAATTGGGACAAGTCAGTTGATGGTAGGTAAATAAGTTGGTACTTATACGGTAGGAAAGGAATGTAGGCAGGATATACTTTTGTCGCTGACGGTACATAGCCGATAGAATACGCGGTTTACTTTAAATCGTGTTTGGGAAATTAATGTGACAATGCTTATAATGGTCTCAATAGAATGTGCGTCATAAGTCTCATAGGCGATCTTTGATAGGAATCGATAAATGTACAAATTAGAACCGATATCATTTGGTGGGCTCGTGGGCTGTTTATTATGAGGATTGCTCAATGATCACTCAACGAAGTGACAACTAGAGTTTTTATTGACAGCTAAGAATACCTTCCTAAGTATTCACATAACTAGCTATACTTTTATCTGTATAGCAGGAAGGGAAGGGGTTATAAGTTCTAGTATGCCAAAGTCACGCCATGAAGTTTTGGACTTCTAGACGTAGGTAGGTTTTGACCACCATCAATCATTTTCACATGTTGTATGTACAGTATATCATTCGTCTTCAATGATAAGCCGCCATGTTTTGAGAGTCCAGTGTCCTCCAGAAAATTAATAAAACAATGTATCTACCTATCAGATAATTGACACGTCAGCAAGTTTCAGAGCGATCCCATTTGCTTAAAATCTTGATAATAACAATTTGGTACGCGAAAGAAGGTATTAATTAAAAGTAAGAGGCAACAATATACATGATTCGATTTTTAAACCATATGGGCAGTTTCCTTCGCCTAGGCCTGCCGGTATTGTTAATCGTCAACTAAGTAAGGACCTTAAAACATATAAGGAAAAGACGCAAATATGTCCCACATAGGTATGTGCAGTATGAGCCAATCACGACTGAGGTGCTAATTTTGATCATATCCACAACAAAATCCAAAAAATGCGATGATCTGTACATAAACAATTTTGAAATCACTTTATTACAAGGAAAATTAAATGAGGATATCCAGGTTATCCTTACTTGTTTTAAGCCCTTATTTATTTATTTGGACCCTAACTAGGATTACTTGTGTCTATGTACCCAGGAACTACGAGGACCATGGTCCCACAACACCCAGACTCAGAACAAATAGGTATTTGGGTTTTTTTCTGTGCACAAATACTTGTCCTGCCCTGGGAATCGAACCCGCCGTCTCCGGGCTTTGAGCCAACCACTACACCACAGAGACTGTCAATTGAGCATCATCAGCTACCGAAATCGCCTTTAATTCGTCATTGTCGATCAAAGTTATCGGATGACCACAGGGTTTATTTTTCTTGTTAAAATTTCTAGAATAGAAGCAGGCGAACCAATTACTACAGGGGCTTTACCGCGTAAGTCTGGTGGAGATCGTAATCGTGTTCTCTCTTGCTCGCACTCGTGGAGTTGTTAATTGGCGTGTGCAGGATGGCAGGCGAAGCCGATTTCCAGAACGGTTACGTGGTAGGGGTGCTGGTGGTGCGTTCGTTTATAGTGTTCGCGCCATATAAGCACGTCGTTGATGTGTTGCTTGTTGCTTGTGCTGCGTTGCTGCCACGACGGTACTCTAATTCCAGAAATATTACATTTTTAACGTATCTACCACGATTAAAAAGATTTAACCTACCTAAGCCGTATATAAATAAGTGACCTTAGTTTTTTTATAACTGTTATTGGATGGTACATTTCAGGGCCAAGTTTCAGCAAGGGCACTAATGATGAGGAAAACCGTATTGAAAATAAGTATTTATTTGGCCACTTGTTCACGTCTCATTACAATGGAAGTGATAGATCTTGACACATCAGCCGTAGCCATACAAACCTTGTAATTATTTTATATTAACGGCAAATCGTGATGTCCTCATAAAATACCCTAATTTATTATAATGTGATATTTTTACCATCTCATGATATTCTTGCATTTTAAAACGTAGAATAGTATCTGATTCACACCTATTTCTTATTTGCATGTTATCTTTTTCCTTATTTACTTAAGGTAGGTAGGTATAGACTTTATAATTTTAAAAGTAAACAATCACATAGTTCTATAATTCAGATTTGGCTAACATGAGCTGAGCTCCTTTTTAGCCACAGTCACACCCACCCATTACGTAGGGATTGTATTTTTTATTCAAACGTGCTAAGAACTGTTCAGCTATTTATGTAAAGATACATAATTATATAGCTATGTATACTATTGTTACGCTTCTCAGTCTGATGCATTAATTAGTTACCTAATCAAAATAATATCTTATCCAATTTAAAATAAATAATTAACCTAAACATTATCTTAATAATAATTTAATAATAACCTTTTAGTGGTTTTTCTAAACGTGATGCAACTTTTGACTGGCCCGATAGCTCAGTTGGTACTAACCCTGCAACCTAAACTGTGGGTTGTGGGTTCAATTCCCACCCAGGACCAACACTAGTGTGATGAACATCGATGTTTGTTCTGTGTCTGGGTATTATATTGTATTATATGTATGTAAAAAGTATCTAAGTATTGTATCAGTTATCTGGTTCCTATAGTACAAGCTTTGCTTAGTTTGGGCCTAGATGGCACTTTGTGAAATGTCCACAAATATTTATTATTACTATTTATCACAGCTGATACAGCCGCCGGTAGGAGCGCGAATTCGCGCAATATACGCCTAAAGGGTGGCTTTTCACGTACCTGCCATGAAGCTGGCAATAACCGCGCCCAAGAGCTGATTAAATAAACCAATAATGATGACATTACAAATAAATATTTGTGAAATACCGCGCAATATTTATCACAAGCAATGGATAAGAAAGCAAAGGTACACTCATTCGGAGGCACGGCTCTTGAAGACTTAGAGATATTTGCAGAGGAATTAGCTGGATCAGCGTTATCTCCCACTATCAGAACACAAAGTCTATCTCTTGACATTTTGTGTGAGGAACTACAATCTGCACGGAACTTCAGAGCATTTGTCAATGGATTTACCTCCACCCAGATTGGCCATGACTTCTCTGAACTATGGAGGCAGGGCAATATAAAGTAAGAATAATCTATTACCGACTGGCCCGACAGCTCAGTTGGTAATAACCCTGTCTTCTGGACTTGGGTTGTGGGTTCGATTCCCACCCAGGACTAACATTTGTGTGAAGAATATAGGTGTTTGTTCTGTGCCTGGGTGTTTATATTGTATTCTATGTATGTATTTCCAAACAATTGTATCAGTTATCTGGTTCCCATAATACAAGCTTTGCTTAGTTTGGGGCTAGATGGCGTTGTGTAAGATGTTATTATTATTATTATTACCATCGTTAGATATAGGAGTGTTGACGTCAGTAGGAGGCGGGTGGTGGGGTGAGTGGAGACGAATCTTTGAACGATTGCTACCTGAAGACGTAATGCTTGTGTATGGATTACAGATTATATTTATATGCAAGGTAAGGTATATGACGGCGGCAACGTCCAGTTGTAAACTCTATGCGCAGCGGGCAGTAGCGTAATTTACCCTGTGGTAGCATTTAAATTTATTACAGTGGCAGCACCGGCAACTGTCATCGCTCCCCCACCCATCTGCCTATAAAAAGGGAGCGCTCGGTGTACTACGGATCATTCTTGCTCCGGACACGCCCGGTGCATACTGAAGACCTATAGTTTTATAGTTGCCCGCCACGCCCAACCCGTCATCCTATATATATATTTACGTATGAAAACATTGATCTAATCTTGGTCGATGGTATATTCTTGGCTGATTTTATAGGTATTAAGGTGGTACTATAATTTCTCGCACAGGACCACTGTCATAGAATATGCGGTACTAGTCTCACCACTTTCACGACCAAAACTCTTCATCGACGAGACTACAAATTGACAGCCTCTGTGGTGTGGTGGTTGGCGGGTTCGATTCCCGCGGCAGGATAAGTATTAGTGCACAGAAAAAAAAAGCGCAAAAACTTGTCCTGAATCTGGGTGTTGTGGGACCATGGTCCTTGTAGTTCCTGGGTCCCTAGACACAGGGAATCCTAGTTAGGGTCCGGGATCTATGTATGTGATCGTTGGGCGTTAAAAAAATACTAAATACTTATTCCATATCCTATGAACGTTATACTATAGCAAAAATCAAACATCTTCAAAAATTGCAACACCACATAACAGCAGACTGGTTTTATATATATAGATATCTCAAGTATTTCTGAGCATAGGCCCATACGATATAAGCATGACACTCATGAGTCGGAGGCGTGCGTCCTCAGACGTCTCTGATTGGCTGAAAATGAATTACGCCACTGCCGCACCGTACTCAGTTGCTACCACCGTTATCATTATCATTTCAAGTGGAGTGGAGAGGTGATACTCCTACAGAAATCCTACAGCTTATACTTGTCTGTATTTTGGGAGTCTAGGTTTCCGTCTAAGTATTTATGAATTTTGTGGATGCTTGGTGGTTTATAGGCAAATAGGATTACGCCAACGACCCATTGGTAGATTTACCTACCTCTACTCATGGTTCATCATCCACAACCTTTACATTCCAATGCTGTGACATTCTCTTGTCTCAGGTTTAATAATCAAAGACCACATTTGATAGTGCTATAAATAACATTTACTGAGGCAAATTGTTTCGTATCCTGCCGCAACTTTATTTTGTCATTGACAAGAAAATTTGATAGTCAGACAAAGCCATTTGCTTTGGCCTTATGCCAATGTAGTCCTAGTCGTGTGGAGCCGCACGCGGCCCGACCCATTGCTGCTGGACATATCTGCTGCGCTTGCCTTGCCTTGGTTACCTCTTCTCCACTTTAATGACAATTATGCCTAAGATAATGTAGATGGATAATAATTTCGTTATTACACAATAAAATATCTTAAAAATTCAAGAGATCGGCATCTGACTGCAAACATAAATGTTTATTTTATCTCAGATATTTAAAACATCACCAGCATGTTTACTTATGTTGAAACACAACAACTCCGAGTGGAAGCAAATTTGTTTTGGAATATTTTGCAAGCGAAAGCAAACAATATTATCTGACGCTTTTTAAATTTTTTGCGTATAATTGAATCATATCGGATTATAGATAAGTGACGGCTAAAATCACGTTAGTTAAAAAGTCGAAATTACTCCAATCAGGTAGTTTCGGATATATTCGATGTCCTGCTTCTGGGAGCCAGTTACTAACACAAGCCGCGGTGGCTTTCACGAGCGTCAAAACGCTGGTCGGAGTGGTTTCGACTTTTTATTGACGTGAGTTTAGCCATTGTTAATCTTACAAAATGTGTCATACTCACGATAGTTTTCAAACTAAAAATGATAGAATCAGTATCATTGAGCATACATCTCAGAATAAGTTCTGCGATTGGTGTTAAAATGCGTGCAAGAGCTTAAGATGCTAGCTTTAGGAAAGCTTTAAAGGGTGGTTAATAGATACTACTGAGCTACTCTCACATTAATTGAACGAGACACTTCTTGGACTTCGATCGAATTAATTTTTTTAAATAAAATTATACAAATGGTTAGATATGGTTCCGCTTTTTAATTGACCGGCTACCGTTGAACAGCATTTGGAGAGCTTCGTTTCCATAATTTTAAGGCCCCCAATAACATTTACGATTTTGACTAAATCTAAGAAGGTTACTACATCCTCAATTCGTAACTTTTTCTTTAAATCGTTTCAATACCGCTTTCACCGGAATGTCTATTGTGGATTGCCTATTTCTATTCAGTGTCAATGTATTCTCTACTTGGTCTGTGGTGTCAATGGAAGTAGTCAGTAGGCACATACTGTTGTTTTTAATAAAAATAATAATAGATGATAAAATCACTAACAATTAATAACTCAATAACAATTGACAATTCAAGCCAAATGGAAAGTGGAGAACACAACCATGTGGGGATAAGCGTAGCAGTTCCCGTGACATATGAGCGCAATAAAATATGTAAGTTTTCTCTGTTCTTAGTTTTACTTCCAGCACTATCCAGCTCCCAGAATTGACAGCTGTAGAAACAGTGCTGGCCAATGTTTTGAAGGATGAGCACCGTAGAGCCAGCTTACAACCACAAGAGAATTAAGGACAGGGCGAAAACATGTGGTAGATGTTTTAGGGACGTTTCTTGGCACAAATAACATTATAAATCACACTAATATCTAATATGAAGGCCAAAGTTTGTTAGTGTTGGTTTGCTCTTCACGTCGCATCGGGTGTACGGTTTTAGATGAAATTTGGAATAGAGATAGCTTATATACCGATTTAAGACATAGGCTACTCATTATCAGCGGTTGAAACCTTGAGATGCATATTAGGTAATATTGGTATTTTCACTATCATCTCCGAATTCGCCGCCGAATGGCGATGGCGAAAACAAGAACTGCATGATCTCATTCTCCCATCACCATTCCACTACCGGACTACTAGACGCTCGGCTAAGCGCCATCCTTTCGTGGTCGAAATACTACCCATTCGTACCAAGCGATTTGATTCCACGTTCTTAATTAGAACGGCTAAGGAATGGAATGCCCTGCCAGCGTCTGTGTTTCCGGCGAAATATGACCCGGGCGTGTTCAAGAGAAAAGTGAATAGGTATTTACTTGGCTAGCATGCTACACCTTCGATCACATCGTCACTTCCCATCAGGTGAGAGCGTGGTCAAATGCTAGACAAGTTTGAAGTAAAAAAAAAAAGGGCAACTTTGAAATTAAAATCACGCAAGCATAGTGGCAAATCCTATGGATTTTCAGCCTAGCAGAAAGACGCCTCGTGCATAAATCACACCTGGACATATCGAAAGAATAAATTAAATTAACTTATGTAGTGCTTGCACACTACTGTTGGGCGGCAGAATAACTGGCAAAGCGGTGGTACCTACCTAGACGAACTTTACAAGTCCCTACCACCTAGTAAAGAGAGAGTAAAAGAGATTGGAGAAAGCCATTCTTGGTACCATAAACTGTTACAAACATTACAATGGCGCTTGTACCCTATGTAGGGCCCGTTTGTTGGGACACGTTGAGTAGAACAGCGCGTTTTCTTGTGTCAGACCCGGTGTCGCCACTTTGACTACCTATAACTCCTAATAATTGTTAGATACCGACACAGCTCGGTACAGTAGCTACTATCTGATTACATTGGTGCCTACTAATTTAATGTAAGCAAGCCTGAACAACATCTTTATGACAGCCTCTGTGGTGTGGTGGTTTAGCAGGTCAGCTCATAACCCGGAGGCGGCGGGCTCGATTCCCGTGGCAGGACAAGTATTCGTACACAAAAAAAGGTCAAATACCTGTTCTGAGTCTGGTTGTTGTGGGACCATGGTCTTCGTAGTTCCTGGGTCCCTAGACACAGGGAATCCTAGCTAGGGTCTAGGATCTGTATCTAGGATCGTTGGGCGTTTTTATTATTATTATTATAATTTAGCTGGACTTACTGGCAACTGTACGAAGGTACAGACCGAAAAAATACCGGCTTACATACAACAAAACAAATGCCGCTTTTGTCACCCGCTCTCAATACAAGATACGCCATCTTGCTTTTTAGGACACCACAACAAAGGGAACCAGTTGCTGGCGGTCCAAATTTGGTCGCTAATTTCACTCGGTGACATGCCCTCACTCCCAGACTTGGGAGACGGGTGGAATGCTTAATTGGTTTATGTTTATGTGTGGTGATTCATCATCTGCCCAATCGTTCCCACTGCTGGGGCACGGGCTTTCTTTAACAGGATGACACATGATCTTAAGTTTTGTGATTAATGAAATTGCCGGTTTCCTGACGAGATGTATTCCTGTATTCCACCTTCCTAATTCGGCCTGACTTGAAAAGTAATCTATTTCTTAAAGGGGCTTTTAAACAAAGTTCATGCTAGCCCCATTGAGCAGGGCCGAGCGGGACAGAGGCGGTGAATGCTAGCGCGCGCGACCCCATCTCGCCCCATCCCGGCGGCGCGGCGGACGGGATTACGGGGGTTATAGTGGGTTCGAGTCTCGCATACTCCCTGTCATCACCGTAGTGGCAGGGAAGTGCGATGGCATTTCTCCCCTCTCAAAAGAAGGGGGAGCGGGATTGAACTAGTCGGTTTGAAAGTCTTACAAGCTACAGCTGACCCACAACAGGACAAGAAGCGAGTAAAACTCGAGTCCCAAAGGTTCAAATATAAAACAAAAAAGAATCACTGAGCTCTATCTATCTATTCCCCTGTATAATAAGGCTGTATTTCGTACAAATTTTGAAAATATGGTACTGAAATTCAAAAGTTTTTAGATTTTATTTCCCTATTGATTCTTTAAGCATTCAGCTCGATCTTGCTGTGATAAAGGGCAAGGGTGAACGTAGGTAGGATAACCAATAAAATTTTGTAAATCTTAGACTTTTTTGTTTAAACTTTGAAATACCGTTAAAATAGTAAAAGATTATAAGTTATGAGCCGTATAATTGAAATTGCAACGGTCAATATGTTGTTTAATCGTATGTGTATGTAACAGTGAATTAATTGCTCAATGCTACGGTATTTATTTATTTGGTCATAGATCGCAATGCGAATGAAATCAATTGACATTTTGCCGTTTGTTCGAATGAATTATTTCTATACATACTCCTTTAGCTACGAATAAGTTCATTGTTACGTATATATAGGCTGACGGGCTGTGCACGGGTTGCAACCTATATAACTACAGGCCTTCAGCATGCGCACCGGGCCGTGTCCGGAGCAAAAATGATCCGTAGTACACCGAGCGCTCCCTTTTTATAGCCATATGGGTGGGGGAGCGATGACAGATACCGGTGTTGCCACTGTAATAAATTTAAATGCTCCCACAGGTTAAATTACGGTACTACCCGCTGCGCATAGAATTTACAACTGGACGTTGCCGCCGTCATATACACATTTTTAATGATAAAATGCGAGTCTTCTCGCATTAGAGAACAGGCGTCGTTGATTCCATTCTTATCATTTGTTGTCTATAGTCTGTATTACAGAACGATGCTCAGTCATCGATCAGTGCTTAAGCAGAGATTTCATTCACTAATTGATCACTTTATGAATGAAATCTCTGCTTGAGCACAGGTCGATAACTGAGCATCGTTCTATAATACGGACCTTAGTCTATGTAATCGACATAATATTATCTCTCCTCTCGCTCTCTTTTGACCAATTAAATCGCAACAAAATGTTAACGACGTGAGCGTTGATTGGTCAAAATGCTTTCTACAGAGAAGTCAATTTCTGATTTCATGCTCCCGTGCTGAACAAGTGTCTCAAATTTGACCATCGATACTTCTAACAACACTAGCTGTGCCCTGCAGCTTCACCCGCGTGGTGAAAATTTTCCATAATTTCTTAACTTTTTCTTTCATAATAACCTTCTCCTGAAAATAATAAATACAATAAAAAAAGAATGAAAGGAGGGTGTGTGTTCTTTGTAAAGTGTATGTATCCACTAAGAAAGTGTTTTTAAAAATTCCACCCCTAAGAGGGAGAAATGGGTGGTTGAATTATCTATGAAAAATTTTCTTCTTCGTTTCCTATAGGCCACGCGGGCGAAGCCGCGGGCAGAAGCTAGTTTTTATGTATAAAGGAGATGGACACACAATGCTATGATCATGGACGCCTTACATTGTCATGCTAAATCTGAGAGCAATAAATTACACACGTATTACTTATGCGTATTGCGTTATAATGTAGTGACAGCCATAACAACAAATTATGATAATAGTGTCATAAGCGAGTATAATATCATAATTACCTGATTATAAGCTTCCAATTACGGTGAGGTAACAATGGCGTACGTAATTAAAGTGGATTGTTTGACATACTTAAGCCACGACTGGTTAGAATGACTAGATTTCCTAGGGTTACGTAATTTTAGACGTGCTAATTCATGCCTTAATCTTGCAGATGGAATTCTCCTAGATGAGAAACGTCAACTATTGAGCCAAAATAATAAAATGTATTAGGCTACTGACAGTGACACCTCGACTGCAAGAGCCATGCTTACCTTGAAAAAAAAAGGAAGGAAAAATATTGACATGATTGTTTACAGACTGAGGCCCGTATTACAGTACTAAGCTGTCATCCATTGAAGCTCAAGTAGATATTTCATTCGCTATTTTATTATTTTGCGAATGAAATCTTGCCTTGAGCGATTCACGAATGCACGTACTTCTGTATTGCGGGCCTATACGCTAAGTGATTAAAACGAGATTAGAATGATGTCGAGTTAAAATTACCAGAATAAGCCTTCGCTGCGGATTTTATTTTATTTTATTTATTTATTTCACAAAATCCACAGATCTTAAGCTAAGAAATAGTTTCACTTAATATTAGAACTTACATCCAATTACGGATTTACTTTATTTTATAAAATTCCATATTGAAAATAGAGAGCAGAAAGTACAAACTTAAGTAGGTTACATTGACAAGAAGGAAATGGAAGAGGAAGGTAATAACTTAATAAACATACTAATACATAATAGCACACGATACAATACAATAACTAACAGACTTAAATTTTATTTAAAATTAAATTAATTACAGAGCTCTTAAACTTTTGCTTTTGACAGTGAAATATGTCAACAGAGCTAAAACGCTTATTAAAACTCTCCTGTGTTCGACAGATAACAGAGTTTTCGTAGTAGTTGGTACGTGCGTGCGGGACATAGAACAAAGTTGTGTGCCTTGTGCGATATGATGGGGCACGAAGCTGCAGGAACTGGAGGATGTGAGGAATCTTTTTGATGCGCGAGCAGGTTCACGTCTTTTTAAGGGAACAAATTAGATTATGGTTGTTATAAAGTACTACGAGAGTTAAGGTATGATAATAATAATAATAAACGCCCAACGATTGACCATGGTTTCACAACACCCTGGCACAGAAGTATTTGCGCTTTTTTTTTCATGCATAAATACTGGTCTTGTCGCGGGAATCGGACCCGCCGCCTTCGGTTTATAAGCCAAATTGCTCACCCACTACACCACAGAAGGCTGTCAAACAATACCTGAAGCTAGAATCTTTCGATGACTGATTTATAAGTATATTATTTATAGGGTAGGTATTACAGTATTAGATATGAAACAGTACACAGCAAAACGAATGGCTTGTTCCGTATATATATTCCAACTTCCAAGTATATTTTTTCAGTGAGAGTAACTGTGGAAGTGGTGCTAGTGACATCAATGAATAAATACATAGGTTTTATATTTATTTATTTATTTATACTTTAGCACAAAATAATGTACAAGGAGGATTTAATACTATGAAGCAGTATCTACCAGTCAACCTGGATGTGCAAGAAAAGAAATGGTAGCGGTGCAGTAAAATTGATATTAGATTAAAATACGTATATATAATAAAAATATAATATACTTAATTATATAAAAAAATAATATAATATACCTACTTATATAATTATAATGAATACAATTGCTTACATGTATAAAACTTACTATACTTATATAATGTCGAGAATGAAGAGTGCATATTATGATAGCTGTGAGAAACAACAACGGTTACTAATAATAATGATTAGAGCTTTATTCGGTATAAAATTTTTTGACATAATAATTGCGAACTTGCTTTTTAAACACATCTTTTACAAATGTAATGATTAAATTGTTTCACATATCCGCCTGGAGGCATTCACTCCTGAACATAGACAACTGCCATAAAACGCCGCTTTGGAGGCTTTTCATAAGAACGGGGGGTTGCCATAATTACCACGCTTGGCGCCCATGCAATGGTGATCGCAGATTTTAATGTACTGAAGAGAATGCTACTTCTTCCCTGGATTTTCCCTTAACCGGGTTTTAAAGCACCCGCGGATATAGAAGGGGTGGTCCAATAGGACCACCCCAGGGACTGAAATTGGTTTCATGATTAAAATGTATAGGTAAGTAAGATACTTATATCTCACTAGCTTCTGCCCGCGTGGCCTATAGGAACCGAAGAATTTTTTTCATAAATAATTCAGCCACCCATTTCACCCTCTTAGGGGTGGAATTTCGAGAAACCGTTTCGTAGTAGATACTTACACTTTACAAAGAACACACCCTCTAAATTTCAAGTCTCTAGGAGCAGTGGTTTAGGCTGTGCGTTGATATATAAGTCAGGTCAGTCAGAACTTTGAATTTTGTATGTCTGAAATGTGCTAGAATTGCAAATCCAATTTCCTAGAACATTGCGGCGTTTGTCTATCTCCCAGCGATACGCTCTTTGTACAATATTATAGGTATCTCTTTATATCTGTGATGTGTGATAAACACGATGAATCTTCGTGGCTGAGTACCTATTTCTAAGTATATCACAGAATAAGTAATAGCACAAGATACGGACCCATGTATCATGAGTGTGTGACAATTGAAGGGTTGAGAATAAAAAGGATTTAACTGACAAATTGACAGTTTCGAGAAAATTGACTTTAACTTACGTCAACGGCGTTATTTTAATTTAGAGTGCTTATAAGGTAATAGAAAAGGTTTATGTAAGATTCAATTGCTTGAAAATGTTTTAATTCTATTTTAAATACTAAATATAGTACTAATCCATACGATTACTGTAAAAATATAATATAATAAAATAAATATAATAATGTGTATATGCTAAGCGAGCTGTATTCCTGTGACAAATAAACCGTTTTTAGACTCAAAATCTCGAGATTTAAGCCTCATTTCGATATCTTGAGAATGTATTATTGAAAATAATTTCACGCTGAATCCAACGATACCCATAAGTCATTTTGCGAAAAAAATCAGTTAAACCCTTTTTATTCTCAACCCTTCAATTGGTGTGTCAATTTCACAGATCCGCTCTGCCTGGGCATTGTATTCTATGCGATCTCCGCGTGTCTGCAAGTCGCGTGGCTTAAAAACAAGGCTACTTCATTCCACCGTGACAGTCGGTAGCAACCTTCGTGACGGCGAAGCGTGCTTCACCTGCCGCGAGCATGGCGATTTGACGCGCGCGTATTTAACAACAATTTAAAGTATATTTAAAAGATATTAAAAAAAAAACAACTGCGAACGTTCCAAAAAAATATATGCCAAAAATATAACATTCTGTGATAAAATAATCGAGTGGCTCGAATTAGAATTTCGGAACAGGCGTACAAGTTATTTTCTTAATTTTTCGAACGTTTTGTTTGTTGCCTGTGAAAATGGGGTTGAAGTCGGAAGATGACAAGAGGCCAAGCAAGCTGGCGATCATGGAAGAGGATTTGTCAGATGTTCCACGTAAGTTTCTACATGAATTTATTCTCGGATATATACAAAAGTGCAGTAGTTTATATAGATATTTACAGATGTGTTCTTTAACTTTTTAGTGTAGGCATCTCTCTTTAATGTTTGGATTATTTTGAATATAAACTATCTTTTCCATTACCTACTATTTTTTTTGTATCTAAAACATATTCTTTTTAATCACTTCATATCTCATAATTACTTACGCTTAAAACATTGAATACGATAACTTAAATTAGAAGGTAACGAAAAAATTCGAATTTACCCACATATTTTACGTTTATTATTCTAATTATAAAACAAACTTGAATTACCAAATTTCGCAGTAATTACGTATTAATAGTATGTCTGCTTGGATCGAAAACGAGTCCAATTTCTTGTTCTCTAATTTTTCGTAAGCACATTGATACCCATCGAGGTCAGAGATAAAAATGGAATACATTTCTTCCCCTTGTGTGAAGACACAAGGGGAAGAAATGTGTTGTTGAAAGTTGTTGGTTAACGCAGATCTCCATTGTCAAATTAACAAAGTTAAAAATTACTGCAGTCAGTCAGTACAGTCGCAGCAGATTGCCGCCTTTTGGAGAAAATACACCTCCAATACGAATTCCCAGACGACAAAAAAAATCCATTTACTCATAGAACTTGTATACCAAATTTCGTCAAGATTACGTACATCCGGACAGATGAAAGCTAATTTTTTATCATTAGAAACAGACTTTCGCTCACTTCCTTGGCTCGATCAATATTTATGTAGGCACTGTGGCCAAACCCAGCTACGTATAGAAATTATAGGTTTAGGATAGTTTAGGTAGTATATAAATCTTTATTAAGTAATAATAGGTAATTAACAATAATATTAATTAAATTTTTTATCAATTGTTCAATGACTGATAAATTTATTCTATTTTTGCATGCTTTAAATGATACATTGTATTAAATTCGAAACTTAGTAAATACTATTGTAGTGGCATCAAAGATTCAGCTCAACTCGCACGCAAACTAGTCACTGATTTTTTTTTAACGATCACATATACAGGGAGTAACAAAAACCCTGTTATATCCGCGAGCTGCGTATCCAGTGTCAACTCAAGGTTGTAGTAATACTAGTTCTATTTAAATACGAGACATACAAATCTTACGTGTGCTTTTTATTAATACCTTTTATGCCGTTACTAAAAATGTTTACGACCTCAGATATTGACAACATAGGTACTTGCATCACCGACGCAGCCTGCTGCCTGTTGCCCGCACCCCGCACCGCCCGCCATGCTACGCTAAGTCACCGCGCATACCTACTGCGACGGAACTAGAGGCCATTCCACAGATTACTTCTTATGCGTTTTCCATACGTTTATGTGCCCTATACCACATACCACAACGTTGTAGGATTGCGAGACCGTAACTTAATGACGTAAAAGGTCTCTTTGACCAATAGTGGTAAGCACACAAGTGCTGCGTGCCGTTCTGCCGCACTGACATATTCTAATCATTTTACGTCAAGCAAAGGCTAAACAATCGAATTCACGTGTGATTTTGTATTGTTAAGAAACAAGATAGGTACATCATTTTTAGCTCTTAAAAGAGCTTTCAAAAACACATCACACAAATGCTTCTACCAAGGCACATTAACATATTGTAGTATTCGTCGTTAGAATACGACATCACACTCGACACTAAATTCGCGACGATCAAACTGGAAACGACTAAATTGCATGAGAGAGCACGTGCGACTGAGTGTAAGCCGCGGGCCGCGCCTATGCCGAGTGATGCCGCGCCGCCCGCGCACCCCATTTCCCCGTAGGCACACAGGTGCAGGAGCGGCATCCTACAAAAGAGCCGACAAAGGCGGCCCCCGTTTGTCGGTTCCGCGTTTGCTCTTCCCTTAGTTACTTAGCTATTTAAAAATAGGCACGGCTTGTGTCATAAACATTTTTGGGAAATGGTATTATTTTTTTGTGTTTAGATACTGCGTGTAACTTCAGATACGTATAACTTAGGTATTGTTAGACATTTTTATATGACTACTTGTAATGATCTGTACACATACTTCATTTATTTAACAGGGTTTTTGTTACTCCCTGTATAGATCCTGGACCCTAACTAGGATTCCCTGTGTCTAGGGACCCAGGAACTACGAGGACCATGGTCCCACAACACCCAGACACAGAACAAGTATTTGGGTTTTTTTCTGTGCACAAATACTTGTCCTGTCGCGGGAATCGAACCCACGGCCTCCGGGTTATGAGCCAACCTGCTCAACCACTATACCACAGAGGCTGTCAAATAATAAGTATATGTGTTATATATATGTATTGTGTATATGTGTGTGTTGTTACTTACCATCAGGTGCGATAGTGGTCAAACGCAAGCCTATCTAACAATAAAAAAAAAATGTCCGTATTATTATAATATCTACCTATAGTAGTAATACCTATACAATAAACACTATAATCATAAAATTATTAGGATAAATCTGTTTTTACGACTGAAGTCTGAACGTAACAATGGTAAGATGAATTAATTTTGGCAAGAATAGTGTAAGGTTAATATATTAGTCAATGTCAGCGAACATAATCACACTTAACATAAATTAATATTATTAATGATTAGATAATACACATGTCTACATTTTATTACTTGACTGGCCCGATAGCTCAGTAGGTAGTACTTTGCCTTCTGAACTGTGGGTTGTGGGTTCGATTCCCACCCAGGACAAACATTTGTGTGATGAACATCGATATTTATTCTGTGTCTGGGTGTTATATTGTATTCCATGTATGTATTTACAAACAAAAAGTATCTAAGTATTGTATCAGTTATCTGGCTCCCATAGTACAAGTTGTGCTAAGTTTGGGGCTAGATGGCGCTGTGTGAAATGTCCACAGATATTTATTTATTAGTATAGTTAATTGGTATAAGTAGGTAAGTACGTAATTTATTTATTTCATACTTTACAGTATACATGGTATTCCGAAACTCTATTGTGGGAGCTGGTATGACCCACCGTCTCACACGTGCCTTTTTGACGTTGAGTTTCAGAACAACCTGTATATATTATATTACTACAAATGATCCCTTATAGTAATCCTAATCACTATTAAGTAACAGCGGAATAGATCTCAGTGTTCTCTCTTGTTCTATCTTTGCATATTTCAAACCTGATAAAGAGAAACAAAATACAAAATACCCATTATAATCTGCTACATAATGTTTGTTAGTATATTATTATGTTAGGATATTTATACTTATTCTATCATCTTTGGCACTATGGAAGCTGGAAGAAAAGAGAAAGAATAAAAGAAACGACGCATGATAATAAAAATATGAATATGAATAAAAAGGTATTTCTTGTTAACAAGCTTCTGCCCGCAGCTTCGCCCGCGGCTTGGCCTATGGGAAAGTAATTCAACCACCCATTTCACCCTAAAGTGGAAATTTCGAAAAATCCTTTCTTAGCGGATGCCTACGTCATAACATCTAACTGCATTCCACATTTCAGCCTGATCCGTCCAGTGGTTTGGTGGTGGGCTGTGCGTTGATAGATCACTATGTCAGTCAGTCAATCAGTCAGTCACCTTTGAGTTATAAATATTTAGATATAGACGTGCGTATATAACGCCATCTCTCCTGATAAATGGCCCACTCTGAAGCGGGTAATTTCAAACGTTAGCTTTTGTAACTATTCTTACTATTGATGATAATGAGAATCGCAGAAAGCGGAGTGAATCAATGCAATTCCACCCACTATACAGTACCACTCGTATGGTAATATTAATTTTGCAATCGAGGAATGGCTTGAAAAGTAATACCTACGAAGAATCTTACTGACACAAACACTCAGCCGTCAGGATTCAGAATGTCATTTATACATGCAAACAATCGGCTAAAATTCGATTCCACTCGCATTCCAAGCATCTATGGGCTTCCAAATTGTAACTGTAGGCGGTATCATTCATTATATTCATTGAGCTACAAAAGTTATTGGTAAAGAACTCCGATACCTACGCCTGCCACATATTTACGAGATGAGACGTTAAACGACATTTGATCCTTGTTTATTCTTTACTTCTTAAGCACTCATATTCTTATTTCAAAATGTATTACGATTTTTGTTTTTGTTTTTGTTTGCGCCACATTTTGTCTATTTTTTTGTTTACCCAGTGTCAATTAATTGGTAATTTCTAAGTTAATTAATATTATATATATGATATGTGTCAAGTCACAGTGCAAGTCATCAAATTGAGTCATATAGGCTAGTCTAATCAAGTCATACTCCTAGTAAAGTGGTGGCAACTTTACCAGAAGCTTCTATGTAGTTTTGGAAACAACACGAAAACGTTTCACCATCATTATACCACTTTCCCACACTCATGCCTATAATTCAGCACTTAACGAATAGAATTCCACCAATTTTATGCACTAACACTGAAAATAACACAAGTTCTGGAAAATAATACAATGCGGTGACGCGTTCTTTTTCGTTGTCCCACCAAAAAAAAAACATTTATTAACTTCGTCTGCATTAAAGTTTGACAGCTCTTGTCTCTCCAGGACGTGCCCAAATGCGTTGCAGTAGGTACGTCATGTACGTCATAAAGGGATAAGTGCGAACTTATCTGTCAAACTTCAGTGCATTAAGTTGTAATCATAGCGCGTGATATTATAGAAACTGACGTGAGTAGTATTCATAGTTATTCGACTGTATATCGTGGTGTTATAACGAGTGAGTTTTAAAAAAAAGCGCGAAAGATAATGTATAAGCTTCGATTCTGATGGAAAACATTCCTTTCTACGTAATTCTTTATCAATGTTTAACGTTTCGACGGAAACGGGTTTTACGATTGATAGGCATTGTTCGTGTTACGATAATGTAATTGTTAGTACTGTAATCTTCGTGACTTTTCAGTTTGGCATGGTTTCCAATTATTGACTAGGTGGGTTCATTCACCGCTTCAGAACAGCCACATTTAGAATATATAATAGGTCTTTACCTATGAAATTGCCGTATTGCAGTACAGACTTTTTCAACCAAAAAAAAGTTTTGATTGGCTATGAATTCTAAATTCAAATTAATTTTGTTTTAAAAATATGACATTCTATTTACAATATAAGTCTTTTGTTTATTGATTAGCGTTGTATTTTCATTACATTTCAACATTTTTCCTCATAATGGATACTTTGAAATTTCGTGTAATTATGGAATATGAGTTCCGTCGTGGCACCAACGCGGCACAAACGACACGTAACATCAACGACGTTTACGGAGAGAACTGTACAAACGAACGTACAACCCGTTATTGGTTTGCTCGGTTCCGTTCTGGAAATTTTGACTTGAAAAATGAACCTCGTGGTCGTCCGGAAACTTTGGTCAACAAAGATGAATTAAAGGCGATTGTGGAAGCTGATGAATCTCAATCTACAGCTGAGCTGGCAGCAGCTTTTGATGTTAGCATCAAAACAATATTGGTCCATTTGCGACAGATTGGCAAGATAAAAAAGCTTGATAGATGGGTGCCCCACGAACTTAACGATCGCCAGCGCAACGTACGCGTCGAGACTTGCCTTGCGCTGCTTAACAGGCACAGAAATGAAGGAATTTTGAACCGAATTGTTACGTGCGACGAAAAATGGATTCTTTTTGACAATCGAAAGCGCTCAACAAGTTGGTTAGATCCTGGTTCGGTACCAAAGCAATGTGCAAAACGAAAAATGACCCCTAGAAAGTTGATGGTCAGTTTGGTGGTCTAGTGCTGGTGAGATTCATCATAGCTTTTTACAAAACGGCGAGAGCATTACTGCAGATGTGTACATTGAAGAACTGACCACAATGATGGCGAAACTCGCACGTCAGCAACCAGCTTTGGTCAATCGGTCGTCTCCACTGCTACTTCACGACAACGCGCGACCCCATACTGCACAACAGACCGTCTCTAAGCTGCATGAGTTGGGTTTGGAAGCTCTCCCTCATCCGCCATACTCACCAGATCTTGCGCCTACCGACTATTACTTTTTCCAAAATTTGGACAACTTTTTAGCGGGAAAAAAATTCAATTCCCGAGAGGCAGTACAAAACGCCTTTGAAGAGTTTGTTGTCTCCCGTCCTGCTGATTTTTTCAAGAAGGGCATCCATAAACTGCCACCGCGTTGGCAAAGATGCATTGATTGCAGGGGTGATTACTTTGAATAAAAGAAATAAATAAGTTCGAAAAAAAAATACTTTAACTTTTTTCAAATAAAACGGCAATTTCATAGGTACTGAATGGGTTAAGGCATTGTCATGGGTGTCGTGTAGGTCTTCATTATCATCAGCCTGAAGACGTCCACTGCTATGGACTATTATATATATATAAATTATATATATATTTTTATGGAACGGACGGACAACGGATAACGGCTAAAACAGCGGTTTTGTTTGACAAGGAGCGTGATCTTTCAGCCCGTCAAAGGCAGTTTTGGTTGGCATTGCAAACAGAGACATTTCATTCCTTATTCGAACATTTCCATAGTAACTGTGCACAAAAACTGCGTACTGAAACTGTCAAATTCACACAAATTTGTGTTTCTATTTGTCGCAATTAAGTTACGTGATCTCGTAGCAGGGGAGTGATCACGAAACTTTCATTGCAATGCAACAGGAGAAATTTTCATTCTAACTATGCACATAAACTGCGTATTGGAACTGTCAAATCCATACAAAATTCTGTTTCTATTGGTTGCAATCGAGTTACGTGATCGCCCAGCAGGTCTATAACCTAGTGGGCGACTGACCTGCGCTTCGTCTTCCAGTTCGTGGACGCCAATCCAGAACCTTTCTTCTCCTTTTTCCGTTCTGTGAGAGATGTTGCCATTTCAACTTGCCAATTCTAAGAGCTATATCGGAAACTTTAGTGTTGCGCATCTTTTAATTTCAAGATCTTATCTTGCAAGGAAATTTCGAGCATATGTTTTTGGAAAACAGACATCAATACTTACTAATTCGGCCCATACAAACATAAAACTGGGTATGCATATAATATATACATATAGGTACAACAACGCCTGCATTGGACTGTCAAGTTGACTTTTTTAAAATTAGTATTTTGAGAATTTAAGTCCCGTGTAGATTTACATCTAATTTTTTTTTTATATGTGGACATCTCACACAACGCCATCTAGCCCCAAACTAAGCAAAGCTTGTATTATGGGAACCAGATACAATTACTTAGATACTTTTTTTTGTAAATACATACATAGAATACAATATAACACCCAGACACAGAACAAACACCTATGTTCATCACACAAATATTTGTCCTGGGTGGGGATCGAACCCACAGTTCAGAAGGCAGGGTTACTACCAACTGAGCTAACGGGCCAGTCAATTACTGAGTTCTAATATAATAACTATTCGTATATTTTTGTCTTATATTACACAGTAAATAAAATGTGTAGGTAGATAGCTACTATTTATATCTGCCAATTTTTATTGTTTCAGTACAATGTGTTCATTTCCATTCAATCTCAAACATTGTTATTTGCTTTAAATCACGCGCGTTGCAAACAACAAAACAATGTGATCTCAATTAATTTATACCTACGATGCTAATGCGATGTAGTCGTCAAAGATGAAAATAAAATCAATAGAATCACACTATCACACTAATATTATAAAGGCGAAAGTTTGTAGGTGTGTAGGTATGTGTGTATGTGTGTATGTTTGTTACTCCTTCACGCTCAAACGGTTGAATGGATTTAGATGAAATTCAGTACCAAGATAGCATATACACTGGATTAACACATAGGCTACATTTTATCCCGGAAAAGTGTTTTTTTCCCGTGTGATGATCCAATATAATACTTTAATCCGAGTGAAACTGCAGGGCGCAGCTAGTGTGAGTACATTTCCCACAAATAGTGTGTCGATTTCGATCAGAATTTCGATTCGATCATATTTGTGAGTGACAGTTGGAAGTAATATTAATTTAATCATCAGAAATATAATACCTACAAAAGAAAATGGTAAATCCTTGTTGGATAAAACCGTTAAAGTTGTATACAATATGTCCTCTATGCTTTCGCTTCATTCCATTTGTTTGGTACTGCAGTCTTACAATAGGTACATATTATAAATGTATTTTAAATTATTCATGTGGCATTTTAAATAGGTATTTGTTTAGTTTAACACTTATCAAACCATAACGAATCCTTGCTTTCGATATTTCGCATAGAGTTCCACCACGTCCGCTCTAGTTACGAGATGCAATTTACAATCGATATTTTATCGATACATAAACATATTGATTACTATAATCGACTCGGTAAATACATGTTGCGAAATTTCTCCTTGTATAATGCTATTATTTGGTACCTTTTGATAAGTATTACATGTCAAGGATCTATCGCACGTGTGCACGATGGAAAGTAATTTGACAGTAAGTATGTAGAGGTTAGGTAGATATACCAAAGCTTAAACAATACAAGAGAGAGTTGTCCTTTAGAAAATAAGTGTTCTTTCGATTGTTGTCTGTCACCGATGTCATTATCATAGTGGTTGTACCACAATGAAGATAAGTAATAACTGATATTGGTAGTATATACTAATCCATTCTATGAATAAGACTAATGATCGATTTCTCCGAAAGTTTGATTCCGTTGTTCAAAATCATAAACGAAACTTAGGTAATATTTATATTATTCTAGAAAGTTTGCGTTGTTGCATTATGACTGAGTATCGGTGGCACTATCTACACTTATCATTCTGGAAATTTAGGTCTTTGAGAATAAACTTCTTGTAATTTCTTGTATTGATGATCTGTTGGGCGATCACGTAAATCGATTGCAACAAACAGAAACACAAATTTGTATGGATTTGACAGTTTGAATACGCAGTTTATGTGCATAGTTAGAATGGAAATTTCTCCTGTTGCATTGCAATTAAAGTTTCATGATCACCCCCCTGGTCGATGCTACGCGTGACCAAAATGCTGGCACTTATTTGAAGGAGAGGAGAGGAGAAATTTCCATGATAACTATGCATATCGAGTTTTGGCGGGAAAACGAAAAAGATCCCGTCGCAACATTGTATTATTTTCCAAAACTTATGTTATTTTCAGTGTTAGTGCATAAAATTGGTGGCATTTTATTCGTTAAGTGCTGAATTACAGGCATGAATGTGGGAAAATGGTACTATAATGATGGTGAAACGTTTCTTTTCGTGTTGTTTCCATAACTCCATAGAATCTTCTGGTAAAGTTGCCACCACTTTACTAGGCGTATGACTTGACTAGACTAGACTATGACTTGACTTGAGAACTTGAACTGTTTCTTGACTTGACATATATATTAAAGAGAAATTATCAATTACTTGACACTGGTTAAATACACAAAAGTGTGGAGCCAAAACAAAACAAAAAAACTATGCACATAAACTGCGTATTCAAACTGTCAAATCCATACGAACTTGTGTTTCTATATGTTGCAATCGAGTTACGTGATCGCCCAGCAGGTGCTCTGATTAACTTTGGAAAGTGCGATGAGCTCAATCAACACCAATTTCCTTCTAAGTTTTTTATATCAGTGGGGTGACCACGGAACTTTAATTGCAATGCAACAGGAGAAATTTTCATACTAACTGTGCACATCAACTGCGAATTAAAACTGTCAAATTTAGACATTTTCTGTTTCTCTCTGTCGCAATAAAGTTACATGATTGCCTAGCAGACCACTTTTTGACTGCAATTGAACCCACTATGATAAATATGGCAATATATTCATCGATAATAATATAACTGCAATAGTTATTACAAAAACGTCTGACGCTAAACGAGCAATGATGCATGTAAAATTTCAGATCTACCTGCATTATTAAAATTAAATTGAAACTGTCACACGCTTTTTATGTGTGTATGACAGGAAATCAACCTACTATGTTGTCGAGTTATATTATGAATCAAAAATATATTTTACGAACTATGATTACCTACAATCCCATAGTTTAAGAAAATAATATTTGTTTGTGGCTTCACATTGAAACAATTAAGATTTGAATTATATTATGCAAACAAGACACTTACAGCCTTATTAATAAACACGAACTAGCTTTAGACTAGTTACACCATCTTTTGTCGCTTTCGATCCAGCTAAATATTCCAGTAGCAAAAAAAGGACAAAAGCTGAAGTAACTAATCCGAGACTAATACACGTTTATTAATAAGGCTGATATTGATTTATCACCAAGATCAACATAGGTATATTTAGTAGGATACTTTTATCATTCTCGAAAATTAAGTTTCCGTGCGGAATCGGGCAGGTAATCCTACAGCGGATATTAATGCGGAGCGCATATAGTATGTAATTCACTGATCAGCGTTGATGTATGTAAAATTTGTAATAGTCACTTACCTTGCCTATCCATGTATTAACGAGAACTGACGCACGTGAAAGCGAGTCTAAAATTTGTATATTGTATAAAGTGCATACTCACATAATAAATAATTAAGTACTGCATTTTATACAGTCGATTCGAGAGTGATCATGATGCAATAACAACGCATTTGAAGGTTGGAAATCGGTTGAAAAAAATAATGAATTTATTAAATAGACGAGCTTCTGCCCGCAGCCTCGCCCGCGACGTAGACTATGGGAAAATAATTAAACCACCGATTTCACCCCCTTAAGGGTCGAATTTCGAAAAATCCTTTATTAGCGGATGCCTACGTCATAACATCTATCTGCATGCCAAATTTCAGCCCGATCCATTCAGTGGTTTGGGCTGTGCGGTGATAGATCACTATGTCAGTCAGTCAATCAGTCAGTCACCTTTGAGTTATATATTTAGATTACGTTCATTTTATAATTAATGACTGTTTATTTTTAAATGAAACCATAAATTTTATTGAAGTAAACTACTTTTTAGAAGTCTATCTGTTAAAATCTTTTACAAGCAACTGAGACATTACTCTAAGCACTTTGATATGATATATAAACCATTTTTTTATATTTTTTTTTCATGCATTGCCACCTGGCCTATTTCGGTACGTTTATAATAATAATAAATTATTTAGATTAATAGATTATAAGAACCGTTCTTTCAACTGTCAAATTTAATAATGTTATTACCTACTTATTTTCTTAGCATAGTTAAATAAGCAGCCCCCAATCAGGTAGATCATAATTATAGATCATAAGAAAAATATCTTTCCTCTGTTTATTTGTTTTTTTCCGCTATAAGTGGAGTATAGCAAACAAAAGTGGTTTGGTAGTAGCTACTATTATATATTCTATGATAATGGTGCTGATTATTATTAAAATACCGGTCTTACGAAACTCGAGTTCGAATTAAGATCGTACGGACCTTAGCCTTTTCAATATAATGACTTATAATTGTATCTTTACGCAATGTAGAACCATCATTACTGTCCCAACTCCCATCGCTTGTGTCTTTCCGTTGTATTGTCGTAGTGTCGTAAGTGGTCGTGAACCTAAATAGGTCTCTTCCTTTCGATGTCACGTAGTCTAGGACAGCTGTTAGTCACGCTATATCTTTGCAAGCATTTACAAGAATTTAACCCATCGTATGCTTTTAGTTTGCATAACAATATATTAGTAGATAGATACAATTAAGAAACGCACGCATCTTTATTATCGTGTTCAGAAATTTGAAAAAATCCTTTTAAAAAAATAGTCCAACTGTCTTCAATCCCACGCATTTGTTTATCACAAAAATGAAAACATCATAAATTTAGTTGAAGTATAAATACACATAATTACGGATAACTCGAATAAGTCGTGAAATCGATTCACCCAGTCGAAAGTACCTAAAAAAATAGAGACGAATTGAAGCCTTTTTTGAAGTCAAAAAGAAAAAAAAGTCGTTTGAAAATAACATTTTTATACCTGCACATTTGATTTTTATTTGTCATCTCTTAACATACATGCGTCATCCACGTATACACGTACTGTTTTGACAGATTTATTGTATACCAGCTGCTACGCCGTAAAGAGCAATGAAATGTATAAAATGTGATAAACAGCAAGGAAGCAACGACATTGTGAGTGTGACTCGACTGTAAAGTAAAAAGGCTGTGAGGAACCTTCAGCCTATACCTTGGTACTTTACCTTAACATTTGAGTCAACGTTTATCTGTACCTACTTTTCAACAAAAGAAAACAATAATGAATTTAAGAATCTCCAATATGCTTAAAAACTTGTTTCATTATGGGTCTTTTACTCAGGATTTATTTTACAACAAGGTCGCTGCACTATATTTCATAGTTTACTCGATTTCCCGAACATTTGATTATCCTGTCAATTATCTATCCTACGTTAAGTAAACTCGGTAGTGTAAGCAATAGTGTGCAAACTATACAAACAAATAGATAACGAACTTTTCACTTGTAACTGTTGTTGTAAGCGACTACAGAAATGACTTTATTATTGTTTTTAAATTTTGCGATGAAGAAGATAGCCTTGGCTGGGCAAATTACCTCATTGACACCGAGAAGATTAGCATTGGGTACGTTTTTGCATTTTATTTTCGAGTTTTGCATGGATTATTTTATTCATTTTAAAACAGAATCCATGAGAGGTTATTACGTCATGTATGTTCATACATTCTCATACCTATATTACAATTGAAGGGTTGAGTATAAAAAGGGTTTAACTGTCAAATTGATAGTTTCGAGAAAATTCACTTTAAACCTCAATGGCTTCACTTTAATGTAGAGTGCTTATAAGGTGATAGAAAAGGTTTATGTAAGTTTCAGTTGCTTGAAAATGTATTAATTCTATTTTAAAATACTAAATATGGTACCAATTCATTCAACTACTGTAAAAATACAATATAATAAAATAAATATAATAATGTTTTTGTGCTAAGCGAACTGTATTCCTGTGACAGATAAACCGTTTTTAGACTCAAAATCTCGAGATTTAAACCTCATTTCGGTATTTTGAGAATGTATTATTGTAGATAATTTCATGGTGAATCCAACGATAACCATAAGTCATTTTGTGAAAAAAATCAGTTAAACCCTTTTTGTTCTCACCTCTTCAATTGTATTAGCTTCTGCAGGTGGATCCATCGCGTGGGATAAGAAGTAGTCAAGTTAGCTTTATTTCAGTTTAAGATGGCTCGTGGGGCTGCAAATTATTCCTTGTATCGAATTTTTCTACTTTCTTAAATCCCCGATTGAGGTAGGTACTATTTCCTACTGCTCTATACCTATTATTCGGTACAGAGCAGTGGTAATACTGGTTGGGTAGATGGTCTATCTATCTAACCACCATTTCCTACTGCTCTGTACTATCTAGAAGGTATAATAATAATAACACCCAATGAGCACATAATGTACATAGATCCTGGACCTTGACTAGGATTCCCTGTGTCTAAGGACCCAGGAACTACGAGGACCATGGTCCTAAAACAGACTCAGAACAAGTATTTACGCTTTTTTTTCTGTGTGCAAATACTTGTTGTGCCGCGGGAATCAAACCCGCCGCCTACCGAGTTGTGAGCCGATTTGCTTTACCACCACACCACAGAGGCTGTCAATAGTTATTTTCTGTGCTATTACTTAAAACCATAAACTTCTTTCGCGCGTGTAGCGTGAATTCCGCAATCAGCACTTTGACGATTTACCTCATACGTTTTATCGGTTTTCTATCAAAAGCATCGATAGCTGAGAGTGCTCATGATATCAGACTGTCGGAAACTCTGAACAGACGTAAAAGTTGGCCTTCAGGTGTCAGATAAAAAAACTGTCATTTCTCTATTTATTTCTCTTAAATTGTCATTGCGTTTATAAACCTGTACTCTGTACCTACGCGGAAGTACTGTGCTCACATTTACTAAGCGATTATGCATCGAGTCGTTTTTTGCTTGTCACTTAACAATCTTAAAATAGTTTTAATTTTTTTAAATGTTAAAATGGGCATTCATTTGACTACAACTCACCTGATGGTAAGTGACAAAGTTGTCTAAGGTGGAGCACGCTTGCCCATGAGATGCCCATTCGCACTTGACTTAAAAAGACCCAGGTTATACCCAGGAGGAAACACTGTTGATGGAAGAGCATTCCATTGCTTGGCCGTTCGGACTGTAAATGACCCAGCGAAACGCTTAGTGCGGACTTAATTTGCTTGCATCATGCCGTTAATTCTGTCTTGCTTACCTTATAATTTCTGTGGAAATACTTAATACTACTGAAACAATATAGTATTACATAGGTTTATCACTTATCATTTCGAAGTTATTTTATGTAATACATACACACTACACACATAAGAACTTTCGCCTTTATAATATTAGTGTGATTAGGATTTTTTATTTTAGCCTTTAACTACCTAAACATAGAGCGTTAAAAACTTTTTCCTTCTAACGCAATTAGTCTCGGTCCCTAACCCAGTTTCCGGCGGTCTTAACTTCAGTAAGTACCTATATAGGTCATCTGACCTCCATCGATAACGGTGGTCAGCCTACCATATACCTCTGTAAGAAGGTCGTTTGTAATTCTAATGTAAAAAAGTACTACCATCTTCCTACTACTACATCTTTTCCCTAAGCCTTTGGAGGTTTTTTTAGCTCAATTAACTATCATCATAAGACTGTTTCTACAGAATTGACCTGTCCTTATTTCGTCTGGTTTGTACTATGAATAAGGTGTCGTGGTCACTTTAGTCAAAGTCAAATGCTAGACTGCCAGTGTTGGTGCACACAATACGTTTATATCACACCTTTTAAAAATTTGTATTATATATAAGTACTACATATGCCCAAAAAGGATTATTTATTAATCTACGAAAGGCATACTTGGCTACAAATAATTTTATGGCAGATAATGCATTGACAGCCTTTGTGGTGTGGTGGTTGAGCAGGTCAGCTCATAACACAGAGGCGGCGGGTTCGATTCTCGCGGCAGGAGTCTTGTGTACTCTTGTATTCGTGCATAGGAAAAAAATGCAAATAATTGTTCTCTCTTTGGGTGTTGTGGGACCATGGTCCACATAGTTCCTGTGTGCCTAGATACAGAGAAGTCAGTTAGGGTCCAGGATCTATATTCGTGAACGGTGGGCGATTATTATTATTATTATTGTTATGAAGACCATACCAGTACAAATACGGAATACCTCATCCCATACAACGGAACGTAACTCAGTCTTTTGCGGGCTATTTTGTTTGGCTAGCTACGTTAGGGCAATAGGCTTACTTAGACTAGCTAAGCTAATTAAAGCTAACTAAAGCCTTTTGCTAGACGCTGAACATCAATACATCATAGCGTAAATTGCATGGCACTACGAAAACAATATAGCAGTAACAATGTTCCCTATTATAGATTTCGAAACATAACCTTACTGATTTGTCGGACACTATGTAACTAGTTACTCAATTAATCACCGATCTTTTTTGAGACCTTAGATGTAGATTATTACCTACTATTTTCTAATATTGAAAATTTTCATATAATATCACGTTATGCAAATGAATGATTAATCTCCTATCCTTTGATCACGTAGCATGCGTTATTTTGTATGGTTTATGCATGCTCATGCATTATGCAAATATAATATCGACGAAGTGTCGGTGTCAAGGGCATTAGTTGAATAGTGTAGACTAAATGTCTAGGTTTTTGAAGTAAAACTTGACTTGAAAACACGCTTGACTTGGGGAGTGAATGCTTAACGAGGCGAACGGAAGTTGAAAGTTGTTGGTTCACGTAAATCTCCATTGTCATTATAACAAAGTAAAAAATTACTTAAAAATTGTATTATTATGTTGGTATGTTCGGTAAAATTACTATTTACAATTATCATTACATTAAACAAAGCAAAAACAAAGTTATGCCGGCCGATAAATGGAGCTAAAGAAGTTTTACTTCAGTCGTGTGGTCTAAAGCACACTCGTTTTTTTATATCTCTAATTATTGTGTGGTATTTTCGACAGCGAATCATTTTACATGTCATTATCATCATCAACTGGTCACGTCCACTGCTGAACATAGGCCTTCCCCATAGAGCGCTAGTTTGACCGGCTACTTGCCTCTTACATCGGCTCCCTGCATTTTAGGTCAGCTGGGCGATCACGTAACTTGATTGCAACAGTTAGAATCACACATTTGTATGGTTTTGACAGTTTCAATACGTAGTTTAATTACATAGTTACTGTAGAAATTTTGTAATTTGGAATGAAATTTATCCTGTTGCATTGCAACCAAAGTTCTGTGACCCACCCGGTCGCTGGCCCACTTGAGGAGAGTTGGACTACGCAATGATGTCTTCCAGTTCGTGGTCTCTACTCGGGAACCTTTTTTCCCCATCGGTTGTCTGTACTGCAAGCGAATTAAATTAAATAGTGTCCACTCTTCCAGTGGATGTATTCTTCTCGATCCTTTTATCACTGCAACGGCCTAAGCCCCAGGGTTGCCCTTGAGCTAATTGCCTCCCACTATTGACAGCTGGGCGCCTTATAAGCGCCTGCCCTCCGGGTGCTTGCCCGGTGACGCTGTAAAGATCGGCAGAAACAAATAGCAAGAGTCCGATAAAAAAAAAATGAAATTTTATTACACTTATTTCTTTATTTTTATTTAAATAAAATATGGTCCTCGTAGTTCCTGGGTCCGTAGACACAGGGAATCCTAGTTAGGGTTAATGATCTATGTGATCGTTGGTCGTTTATTATTATTATTATTATTAATTTATAAAATAAATCGATCTCTATTTGATATATTTTAAGGTACCCAAAGTACGTGACATAAGCTAAAGTATTTAGGGCCCTTTTCCTTCGATAAACAAAGGTAATAAGGGGTATAAAAATGTTTGTAGCGAATGTTGTCACGTACGCTTACAACATAAAGGTTGCAATAGTATCTCCTACTTTTAAATAACCTCTATGGTGAACCTTTTGTGTTTCTTCGTACTCGTATTATCAGAATAATAGTCATTTATTAATATATGTACTTTCAGTTAATAGTAAACGTGGTCAATACGCACGATGTTTCAATAAACTACATTATTTATTGCTGGCAATAAGTATACCATACCGTTTTATGACGCAAAACCAAAGACTGGTAAAATATTGTCGTATTATTCAAACCAGTGAATAAAATTTAATATAGTGTCAGAATTCTTGGTCTTGCATTGATAAGTGTTTATTATTATAAATAATTTTTTGTGGTGAATATTTGTCTATTTGGTAACCCGCACTTCCACAGATTATTACACGTACCATTGACGCTATCGTCAATCTCACATATAATAAAATACTTAAGTTCTTATTTGGTTTACTTAGAAGCCATTTAATTAGATCTACTCTATTTTACCAGAATAACAATATTTACTAATACATAAATTAATCTTTCTTTTCTTTAAGATATGTAGGTACAAATAAATCATAGACTGACCTATGTAGGTACTCGTGGGGGCGAATTGTGTCTTGTGTGTGTTATCCGAAACGGATCCAAATTGAGTCCAATGAATGGGTCCATCTAAGTCATCGATCAGAATATTTTTATGATACTAAATAATAATTGCTTTGATCCTTTTAGTCTGTATGCAAATTACTTACTGTTTTTTACTACCTATTTCACTGGGCGCCCACCGAGCGCTGTATTCCCACAGATCCTGTAAAAAAAGTACTATACTAAGTATACTTTTTTTATAGGATCTGTGTGTAAGCCTCGCATAATCTCTCCGTCCGTCGTGGTCCCGTCGGTCACAGGTCCTTAAACGGAATAAGTTACATTTCTCTAAATACTCCAAAATAAATATTGAATTAAGAACTTAAAAGTTCCATACTCATTTCTTACCCTGGCTTATTAGTGTATTGATTCTTGAACTTGTTAAGTTGACAACAAAATAATATGTCATCTTTATTTTTAACTTCAAAAATATGGAAATGTTTTAGATCCTGTTTTGTTACGGGGTCTACGAACCGAATGGAAAATTTTGTTGAGTATGATTGCTGCGGAAACCTCTCGGTGCGCGAGTTAAAACCTCACTTGCCCAGACACAGATCATATAAAAAAAAATTATAGGATCTGTGTGTCCAGATTACTTTTATTATAGCACTTTTTGAGGACATATTTTTCTGAAGGTGGTTTGTTACCAAATAAAAACGTCCGACCATGGCTGTACCGGTGGTGTAAATTGGTACAGCCACGGTCGGATGGTATTTATATTAATAAACGGCAATAAAATGCCTAAAGTAAAAGCAAGCTTCCTGTATAAAAAACATGCCTATAATTATAATATTTGCTCACATTGCTTTATTAAACATAAAATTATGCCTGCTTGTCAATATGAGAGATGCGATCTTGGCCTTATTACAACTTTTTATCTTTACCATATGTTTTCTTAACTAATTCAAGTGACCCAGATATTAGTCGTATTTCCGTACGGATTTCAAATGCAAATAATCATAAAATTTATTAAGTAGGCTACCAGCAAATAATCAAGGCAAAGCATAGGCAGGTATCACAAGCACAAAACATCGCTATAATTCTTATTGGTCCTAGTACTTTACTGAGTTGAACATTTAAGTTTAATAAAGATAATAATTTTAAACCGATTTACCACCGAACCGTACAACAGCAAAAAGCTGGTGAAGCAGCGAGTGCAAATCATATTGTCGCAGTTTGACGTAAATAAGGATCTAACTGACTGTGCCTTTAGTGTACCTAATTCTAATGAATTAGGTACACTAAAGACACATTATGCAGCATTATTTGTATAAAAGCATAACTGATAATTACAGTCATGCTTTTATACAAATAATGCTTCAAGTATTCTACTTTAGGCTGTAAATATTCGGTTCTCAAAATACGGGATAGCCTGCAGGGTTGCAATTGAAGTTGCCGAACGAAATCTGAACGCACGATGGTATAGAAAAATATAATGCACCCGCGCGCTTCCCCAGTTGGCAGCCAGCTCGTTTACTGGCCGCGAGATGCGCGCTGTGAATTTTCGTTTACATCGTTGAAGTAAAACTTCTTTGCGCACGATTGTCTTGGGGACCAAGCTGGTGAATGTGTAACGAGGCGAGCGGAAGTAGAAAATTGTTGGTTAACGTAGATGTCCATTGTCAACATAACAACGTTGAAAATTACTTAAAATTTATACTATGTTGGAATGTCCGGTAATATGACAATTTACGATTGTCAAGATGGCGACATTAACATTATACAAAGTTATAACAAATAGTTATACCGGCCGATAGATGGAGCTAAAGAAGTTTTACTTCAGTCGTGTGGTCTAAAATACGCTCGTTTTTTTACTGTAGTACCTAATTAATCAGTGATAATGTAGCATTCAAATGGTGAAAGAGTTTTAAATTCGGTCCAGTACTTTTTGAGCCAATTCGTTACAAACATACATATAAATCTTTCCTCTTTATAATATTAGTATAGATTTAACTATTATCAGGGAAGAAATTTAGAAGTACGGTCTACATAATATAATATGCAAATTACCACATTCTCTTAACGTCAATATCAAAACCTATCAAACTGGTCCCGTAAGCTCCATGAATGGAAAATGTCTTCAAGCGAAACCTCTTTTTTCTGCTTTGTGAGCGAAACAACCAGTTTCCAAAATTGCAGGACGTTCAACTCTATAATTTGCACTTCAACGTAAATTATGTGTTTTATTTAAACTGATTGCCCCTACTCCAGCATACTTTGCGATTTCCAATAGCCTTACTCAGATGAAAGTTCTATCCATATTCATTTTGATTTCATTTTGCACACACAAAACTATAAGACCCTGTTAATTGTGTTCCTTTTTGTCTTCTATCATACTTTCTCGTTTATCGTCAATTTATTGATATTTAAGAGAAGCTATTTATAATAGTTATGGATTTTATTTGAAAGAGCTAATTATTGTTGGTGTGTTCAGACATTTACAGCGTCATTGGGTAGGATGTAACTCACGAAATCTGTAAAAATGGCTTTATAAGTAACCTAGTTGCGCCTCGCGGTTTCACCCGCGAATAAAATGTATTTTAATTATTTGCTCATCCCACGGGTAAAATTCATTTTTCCGGGATAAAATGTAGCCTATATGTTAATCCAGTGTATAAGCTATCTTGGTACCGTATTTCATCCAAATCCATTCAGCCATTTGAGCGTCAAGGAAAAACAAACATACACACAACACGCGTACAAACTTTCGCCCTTATAATATTAGTGTGATGTGATGATTGTCGGTAGCTAAAGTCAACACGGACGACAGTTTTTCTGTTTACAGTTAAAAAATATATGCATTCATACCAAACCCAGATTTTTTTTAAAAAAAACAGCGTTATTACAACAGATTAAAAAATAATTCTTGTACATCATCTTGCATGTTTGTACAAGAATTTGACAATGAAACACAGCGTACTGGAGTGGGAGGATCAAAGAGTATTCAATTTATGTTTTGAACATTGTAAGCATGTGGTCAAGACGACTACTGTTGATTCATTTTTTTTTTATTTATTCGAGGCACTTACAGACGTTGAAATTTTCGTGTAGAACTCGCTGTGTGGGCCGAATTGTCGCTCGCTGCGAGTATTTTATTCGCACGCAGCGAGTACTCCCTGTGCGTGATCGAGGCTCAAATGCGTCTAGTTGGTAACGCAACAAAAAACCATGAAATCTCTAACAAAATTTAAGGAAAACTCTTCCATGTATTTCCTATCTTGCCAAGTCCAGAGAATCTCATTAAATTCAATCGGCGTTTCATGTTACCATTGTCTTTAATTTTCCCACTTCCTGAGTCAGTTTACTCATAAGGATCTTTTCTGGTTATTTTTTTGACTAATGTCAATTATATATATAATCGAAGTGCTTTAAAATACATTCGAATAATCATTAACCACCTATTTATTTTTACTACATTTCTGCATGTAAAGTATAATTAAAACAAGTGCCCTTGAAACAGGAATCCACTGTCTTTCCTGCATTTCAAAAACCGTAATGTCTCTACAATTAATTAATTGGTTTTTTGCGTGCTTCAAACTTATACAACTTGTGATTTAAAAAGAATACTTGAAATGGTGACGTGATGACTAAATATAATTACTAAAATATATGCCCACAACAAAATAGATACGAATACTAGAATATGAGTCATTTAGTTATTTACACGACGGTCTAGTCTAGTATGTATGTAAAAAGGTGTCTAAGCATTACATGCGATCCAAATTAAACCTTGTATTATGGATAACAGTGCACATAACACTTGACGAATAAAACACCACCAATTTTATGCACTAACACAGAAAATAACACAAGTTTTGGAAAATAACACAATGCGGTAAAGCGATCTTTCTCGTTTTCCCGCCAAAAACTTAGATATTTACTATCTATTAAACAAAAATTAAAAGGATTGTCAGCATAAAAGTGTTAAATTGACGAATCGGTAGAAAAATCGGGAGAATTTCCATTATTATTTCCAACATTTATTCTTGGAAATTGTTGCATTTCGGTAGAACAGAGCTTATATTGGTAGAAATGCCAAAAATTGGTAGGTTCGAGACCACTGACAATGTTAACGGTGTCACAGTGGCGCCGCTCCTCCTTCCAGTTATCACTATAAGTTTCATAAAAGACGGTACTTTTGGCGTGGCCTATATGTTGACCGGGATAATAAACATTTACCATAATAAATTTCTTCAAAATCGGTCTGGTAGTTTTTGCGTGATAGAGTTCAAAGGTACACAGAAGTGTTCAAAAATTTTTCTAGATGGCGTTGTTTGATTTTGTCAACGATAATGCATAGTTTCTATGGAATTTGAGGTAGTTTGTATAAAGTTCTGAATCGCGCAAACGACATTTTCCGTATGCTGAGCGCATATGGCAAAAATCTACTTATTATCCATAATGAATTCGTTCCGAAGCGCGTACGATCTCTATTTTATTATATATATAGATAGGCTACTTTTAGCACTTTTACAAGTAACAAAATTATATTAGGTACTTAAAATTAAGTTATTTTACTAAGCATATAGAATTACAAATTGCTTGTTGTCAAATATTACATAGATTCTAAAGGCAATATCGGTTAATCAGTTATTAAGGTATATAAAATTTCATGGTTTAGACATCATACAAGTTTGTGTCATAATTCAATTTTCTCTATTTACCAGTCCAGTATATTTTCGCCCATATGTCACTATCCAAACAAACGGTAAGCAAATGTTGGTGAACGTACGTATGGTGAATCAGTCTGGCTTTGTCTCTCTGTTTGTTTACGAACTCATGCCTTTGTCGCAGATGTTGGCCGAGTGTTTTCTAAGAAAGCGTGGTGTACAAACAAGGTTGTTTGATTGAGTTTCTCATTTGCTGTTTTCTGGGATTTCGGCAATATAATAAAATTATTGTAATGATAAGTGCAAACAAATAATTTCCACTGATTATAACATATTCAATTTTGGACGTAACTTGGATCCATTTAGGCATAAAGCCTTCCAGTTTTTTCTTATTGTTTGATAGGTTTATAGGTTTTTACGTATGACCACTATCTCCCTGGTGGTAAGTGGCGATATGGTCTAGGATGTAACACGCTTGCCCAGAAAGTACCTGTTCACCCACGACTCGAAGACTTAGGTCCGTATTGCAGAACGATGCTCAGTCATCAAGTAATCTCAAGCAGAGATTTCATTCACTAATTAATCACTTTATGAATGAAATCTCTGCTTGAGCACCGATCGATGATTGAGCATCGTTCTGTAATCCGGACCTTAGTCTTCAAATCGAGAGTTGTAGTTTTCGGGAAATATGGACGCCGGTAAAGCGTCTAGTCTTTGGCTGTTCGCATGATAAACGTGGAGCCAAAGTTGAACACTATTTGCAGGTTCTGTAGCGTATTGCACCAGCTATCGTTGCTGACTGGACTGTACCACAGTCACAATAAAATAACACCAATAAAATTAAAATAATTACAGTGGAAAATACCATGTTATGTAAAAGTTACAAGCGGTGTTAGTTGGGCTGTGTCGACACTTGCAGGCAATGTTGCCGATAGGTACCTCTGAACGTGTGCTACAACACGTTTTGTTTTATCTAGCACATTATTTTGTTAGTTTATCGAATTTATTTTTCGTATTTACTGTTTTTTTTTGTGGTTTTAACTATTCCAGTTTTATGTATTATCGCTAGGACTAAATGTAGAGTTTTCTGTCTCAACTGAATGTACTCATGGCAGTTTATGTCTGTCTGGCCAAAATTGGTATATTCTATACTAATACAATAATTTCGACAGCCTCTGTGGTGTGGTGGTTGAGCAGATTGGGTCATAACCCAGAAGTGGCGGGTTCGATTCTCACGACGGGACAAGTATTTGGGCAAGGAAAAAAGGCGCAAATATTTGTTCTGTGTCTGATTGTTGTGGGACCTTGGTCATCGTATTTCCTGGGTCCCTATATTAGGGTCCGGGATCTCTGTATGTGATCGTTGAGGGTTATTATTATTATTATGTATATACACAGTAGAAAAGGCGAAATATTTATGAACCGATTGCTTATTCAAAGTTTTCTCCGAATGATTAGCATGCGTGGTTCTGCATGACGATTTGACTAAAAGGGGCAAATAATGGAAGTGTATTTCGAAAGCACAAAAGTGTCTAACCGGCTGGCAGACATCGATACAGGTGAATGGTAATGTGTTTATTTATTTTGTAGTACGCAAAAATAAAGTGATATCCTTTAAAAGGGGATTAAAGTGACTTTACTCGCCTTAATTTTATACTGAGAAATACTTAGGTGTTATCGTCCATATATTTTTTCCAGTTATTTCAATTTAAGAACCAAACTACAGAACCGATTTTGATAATATTCCTATGGGTCAATCTGAAAGTATGCCCTTTCTACCCACATTGACAGCCACTTTAACCGCTAAGCTAACTAGCGCAAATCTGACGCGCGCCGCCGCGCACGCGTTTGTATCGTGCCGTGCACGGCATCTGCAAACAAAATATATCTGAACACAGTAAACAAATGACGATCGAATATGAAATCTTACCTTGCAAGCTCAATTATTATCGTTTTAATAATACCTGTTTGGTGTCACCTGATACATAGAATCATCTGCTCTTCTCTGAATAAATTTTTCATTTATGACCAACATTCTTTATATGATAATAATAATAATGTAACGCCCAACGATCACATCCATATAGTATCATGGCCCCACAACACCCATACATGGAAAAAAGTATAAAACTACAAATACTTTTCATACAAATTTTGATGCACGCCTACATCCCTCTTTCTCAAACTATGAGTGGATGACTGGTAGAAAATGCTTTAGCATTAAGTCCTCCGTTTGTACTGTTTTTAGTGCAATAAAGAATTATAATAATAATAATTACTTTCCAGAACTGCAGGTAAAAACTAATTTCTCGGATATAAGGTTTCACTTCGCTGTTAAAATTATTTTAGTGCAATAAAGAATAATAATAATACATTACCCACTCACGTGCGATAATGGCAGTAAATCATGCGTCTCGTTCTCATGCATTTGTTTGCCGAGATAAAATAGAGATTGCAATGTATTTGACAAGTAAACAATTTATCAATAGGAAAGCACGTGACAAACGATTCGCAAAGATTAATATCATAATTTTACTATGTTTGCTTAGCAAATAATGTTTGCTTTTTTCTTAGGTTACCAATTGATTTTCCTTTATTAATTTAGTTTATTTAGTACCTATTCAGTAGATAGTAGAACATTTCAATGTTGTGTTATGCCGGGGTATACATTTTGAACCCCATTTTATATTACCATCACCACCTATGTACCTCCCGTTGTCGAGGTTAGCTAGAACGGTCGCGACTTTCAATAGGGTCCACTCTTCCAGTGGAAGTAGTCTTCTCGATCCTCTTATCCCGGCAACGGCCCAAGCCGAGGCTCGCACCCCAGGGGTGTCCTTGAGCTAGTTGCCTCCCACTTTTGACGGCTGGGCGCCTTAAGCGCCTGCCCTCCCGCCCGGTGACGGTGTAAAGGTCGGTAGAGATCCACCACGTTAGCCCTGTATTAAAATATAATAGTCATTTATGACATTAATTTGACAATGTCATTTTATATTGTAAAGATAAAACGGGTCTATTCGCGGACAAAAATTATCAAAACATTATTTTACAAGACCAAATGCGGGTAGTTGGAGACGATGCCCGTTCTGCACGATGCTGACACTCGCTACTCCAGTCCCCTCGTGACCACGGCCAATGTAACTTGGTCGAAACGTCGAGGTTACTCAAAATTATGTTTTGATAATTTTTGTGCGCGAATAGACCCGTTATATCTTTACAATATGAGTTCAAGTCGCGAAAGTTTAAAAAATTTAATTTTACTATATGATCACTTTTTATAATACAATGAGAAAGAGCCATGTCAGTATTATTTCCTATTGCCAATTTCGTTCAAAAAATGTATAAGCATTGTAAGAAAACATGATATTAACTGAATAATAATAATAATAACGCCCAACGATCACATCATAGATCCTGGACCCTAATTAGGATTCCCTGTGTCTAGGGACCCAGGAACTACGAGGACCATGGTCCCACAACACCCAGACTCAGAACAAGTACTTGCGTTTTTTTTACTGTGCACAAATATTTGTCCTGCCGCGGGGATCGAACCCGCCACCTCCGGGTTATGAGCCGTCTTGCTCAACCACCACACCACAGAGGCAGTGTTCACACACAAAAAAGTTATGTTATTTTTAAGTCTTAAGTACGCTTAAGTTTTACCGTTCTAACATTTTGTCTTGTCCTACTTTATTTCTGAAAATGACTCTTAATATTTTGAAACACTGACTTACCCGATAACTCAGTTGGTAATATGCCTATAGGTATATGCATAGTTTTAAAATATTAGAGCGCTGTCTACAAATTTTTACTTAATCCGAAGGGATTCTTTCCTACTTCAGTGTTAATTAGATTTTAGAAGCTGCGAAAAAGAAAATTATTCAAAGCACCTTATCGCCATCAGGCATTAGAGCCGAAAATCACAAACGCTATCAATAAACGCGTAACAAATCGATAACCTTGTCGGACACGCCTTTACGTTGGATAATGAAAACTTAAACAAAAAAGCGGAACCTTCACTGGTCATTGGTTTTACGAACTAATCTAAATGTAAACATGGGCAGGTGAGGGCTGTGGCTATATCAATGACTGCATTTCTGTTGATTCATGTAAATACAGACATTTACTTGTAAAAGGTATTATATCAAGTTATAACCAAACGGGTCGATATTAGGCCCATAGGTGGTCCAAGGCCTTGTTTTTTGAGAATTATTCCCCCCTAATTCCAATAAAGTTTTCCAAGACATTGAAAAAAAAACGAGTGTACTTTAGACCACACGACTAAAGTAAAACTTCTTTAGTTTAGCTCCATCTATCAGCCGGTATAACTTTGTTTAATGTTAATGTCGCCATCTTGAATTGTAAATTGTCATTTTTTACCAACATAATGATACAATTTTTTGGCTTTGTTATGTTGACAATGGAGATCTACGTTAACCAACAACTTTCGTTCGCCTCGCCAGCTTACTCCCCAAGTTCAGCGTGCAGTGGCGGATTTGCAGTCTTGGCCGCTCTAGGCCCCAGGCCATATACCGCTCCTTTCTCAGCACCCATCATTTAGACTTGGTGGATAATGAATTTACTTTATTGCCAACTATTGTATAAATCGAAATAAGAAATTTAATTAACTTTAATAGCTACAAATTTGGTATATATTCCGAGGTCTAAGAGTTAATTGCACAATTAAATAAAAAAATGGTTTTAGGTAATTCATAAGTGTTAAAAGTATTGTAACATTAGTTAGAACACTCGTCTGCACTTAAGCGCTACAAAATCATTAAATAAATATTCGTAATTCAATTTTCTTAAAAAAAACAGCTTAATGTAAAGCGCGCGCGTAAAGAAGTTTTACTTCAAAAAGATAGCATGCAGGTTGAACACAAAATGTCTTCTTATGTTATGTTAAGATCTTTTGTAAATTGTATTCTAGCAAATAAATATTTGATTTACGATTTGTTTCTTGTTCGGTCAGCAAACTTATTTACCTACATATATGTAAGTAATTTTATGTAATTTATTTACAAATTGTTGTGCTTTTGATCATGGCCAGTATGGGTTATTATTAATTATTAAAATGTTAAATGTGTACACCCAAACCGGAAACAAAAAAAAACAAGTCATTTGCTTACAAAAATATTTAACGACGCGTTTATATGTAAAGGTACGTAAATAAGTACTTTTTACGTTCATTAGGATTTATTTTATGTACCCTCCATAAAATAAAATTTATAAATCGTAAGTCAACAAAAGCATGCTGGAGTTATCGAGGGTATAAATTATGACAATATGCAATGGGATTTCAATCCTCCAGCGAACTATAGTAGTATGGGAACTACCGAGTTAATCATCCCACCAAAATCATTCGATTTTAGTGGGATGTGTCTCACACATTGTTTCATTTGCTGTCTCCGAAGACAGCAAATGAAACAATGTGTGAGTACTTAGCCAATACGGACTGAACGTTACTAATACCGGTAAACTGCAAATCCTCTTGTTTATGCCATTGGGCAAAGCAGCTACATTCGCAATAGTTTATAACTTTGTCAACTAAGCTTGATTTATATTTATTTACGTAATGACCGGTCTGACATAGTCGCTCAACGACCCAAAGTCGCAAAATAAAAATAACTGAATAAAAAAATACAATTGATATGGTAAATTAATGCAAAGTTTTGTAAACGCAAAAAGTTAAATACAACCTTTAACTATCCGTGTTCTCAATTACATCTTTAAAAAACGTTAACCCGAATATCTGTAATACAATATTTCAATAGTGGGTAATTCCAAATAGGTACGGTCTACAAAAAAATGGTTGAACTATAACTTTTTATTTATTTATTTATTATGAAACACCAACAGTATATATATTTAATATTATCTATAGTAGATCTTAAACTAATACATTTTTTTCTGATATATATACCCTTAACAGGTGCTTGCAACATTTGCATATACATTGTGGTAAGACAAAAACTTTTAATTTACTTACGTTACTATAAGCGTACTACTATATAAACTACAAGCTTCTGCATAGAAGAAGAAAAATTTTCATAGATAATTCAACCACCCATTTCACCCTCTAAGGGCTAGAATTTCGAAAAACCCTTTTTAGTGGTTACCTACACTTTACAAAGAACACACCCTCCAAATTTAAAATCTCTAGGACCAGCGGTTTAGGCTGTGCGATGATATATAAGTCAGTCAGTCAGGACTTTGAATTTGATATGTATCGATGAGTAAATGCCTGAAGACCAGCCTCAACATTTATTACACCATGCATTTTTCACACTATCATTAAGTAAGTATCATTAAGTAATTAAAGTAAAATTTACTGTCTATAGGAGGATGAAGTTTTTTGGTCCTTCGTGTTTCTAACGATTTATTCCACGACCTTGATCCATAAATAAGTGAACAGGTATCTTCTAGGCAAGCGTGCTACATCCTAGACCGCATTGTTACTTACCATCAGGTGCGATAGTGGTCAAACGCAAGCCTATCTAACAATTAAAAAAAATATGTAACTGCCTCCACTTACATATACCCAATGTTCCCTCATTGCTGGGACGGCTTTCTCTCACTGGGCAAAGGTGGGCTATAATTTCCAATACTCGCCAAGTGCGGGTTGCTGATGACACATGTCCTCGATTACTTCTAAACATGCTGATTTCTCATGTTGTTTTCTTTCACTTAATATTAACCATAGCAGTTTCAAACGTATTATTGAATGAATCAGTAACTTTAATTTTATTGCTGACTGTACTAGTGACTTCTTGCAGTAGATACCATACAATTAGACCATTGTAAATTCTATTATAAAATCAAGCAATGTACAACCAAAATAGTTAGTCTATAAAAAATCAGTTTTTGGTTAATATATTAGGTTTACGTATATATTTTTTATAAGTCAATTTTAATTCAATATTCCGCATTTCCATAAAACCCTGGCAGTATCTGAGCATCATTTTACCTTGTTTACAGAAATGATGGCCATTAAGAATTATTTTTATTATATCTTGCATTTGAGTGTATAATGTATATTTTTTTTTTAGGCTTCCGCTAAGAAAGAATTTTTCGAAATTCCACCCTTTAGGGTGGTCAAGGTCACCAGTCTGCTAAATTTATAAATGGTGTTTGTATGGCAGCACAATTGGTTTTATAATGATTGTGTGACGAATCGATCTTGCTGGTTATTAATTAAAACACAAAAACTTTATCATAAAGTGGAACGTGGATGGTGGCCGTGCGAGACATATATAAACGATTAAATTAAAATAACAGTTTTCAATAAAAATAAAACAACGTGACGAAAAAATAACAGAAAAAACTCTATGGCCACCGCGATTTTCTCGTGGCCATATAGATTTCTCGCACAGGTACCTCCTTGCTATCCATTTATTGAGGTACGACATATAATCTATTTCAAGGTATAAAAAAGTAAGTATTGCACTCGGTTGCGTCGTGCACATTCTCCCGCCGTGCATCTTGTGCACCCCAACTTATCAGAGCACGATGACTTTTTTGACCGCCCTTTTCAGAAGTCCCGGCTTAGTGTTCAGCTCTACCACTCTGACAATGCCATCTCTACCCGGGTAGGTCGCGGTAATCTGTCCTCGGGACCAAGTATTGCAAGGTAAATTCTCATCCATCATCAGTACTACATTGCCAATCTTCGCCACTCGTCCACTGCCTCGCGGCTCCCGCCGGTATTAAAGGAAAGGCAAGTATTCGCGAAGCCAGCAGGCCGAAAAACTATCATCGAGACGCTGTAAGCGTCGCAATCTTTGTCTTAAATTGACGTCACTGTTATCGAAGCTGCTCGTTTGCATAATTTTTCCGAGTATTCGATATGCTTTTGCATTTCTATTCTTTAAATATATTATTATGCAGGGCGATGAGGCTACACCAAAGGTGACATTGCTTATTCGATACTCGATAGGAGGCCCCTTCCGGCGGTCATCTCTCCTTAAGAAGCGAAAGGCATTTCTATCTTCCTCGCGCTTAGTTATTCTCAGGAAGATCTCTTTAATTTTGCCGGTTGCTGCGATGCATCTCTGGCGAATGCGTATCAATAATCCAGGTATTATTTTCGATTTTAGTAGGTCCGTACCAGCGATCAAAGCATCATTCAAATAGATTTCGTTTGTCTTAGCTGCTGCATCCAATACAATTGTAGGTTTAGGCTTCGTAGAATTGACCACAGCAAAGTGAGGTAAGTACCAGGTGAGGTGAGGGTGCGATAATGTGGTAGATACCTCAGCACACTCACTTTTTATCAAGTGCGATATTTGCTCTTCATACTGCCTTTTCAATTCGATGTTTCTATCAAGCTTCCTTTCTATGCTTATGAGCCGTTTCATTGCTGAGTCTCGATTATCAGGCAATACGACCTCGTAATTTTGCCGCAGCAATCCTGTCTCGAAACGGACATCGGGCAAGCGGTGACTTTTTTCCTTGAGTATAGCCAGGGCACGTTCGGTTTGATCATTCTTGGGGAACCTGGGTTCGATTCCAATAGAATCAAGGTCAAAGAAGCCCTTCATTAGATCTTCAATTCGTTTTTCTTTATTATAGTGGACTGTAATATTCGAAACGATATGTACTTTTTGAGTTTTATCTCCAGTCGGGCCATGTAGCACCCACCCTAGCTCTGTGAGTGAAGCTGCCGGTTGACTTTGCGCACCGCTTTTGATTGATCTCGATACTATCAAGTTCCAGTTGTCTTGTCCGATCAATAAGGTTGGCGTGCCACGATTATATGTCAAGTCTTGGGCAATTTCATGTAGGTGCTCGCATGCGTTTATCAAATTTTTGTCTATTGATTGAGGTGAGAGGTGTAGTCGATCGATCGTGCGCGCAGTGAATATGTGCTCTTTTTGGGCGTGTTTTCCAGTGACATTCAGTGACACGCGTCTGGATGTATTGGCGCTGACTCGTGCTCCCGCAATGCCCTCTATCTCGAATGGTTCCTCAGGGCCTGTGGCACCGACAACTCTAGCCACATCATCCTCGATGAGAGTAACGGTAGAGCCTTCATCGAGCAACGCGAATGTGTCGAAAGTGGCAGTAGGACCTCGTACTCTTATAGGTATTACCTTCAACAAAGCTCTTTCTAACATCTGTGGTCGTGTTGAAGCGACAACGGCAGGATCGGCGTCTCCAGTTAACATCTGCGTGTTTGTTTCCTGCTCCACGGAAGTCTCACTGTGCAACAGTGGATGATGGGATCCCTTACATGAGTCTACACCACAAGGTTTGTAGCTACAACGATGGCGAAAGTATCTCTTATTTAAGCATCTAGAACATATATTGTTGTCTTTTGCTTTCTGCCATCTGTCACTAACTTTTAAGTCCTTAAAATCCGTGCAATCATGTGTATTATGTTTACCTTTACAAACCGGACAAACTGTAGGGCTCGTTGTTTTACCCGATGTAGTGTTAGACGGTGTAGCAGCATATGCCCGTTGTTGTTTCTGTTGTAGTGGTGACCGATCGCTAACATTCTCCGCCTGCGCATATCGGCTACAAAGTTCTGCTTCTCTGGATAAGAAAGATGAAATTTTAATTAGGTCAGGCTCATCTTCTGGCCTCTCTGCCGCGTAATCGTACCATCTGTATTTAATAGCCGGTGTCATTTTCTCGACGATCAGTCTCACCCCTTCAGGGTTGTATAAATAAAATTGTTTATTAAGAGCCTGTACTACCGCTACTATATTGCAAATGCGGCTGGCAAATATACAGACATCGCGTGGATTATCAGTAAGACGGGGTAGAGTCTTAAGTTTCTCTATTTCTGATATAACTATTGAATCAGGACGTCCAAATCTTACCTCGAGCAATTGCATTACCTCTTCCGGTTCAGTCTCACCTATAAATAGCTTAATAGCGGTTTCCTTTGCTGCCCCACGCAAACATCTTCGTAGCCGCACTAAGTTTTCTGTCTTAGAATAATGTTTATTTGTATCGCGGTAACTAGCTTTAAACGCTAACCATTCATTGGTTGCACCATTGAAGTACGGTAAATCTTGAAGCTGTTTTGGCTGTAACGACGCTGTAGCCCGAGCGGACTCGATTAAAGCAGCAGTGAGCGATGACATGTCTATAATTTGTGGGCCTTGAGGCGCTGGTGCGGATGGTTACTCCTGAGGCATATCCGTGTAGTTGCGATGTTGAGGCGAGCGAGCATCATGTCCATCGAGATCCTGTACCTTCGGCTGAGTATCGAGCCAACTTTTCACACGGAACGACTTATCTTTTCTAGCGCAGTAGTCGCTGTCGTCGTCGGTAGACTGCGCCTCGATACGCGCCATCTCGGCTTCCGCAACGGCCGTCATTGCACGCGCTTCCTGCAGCTTTGCTTGAGCAAGGCGCTCCATTGCCTCTGCTCGCATTATCGATTTCCTGGACCGAGCAGACTTAGCCGACGATTTCGATTTCTTATCTTCTTTACACTGCTGCACTGCTGGGACCACCGCTGGCGCTGGCATGCTTGGTGCCAATACTGGCGGTGATGGTTCTACTGCCTGACTCCACCCTTGGACAGATGATGACGCGGGGACGTTTTCTGCTATACGTTTGGATGTAACCGATCTCGTTGTTACTGGCGGCATTTTTCATGCATTCATATACGTGCGAAAACAAATAATTTTATTGGAGAACACGAGGTTTGCAGTTCGATTTCTATATTTCGATGTTTTATTTAAAGTTTACACACGACACGATTTTCATTATAAACTTTAAACAACGTTCACACCACCATTTTCCACTACGATTTCAGTTCCACACTAAGTCTTTGCTTTCGATAACTTCGATTTCACAATGATCGCGGCGACAACGATGAAAATTACGATGAGATAGGGTCGACGCGATATTGCTTGATCCGGCCGATGGTCCAATTTTTGTGACGAATGGATCTTGCTGGTTATTAATTAAAACACAAAAACTTTATCATAAAGTGGAACGTGGATGGTGGCCGTGCGAGACATATATAAACGATTAAATTAAAATAACAGTTTTCAATAAAAATAAAACAACGTGACGAAAAAATAACAGAAAAAACTCTATGGCCACCGCGATTTTCTCGTGGCCATATAGATTTCTCGCACAGATACCTCCTTGCTATCCATTTATTGAGGTACGACATATAATCTATTTCAAGGTATAAAAAAGTAAGTATTGCACTCGGTTGCGTCGTGCACAGATTGGTAAAAATGTGACTGACGTAGCTACTATAATAAACGTTCGAACTACCAAAACACCAAAAACAGTAAAGATATGTGTGCGGTAGGACTGAATTCGGCATAGACAACTCCAAAAATACGCGTCATATGTCAAGGTTAAGCAAATTAACCTCTCAAACAAGCCCATTTTATAGCCAAGATATTTTTAGAAACTCGCATTTATCTCCTTCTTATTTCCTTTAATTTTATGGTTTACTGTAGATCAAAGATTAAAGTCAATGCTGTAGATGGTACACGGCATTGGCAATGGAAATTGCCACAGAAGCCTTTATTATGTTTTGGCTCCACACCTCCCTATATTTAGCCAGTGTCAAGTAAATGCAAGCTCTCTTCGATAAGGGTCCATCCATAAATTACGTCACACGACATCCTAATTTTGCGGCATCACATTTTTTTCAAAATATAATAATACCTAATAATTACCTTAATACCTAAGTATTAAAACACTATACATTTTAGGTAGTGGGTAGGTATGGGGGGTCTCACACATGTGACCAACTGTGACAAGGGCGGGGGAGGAGTCATAAAATCATGAAATTCATGTGACGTTATTTATGAATGGAATACTAAGCAGAGCTTGTACTATGGGACCCAGATAACTGATACAATACTTAGAAAGTTTTTTGTTTGTAAATGTATACTTAAATTACAATATAACACCCAGACATAGAACAAACATCGATGTTCATTACACAAATGTTTTTCATGGGTGGGAATCGAACCCACAAACTACAGCTCAAAGGGCAAGGATAACTGCCAACTGAGCTATCGGGTCAGCCAAAGGACACATCATCAGGAACTATCGAAAAACTATTGACGTTAGTAGACTGATAAAACTGACAAAAATGACTATTATGGCATAATCCAATTGAAGGGGTGAGAACAAAAAGGGTTTAACTGACAAATTGATAGTTACGAGAAAATTTACTGTAAACTTCAACGGCTTCATTTTTATCTCTCGTGCTTATAAGGTAATAGAAAAGGTTTATGTATGTTTCAGTTGCTTGAAAATGTATTAATTCTATTTTAAAATGCAAAATATAGTAATAATTCGTACAATTACAGTAAAAATATAGTATAATATAATAAATACAATAATGTTTTACGCTAAGAGTTTTATGTATTCCTGTGTAAGATAAACCGTTTTTAGACTGACAATCTCGAGATTTAAGCCTCATTTCGGTATTTTGAGAATGTATTATTGTAGATAATTTCACGCTGAATCCAACGATACCCATTAGTCATTTTGTAAAAAATCAGTTAAACCCTTTTTGATCTCACCCCTTCAATTGAGAAACAATTGTAATAGCAGACTTGGGCCTCTGATCATCTCACTGCGCACTACACATAAAGGTACATTTTTTTTGAGGGCGTGAAATGCCCTCTCGCTTCCCCGTGGTGGCAGGAGGGTATGTGGGACCCAAACCCACTAAAACATCCGTGAGAGAAAGGGTCCCGTTTGCAATCCAGCCATCTTGCCCCCGGCGGCAGGCCCTTTTGGGCCTTCGCGCCTATGGTGGGTGACCTTGCTCACCAAGGTCACCCACCAGACTTGACACATAAAGGTACCTACAGTAAGGTGTAACGAGCTAAGATGTATATCTTTATCACCGTGAGAGTGCAGAAGTGGCAACTTCCTGTGTACGGGCTGATTGATCAAATTAAACAATCAAGGAACCGTAGTGAAGTAGGCCACCAACCATCCTGCATTGAAATTTGCAGCAAAGCTTTGGCAGTTTCTTATAACTACAATAGTTATAATAGGAAACCTTAATACCGATGGGAAAATAAAAGCCGAATACATATTTACCCGGATTTAATTTTCTTATAGGGATATCGGTATTTTAGTATTAAAATTCTCATGAGTGTGATTCATTTTAAATTAATATATCCCCGACTGTTGTATCCGATGCTCTTCCTGAGGAGGTGAGTTCTGCGTGAACTCACCTCCTGAGGAAAAGCATCGGATATGCTCGAAACCTGAGAGCCTAGTCCGAGTTTATTTAATAGTTTTCACGTCTCACAGTGAAGGATGAGAGATGCGTTTTTGTATGGTGTCACGATAAGCGCCTCTAGTGGGCGAATTGTGAACCTCAGAATGCAAGTCTGAGTTATTTGTAAAACGATGAGGCAAGGTCCGTGAGTTCCTCGTTACCGACAACTCACGAGTCGTTGTGAAGCGTTCGAAATGTCGAGTAAACTCATAGGTTCTCACCTATTTTTTGCCATTTAGCTAGTCCGAGTTACGAATTTGACTGATGACATGCTCGAAATTCGATTACACCCATCGAATGCGAGCTATTCGCCCGTCACTTGTGTTTTTGACAGTGAAAGTATTGAAATACTCAGTGTGCTGTGTGACTAGCACCACGTTTGTATGTAATTATCAATAATTAAGTGACTTGAAAAAATGTCTGCGAGATACTATTTCGGTTTGCAATTATTGGAAGAAGAACGGACCCAACACCGACGTAGCCAGTTTCGTCAGCTCATAAAAATGCGGGCCCAGCTCCGAGAGCTTTTCAACCCTATGGAAGATCTCCCGGAGTCTGAATTTAGACCTAGATACCGGCTCTCAAAAGCAGCTTTCCACTTTTTATGTGAAGAGCTGCGACGTTACACGGACCTACGATCTACGCAGCGTGTGACCCTTGAGATGAAAGTGAGTACCAACCTATTTACCAAAGTACAACAGTGTACAAAGATTTTAGTCCCAATTTCATTGCAATCTATTATACAGATATATATAGGTACATATATATGATCTACTGAACCAAGGTTTATAAGTATTAATAATATAATTTAGTTATTGTATAAATAGTATTGTTTGTGTTTTACGCATTTTGGATTTTCAATTAAAGTTTGAATAGTATTGAATCTAAGCAGCTTCTGCGGAAATTTTACCACATGGCCAAAATTCAAAAATCAGTCAAAAAATAACGGCAGACCAAATAAATACCAAAAATGGAGTTGTGGCGGGAAAGCGAAAAAGATAGCGTCATTGCATTGTATTATTTTCCAAAACTTGTGTTATTTTCAGTGTTAGTGCATAAAATTGGTGGCATTCTATTCGTTAAGTGCTGAATTACAGGCGTGAGTGTGGGAAAATGGTATAATGATGGTGAAACGTTTATTTTCGTGTTGTTTCCAAAACTCCATAAAAGCTTCAAGTAAAGTTGCCACCACTTTACTAGGAGTATGACTTTGACTAGACTATGACTTGACTTGATGACTTCGACTGTGACCTGACACATTATTTACGTGAAATATCATTAACTTGATAAATTATCAATTTCTTGACACTGGCTAAATACACAATAGTGTAGAGCCAAAAAAAAAAAAACCAAAAAATGACATTGACTTTGACAGTTTTAAAATATTAACAATGACACTGACAGCTGTCCAACACAAATTCCATAGAGAATAGTGTTATGTTTTTGATTTCGCCAACCTTCTAAAATTAATTTTTTTCACACCGTCGCAAGTGACCAGTGAGCAGTCGATCGGCCGACAAATGGTTCTCACGGCATGTGTTTCAAACTTGGACTCGTCCGAGAATCGTCACGTACACGTCTCGCAATTCGATTGCGAGCGCTCGATCGTGAGCTCGTCACTTTTCGATGGTTTTTACTGCAAAACTCGGACTAGGCTCTCTGGTCGAGAAATCGACATACTATTCGTGAGTAACAATCGGGAATATATTAATTTAAAAGGTATCGGTATTCTATAGCGTATACGCTATCTATACATATAAAATTCAAAGCCCTGACTCACTGACTGACTGACTTATATATCAGTCTAAACCGCTGGTCCTAGAGACTTGAAATTTGGAGGGTGTGTTCTTTGTAAAATCTAGGTATACTCTAAAAAAGGGTTTGTTGAAATTCCACCCCTAAAAGGGTGAAATGGGTGGTTGAATTATTTATGAAATTTTTTCTTCTCGTTTCCTATAGGCCACGCGGGCGAAGCCGCGGGCAGAAGCTAGTAGAATATAGAATAAGTTACGTTAGAATGAGCTTAATGTACGTTAGAATATAGGATAAGTTACTTAAGCATAGGTTTAATGTACATTAGAATACAGAAGTAGATACGTTACGTTATTAGAATATGCTTAGGTGCTCGTACATAAACCACTTGAAGTGATGGATTTATTTTAATATTATAGAACATCATTATTACTATGTTACTGTTATGATTTTAATTCAAATTTCTAAGCGTTTTAATTTAAATCTACCTACATAATAATTATGAATAAAAATCTTCAATTAAAATTATTCAGAACTGACTAACTGACTGATTATAAAAGAACACATACAAATGAAATTTTAATTTGAAAAGAATATGTTCTTTGGTACAATTAAGAACTATTTTTATAATTGTAATAATAGGTACTCGATTAAACGGCGTGCCAAAAGGCTCATTGACGACGACACTTTGGTTGGTGAAAGGCTCCAGAGCCTTGCACATCGACGTAAGGTGGCAAGTCTGTCGGTCTTTTACAGATTACACCACGGTGAATGCGCTCAAGAACTGCATGATCTCATTCTCCCATCACCATTCCACTACCGGACTACTAGACGCTCGGTTAAGCGCCATCCTTTCGTGGTCGAAATACCACCCATTCGTACCAAGCGATTTGACTCAACCTTCTTAATTAGAACGGCTAAGGAATGGAATGCCTTGCCAGCGTCTGTGTTTCCGGCGAAATATGACCCGGGCGTGTTCAAGAGAAGAGTGAATAGATATTTACTTGGCTAGCATGTTACACCTTCGATCGCATCGTCACTTCCCATCAGGTGAGAGCGCGGTCAAATGCTAGACAAGTTTGAAGTAAAAAAAAAAAAAAGGTACTTAAAAAGGTTGCATACTCAAACTGTGTTTTTGTTGATATTACAATTACTAAACTATAGGTACCATGGTACTCATTATTTATTCAAATTTATTGTTCACAATGTAACGCTACAACTCATTTCTTTTCACAGGTAAGTTGATGATACCAATTTACATCGATTTATCAATGCAGTGGTGGTAAGTGTTTGTTTCTATCTATATACATATTGCGTAACACAAAAGAAACCTTTTTTATCACGTTGCGGTCGTGCATTAAATCGTTTTTAATTGACGTAGGTATCTAACTATATTACCTAATATTAAAAAATATCCATTTTTAAAATATACATCATTGAATATATATTTTTATTAAAAAAAAAGTTCAATGATGTGTATTCTTTAAAATAGATATTTTCTAATATTAGGTAATATAGTTAGATACCTACGTGAAATAAAAACGATGGATAAAAAAAAACTACGTGGATTAAAAAATAAAACTAATGTAAATATAGTTTATAAGCACGGACCCAGGTGACTGTGGAAATGCAGTATAAAAAAAAATAGTTTATACATAATAAACTATATTTACATTAGTTTTTTTTTGTAGAAAATACATATTATTGAATATTTATATTTTTTTTGAATAGTATTTATATAGTGAAGTAATAGAATCGAAAAATATAATTTATAGAATTCTCGTCTGTCTGTCTCTCTGTCTGTCTGTTTGGGAACTCATCAAAAATAAACTACTGGATGGATTTTGATGTTGTTTGCTGTATTGTATTCTGTGGAGGAGGTTCTTATGTTTGTTTCATCAAAATCCGTTCATCCAAACAGAGATACAAAGTACACTTATAGACACACCACACCACAGTTCTACGACAAATGATAATTCTTCTTGGGTACTCTTGCTAAGAATGGATTTTATGATACGACCAAATTGAGGCGGTGAAAAGGCGGTAAACGTTTTTGTCAAAAGCCTTTCGTTTTGTTTTTGAAGAATTAGTATTTAAAATCTGCATTTTCAATGATTGGTCGAAACGATAAATCACTGGCGTAATATAAATATATATAACTCAAAGGTGATATAGTGACATAGTGATCTATCAACGCACAGCCCAAACCACTGGATGGATCAGGCTGAAATTTTGCATGCAGGTAGATGTTATGACGTAGGCATCCACTAAGAAAGGATTATTCGAAATTCCACCCTTAAGAGGGTGAAATGGGTGGTTGAATTATTTTCCCATACGCCACGCCACGGGTGAAACTGCGGGCAGAAGCTCGTGGTTATATATTTCACGAGAGCGAATCATGGAGAACAAAATGGGCTGACAGTTTATATGATGTATTATGAAGCTCATCCTATCGAAGGGAAGAGAAAAGGGAGAGGAGAAAAAGGGGAAGGACGGCGAAAGAAGGCAAGCTCAGCCTGCCTCCCTTTCATTGCCGTCCCATCCATTAATTTTTCCGTATCTTTTCACTTTGCTTTCCTCTTCCCTTTGATAGGGTTAGGGCTTAGGGCGTAAAACTAACTAACCCATGTAAAACGGGAGCTGGTCAGCTAGTCTGTAATAAATTTGTTCCGGAAACATCATTGATGACAGTCTCTGTGGGGTTGAGTAGATTGGCTCATAGCCCGGAGGCTGCGTGTTCGATTCCCGCGACAGAGGATAAGTATTTGTGAAAGAAAAAAAGCGCAAATCCTTGTTCTGGGTGTTGTGGGACCATGGTCCTAGTAGTTCCTAGATACAGGGGATCCTAGTTAGGGTCCAGGATGTATGTACGTGATGCTATGTGTGGATGTATGTGGGACGCTATTTTAAAAAAACCTTCAATCAGTCAATTTTAATTTTGATATTGTTACACGGTCAAACGTACATAAAACCAAAAAATTAAAACTCGCAGCATCATATTTTATCTGCAAAATAATAGCGAGGCGTGTAAATTCGCAAACACCTAGTCAAGTTTTGTAAATATTTAGCTGCTTTCTTGAGCATTATATAGTTAATTCTTTTTCCTAAATTGATAAGACTTTGTATACACATTAGACATGGATCTAACTCATGGTCGTTCGTATTTTTATACGATACTACCTGTACCCCGCGATTTCGCCCGCGTGGTGAAGATTTTCCATACTTTCTTAACATTTTATTTCATAAGAACCTTCTCCTGAAAATAATACACAATAAAAAAAGAATTAGCGAAAATGTTCTATCCGTTCACCCGTGATGCGATGACCAAAGGAAATAGAGATTCATTTTTATATATTGATAGATATCTACCTATGTATACTATACATATATATTTTCATAAAAATATAGGTATTCTTGTAAGCTTAAATTGTGCGAAAAAGAGTACCCATCTAAGTGTTTTGCATCAGATCATCATTAAATTACGATTTTGGACATTTTAAAATTGCTATTTAATGACGCGACTAGCAGTTAGTAGTAGTAGTAGAGCATTTAGAAGTTTGCCTGATGATTGACCCCGAATATGGCGAGGCCGATGAAACTGTTTATGTGTCATCGGCAACGATGGACGACATTGTTTGGGCTGCTGGGACCATCGATGTCACTTTTTATGCAGAGAGCAGAGGAACCGGGATGGGTCTAAAAAATGTTGTAATGTATGGTAGCTCAGTCACAATGGACGTGATTGCTTGCACCAGTATTGAGAAAGAGAACTGCTTTTTTTTTTCAAACTCATATATTGTAATGGGCTTGCTATATATTATTTGACAATAAGCACTTTATAATTTTATATGCTTAGTGAAATAACTTCATTTTAAGTACCTCATATAATTTTGACTTGTAAAAGTGCTAAAATTAGCCTATTTGCAATAAATCTTTTGACTTTGACTTTGAATGTCGGTTATGATATGACTGAAAACACAGTAAACGCAAGAAGCTTCCTTTACTTATGTATGTTCAGTTTTGTTGCACTGCCTGACCCCAAAGTTTAGTTAGTAACCCTGCCTGAACTTCAGGTTGTGTGTTCGATTCCTACTCGGGACAAACATTCTGTAATGACCATAGATCTTTGCTCCGTGTCTGAATGTTATATTGTATTCTATGTATGTATTTACAAACAAAAAGTATCTCAGTATTGTATCAGTTATCTGATACCCATACTTAGTACAAGCTTTGCTTAGTTTGGGTTTAGATGGCGCTGTGTGAAATGTACACTTACATATAAATTTTATATTATTTACTTTGCACTTAAAAATATCACTTTTCAAGTGCAAATTGCAACAAATCTGAACATTTCCTTCGCGATCCCAATCGGCCGAAGATCTACAATCGCTTGTGATAAGTACTGTACTGTCAAAGGAAGGATACTATAATCTCAACAAGTGTCAATTATACGATAAGAACTTTGTAACTTATCGCACACAATCTTGTTTTTATCTATGATTTCGAATGTTGTTTTACGCTTTGTCTGAAGAATAACTCCGCGCTAAATGCGGTTACTCAGTGAGGCTTCCACCGCAACCAAACCGCAACCCATAAAAGTTTATAACAATTTGTTTCTATTCCCACTGCGATGCGGTTGCCCACAAACCTTAGTGGAACTATATTTCTATACCACAAACTAAAAATGACACAGTGCGAAATACACTTGCGACTTCATCAGTAGGTCAAATACTTCTTTTTTGTGATCGGGATAATGCCGTCTCTACCGACCGTTACAGCGTAACCGGGCGGGAGGGCAGGCGCATCTAAAGTGTGAGCCTCGGCTTGGGCCGTTGCCGAGATATGAGGATCGATAAGACTGCCTCCCCTGGAAGAGTAGACCCTATGGAAAGTCGTGACCAGTTAACCTGCGGAGGGTACGTCAACCTTGACAGCGGGGTCGGTGTCTCATTGTGTTACGCTGGTATCCTATACCGGTGCCGAAAGCGGTACCTGATCCAGAAGGGCTATACTGGTTCGGTGATCTTGACGCTGATACTACAGCTGCTATAGGATCGTCTGGATCGCTCATGACGCGTCTCTGGCGACGACGGGGTATAGTACTGCGTCCTAGAGATTGGGACTAGGGACCACGATCACAGAAAACAAGGGCCACCACAAGTCACAACCATCTGACGTTCAAAAAATTCAAAAATATACAATTTAGTTATTTATTCTTTGGACCGTGTCTGACCACTACATCCGCACCGGGCCAAAGTTTCTCCAAAACATCGCGTGTAGACATCGCGTGAGTCTCAAAAGTGGCTAAACCTACTTACTACCTATAGGTGTACAACTACCTAATTCTAAAAGCATTTTGTAGAAGTTGGTACCTACCTAATGAGGTTTACTAACGACACGCCACGGAACAAAACAAAAATAAGTAGGTTCTAACTATAAGATATACAGCGGATTAGGAAACGATTTTTATATTATAATATACTTATTTATAGTTTTATAGTCTGCGTAAACAATATTAATTATGTTCTTAAAATAAATTAAAATTTAAACGTTTTGTCGCGCACCTTTAGTGGATAAGATTTTTATCACTATTTATTGTAATAATATACTTATTTATATACAGTTTTATATTTTGCGTAAACATAATTAGCATGTTGTTAATATATTAGATACTAGCTTCTGCCCGCGGCTTCGCCCGCGTGGCCTAAAGGAAACGAAGAATATTTTTTTTCATAGATAATTCAACCACCCATATCACCCTTTAAGGGATGGAATTATTTTTTATGTTAAGGAATGACGTGACGAGCTGGCCGTTCGCCTGATGTTAAACGACACGGCTGCCCATATCAGCTGCAGTGTCGCTCGGAACTTTAAAGTACATATAGAGGTTCGCGTGACACTGCACTGCGCACGTCATCCAGAGACATCAGCACAATCTAGTAATAAGATTACTAAACTGTGAGATCAGATCATAAAGTCTCATTTGCCCAGTAATTTCACTAGCTACAGTGCCCTTCAAACCGGAACACAGCAGTGCTTGCGCACTACTGCTTGGCGGCAGAATAACTGGCAAAGCGGTGGTACCTACCTAGACGAATTTTGCAACGAACTCCTACCACCTAGTGAATTTCGAAAAATCCTTTATTAGTGGATACCTACAGTTTACAAAGAACACACCCTCCAAATTTTAAGTCACTAGGAGCAGCGGTTTAATCTGTGCGTTGATATATAAGTCAGTCAGTCAGTGAGGACTTTGATTTTTATATGTATAGATTAATATCACTGTTTGTCGCGAGACTTTAGTGGATGTCGTCATTTAATTAGATATTTTTATATGTCGGATGTACCACCGCACAACATACTTGTTTATTCAGATTTTAGCGCTTCGCAGCGGCTTTGAGCAAATGAACTATGTTGTAGGGGGCCGGATTGGCTTGTCTACAGACCTTGAATATTTTGGGTACTCTTGAAGCATGAGAGCGAAGTTAAAATCAAGTACATTGCACAAGGGGAAAAGAGTGAAATCTACTATATAAAAATAAGTCGGGTTTTCCTTCCTTACGCTATAACTCCAGAACGCACAAACCGATTTCCACGGTTTTGCATTCGTTGGAAAGGTCTCGGGCTCCGTGAGGTTTATAGCAAAGAAAATTCAGGAAAAATTCAGGACAAACCAACATTTAACTGTTTTTCGTATATTATAAAATGTTTAATAAATAAACGTCCACCCGAGCGAAGCCGGGACGGGCCGCTAGTATATTTATATAAATATACTTTACTTATACACGTTTCTAAATATCGTTCCAAGTTAAAATGGCTTAAAATCCGGGATAGAAGGAATGCTAGATTTTTTAGCTTACTTTATTCTATTCTAAATTATCCTAAATTCCCCGTATATTTAAAAATCCTCTTTAAGTTACAAGAGTATACCCACAATCTCAATCTAAGGTCTACTGACTCTCGACTTCTTGCTATGCCTAAGCACACCACACACACTTCTTTTCGCGACAACTCATTTGGGGTTGCGGCAGTACGTCTTTGGAATCAACTACCACCTAAAATAAGAAAAGTCACATCTAAAGAGGTGTTTAAAAAGTTAGTTCGGGAGCACTATTATAATAACCGTTCCTAACCTGGTTTAACGATTTCTCACTATTTATTTATTTGTTTATTATATGTATATGATATCTTATGGTATCTATTCTTGTTATGTATATAATCACTACATTTTTATTGTTTATTTTTTTACGAATACTACTCATACGAATTTTGATGCACGCCTACATCCCTCTTTCTCAAACTATAAGTGGATGACTGGTAGAAAATGCTTTAGCATTAAGTCCTCCGTTTGTACTGTTTTAGCGCAATAAAGAATTATAATAATAATAATAGTTTCCAGAAGTGCAGGTAAAGACTAATTTCTCGGATATAAGGTTTCACTTCGCTGTTAAAATTATTTTTTTATTCGTTTCACATTGAATTGGGATCATTCACAGATGGACTCTGTTTTTTATGTGATGTTGGATATTGTAGGTCGAAAAATATCAGCGGTATATTATTAATAATTATGGTTATGTCGAATCTAAGTACTACCTACTTTACTTACATTCCTTGCTATTATTCTATAGCTAGATGGTAGTACTGAATTGAACTTTATTGTGTTGGAGCAAGAGTCGCTATTTATCTATATCAATGATTTTGCGGAGTGAACCTTCTGTACGTTTATTATTTTATATTCTGTGGACCTACGTCGATAAAAATCTGGCACCTTGCTGTAGGCTCGAGACTAAATGCCTACGTATCAATGACCTTAGCTAAGGTACCATTATTAAAAATAAAATACCGTACAGTGTCAAGGTGAAACACGGGCTTATTATTAACAGTAATTAATTTCTGACGCGCCCATGTTGCCATGACATTGTCATTCAAAACGGTACCATGAAACATGATGTATGTCCTAGAATGTTTCATTTAGTATTCTATCAAGCGGAATAAACTGTACATTCTATGGGTTAAATAGTACCGTATCTAAATGTTTTCTTGAAGATAGAATATAAACTACTTATTACGACAAGGTCCAAATTTGCACATCATTTTGCGTTCGTAGTTCGCATGTGTATAACCTACTTACACCCTATTGTTTCGTATACCGTTTATTCATTTACCTACAGCGAAGTGTGATTCGTAAATACAAAACGATTTGTTCCTAAGGGATCGGTTTATAAGGTTAATATTAGACTAATTCACATATCAGCCCTAGGACGCCCACTGCTGAACGCAGGAGTCTCTTTTTTTGTTTTTGTTTTGGTTTCACACTTTTGTGTATTTAGCCAGTGTCAAGTATTTGATAATTGCTCAAGTTAAGTCAAAAGTCAAGTCAAGTCACAGTCCAAGTTATCAAGTCTAGTCAAGTCATACTCCTAGTAAAATGGTGGCAATTTTACCAGTAGCTTCTATGGAGTTTTGGAAACAACACGAAAAGAAACGTTTCACCATCATTATACCACTTTCCCACACTCATGCCCGTAATCCAGCACGTAACGAATAAAACGCCACCAACTTTATTCACTAACACTGAAAATAACACCAGTTCTGGAAAATAATACAATGCGATGACGCGATCTTTTTCGTTTTCCCGCCGAAACTCGCACCCGCAACTTATCCGTTTTCCCGCCTTGACTTTCTTTGTCATCTGTCATCTGCCAGTCAATGTTTACTTTTCTAAGGAACGGTTGGAACAAAAAAAAATTACTCTTTCTAAGTAAACCTTTTGATCCACTTAGCGGAAAATTCAGAACCTCACATTTTTTATTCTAGATTGCTGGTAGAGGATTTTTTTATTGTTCTTGTCAGGTTATTAATAATAAAAAAAATTAAAATTTTGGTTAAAAATAATAACCAAAACTGCACTGACCTGATTCGACACGTGGTTTCCTGGAACCAGTACATGTACTTAAACAGGGGCGGGGCATTATTGCAAAATATTTTGTACCTATCTGTTTTATGTGATCATCTTTTTCGAGGTGTGGGAGCTGAATAATGAGCCGTCCTAGAGGTTACTTAGAACTACATCCGGCGCAGCACAATAAGGCGCGCAGCACTCATTGTGCGCCGTCTCATTATTCAATCCCAGCGGTGTGACTATTTCTACTGAGCGTATTTGTGATCTAGATTATACATTATTATGAATGTACCTAACAACTGTCATTGCAAACTGCGATGTGCGGGATGGGACGGGATTCGGGAACGAATCTCTATTCCTACTCTATACTATAATAAATCTACTATTGGGGGAACCTTTGTCTGTCTGTGGGACATTTGCCACAGATTACTAGTTTTTACTTTTACGCCAAATCGTGTAGGTACAATGCAAGACGAGATTTCTTTCACGAATGATCAAATAGTGATTGAAATCTTTACTTGAGAATCAATCGACAACTAATTATAATTTAGTGATCGACAACTAATTAAATAATAATAATATAATAATAATTAATTAATAATAATAATTTAGTGATTCGGGCCTTAGAATCATGTAGATAGAGCGAATTTTGTGGTAGGTACATAATAAAATTATATCGTGTTTGGTATTAGAAGAAAGGCGTACCTATTATGCGTACCTATTATGCGTACCTACTAGGTGGTAGGACTTTGTTGCAAAGTTCGTCTAGGTAGATACCACCGCTTTGCCAGTTATTCTGCCGCCAAGCAGTAGTGTGCAAGCACTACTGTGTTCTGGTTTGAAGGGCACTGTAGCTAGCGAAATTACTGGGCAAATGAGACTTTATGATCTGATCTCACTCTGAAACTCTATCTTTTGGGGTTCCGAGTGACACTTCTGTTATGGGCGGCCGTGTTGCTTAACATCAGGTAAACGACTAGCTCGTCACATCATTCACAAATATAAAAAAAACTACGTTTTCGTGTATAATTTTCTTATCTAATTAAAACTACCTATGTTGAAGTCTATAAATGTACAAAAATTATTATGTTACACTAGATCCAAACACGCTGAAGTTATAAACCCTTGCATCTCATTAAAAAATAATTGAGACAAATTATGCCGTTACAAGTTGGACGATACCGATGAAGGTACATGACGATTAGATCAAACAATTATAATTTCATCGTCGGTTTTTAAATTTTAAAGTACCTTGTTACATAAGTAATTATTTATAACTAGATGTGCCCCGCAGCTTTACCAGATGTGGTAAAATTTTTCTAAACTTTCCTAATTTTTCTTTCATAAGAACCTTTTCTTGCCAATAATAATCACAACAAAAAAAAATTAGTGAAAAAATTCAAATTTTTCCCAACTAGTTGGACCATGTACATATTACATGGAAAAAAATTTGAACCAGCAGGCCCGTCAATTCTACTTACTAGTGTTGGTGGTATTTCACTTGGTCATCGCATCACGCTTGAACGGATGGATTTTTTTCGCTAATTTTTTTTTGTTGTGTTTATTATTGGCAAGAGAAGGTTTTATGAAAGAAAAAATTAGGAAAGTTTAGAAAAATTTTACCACATCTGGTAAAGCTGCGGGGCACATCTAGTTATAAATAATTACTTATGTAACAAGGTACTTTAAAATTTAAAAACCGACGATGAACTTATAATTGTTTGATCTAATCTTAAGCTATAAAATACAAATATGATATTTCGCAAAACGGAACGCTAGATTGAAACCATTAGGTGAATCCTTGTGACGGAAAATAGGCACTAAACACAATGCTTATAATTATGTAGGTATTGTGCTATATAAACACTATTTATAAAGAACTGCAATAAAATAGACAGATGTATAAAAAAACCACATATCACATAACTCAGGCTATCAATAATTCCTTTGTTGAAGAAAGAAATAATGTATGGTTTTAAACACTCAACTAATGACATTTTATTAAATTACCATGCGTTTAGGTAAACAAAAAAACCGTAAACATTTTTTATTAAAACTACTAGTAACGCCATCTCTTATGTCACTCTGTAAATAGCACAACAGTTACTCAGTTAGCGTCTCATAATGGTTGTTAATAAAAAGCATAGATGGCGTCTTTTGTTTTATAAAGTTTTAAATAGATGGCAATTTAGTAAGTTTTCCGAGTGTTCAGGGGGGTGATCAGGAAACATTGATTGCAATGCAACAGGAAAAAATTCCATACTAACTATACACTTAAACTGCCTATTTAAACTGTCAAATCCATACAAATTTGTGTTTATATCCATTGCGATCGAGTTACGATTTTATGCACACTCGGGACGTTTTAATTTCACGGACGGAGACAATATGACAGAAGATCTGACGGATTTCATAAAATAAGAACGCTACGCTACCGCAGAACAAAGAACTCTGACGCTTACAGCATTTTCCAAAAGGCTGGTCAACGTGCACTGGACATCTCCGAAAAGTGCAGAAAGGTCATTGGACTTTGGAATGCTCTGAAAACTTTACAACCGCGTATTTTTTTAAACCCTCTTGTTGGTCTCGTACTTAGTACTTATGTAGGTGTGATGAACATCAATGTTTGTTCTGTGTCTAGGTGTTAGATTGTATTCTATGTACCTATGTATTTATAAACAAAAAGTATATAAGTATTGTATCAGTTATCTAGTTCGCATAGCACAAGCTTTGCTTAGTTTGGGACTAGATGGCGCTGTGTTAAATTTTCACATATTATTATTATTATTATTACTGACAGGGAGTTTAATTCTTAGGTACCTCTGACCTTTGGCGGAAGGATGATAAACTTTCGGGTTTAGTGTGTACATTAATCATTGGGATTTCTACTTCCGCAACTATAACGTTAACGGCTGATTAATTAATCATAGGGCATAGAGTAAAGTAAGAGTAAAGATAATCAAAGACTGCGTTTGATACCTACCTACAGAAACTCGACAGGTTATAGTCCAGTACAAAACATATGTAGGTAATACTTTAGTTTTAGTAGGTACCTAAGCATTTTTTAAGAATTTTTATTAATTTTATTTTATTTAAGTAGGTATTTTAGCTAATTTTATTTTGTTTAAGTATTTTAGTTAAGTACCTATTTTTATTTATTTAAGTAAGTATCTCCTAAGTATTTTAATTAATTTGATTTTATCAGGAATTTTCAGTGGCTATTTCGGTGTAATTTTCAGCCTAATTACAAATATACCCTCTTAAATAGTCACAGGTGAAATGATGAAGTGTGAAGGTTACCTAATATTATTATTACCTACACTTAATATTCTTTGCGTTATTTTTTTTTAAATCCGGGAATCTGAGTTTGTAACCTAATATTAATACATATTTCTAGGCACCAAAACTATACGTACTTACCTTTAATTTACTCACATACCTAAAATAAATTTCGTCCTTAATTAAACAGCCAAAAAGAATAAGATACATCTTGTAAAACGAAGCCCATGGCGGAGCGGCCCCTCGAGCGGTCCCCAACCTCACCTTGTTTTGTATTAATACAATTCATATACCGTACAGCGGCAACTTACTTCCTATTCCTATTAGTCTTTCAGTTCAATTCAGCATCACCATTGGAAAAAATGTAACCGCTCACGTCATAGCATGCTTCAAACGCGTGCGCCGCCCCGCTCCCCCCATTCCTCTATATTTACCGGTCGGCGGCTCGCCAGTCGACACCAGACGGCTTCAGCGGAGCCTAGGTCCATCGGTTCTACCACGTGCAACCCTCGCGATGTACCCCTCAACACAAACACCCGGTCTCGGCTCACTTGCCAACGTCACTTAGTTAGTGTCGCGCTCGTCGAACTTTCATTAGATCTCTTTCACCTTATTTATTTCTAAGTATTTTTTCCACTTTACTGCGATGGTTTCAAAGGCGCGTGGAAGCCATGTGCTGGTCTGGGAGCAGCCAGGGTTGGAGGATCAAAGGCCACGCCAATACACCGGTGAGTTCTGTTTACATTGAACGCTTATTTCCCGGTTTTCCCGATAATCTTAATGTTGTTTTTCCCATTCGATGACGTCATCCGCAAGTAGGTACGGTTCACATCTCGGAAGCTTTTTAGACTACTTTTTATGATTATCGGGTTCTCTTTGATCTATTTCGGAGTCGGAAATTGTGGTTTGTGTGAAGTTACTTTTTAGACCAACTGTAAATTATTAACGCTTTTTCACATTACCTTATTAGAAATAGCACTGGATTATATTTGGTACGTACAGTACACTATGGGGATTTTTGGCCTATTAGTTACCTACCTCTCTAGTATGTGTATACATAAGTACCTACTTATAGATCAAGTCTACGCGACACGGCCGGTGCGGGCGTCTCTATCGGGCAGACCATGATTGCATTTTTATTTTCCATTCCATTAATTGGCTATTTAAATATGAAACATTTGTATTTACACGGGAGATTTTTATTATGCGGTGCCATTGTGATGTCATCCATCATGCCAAAATGCAAGAATGTCTTTATCTTCGATCAACTATGAAAACTTGTAAGATTTGCAGGCTCTGTATTATTTATTTTATTATGAAAAAAATATGAAAAAACACACATTACTTATACCAATAGGTACAATATACAATACTGCAACAAACATTCCATAATTTAGGGGAAAAAAAAATATAAGACCCAGAATTAAACACCTGATGTAGGAAGGTAATTACTGCTAAGTATAAAGTCATCATAATTATAATTTATAATAATTATCCTCAAACATAAATGTAAATTATAATCTACGTTCTCGACCGTACGTGAGTTCCAATCCTGGACCATATAGTAGGTATACCTATACTAATCCATTCCTGGATCACATAATACATGATCCAGGGTTGCAACCCTGGATCATTATACATGCGGAAGAATGATTTGATAATTCGAATTTTCACAAACCCTGGGGATATTGCGAAAGCACGGATAATTAGACAACGGTGAAAACATTTCTCTATGTTATTTTAAAAAGAAGGTTTTTGCAAAATCACGAATCACTCTAGTAATATTGCGAAAAGAAACGTTAGCTATCATGAAATAAGAACGCTGATTGGCCGGTCAGAACACCCAAAACGGAACCTCCTCTGATTGGTTGACTCATTCATCTTAACTTTTTTGATAGCTTTTATTTAGTGACTCGAACTTTTTTTTAATTTCTTTTATGGCAACCTAACGAGCCCGCTGGTGACCCACATCTTCTGTTACTGAATATTTGTTTTGTATTATTCATGTCAACCTAATGAATCCTTGGCTGCAGACCTTGGCTGCCTTTCGGGGGTTCGGTTACTACTGGCATTATCAAAAATCGTGAAATTTAAATTAGAGCCTACATAGATAATACATAAAGTATACCGTATTCCTTTAGGAGGCATTCAGATTTGTTTGTACTAAAATTTAGTAGCAGTGACAAATGCTCTAAGAATAGTTTAATCAAACTGGATTTCACGTATGTCAAAAAAAGATATTAAATTAATGATCAATCAATTATGTTTTAATATTGTTTCAACAGAATTGTTTAAATTACTTCTGACATCACAGACTAAATCAACAAAGTAACAAAACGTTTTAGGCTTTTAATATTAAGCGAGTGCAAACTCAAATCAAAATGAAATAATCATTTATTGACATAAAAGGGTTTTATATTTAAGCGAGCTTCTGCCAGCAGCTTCGCCAGCGATGTGGCCTATGGGAAAATAATTCAACCACCCATTTCACCCTCTTAAGGGTGGAATTTTGAGAAATCCTTTCTTAGCGGATGCCTACGTCATAACATCTACCTGCATGCCAAATTTCAGCCCGATCTGTCCAGTGGTTTGGGCTGTGCGTTGATAGATAAATATGTCAATCAGTCAGTCACCTTTGAATTGTATACATTTAGAAGATGAACTTTTATATGAACACTGTATTTTAGAAGCCAAGGCTTCTCCCATCCTTTGACTTAAGTATATAATTACGTCAATAATAATTTTAATTTAAACTTTTAAACAAGAAAAAAAATTGGGACTGTAATTACTGCAGCTTGGATATATATGGAAATTGTACACCCTCGATTCTGACGGATGCTATAGGTTGCGCACCACAGTATCCCAAGGAATGTCGGACGAACGGACGCCAGTACAGCTTTTAATTATTAATGTAAGAAACGTCAGCATACACTGGTTAACCAACTAACCATAAAAAGGATTTGTCCTCCTGATAAAGACTGGATTTATTGGGTATCTTTTTTAGGCGTGCCCAGCAGGGCACTAAGGTTTTTCTAAAATTCTCACCCTATATAGGTGTTGAAGAGTATTTACTTACGTAAAACGCGGGTGCAGCCGCGAGCTGTCTTTAGTCTATACGGTAATTATCCTGCCAAATTCACTTTGTTTGCAAAAGCCTTACCGTGAAGATAAGTGTTCTTATCTCTGCATTGTAGGTATAAATGCTATCTGTAGATTAGTTAGTATATAGTTACGCCCTGACCACACCATGAGTACCATGATCAACTAATGAATGACGAAACTTTTTTTGACTGACCTAATAACTTAGTTGGTAACCTTGCCTTCTGAGCTGTAGGTTGTGGGCTCGATTCTCACCCAGGACAAATATTTGTGTGATGAACATCGATGTTTGTTCTCTGGGTGTTATATTGTATTCTATGTATGTTACAAACAAAAAGCATCTAAGTACCTACTTTAAGGATTAGAAGAAACATGTTTTCGAATTATTTGATCCTTAAAAATACCTGGTTTCTCCACGTTATTTTTCTTCACCGAAAAGAAGAAGAACCTTCTTGAACTAACTAACCCCTGCAGAAGAACCTTCCGCAGGGGTTAGTTAGTTCAAGCACGTATATTATAATACTTAAATAGTACAAACATTGGCGTCATTTTGACAGGCGAGATTGATGACACTAGTAAATGACGTCAACGGGATAAAATGACTGGACCTAAATAAACTATGACACGGAAGAAAAGTAAACGCAAGCAATTAAATAATCATAAATGTTACGTTATCTTATGACACAGTCACAATGCTGTTGAAGAGTGATTCATCAGCGTTATCACTAATTAGTCAAAATAACTCTAAAATTAGATAAACTATGTAATAACTAACTAGTTACTAAATGTGTACACACGCTACGCTAGTGCCTATGTATCGGTAATAATTTATGCCGTTTGCCGATAAAAAGGAAAACTCCCAAAATGTCCAGAACTCAAATGGATAGATTAGATTAACAAATCGATAAGGTAAGTTTCATAATCCCGTTTAAATGTTCTCTTATTAAGGATAAATCAATCCTCACCCTCTAACTAATGTAAGGGCCGATATGTGAAAAGGAAGTCATTTACTTCCTTTTTATATTATGATGGCTGATAGAGGACAGTGAAAGAGTTAGACATTTTTATGTTAGTTTAGTTAGATGTTATATAAGCGACACGGCTGCCCACAACAGAAGTGTCACTCGGAACTCCAAAATATAAAGTTTCCCGGGACACTGCACTGCGCACATCATCAGCACAGTCTGATAATAAGATTACTCGATTGTGAGATCAGATCATAAAGTCTAATTTGCCCAGTAATTTCACTAGCTACAGTGCCCTTCAAACCGGAACACAGTAGTGCTTGCACGCTACTGCTTGGCGACAAAATAACTAGCAAAGCGATGGTACCTACCTAGACCAACTTTGCAGAAAAGTCCTACCACATAGTAAGACATGCTGTATAAAATGGGAAAAAAAGAGATGATAATTAGTTACGGTCCTAGTAACGTAAAAGTGTCACGGTATGCGGTCCTTTTTGATGTAAATGTATGGTGTGGCGAGCTACTCGTTCACCTGACGTGCATTCGGAACTCTCGGAGACATCAGCACAGTCTAGTAATGTTATTAAATCAGATCATACAGTCTCATTGCCCATTAACTTCACTAGCTTACAGCGCTCTTCAAATCGAAACACATTAGTGCTTGCACTTGTTACTGTTTGGCGGCAGAATAACTGGCAAAGCGGTGGTACCTAGACGAACTTTGCAGAAAAGTTAACCACTTAATAAAAAGCTATTGCCCTATTGCTAAGAGCTTCACGTGCAGTAATTGAAAACTAAATTGGTTTTACTTTTGTGATAATATAAAGTAACGTGATTTACCCGGAATATTCGATGTTCCTATAAGACTCTGTTCTATTAGTATAGAACTAGGCTTGGACCTCGATAAACTTAAAAAAATAAACGAAAAAGATAAAAACTTTCTAAAATTTATTTTTGAAAACTTGTCTGTTATCCTGCTGGCATTCAGAGTTAATACTAAAGAGTTAAAAGCAAAACTTTACTGTCAAGGTCTAAAAGAACCATTGTTATTGTGACAATATCTGATTGAAAACCGGCTTTTTATCCCACAGTGATGCGAATTGCCTTTTGGGCTTTCAGTTTAGTACGCGATCCGTGAAATAGGTTTTGTTGAGTCATACTTCAAAAGCAATCATTCGAATACAGACACTTTTGTTTTGAATATAATTTAGTCAAAATACCTATTTATATAGGTACCTACATTTTTGGCTACATACTAATAACCGCGATGCTTGACTTTCTATAATTAAGGCGTATTAGGGCCGCCATACATGGACTGCTTTAAGCAGTCAGTGCCAACAGCTTCAAGCGGTCGCCGTTGGGTGATCTGCAGTTTCAGTACAAAATCGTCATTCGCAATACACGAACCGCTCAAGCAGTTGCAACTGCTTCGGGTTGGCTGCTCGGTGAAATTTCATCATGCGGTCAAGCAATCGCCAGGCATACACTGACTGCTCGAGCTGGCGACTGCTCTCGTAGTATGAGCAAAAGCAGAAGAAGTGCTTCCTCTTCAAAATCCATGATGCTACTGATTGAAATTGACTGATAACTGCTCGAGCAACTGCTCGAGTAGAGTCAGAGTCAACAGCTTGAAGCTGCCATTGATAACTATCAATGGCAGCTTCAAGCTGTTGACTCTGACTGCAAGAGCGGTCCATGTATGTTGATCACTGGGTTACAGCTCGAGCGGTCCGTGTATGGCGGCCCTTAGAACATAGCAAGGTTTGTTTTTATGTGGATACTAAAAATTCCGTTCCATTGTTTACATTGTTTTGCAGTCTCTGAGGTAGCCCAAGATGCAGTTTCATTTTGACACCCATACTTTGCCGTGGCACAAGCAGGTAGACAATTTTGAATCGGAAATGGAATTCTTTTGCAGTTGAAGTACAAAACCCAATAGCGTCACAGAAAATTTCTTTGATGCTTTTGCCTAGATTCCATATAACTACTAACCTCGCTGTATAAATTATGTAGATGTCCCAATCCGGCCATAATAGCTGTAAGTAAGCCTATAATGCCGATCTCAAGTTTTACACCCATAAGTCCTGCGTCATGCAGGTTGTTTTGTATCAGTATTTGTATAATTTCTCATGATTTAATACACTTTGCGTTTACAACCGATCTCGTAAACCGTTGCAGGCTTGTCTGGCACATTCGGAGCAAAGCCGGTGGGGAAACAGAAATAGGTAGATACTTATTACATATAATTGTCAGCCTCTGTGGTTGGTGGTTGAGCAGGTCGGCTCATAGCCTGGAGGCGGCGAGTTCGATTCCCATGGCAGGACAAGTATTTGTGCACAGATTAAAAAGCTCAAATACTTGTTCTGAGTCTGGGTGGTCTTACCATGGTGTGAGACCATGGTAAGACCACCTCTGTTGTGAAACAGAACACGTATTTTAAATATTAAGTACTAGGCATGTACTATCTTTTTAATTTTGTTAATATGTGGTGTGTACAATAAAAAGTATATCTATCTATGGAAATTGAACAGTTAATAAGTAAATTAGTTAATAGTACTGTCGACAATCGGCGGCTTCATCCCGGATTTATTACTGAATATTTAATGTGTCGAGAAGTCATCTCTAAATATATGCCGATTAAAATGTAAATTCTCTTTTTCTCAATGAGTGATATTGATGATGTGCCGATGACGCTGCGGACTCGGTTTACGTCAACCGCGGCCTGACAAACCACGTAAACTCTTTTGGCCCTGCTGTGATATGCATATGCATAGGTAGATATAGTTGGTTAAAAATCATGCCTATCCATATATACCACAGAATAAATAAAAGTACAATTACTAATATACACAACTAAGCTTATGAAACGTACAAATAAAAACGGGCGCCGAAAAAATTTTTCGTTTCTCTTATTGAGAGCGTTGGTCGAGCTCAACTTTTAAGCCGACGCACCCCGCTCGGCTCCGCACCAACGACTTTTCAATTATATGCGAAATTTAGATCCGCTCATACAACAGTGAAGGAAAATGTCGCGTTGAAACTAGTATGTTCAAGAATCTTAAATTTGAGGACATAATTGCACCTAGCAATTCATCATGATGGCTGATGGAACCTAGCAATCCATCATGATGGCTATGGCACCTAGCCATTATAATGGATCGTGGTCCCTATGGAGTGTATCCCAATAGTGGGAACGTATTTAGCTGATTGATTGATACTTCTTATTATACCTGCAAGATACGTCTCGCCTCTATATATATCTTTCACACCTCTGCAGGTGTAGTTTGACAATTCGAGACAAATCGAGAGTGTACCTGTATATTTTAGGCAAGCGTTTTATATCCTAGACCTCATCGTCTCGTCACCACCAGGGTGGTTATCACGAAACTTTGATTGCAATGCAACAAGAGAAATTTCCATACTAACTATGCACATAAACTGCGTAGGTAATTCAAACTGTCAAATTCATATAAATTTGTGTTTCTATTGGTTGTAATCGAGTTACGTGATCACCCAGCAGGTGTTACCATCAGGTGAAATCACTATCTCACCTGATGGTAAGTGGCGATGAGGTCACTCAGAAAATGAAAATATGATAAATTGTTAAACATCAAAGTGAACAATTTAAAATAGTTTGACTGATAAAGTAGTTCTACTATTGTTTATTCTCTGCCGATAGCCGTTGGTTTTGTAATTGCTTATTCATACGCCCACGTATAACATAGTGACGTAATGCTCACGTGAAACCGTATAGTATCGTAAATGAGTTATGTTTCCCTCAAAATTAGGTTGCAAACTTCGTGAAAGTTTTATTGGCATTGCCAACATTGCGGATTCATCATCAGCCTGTATCAGTCCACTGCTGGACATAGGCCTCTCCTAAAGAACGCCACTGGGCTCGGTCTTCAGCCCTTCCCATACAGATTGTATGTATCCACATTGCGGATTAGTAGGTACCTTTTTCTTGAAAACCCATTAGTGAAAAACCTTTACCACTACAGGTTTTATCCGTGATGAACTTTGTCTCTGACAAACTTTGCAAGTGACAAAACTTGTTCGTAATAACTCCTTCCTGAAAAAACCCCTCAGCGATAAACCTTACCTATGATGACAAAACTAGTTTGTGACAAACCCAAAATGTATAACGTTCACAGTTAGTAATGGACAATCACCTTATTCTATATTTATTGCTAATTAGTGAGTGTTGAAGGAAGAAAAATAAAATGAAAATAAAAAATAAACATAGATAATATATAGAAGCAAAGAGAACTATTTAACTTATTTTTGTGGTAAACACTACCTAGTGTTTAGTATTAGTTATTATATCAATGTAGTATTTAGTTGAAAGGAAACATAACTTTAATTCGTCGGATATATTTTTTCCTGCAGTTAAGATAAACAACTTGGAATTGCGCGAAGCAATACAAATGCAGTAGGTACCTATTAAAGATATATCTAAGTATGTTCTGACTTAACTACACTCACGTACTCGGTCAATCAATAGTGTAGGTCTTCATAGTGTAGACTTGTCTTAGGCAAAGTCACGGTAACTCCGTTTTTCTACACTTTTATTAGAAAATCCGTAGTAGTGACTGTGTATCAAATTTCATGAAAAATCTGTTCAGAAATCACAAAGTCAGACTCAAAAAGTTATCTTATAAATACTGTGACATTCATCCGTTTATTGGCATAGAAAAACAATAAGGAATTAAATTACATATACCTTATTACTAATAACAGCCTCTGTGGTGTGGTGGTTAAGCAGGTCGGCTCGCAAGCAGCGGGTTCGATTCCCGCGGCAGGACAAGTATTTGTGCACAGAAAAAAAGCGCTTGTTCTGAGTCTGGGTGTTGTGGGACCATGATCCTCGTAGTTCCTCGGTCCCTAGACACAGGGAATCCCAGTTTAGGTCCAGGATCTATATGTATGTGATCGTTCGGCGTAATATTATTATTATTAATTACCTTAGTCTTAAATTTTGCCTAACACACATTTTAACAATTTTTATTATTTTATTTGTTACCTCAGAACTTTCAACTGAGTGAACCGATTTCGATGATTTTTATTTTATTTGAAAGCTGGTACTTCTCGTGTAGTCTCATTTCAATTTGGTCCAGTTCTGACAATGTCATCTAGGAGAAAACCATATCAGTCTGAAGTCGCTTTTTTACGCTTTGCAGTTGTTACTTGTGCTAGATACAGATATCAACTAAGGTATTTTTGTCAAGAGTTTCTGATTTAAATTATTCATGTTCATTTAGGAAATAATTATAGGATTTTCATAATTACCTTGTGACATCAGAAGAGATAACAGACGTTTTGGCTCAGAGTTTACGTTTTAATGCCAACTTGTGTAATGTATTAGTAAAACATCCACTTTTTAGCTGTACATTACGTATTTCAAAGATAAATGTGACTGCCTAAACACTCTTTTTGTAGCAATACATTAAAATTGATGGTGCTTATACAATTTTTATACAGTAGGTAGTACATTATGTAGAGAATAGGTGGCTGCTCCTCGCAGGCTACTCCCACTACTATTCTCCCACTTTATTTTCTAGGATAAAAGTAGGTAGAAGGTTAGTTTCGCTAGTGTGTATGTAAGCAATGTATGTGCAAAATTTTGCCCTAATCCGTTCAACCGTTTTGCAGTAAAAGACAGTCAACAAACGTCTTATTTATGTGCCTTATTTATTAGTGTCCGTCGACAACGATCGGTGCTCAAGAAGTGATTTTATTCAGAATATTATCATTTAATTAATGAAATCTAGACTTGAGCGATTGGTTCATTGATCACGACTGAACTACATTCTATAAAATAAGTAATGAACTCGCGAGAAAATCAATAAAAGGCGTATATAGGGCACATAATGATGATTATTTCCACGTAGAAAATCAACAGTTTCAACTCACGTCAGATTTACTGATTGAGTATTCTTAAACAAAATACGCAAGTAGTTTGGAGAAAATATTATTTGTTAATTTTTACACATCACTTAACCTCTTCTAAAAATATGGATTTAAATTGTATGTCTCTATATAGGTTTGATTTTATTTTCATGTCTGACATAAAATTTTAGGACGGATGTAGCCGAGCAGGGAATGAACCGATGTGGATGAAATTTTACACACAGCAGATTGCTCATACCGAGATTAGCGTATACATACATGCCTACAGAGCGTCACACGGCTTGCAACACGGAATAGTTCAAATCAAATAGAAGTTTTACTGAAAGCATACTACATTATGATTTTAACTGCATTCAATTTTTTTTTTAAATCAATATACCTATCTTGATTATGTATAGATAGTCTAAGTGCTTCCAACACTTACCTAAATGTAAAAGTTTATTCATTGACGTCATTCATGATATTTTCGCCAACCCCTGGGTAGGGTTAGGTCATACGTAATTCTAGTTGGCGATTGACTGATGGAGTTATGAATACGGACAGCTGTTTTTATTAGAGGCATCCATATGTTTTGACGTATTTACAGATTTTAAAATTAAAATCTACATACGTGAGTATCGTCTAATCAGTGGCGTAGCTACCGGAGGGCTAGACGGGGCAGTGCCCCGGGGCCCCCTAGGTCAGGAGCCTTCGGATTCTGACTTACAAACTATAAATTGAACTTAGGGAAATTTCTCCCACATTCGCAATGTAAACTCCCATGATATTAGGTCTTTACCTATGAAATTGCCGTTTTGTTTGAAAAAAGTTAAAGTATTTTTTTTTTCGAACTTATTCATTTCTTTTATTCAAAGTAATCACCCCTGCAATCAATGCATCTTTGCCAACGCTGTGGCAGTTTATGGATGCCCTTCTTGAAAAAATCAGCAAGACGGGAAACAACAAACTCTTCAAAGGCGTTTTGTACTGCCTCTCGGGAATTGAATTTTTTTCCCGCTAAAAAGTTGTCCAAATTTTGGAAAAAGTAATAGTCGGTAGGCGCAAGATCTGGTGAGTATGACGGATGAGAGAGAGCTTCCAAACCCAACTCATGCAGCTTAGAGACGGTCTGTTGTGCAGTATGGGGTCGCGCGTTGTCGTGAAGTAGCAGTGGAGACGACCGATTGACCAAAGCTGGTTGCAGACGTACGAGTTTCGCCATAATTGTGGTCAGTTCTTCAATGTACACATCTGCAGTAATGCTCTCGCCGTTTTGTAAAAAGCTATGATGAATCACACTAGCACTAGACCACCAAACTGTGACCATCACCTTTCTAGGGGTCATTTTTCGTTTTGCACATTGCTTTGGTACCGAACCAGGATCTAACCAACTTGCTGAGCGCTTTCGATTGTCAAAAAGAATCCATTTTTCGTCGCACGTAACAATTCGGTTCAAAATTCCTTCATTTCTGTGCCTGTTAAGCAGCGCAAGGCAAGTCTCGACGCGTACGTTGCGCTGGCGATCGTTAAGTTCGTGGGGCACCCATCTATCAAGCTTTTTTATCTTGCCAATCTGTCGCAAATGGACCAATATTGTTTTGATGCTAACATCAGAAGCTGCTGCCAGCTCAGCTGTAGATTGAGATTCATCAGCTTCCACAATCGCCTTTAATTCATCATTGTTGACCAAAGTTTCCGGACGACCACGAGGTTCATTTTTCAAGTCAAAATTCCCAGAACGGAACCGAGCAAACCAATAACGGGTTGTACGTTCGTTTGTACAGTTCTCTCCGTAAACGTCGTTGATGTTACGTATCGTTTGTGCCGCGTTGGTGCCACGACGGAACTCATATTCCATAATTACACGAAATTTCAAAGTATCCATTATGAGGAAAAATGTTGAAATGTAATGAAAATACAACGCTAATCAATAAACAAAAGACTTATATTGTAAATAGAATGTCATATTTTTAAAACAAAATTAATTTGAATTTAGAATTCATAGCCAATCAAAACTTTTTTTTGTTTGAAAAAGTCTGTACTGCAATACGGCAATTTCATAGGTAAAGACCTATTATAATTAATTTCTGAAGTATGAATTTGGATTAACCTACGTCGAATTCGGAACACTAAGAATATGGAACACACGATTATAAATAGTTTAGTTATGGTTATTAGGTTATTTTTTGGTTGGGGCCCTAGGATTTTTTTGTTGGGGCCCTAGGTTATTTTTGGTTGGAGCCCTAGGTTATTTTTTATTGGGGCCCAAGTTAGTTTATATTTTGGGGCCCTAGGTTATTCTTGGTTGGGGACCTAGGTTATTTTTTTGTTGGGGCCCTAGGTTATTTTTTGGTTGGGGCCTCAGGTTAATTCTTTTTGGGGCCCTAGGTTATTTTTTGTTGGGGTCCTAGGTTATTTTTTGGTTGGAGCCCTAGGTTATTTTTGAACCTGCGCCTATTCGATAGTTCAATCAACGGTGTCCAGACTGGTCGCGGCAACTAACACTGCAGTAAAGATTGCAGGCGTAAAGCTATGTTTGATTTCACGCGCAGCGTCTACCCTTCAGTCGATATTGAATACATGACAGTCCCGATACCATCGAAATTCTAACATATCTTAGTTGCTAAATCTCTAATATCTTTGTCTACAGGTGGTTTGGGAACACGACACTTCGTTACATTCATGCTGTTCCTGGGAATGGCGAACGCGTACATTATGAGGACGAACATGTCGGTAGCCATTGTAGCGATGGTCAACCACACGGCGCTGCCCGTCATCCATGAGCCTACAGACACTGAGTGCGGGAATGACATCTCGAACAGTACTTCTGTAAGTACACTTTTACATATAAATATAATAATATAAAAAAATATATATAAAAATATTTACAGCAGTACCATGTCATCTGCATAGTTCTCAAAGCAAATTAAGAAATTACTGGACGTACTTAAACTTACATATACATACAATACTAGCTTCTGCCCGCGGCTTCGCCCGTGTGACCCATAGGAAACGAAGAAGAAATTTTTCGATACATAATTCAACCACCCATTTCACCCTCTTAGGGGTGGAATTTCAAAAAAACCCTTTTTTAGTGGATACCTACACTTTACAAAGAACACACCCTCCAAATGTCAAGTCTCTAGGACCAGTGGTTTAGGCTGTGCGTTGATATATAAGTCAGTCAGTCAGGACTTTGAATTTTATATGTATAAGATATACAGTCTACAAGTACATATACTTTACGTTTTAAGTCGTCTCAACCTCTCTTGGTTGCTAAATAATAAAGTTTTACAAAATAGACGTTACCAGGATACACCTTGGTTGAAGTATAGGATCGACGCTTCGAAGAAGTTAATACTGGCCACTGTAGGAATTCTCATCACTCACAATCAATTATTTTTTTTGTCCCAGGCCACACAAGACGGTTCTTTCATATGGAGCTCAACACTGCAGGGCTATATCCTGTCTTCATTCTTCTACGGATACGTCATGACACAAATACCCTTTGGAATTCTATCTAAAAGGTTAGTTTTGGAGAAACTCTGATTTAATTTTGTTTGACACTTTGGATTCATTTTACCGATGTAAATGTCAATGTTTTTTCTCTTTTACGCAGGTTTGGTGCTCGTCTGTTCCTCGGCGTTGGAATGTTGATCAATTCGGTGTTCGGTCTGCTGGTGCCTGTCGCAGCCAAGGCTGGCTATGAATACCTCATTCTCGTACGATTCATCCAGGGTTTGGGTGAGGTGAGTTGAGCCTTTGATTATTGTAATAGGTTTGTATCGATTAGAGTTAGGTGATATATCTACTAAAGCTGGGTTTCATAACAATTTTTTTTTATGTTAATGATTGATGTGATGATCTAGTTTTTCACCTGATGTTAAGCGACACGGCCGCCCATGACAGAACAATGTCACTCGTTACTCTTAAATATAAAGTTTCAGGCGACATTGCACTGCGCACATCATCCTGAGACAACAGCACAGTCTGGTAATAAGGTTTCTTGAATGTGAGATCAGATCATAAACTCTCAATTGCCCAGTAATTTCACTACCTACAATGCCTTTGAAACCGGAACACAGTAAGTGTTCGCTTGCGCACTGCTTGGAGGCAGAATAACTGTCAAAGCGGTGGTACCTACCTAGACGAACTTTGCAAAAAAGTCCTACCACCTGGTGAACCACCTACATTTAAACAGAAGCCGCTATTGGCAACAATTGGTTAACAGGCAGTTAATTACAATTTAGAAAACATTGAGTTAAGCGCTGTAAGCGCTGGCGTGTCAGTGGATCTATTATCAAAACACTTACCTATGGTAATTTTAATTCCCCGGAAGCTTGAAACCATTCAGTACCAGTTGTTAGTAGGTATTCAGAAATCAGATCAATTATAGGACTTATCTCATTGCAGGGTCCCATCGTGCCTTGCACGCATGCTATGTTGGCCAAATGGATCCCACCTAACGAGAGAAGTAGAATGGGTGCCGCTGTTTATGCAGGTGAGAAATATTAGTAACTTACATACATTTTAACCACACTTGAAGTTTATGAATGTCGTGACATGCGATAAAGAACAGCTTTGTCATTAACTATTCTACTGTCATTGGAAATTAATATATCCATCATATATTCATAATATATTTTCTTATATCATTGGCTGGGCAGCTAAAACGGCGTAAATATAGTAATCTCGGTAGCTGTTACATATTTGAGCCGTTTGGGGTTGAGACCCTGGGTCCTTGGAGGCCGGGAGCTCTTCCCGTTTTCAATAGTATCAGAGCGCCTGGTCGACACTACGCGTGACCAAAATGCTGGCACTTATTTGCTACAACGAATAAGCATTGCAATTCAACGGGGCAATGCTGCCAGCATGTTGGGTACGCTACCTACTGGTAGTGGGCTGGAGCATTTGGACTGTCTATAGGTCATCGCGGCCAGTATATAGTACAAATGTTTGTTTTTGTAGTAGTAGGTAGTTTTTAGTATTAGTTATTACATCATTGTAGTATTTAGAAAATATATCCATGTCACCTGAAATAAAACACTAGAGATATTCCAAGAACTAAGAATTCAAGAATTCGTCTGTTTTTAGGAGCCCAATTCGGCACGGTCATCTCAATGCCACTCTCTGGGCTGCTGTCGGCGTATGGCTTTGCTGGCGGCTGGCCGTCCATTTTCTACGTGTTCGGTCTGATCGGCACAGTGTGGTGCATTGCCTTCCTCTTCTTCGTGTCTGAAGACCCTGAGCACTGCCCAAGTATCAAAGAACAGGAGAAGAAATATATCCTTAGCTCGCTGTGGGGCGCTGCTGGTTCCAGTGTGAGTACTTTATCGCTAGTTTTTACCTTTGCATATGATTCGTCAGCTTGCAATATTGCTCACTTGTGTGTAAATATGCCTCAAGTTATTTATCTAATTATTAGACAAATAGACCCGTGTAAGCCATAAGTCATCTTCCGAGTAGGTCCGCCGGCGAATGGACATAACGTAAAGAGGCCCTGATAAATGGGAACTTCAGAAGACCCGAAAGTCTTATAGGAAATTGAGGTTGTAGAGCAATAAAAGAACGTTGTTTATTTTTGTTTTTATTATTATTATCGTTTTTTTTCGTGACTAAGAAGCGATGCGCTTTGACACTGGCTAAATACACAAAAGTGTGGAGCCAAAACATTTAAAAAAAAGAAGCGATGCGAAGCGAACTCCACAGAGAATAACAGAATGGAAACTAAGATGGCGGTTCACTTTAATATTAGAATCGATATTCTGTAATCGAAAAATCAAATGAAATAAATCAACAAGTCTGGCGTGCATCATACTGATTATGAAATAGGAGTTTTTTCATGACACATGTATATTATTCTCACATTTTTCTTTTCTCTACAGTCACCTCCGATACCTTGGAGCAAGATTTTGATGTCCATGCCATTCTGGGCCATCATGTTGGCGCACATGGGCCAGAACTACGGCTACGAAACACTGATGACAGAGCTGCCGACCTTTATGAGACAAGTGTTGCACTTCTCTATCAAAGATGTAAGTATTTGTGTATCACCCCCAGCCAATCATCAACTACTACTATAAAAACAATAGAATTTCATCAAATCAACTATAGTAAACTATCTAGTAAAAGTATCTAGTCAAAATCGACTATAGTACTTATAGAAATTATTTTACTAGGTGGTAGGACTTTTCTGCAAAGTTCGTCTAGGTAGGTACCACCGCTTTGCCAGTTATTTTGCCACCAAGCAGTAGTGTGCAAGCACTACTGTGTTCCAGTTTGAAGGGCACTGTAGCTAGTGAAATTACTGGGCAAATGAGACTTTATGACCTGATCTCACAGCCGAGTAATCTTATTACCAGACTGTGCTGATGTCTCAGGATGATGTGCGCAGTGCAGTATCACGCGAAACATTATATTTTGGAGTTCCGAGTGACACTGTTCTGTTGTGAGCAGCCGTGTCGCTTAACATCAGGTGAACGACTAGCTCGTTACATCATTCACTAATATAAAAAAATAAACTATAGTCCTGTGCATAAATATACATTAGCTAAGAATTTTTGTTCGGAATGCTATACAAGGCTCATAAATTGATATAATTACAGCATGTCCAAACCATGATGATGCTGGATTTCTGTCACTCGGACCATTATTATAGCATACAATACAATATTTATAGTCTATATTGTTCGGTCGCCTTTTAGATTAAATTTAGGGCTGCCACCGTTTGAGGTTTCACCTGTTCCGTTACGAAAACCATTCACGACTACCGTTTCTACACGAAGGTCAGATCTGAACTCAAAAAGACATGAGATTGAATCCTAAAACACAAATTGATGATACCGATCCACTTTTTTGTGTTGGCTCCACACTTTTGTGTATTTAGTCAGTGTCAAATAATTGATAAAGTAAATTAATATAGTATGTGTCAAGTCGAGTCATGAAGTCAAGTCTAGTCAAGTCATACTCCTAGTAAAACGGTGGCAACTTTACCAGAAGCTTCTATGGAATTTTGGAAACAACGCAAAAAGAAACGTTCACCATCATTATACAAATTTCCCACACACATGCCTGTAATCCAGCACTTAACGAATAAAATGCCACCAATTTTATGCACTAGCACTGAAAATAACACAAGTTTTGGAAAATAATACAATGCGGTGACGCGTTCTTTTTCATTTTCCCGCCAAATAAACGACCGATCTACTTTTACACCAGCAACGTAATATGCACACAGTCTCTTCAAATGGCGCCAGAGGCAGCCCTAATAACAATTTGCGTCCGCGTTAGGAACATTAATCATTCCGTGGAATTGTCATTGGAGGTCGCAGGGTCACGAGCGGTCAATTGCGAATTGACTGTTGAATCACTTCTGCTTTATTGGTGCAAATGGATCCATTTGATTTGGCGAAATTAGATTAGAGAAGTCGTGTCAGAGTTTATATTCTGGCGAGTTAGTCTGTAAATGGGAGTTTTGGCGGGAAAGCGAAAAAGATTGCGTCACCGCATTGTATTATTTTCCAAAACATGTGTAATTTTCAGTGTTAGTGCATAAAATTGGTGGCATTCTATTCGTTAAGTGCTGGATTACAGGCGTGTGTATGGGAAAATGGTATAATGATGGGGAAACGTTTCTTTTCGTGTTGTTTCCAAAACTCCATAGAAGCTTCAAGTAAAGTTGCCACCATTTTACTAGGAGTATGACTTAGGCTATGACTTGACACATATTTGCATGAATTATCATCTTTAACTTGATAAATTATCAATTACCTGACACTGGCTAAATACACAAAAGGGTGGAGCCAAAATATAAAAAAAAATGTAATTTCATCGCCAACTCAATACAGCAGGTACAAATTAACTATTCGACAGGCCCGATAGCTCAGTTGGTAGTAACCCCGCCTTCTGAACTTTAGGTTGTGGGTTCGATTCTTACCCAGAACAAACATTTGTGTAATGAACATCGATGTTCGTTCTGTGCTTGGGTGTTATATTGTATTCTATGTATGTATTTATCATAAACAAAGAGTATCTAAGTATTGTATCAGTTATCTGGTTCCCATACTACAAGCTTTGCTTAGTTTGGGGCTAGATGGCGCTGTCCACTCATATTTATTATTATTATTACTATCACACTTCATACTAATATTATAAAGGCGAAAGTTTGTATGTGAGTATGTTTGTTACTCTTTCACGTTCAAACGGCTGAATGGATTTGGATGAAATTCGGTACCGAGATAGCTTATACACTGGATTAACATATAGGCTACATTTTGTCCCGAAAAAGTGAAATGTTCCCGTGGGCTGAGCAAATAATTAAAATACTTTTTATCCGTGGGTCAAACCGCGGGGCGCAAATAGTTATTTATAAACGAGTTTTAGGAGTAGGTATCTATAATATGGAGCGCGTTTTTATCCTATTGATCTTTGAAAGCAACGTGACGGAATTGTGAAATTAGCTGGTACTTAGTTACGACAAAACTGACGCGTGAAACCTTGATATGTATACCTACTCTACATGATTATAAACCAACACATGTAAAAACCATATCAAAATTAATAGAGTCAAAGTCAAAGGATTTTATTGCAAATTGGCATTTTTAGCACTTTCACAAGTCAAAATGAGATTATTATATTACTATTACTTACATACATATTATACCTATTACCTATTTACTATTAAGTTATTGTACTAAGCATATAAAATTACAAAATGTCAAATATTATCTATATAGCAAGCCTTACCATCAGGCAGGCCGTAAGCTTGTTTGTCTGTCTATTTTATAAAAAAGACCTGTTACGAACATGTGAGTTAGAAAAAAATAAATTCTTTGTCCCGCTACTGGTGCAAGCAATCCGGCACAATACAGAACAGAAAACTCCCATCCGAAGCTTCAATTAAACCTGTACATAATAAGTATTAGACTATACGTACCAAAATCATAATTTGATCTGAAATGTCCGGTGCGGTTGCGAACTGGCCGTTACCTACTGCAAGATGGTGCTGGCACCATCCTACGCCACCATCTAAGAAAAATCTCAAGATAGTGTAAAAGCATTGGAAAACTTTTAACATTAGTTGATCATTACTCTCTCTTTCAGAACGGCTTCGTCTCCGCCCTCCCGTACCTCTGCATGTGGCTTTTCTCCATGTTCATATCGGTGGTCGCCGACTGGATGCTGTCCAGTGGACGGTTCAACCATACACAAGTTAGGAAGCTCATCAACAGTATTGGTAAGTATTTTTACATACTACCTAGCTATTGTCATGTGCATTACTAAACTACACCGTCGTCGCCGCCCGAGACACGTGTTGAGCGACCCGGACGATCCTATAGCAGCAGTATTATCGGCTACGCTAGCATCACCGGACCAGTCTAGCTCTAGCCCTTCTGGCTCAGGTGCCGCTTTCGGCACCGGTATAGGATATATACCGGCAGCGTTACACAATCAGACACCGACTCCACCGGCGAGATCGACGTACCCCTCGTAGGTTAGCTAGAATGGTCGCGACTTTCCATAGGATCCACTCTTCCAGTGGATGTACTCTTCTCGATTCTCTGATCCCGGCAACAGCCCAAGCCGACGCTCGCATCCCAGGGGTGCTCTTGAGCTAGTTGGCTCCCACTTTAGACGATTTAAGCGCCTGCCATGCCGCCCGGTGTCGCTGTAAAGGTCGGTAGAGACCACCAAAAAAAGTGCATTACTAAATGGAACTACTCTGTAATCAATGATCAGTCAATCCAAGCTTTTTTGGACTTCTTTCCAATCGTCGTTATTCTAAATGATAAGATCTCTGCTAATGATATGTTATTATTTCTTCCAGGTCAATACGGTCCGGCTGTCGGTCTGTTCATAGCCGCCAACACTGGCTGCAACCCGGCCGCCACAGTCGCTATCCTGGCGGTCGGCGTCGGTCTCAACGGTGGTATCTACTCTGGATTCAAGGTGATTTATACTTTACAACTTCTAACTAATCATTCAGTTTTCGTGAGGGCACAGATATTGAGTATGACAAAAAATAAAAAGATGTTCAGCAGGCTAAGCACGGCATATGGACAAGTTGTCGTTCCCCGGTTTTATACATCTGGAAAAACGGGTGTGTAAAATCTTTTCTACGCATAACGCCTAAATCCTAGTATACTAAATTGGTTAGCCTTTTTTATTTAATTCATTTTCTGGGCTTACTGAATTTAAGAAAGTCCTCTATTTTCATCTATTTTCCTCGATCATTATGCCCCTAATTTTTCCTTACCAGGTGAACCACTTGGACATCTCGCCACGCTTTGCTGGTATCCTGATGGCGTTCACCAACTGCCTCGCGAACTTGACGGGCTTATTGGCGCCCATCACGGCTGGATACATTATTGAGGGCAGGGTAAGTAAACTTAATATTTTACTCGTGGATCTTTGAGCTGTAGACCTCGGGCGTCTGTCTGTGAAATATGATAGGCGTAGCGGTTATTTGCTCTTTGATACATTTTTACGTTTTCAACACTAAATATTTCCAAAACCTGAATCGATAAAAAGAATCGGTTAAGAAATGCGACCTGTGAACATCCACTTCCTCCCGTCCACCGATAACCACCGGACACCATCTGGCCAGATATACGAAATCATTTTTCCCATGTAAAGCTGAAACGGTAACGCTTTGAGCTTCCTCAGTCAATAAAATACTTATATAGGTACTAGGACTTTTCTGCAAAGTTAGTCTAGCTACCACTGCTTAGCCAGTTATTCTGCCGCCAAGCAGTAATATAGCTGTAGCTAGTGAAATTACAGGGCAAATGACACTTTATCACCTAATCTTGAATCACAGTCTAGTAATCTTAATCCTTAACTGTGCTGATGTCTCAGGATGTGCGCACTGCAGTGTCACGCGAAACTTTATAGTTTAGAGACCCGAGTGACACTGTAACTGATATGGGCAGCCATGTCGCTGCTTAACATCGGGCGAACAACTAGCTCGTCAAGTCATTCCTTAACATAAAAAGAATATTAAAGAAACCAAAACCTAAAATAAATCACGTTTAGATGTCCTAAAATTACTTCTATACATTACAGCCCACACAAGCGCAATGGAAGAAGGTATTCTACATCGCCGGCGGGATCTACATTTTCTGCGCTTCCTTCTACAACGTGTTCGCTTCAGGCAGAAGACAAGACTGGGACAACCCTGCAGATGACGAGGCCAACGCAAAGAAAGCCGCCGCAAAGAAAGCCGTGAAACAAGAGAAGAAGGCAGCGGCCAAGAATAGTAACGAAGCGGAAACCGCGCAATGAAATCCATAAAAAGTTGAGAACTCACACAGAATGTAACTGGCAAGAAAACGTTGGCAGAATCGAACGTGACTCGTCCTGCGAAGACGATTCGATTTATAAATTTACTGTAGTGTCCCGCCAACGTTCAGTTATAGCGCGTGCAGTCACGTTCCGTGTGGGTTTTTATGATGCAAGTTTTTTTAGGTGAGACTGTTAATTTGCAATTAAGTTTTGTAAGGTAACTTCGTGGGATTCCTTTCTTCCATAGCGCATGCAGTCTTTCCACCTATCCTATGTATTCATTAGAAATACGTAAGATACGCACATCAAGAAGGCTGTGATAGAATCTTGTGTATTTAAAACGCATTGAGTAACTTGCATCATGTCAACTTTTTAAACCGTTTACTGATAATTTTTATTTATTAAATCGATAGTTATAAATTACCATACAAGTATTGTTAATGTTTTATCGCTCGATGTATAATAGGGACGCGTGAAAGGTAGTAGTGTTGTCGGGTCCAAATATGATCCCAAATGTTACCGTCCTAGCCAGTGACTTTACAATTTTATGAATTCCTTTAACATTTTGCAAAAATAAGCGTGCCATTAAAGCATTTTTGAACTTCGAATGCAAATATTCGAATATTTATGCACGAACTTTGATAACTTTTATTTACCTACCTACATTTATTTGACACAAAATCTATTGATATAATGTTATTGTACAGACATTTCATTTTTGGCACCACAATTTCCTATCCGTTTGCATTTAGTTGATTTAGTGCCAAACGGTAATGATGTGTTGTGAGTTTGGATTTATTATTAAAATAATTCATTTAATTGATCGCTTAAAGCGAAAGTTGTTGCATTAGTTAAGAATATATGTTTTATCTGTAAGTTTATCGTAGTATTTATGGATTTAGTTGTAATTTCATTTAACGTTATTTGGGGCTGAATGTCGAGCTTATGTGATCATTCTATATTATTAATTAGTTTTGTAAAACTGCTTACAAATTAGATGATGTTTTAACTCATGTGCAAAAGCCGGTTAAACTGTGTCTCAATTTATAACTACCTACCCGAACCTTTAAAAGAAACAACCAATTTGAAGTTTTTTCGTTATTAAAATGCACCAAAATATCATTAAATTTTTAAGTGGTTTACATAAATGCTTATTCGAGATTTTACAAAATAGTTGATAACGTACCATTCGTAAGAAATATGCCTAACGTTTGTGACAAAGATGCTAACGTGCCTTTAAAAGAGTACAACCAATAAACAGAGGTGTGTTAGACACACTGGCTGGTCGAATGCTGTTAAATAAATACTTGTTTTTGTATAACCTCAGGATACTTTAGGATCGGAGAAATACAAAAATGATTTTGAACGTATTCCTTACTTTCATTTACCTACCCTATGTCTGAGGCTAACTCTATGCAATGCCTCCGGTATCCATCTCTACATAATTATTATACCTTTAAAGCCTTATTAATAAACGGGTATTAGTCTCGGATTAGTTACTTCAGCTTTTGTTCTTTTTTTGCTACTGGAATATTTAGCTGGATCGAAAGAGACAAAAGATGGTGTAACTAGTCTAAAGCTAGTTCGTGTTTATTAATGAGGCTGTTAGAATCTAAAGCAAAATAAATTAACCAAAAAGAAGCACTCCCCTCAATGAATTTTGTACCTGTTGCATTTCGGAGAATGCATAAGAACTGCATGAGCATAATTCAGTCATAAGTTATGACTCATAACTACAACTAGTAAACGGCTAACACTCACGAGATACAGTCGAATAACTCGACCGGTGTTCGGGAAATATAGATGCCTATCCTCAAGGAGAGGAGGGAGTTATGAATACTACTCACGTCAGTTTCTATAATAGTTAATTTTGAATGCCACATCAAGCGTTTCGTTAACTCTATCGTGCGCAGACTGCTAAGGAATGGAACTGACTCTCGGCTTCCTTGTTTCGTGACATTTAGGTATTTTTAAGACTGTGAATAGGCTACTTCATAGGCCAACGTGCTACACCTTCGACTGCACCGTCGCTTAACATCAGGTGAAGTCAAACGTTGGCCTATTCTTACATAAAAAAGAACAAATAGATGAAAAGACTTGGCATTTTGGCTTCCTCTTATATAAAGGCAATGCACCGGCTATGCCCTCGGGTGTTCCAGATTTCCATAGGAGTCAATGACCATTTTCTTTCATTTAAAAAAATGAGTGTTTTAGATCACACGACTGAAGTAAAACTTCTTTAGCGCTATCTATCGGCCGGTATAACTTTGTTTAATGTTAATATACAATTATTGTCAAGATGGCGATCTTAACAATTATAAATTGTCTTTTTACCAGACATACCAACATAAAAATGCAAATTTTTTACTTCGTTATGTTGACTATGGAGATCTTCGTGAACCTACTTCAACTTCCGTTCGCCTCGCATTCACCAGTTACCTCTCAAAGTCAAACGTGCGCAAAGAAGTTTTACTTCAAAAAATTATCTGTTAATCTGTGCAGGTGCAGAGTAAGTCTGTATCATGAGTTTGAAATTACTTCTCAATATAGCTTGAGAAGTACTCAATTTAAAATTCTTCTACTATAAAATAAATATCAGAAAACGAAGAAATGAACGCCTTGTTTTATTTAAGTATACAAAAAACCAGCGTAGACAGTTACTCGCAAAAAAGGTTTTAAAGTTCTTTTTTAAATTAAAATATAGAAACTATAAAATATGAATCAATAGTCTATCTCAACCAACAACCTAACCAATGATATTATATTCTACAATATCAGAATTTCATAAAAAAACAATTTCATAAAAAAATACACCTTTATTCTTATTGATATTTATTCCGTTATAATAATATTTTCTCTTTATAATGTTGCAAGTCAAACATTCCCGTGCCACTTTTGCACGGCTGGCCAACCATAAGGCAGCTGGATGCGGATCTAAGATTATCAGTCTTAGCATTTACAACAGCGTCCTTCAAAAACAGTAGCGTCGACTCAAATGACATCTGTTGAAGCGGCGACGCTGACGCTTCCATTCCCCGCCGACTCATCGGCTCAAAAATACCATTATATGTCATATAATCAGCTACCAAACTCAAATGCCTCGGATCGACACCGATTCCGTAAACATTAAACACGTTTTGTATCTCCTTTATTATCACTTTATTAGCGGCTTCTATGCCGTAAGTTCGCGCGATTGCGTGAATATCGTTGCTGTACAATTTGTTCAAATCCAACAGATTGTCATATTTAAACATTTGAAGAATGTTTATTCCCTCAGTCTTGAGATAGAGAGCGTCTTTCTCTTTGTTAGTAATGGCTCGTTTGATGTTTTTCACTTCGTGTATGATGGACTTTATTGCGGCTTCTCTCAGAGCTTGGGATAGATCTACTCTTAGAAAGGAGATAGGGAAGAGCAAAGCCAGCTCGCACCATTGGTAGTTCTTGGTGTCAAATGAATAGTTAGTCGCTTCTCTGTGGTTGTCGAGAACGATTCTGCTGATTTCAGCTTCGTTAACGGTCGTGTCTTGAGCTTTGTCCTCGTCTTTGTTTTCATTGGCTTCATCTTCAGCTAGCTCCACTTCATCATCAGACTTTTCTTCTTCTCCTGATTCCGGGTCCTCGTATTCCTGCTCTTCTGTCCTCTTGTTGCGGATTTTTGCCTGTAAATAAAATAGCGAATCAGCTATTTAAAAAAAAATTTAAATGGCTCGATAGGTTAAGCCCTTTTACATGTCAATATGAGATGTCGTGAATTTGATAACTTGTTTCTGTTTTCTGTTTAAAGAGATTGCACTCGAAAAAAAGATCAATAATTTTTAATGATAATTTGAGACGAAGTTATACTTACAAAAATCTAAGCAATCTAAAATCAATACTCACGGCAGTCTGATCATCATCATCATTTGGAACTTCATCATCAGAACTGTCTAAGTCGTCTTTCCCAGCGACCGTAGCTTCCACGTCAGGGCTTTCGCCATCTTCATCATCATTATTAGCGCGATTCTTTTTTTTCATCGAACTGGACATAACTACCCCACTTGTCGCTTTCTCTTGTTTCCTAACCATCGCAAACATCTCCACAAAGAACTTGTTCTGCATATGCTTAATGATCTGAGGGGGCTTCACGGCGTATTGCGTCTTATACTGAGTGTAAGGCAAAAACACAAATCGCACCGTAGTCTTCAGTTGTCTCTCTGGCGAGGTAACTATCTCACAACTCACGTTAATCTTTTCTAATACATCAGCAACAGTTACCTTATTAAGCTTCTGTCTTAACTTTTCCGCTTTCTTGTTCAAATTTGGGATATCCTTTCGGAACGGTATATCGAGGTTTGGTGTTTTAAGATTCGCAGAAGCAGTCATGAGGATTTCTCTGAGACGGGGGATACCGAGCGTGACGTTCATGTCACCGCGACCGGCAAAGTGGAAAGTGTTCAATGTCATCTGAGTGGATGGCTCTCCAATAGATTGGGCGGCCAGTAAGCCGACCGGCTCACCAGGGTCTGCCATCGATTCCAAATACTTCGCCGACATGATTTCGCTAAATTTATCAGTATCAGTGATTTCGTTGAACGTCGTGGCCTGTCGATTCTTTAAGTAGTTCTGTATTAACTCGTTTAATCTTTCATTTATCACACCAAACTTAAATTCAGGAGACACTTTGTGTGGTATCGGGTCAGGGCAAGGTTTTCGTATGTACTGATGTTTTTCGTCCTCGTCCATAGACCGCCATTGTTTTTCCAATTCCCAGTACAACGGATCGCGTGAATTGTTTTTATTCTCGGCAGTAATATCATCTTTTGCTACAGCGGAGAATTTTGTAAAAGCACTCGTTCGCACTTTCGCAAGTGGACTGCCATTCTTCTTTTTCCATTTTTTAAATGATTTTTGGGCTTTAGCGAAAGTTTTTGTGTCACTATCTTCTTTGAGTTTCTTGAGGACGCCTTTGCCCAAAACCGCGTTTGAATTCAAGTCCAGGAACTCTAGCTGGTTTTCATTTAAAAACTGGCATTTTAAGACATCAAGCCCATCCTCGCCGTACGCGAATTGAATAACGCTTCCATCCGCGTCTCTCACAGTTTGATCATAATTGACGCACAAACTTTCTAAATGCTTTATCAAACACCTTTGCAGATAACCAGATCGACTAGTTTTTACAGCCGTATCGATAAGACCTTCGCGACCCGCCATACAATGGAAGAAGAACTCTTGGGGTTGTATCCCTGTCATAAAGCGTCCATCAATAAAACCACCTGCTCTCGGAGAAACATCGTAGGGAGGGAAACTAGGAAGAGATCGTCCGGATATCATTAATGGTGGGCGTTTTCCTTCCAATTCGATTTGTCCAAGCAGGCATGAAATTTGCATAGTATTCACTGTTGATCCTTTTGCACCAGATTGTACCATTAATTGCAGGTTATTGTCAGGGAACTTTTCTAGCAGACCTTCTGACAGACACACAGTGTTTATGTTGTTTGTGTATGAGTCCAACATGTTTTTGTATTGTCTGTCCAAGTTTGCCCTGAATTTTGGGTCTTTGGCGTGCATTTCTCCAATTGTCGCTTTTAACTTAACGTCATCAACATCTATAGCCAGTTCTGTGGCTTTTACAGCTGCGATCTTTCCAGCCTGTCGTACGAGACAGATGATATCGTCGCGTTTTTTATTGGCTTCATCCACAACAAGGATGTCTTTAACGCCAAGCGTAAAGCCGATCCATTGCAGGTAGAATGTGAAAACTTTCGAAAAAGAACTGAGCAAGGCGCTCGAGCTATCCCCTCCATACAATTCATACATGCAATGGACGAGACCATAAGGCGTCGCACCATAATGCGTTTTATCCAAGACACCAGATATAAGTTCACCTTTTCTGATTATGACTATAGCCTCTGACATGTCATCCGGGTTACTAAAAGGAGTTCCCCCAGCTTTCCAAGGCCTGGGTTTCTGCAACTGCCAGGCTTTTGAACTAATTTTAGCTTTACCGGTCAGTGACAGACATGGCTTCCCTTTAGGAGTGGTGTTTATAATGATTGTTGAGAGCACTTGCTTCCCTGACCAGAGCACCATTGGTTTCAGTATTGTCGGCGGTAACAGCTTAATTTCACCTTTACGATTTCCTAATGCTTGGAACACCAATTGCTGGTAATCGGATTTCGAAAAAAATGCGCCTCTTAGCGACATCTTCACGCCTGAGATTACGTGATCCTGAATGAGACCACTCAATGGAGTACCATCTTTTGGAACTAGATATTGCTTTCGTACAGACATGATGTTATATGCTTCACTTCTGGCGACTTCATTTTGAGGGAAATGTGCGTTCATTTCGTCGCCGTCAAAATCGGCGTTATATGATTTGCAGTTGGCATAGTGCAATCTCAAAGTTTTCTCACCTTTGAGAACGCGAGCTCTGTGTGCCATCATACTAGGCTTGTGAAGAGATGGCTGCCGGTTGAGTATTAAAATGTCTCCATTTACTAAATGTCGGTGAACTATTTTTAAGCCTGCAGTTTTGTATTCATCTGGTGTCAGTAGCCGTTTGGCAATACTTTTCCTCTTTTCAATTGACTCTGGGGGTAATCTTATAACTCTCCCATTCTCCAATTCCAGTTTTTCAGCCCCTGGATGCTTGTTGGGACCATTTATTATCATTTTTCTCAGCTCATCCACATTCCACTCTGTGACTGGGACAGGGTAAGTTAGTTTTGTGGCAAAGGCATCTGGTATACCTATTTCATCAATGTCCACATTTGGATCTGGTGTGATAACTGATCGAGCAGCAAAATTTACTCTCTTACCCATCATATGCATTCTTATTAAGCCAGATTTCTTCTCTAATATTTGTTTTAGTCCTTGACTTGAGATACCTAAGCCTTGGCAATTCAGGACATTATTCACATTTTTCTGCAATTCTTGCCAGGCAAAGTGCAACTTTTCTCCAGGTGACTTTCCTGGAGCTGTGGAATCATATGCTGATTTTTGTGTTGCCTCAAGACTATCCTTAGCTTTCTCTGGATCTTCCGCTGTCAAAACTTGAAGAATAACTCTGGTAGCAAAGGATATATTCAGTATACTTTTGTAAACACTTGACTGTGGATGTTCCATTATATCTCCATGCATGTAATTACATGGTCGGACATTAGATGGCAGCACAGGGATTACTTCCATAAAAAAAGAGTTAGTCACAGGTTTCACTTTTGTGGTTTCTAAAAAGGGAAAGCAGATTTTTAATATATCCTCATCATTTTCTGCAATCGAACTACAATATTTTTGAATTTCATCTGGCAACAAAATTTTGATACTCTTTATTCCAGTGTCTGTTATATGATTGTACATGAGCCGCCCATCTGAAGTTGTTATTTTGATCATTCGTGCATTACAATATATGCATTTCTTTGTGATATTAATCTTCTTTAAGTAGGTTGATAAGATTTTTGTTCTCTGTTTATCCACATTTTTATTACGAAAGGATTCTACTGTTGGGTCTCTTTTCTTAAGTAATTTTTGGCATTTTTTAATGATTTTAGCAGAATATTCCGCATGGCCCTCGATGATTTCCCCAGCATATTGATCTAGATCTAATGCAGCAGTGACATGGCCAGCATCTACTAACTCCAGCTGGAGTTTCACTATAAACTTCATTGGGTCATTCATTTGAACCTTGTAACATGACAAGCAACTGACACGAAAGAGTGTGTAGATATTTTTTATAAAAAGTGGATTCACAACAACAAGAGGTAGTTCAATGTGTCCAAAGTGGCCCGGGCAATGCAGCATAAAATTATCGCATGTTGCGCAGGTCTCAGATCGGTCTTTGTTGGGGCCTAGGGCAGGGTCGTATATGCCTCCTTTAGTGGCATTGCCAAGAACATCAAAGCTAGATGTGTTTGTTATTTTAGTTACACTCAATTTCTTGATTTCTTCATCAGTGAACAGTAAAAACTGTACTGAATCGGGGTCTACAGAGCGCAGCCCCGAGTTCCCAGACGAAAATTGAGACTTGAAATCCATTTTTAGTCACTGAAAGCAATTATTTATTTCATTAAATTATGTTTTTAGTTACTGAAAGCAATTATTTTTCATTAAATTATGTTTTAAGTCACTGAAAACAATTATTTTTCATTAAATTATGTTTTTACGGCATGACATAACCTGTATTTTTACAAGTATTGCAAAGGTATGGGGCCCATGGTTAAATAAAAACATATTGTTACCTGCATTTACACTTGTAAATATTTTCTATTAGATATTGCAGTTATATTTATTTATCACAGGATATTAAAATTATTTCAGAATCCACATGAAAACATTTGATCGACTTTTGGTTTTAAAACCAAAATCATAGACCAAGTACGGGATACTAACTCTAACTAAAGTAATGTCGATGGAATCTTTTTTTTTTTAACCATAAACATTTGGAACACACAACACAGAACCAATCTGTTAATTTGCTTGAACCACAGGATATTAAGAGATGTTAGTATGATTGAACTAAGATTTCATCAAGCATTTTAGCTTATCAAACTCGAAAAAGTTAAAAACCGGTAATTCCGTCGTGGGGTTACATTCTACATCAGTTTTATTATTTGTAATGGCAACGTCACTAGGGTCAGTAAACATGGCGGCCCAAGATGAAGTTGACGTATGTGAAAGTTGGGAGGATATGGACGAAATTGGTGTAAGTTTATCCGCGAAACGATGCCCTAGGACTTTTCTACGTAGGAAATCGTTGCCGTGATGTTATTTACCAGTGGGCTTGTTTCTTTCAGTTGGAGCAGCAGATCAAGTTGAACAGTGACTGCGCGCCAGTGAAAACTTCAGTAAAGGGTTGCAAGGTAACTGTAGAAGAAAGCGCGTGTATTGGGTCTCAGTGCGTGATGCCGGAGCCCGCTATACGTATATTGAAGAGGCCGACGTGCACGGCAGGCGGGCAGCAGAATGGCGAAAGCCGAGCGCGCCCAGTCAAAACCTTAGAGCAAAGACAAAAAGAATACCAGGAGGCCCGGCTCAGGATATTAGGAGAGGCGCGAAGTCCCGAAGATGTCATTGATGACAAGTAAGACACCTTTGTACCTAATAATGTTTGATGATGATGATGATGACATAACAACAAGAGTCATCAAGTTAAATTGTGATCATTGAAAAATTTTTGTGGAAATCATATTTTCATTACATAAGTGAAGCTAATTTCTTGGTCTCCATTTGAAACTTATTTGCACTTGTATTTTACACCTGCATGTTACCACATTATCATTACCTACTATGATTATAATGAGTACACTTTAATTATAAAAAAAATTTGTGGATGATAATTCATCCAAAATTTTTTTTGTTAAATATTAGTTTTATCAAAAACTTTGTGGATGAGTTAATGTAAACACATTAACTCATCCACAAAGTTTTTGATAAAACTACTATTAAACGGAAATTAATGAAGATAGAACACAATAGTGTTACTATTCATCATGTTCACAATCAACCTGTGTAAGGCCACTGTGGAATATAAACCTCTTTCAATGTATAGACTAACAATGAAATAAAATAATATCCATTAATCTGCACTTGACCAGCGCGCTATATATTTTACCACCTGCACTCACCCTGTGAGAATACAAGTGTGTCCCAGCATTCAGAATGTATGGGATGATGATGTATGTGTGTTCTGTAGAGAATCAATGGATAAACGAATACTTTCATTTGTCCAACTGTCATACCCCTGTAGAAGAGAGATAGAAGTAACAACATTATTGAAAAGAAGAAAGAATATAATGTTTTCAAACTAAATACTACAATTATATAATAACTAATACTAAACACTACCTAGTACTAAAAAAAAATTTGGACTCTATACTGGTTGCGATGATCTATAGACAGTTCAAATGCTCCAGCCCACTACCAATAGGTAGCATACCCAACATGCTGGCAGCATTGCCCCGTTGAATTGCAATGATTATTTGTTGTGCCAAATAAGTGCCAGCATTTTGGTCACGCATAGCATCAACCACATGTTAATTAAACCTCACCATTGACTAACTTTCAAAATTAAATAAGCTTGCAAAATTGTGACAATTACTCTTCTGCCCTGAATTATAATATCTGCGATACCAGGGACCTTAACAACCTGTTTTGAAAGACTCAACTTAAAGCAGGGGACAAAACTGGTTTCTCATTGAGTTGCATGTTGTTTTATTTTCAATTTATGTTCAATGCCTTTATGTAAAAACTGCATTTTTTTAGACACTTGGTAAAATGCTTATTTTGTTGCTAAGCAGAAATGTTATTAAGTTTTTATCTTGTTAGTGACTTTTACAGTGCAGATTTTTAAATCTTGCATATATCTTTTCTGTGCAAGATTCTCTGGAAGTGATTGCTTTGTGATAAGACCACCCATTGTTACAATTTTGTTAAGTTTGTTTTTAATTAAACTTAATTTCTAATGATTTGTGATGTGTGTACATATACCTAATGATACCTAATATTGATGATAAGGTAATACAATGGGTGCACTTATCACTTAGAGCTCTCATTTGACTATTTAAATAAAAATATATTCAAAGTTTTATGATAATAAATAAAAAATACTAGTCTTTTTGTCTCTTTGTTTGTTGTTATTTTTATCTGTTTTGGACTACCAAAACAGATAAAAATACTGAATGATCACTAGATCATAGTAATTTAACCCTTGACAGGTTGCTATGATGACTACTTCTTACTTTTCATAAAAATCATATGAGTGTCCCACATTTCACATTCTTTGAGTTAATTTTAATTTAATATTGTTTACTAATAATCTAGAAGCAATAATAGTCTAGTCAAGCCATCGCTGAACTGAGTTTACAATGACTTGTAAACTCAATTTAGCAAGTTTGAATATAGAATGTTTAATATAATAACAATATAATAGTAGAATATTTACCAATAACATTTACTATTTTTGTTACGTTACAAAAATGAAATTGCTTTCAGCCTTGGGCGATTACAGGACAAGCTACAAGCTAACAACCTCAACGACAGCCAACCAAGTGGCAAGACGAAAAATGACACTAAAACAAAAGAACGTAAGGTTCTTGCACGTCTACCACCTGGCTCCACCCCTTCTGGGGTATTCCCCTCCCCACCGCCTCGAGGAGTGCTGGTCATTCGCGCCCCTCGAGGGCCAGATGGCACAAAAGGCTTCCAACGGAGGTAGCAGTACCCGAAATATGAGCATATGCGAAGACCTAATGAGTTCCATCCATGCCTTTACATGGTAGGTTTAAATATCAATTTTATATTGTAACATCTGTTGTTGTTATTTCACATTTTTCCTCAATTTTCATATTATTAATTATTCCTAGAAATATTAGAATATCACAAGGGATTTATTTATTGTTTGTATAATTGATCAGTTAAAAAAGTTGTTGTATTTTCTTTGCTGATTTGCTTGTTTCTGTGAAAATAATGGTATCATTTAAAGTAAACTGTAGTATTTATAGTATCTGTGATACTAGAATGTCATGAAACATTCACTAAAACAATTAACCAAATCATGCAATCTGTCAAAACCAGACCCAATTTCCGTAAAAACATTACTATGTAACTTATATTATTTAAACAATACTTTTGTTTCATTATTTTTTAACCATGAAAATGAATGCATTTTTTTTATTTAATCAGCTAATCTGCATATTATAATGATCTTATCGGAAAATCAATTTGTAGCTGTAAAAAATGTTCAGAAAACTCAACAAAAATGTGGAATGACAATGACCAATGAGTGCTCATTTCAGGGATCAATATTTATTATAGAAAATTCTCTTATTGGAAATCTAAATTAAGATATGAGATTTAATGAATTGACACTCAACTGTAGATAAACCATGAAGGCATAATTATTTCATTTCATATCCATTTTAAATCATAACTATAATTGTAGATTTTATATAATTACTCGATTTTTGTAAAGGGATAACACCATTATGTATGTATTTTTTATATAATCATATGATGTGATGAGCTAGTCGGTGCCCTGATGATAAGCATCACGCCTGTGCATAAAAACTGCAGTGCCACTCGGAACTCAAAAATATAAATTTACTAGCTTGTGAGGAAAAATAAACTACAAATTTTGAAAAGATTTAATTAATCAAATATTAGACCTCTGTAAAATGAAATGTTAGAATTAAACCTCTTACTCGTAAACACTCTATAAACGAATAAATGCTCTTTTTCTTTACTTTAGAGTTTAAAATGATCTGTCAAATACCAGAAAGTAGCTCACAAGTAAAAAAAAAAACAATTTTTAACTTAATTGCAGACAATTAAAATGCGTACTTGTTTCAATTAAACACAATTAAAATTCAGTTTAGCTTAGTTTATGTATATGTTGTCATCATTTATAGATTCTTTTTAAGATTTCAGATTATTTATGATTTTTTCTCGACTTTGAGATCAGGTGTTCACGAAACTGATTGCAATGCGACAGGAGAAATTTCCATACTAACTATGCACATAAACTGCGTATTCAAACTGTCAAATCCATACAAATTTTTGTTTCTATATGTTGCAATCGAGTTACGTGGTCGCTCAGCAGTTCATAAAGTCTCACTTACTAGTAATATTGCAGAAAAGTCCTACTGATTAGTGACTACGGTCGAAGTCGCGGGCACTAGCTAGTAGAATAGATAAATGTAATATTACTATGCGTAATGGTGTTATTCATTTAAATTGGAGTGTTCAACTCTGAATATATAATTTTAAATTTAGACCATTTTTATATAAAGTTTTTCTACTCGTTTAGATGATTACTAGGTTAAGGTATTCTATAACTGTATATTGTAAAATTAATATTACATCTATGATTTGTGTTGTTTGTGATAGTGATGCTACACAATCAAAAATATCTGCGTCCTTCTCTTTTCCCGTTGATAAGAAGAGTACAGCAATATTTTAAGTTGGGCTAGCTATACAAAATCTTCATCCATAAGTATCCATACTAAACTGATAATTAGGTATTCAATATTCATTTATTAATTGATACTGGTGCTTATTACGTTGACAGCAAAACTAAAATGTAGCTATCACTATCCTTTTCGTTTTGATACGAAAAGAAAAGGATAGGAATAACTTAATTCTACACAAAATGTAACCTAAATAATAACTCAGTTTTATATAACAAAATTAAATATCAAATAGGTATATCAGTAGAAGAGGTTGGACTTTTGACATTTTTTAGTGTCTGGAGTTGTAATCAATTCAAGGAACTAACTTATCTTTTTTGTAGATGAAATGTATCCCACATTTTATCTGCGAACAAGTATTGTAAAAATCAATTGTAATTTTGTATTTATTGTATGAAACAAACAATGCAAATCTAGATCCATGAATGACTGAGTGAATGTATTAATCAAGATTGCGGATTTCAATTCTACTTATGAATTTGCAGGTTAAAGTACAATTTGACAATTGAAACATATTCCTAGGTAATTGAAAGTAAATATGAGGTATATGAAAAACATTTACCAATTTGCTCATAGCCAAGTGCCGCAGGGATATCAGAATGTGCGCTTGCTTCCTTATAATTCCTACTCTATAACCATTGCCAAATTGAACTTTACTGCATCGAAATTAACGCCTGATTTACGAACGGTACAGCTTAGTTTTACATTATTATCATAATAAACCAGTGCTGTACCAATTTTATCATAAGTTAAGTAATCAAGGATTGTGATATAGAATAACTCTTTGCAAGCCTTAAGTACATCTATGTAGTGCCAATAAGGTACAAATTGTAGTTTTTAACAATCTTTATTCTCTTGTTATTTTGGCACAACGTTGGTTTGAAACTTTACCGCTCTGAACATGGCGAGGATGACTGCATTTTTCGTGCAACGGTTTAAAAAGGTCGTATGTACAGTACACGCGTAATTTCAAAGCCGCAAAGTTTAGATTGCAACACTGCAGATAATGTACGGAGATATTGAGAGATTCTTGAAGTTCGAACTTAATAACAAATGAATGGTGAACTACTTTTTAATGAAATGATCAAGATCTGGTCAAGTACCATTTCTATAATAATTAATCATTTATTAAACGATAACTAAAACATATTTCTGTCATTTAAAAAAATGGCCAATGGTCTAGCTCCAGTCAATATAAGCATACAATATGTTGTACAAAATGTAATCTTCGGAAATAAAATAAAAATTTACAGTATTTACTATTGCTGTCCTTATTTTTGCGATTTATATGAAAGGGGCAGCAATATAGTTAGATTTACACAAGGATTTTGCAAAACAGATTCGAAATTTAATCTATCTTTGAATGGCGTTGTACGGTCAACCACAACAGTTTTTAAACATTTCCGTTATGATCTATGAGATGTGTAGGCTTGTCATTGTTACTACTAAGCGACGAGCTAATCGTTCCTCTAACAGTGCACAAAAAACGCCTTTTTGTGATACTCGGCTAAGGTTCATAGATTTAAAGTGGTTTCAAGTTGTGCAAATAGAATGGGAGTTAGCTATTGCTAGATGTAGATAAATAGATATTTTGTAATGGAAATATTTTCTAAATTGGTAGAACAATGGAGGATTAAACCCGTATTATATTTTTACCAAAGCAGTTTAAATTTTCAAAATACTGGCAGCATTGCATTCGGATGATTAAAAAGAAACGGTCAAAGTTAATCACAATTTTATAAAAGAAATATTGTTACTGTAAATGCGGTTCGTTCAGTCTTATTTTGCATGAAGCTTTTCTCGTTAAAACAAAAAGAAAGAAATAATCTATAATATTTCTCGGAACGTTGAATAGAATATTTTTACATTACGACGGAATTTGACCATGCGTTTATTCAGTAGCTTAATATTTATTTTTATAATTTATAATTTGAACTCTAGTTACGAATGTTTGTTTTAATTTTAGGAGTATAATTCTGGTTTCTAAAAGTTATTGATATAAGGAATAAAGTTTTAGTGTAGTTAATATTGACTTTGAACAAAATCTACATTTCTGTGCCAATTTGACTTATTGTTTGCTGTACTTATATAAAATGTAAAATGTTTTGCCAAAATTTTACAATTAAAGTATTTTGTCCCGTAAAGGTGCGCAGCGCAAGTGTTTAAAAAATAACCGCACTTTTTACGATATATTTTGAGTGATATTAAGGCTCAATTTACAGTAATATTTCAACAAAACTGCCACTTTTTTGCACGGTTGCATTTTTTCTTACAGCTGTAAAAATCTATTAACTTCAAACTTGACATCAATGCCCGTACATGCGCCCGGTAAATAATGCACATCGAGATAATCACCATTGTAGAGCGGCGTCTTTGTCACTCACATGGAGATATTCGGCTTCGTAGAGCGTTGTCTCTTTCGCTCGATGTGCTTTATTTATGAGCCGTGCATCGAGGTAAAGGTAAATATTCGGCTAGTGTTGACTTCATAGCACGTCGTCTCTGTCACTCGGAGAGACATAATCGGCTTTGTAGAGCGTCCTCTCTTTCACTCGGGACTAATGTGACGTTTTGACTCTTAGGACCGTATTAACAAAACGATGCTCAGTCATCGATCGGTGCTCAAGCAGAGATTTCATTCACTAATTGATCACTTTATGAATGAAATCTGTGCTAGAGCACCGATCGATGACCGAGCATCGTTCTGTAATACAGACCTTTGCTCTGTGTGTGATTATTTACCGCCAATACATTTCGTGACAGCGGAATGGAATGCAATTGTGAATAGAAACATAAATAGCAATGAACTTATCCCTCGTGCGTTCGGGTAAGTAAAACTTAAAAACTGTAAAACTTTATTGACAGGCAGGTGGGCACTCCTTTCGCTTCCATTCCGTTCTACGGTAATCTAAATTGAGCCTTATTTTATAATATTTAATTATCTCTGTATGTTATGTATGACTCGCATTGTAACACAATAGTGTTAAGGTGCTACAATTCTTAGGCTTCGTAATTATAAAGAATCCATGAAATGCTGTATTTATAAAAAAATTACCTTCGCCGATATTCTTACGAGTTTCTAAGTTAATAAGAAGAATGGATTATTACCGAAATCTGGAAACTGGCCGATCCTACTGTTTGGGAAATCGGGGTTTTCCCCCCAACTCCTCATCGGCGGCATTCAAAGTAAGTTTGAAATTCGAGAATAATTCAGAAGTATCACCTAGTGAAATTACAGAATAATGCAGCATATAAATCTACCTTAACTCACGAACAAAAAGAGCATTCGAAAAGTCAAATGAGCGAGAAGGCCCTTGTTACTAGGGTATTCAGACCCACAACAAACAAATCCTTCAATGTAAATATTGTAAATTGAGCTAAAAAGGGAGATAGTGTCATTTCTGTCACTTTACATTGGACGTTATGTCGCTTTAGTGCGACAGAGATAACGGTCTAGGAAGCCGATTTTCTCCCTCGTTAGTTCGATGACTATTATTTTATCTGTAGTTTCTGCGATATCTCGCTCTTTATCTTTTAATGGCAAAAATACAAAGTTAATTATCATATAATTATAATTTACACTTACCTTCATTAAAATAGCGTAGGTATGCGTGTGTGTAACACGTATGTATAACCATTGAACTCTCTTAGTTGTGTTTAAGTTATAGGTATTTTAGTTCGTAATTATTATTATTTTAACCGAAAATATTAAAATATTGTTGAAATTATGGCTTTTATTGGATTTTGGAGTATAGAATAGAATAGGAAAAATATTGCGTATACCAACTTGAAATAGAACTAGGCATTACTAAAATAGGTAGCACAATGGGTGGACTTATCACAAAAAGTGAACTCTTCCAGGCAACCTTTGGATGGATAGTATTACAATAGAAGTCAGCGGTGCGCAATATGAACAAAAAAGACTCGTTTTTTTGAGGAGGTAGCTTACATAGTAAGTCCATACCTAAAAAACTTTTTTAGTTTGGCTCCACGTTTTTGTGTATTTAGCCATAAAAAACTTATCTACCTATATCCAGAGAATATGAGCTGTGACGCAAGGCGAGTTCTCCGCGAGTGGCTATTTTACTGGTGGTGGAATATTAAGGGGTTATTCCCAACCAGCCGCGACCCCACTGTTGGCAGTTGCCACAACTTTTGGCGCTGGCGAGGCGAATGGATGTTGAAAGTTGTTGGTTCACATAGATCTCCATTGCCAACATAACAAAGTTAAAAAATGGTATTATCATGTTGGTATGTCCGGTAAAATGAAATTAATTGTCAAGATGGCAACATTAAACAAAGCAAAAACTAAGTTATACCGGGTGTTTTAGCGGGAAAGCGAAAAAGATCGCATTTTGATGAAACAGGGAAAGATTGGAACGAGAATCGAGTACCTATTAAACATTATCATAATGTTTACTGTTCAACCTTCAGTCATCCAGAATAATACATACGTACCTATAAATTAGCATTAAAAATGTAATAAGTAAATATACTTACCTACAATGTTCGTCGATTTCTCACGCTCTTTTATAGAGGAAATCCATAGCCTTAGGTACTTTGGTGCAAGAATTCAATAATTACACAATTCATTGAAATATCGGACATGATACGGTAGATCGCCGAGACGATAAAGTTTGTTTGTAAATGCTAACACCAACCTGTTATAAAATTAGCATTTATAACTCTTACAATATGCCTTCGAGAACGACCGATAATTATTCATGCTAAAGATGTTGTAATATAAATTTGTAAATGTCTGGCTGTTTGTTGGTGGATTTTAAGAATAATAAAACAATATAAATAAATTTTATTGTTGTTGGTAAGCGCACGCACCACTGATGCACTTGCGTGATGAACATAGATGTATGTTCTTTGTCTGGGTGTTATATTGTATTCTATGTAAGTATTTACAAACAAAAGTATCTAAGTATTATATCAGTTATCTGGTTCCCATAGTACAAGCTTTGCTTAGTTTGGAGCTGGATGGCGCTGTGTGAAATGTGTACAAATATTTATTTATTTGCTTGATAATTGATGAATTGATATGGTTATCATTCGGCTTAAAATAGTGGTAACTATATCCCCGAGGATGGAATCAAAAACTCCGATTGTTACTTAACAACGTTAACTTACTACCTACCTACTATCATCATGAAGGCAATTATTTTAGCAATATATTTTGGTATAATAGTTACATGCAGATGTGTTTTATTGTAGATATTTAAATTATATCGTTTCTATCCATTTAACAGAATCGTACTTTTATTTCTCCATCCCAGTTCATGCTTACAATCCACCGCTCGCCAATATTTCTAATGTCTGTTTGTACTAAAATTTGACCGCTTCTAAGTTCGCACTTATTCCTTTTGTGAGCTGTGACATACCAAAATGAATTACAGTAGGTCAATAGAGCGTTAAAATCGAACTTAAGTGTTGTCTAACTTTAGTACAGACAGGCATAAGCACAATATAATACAAGCATCTCCGCATCATTAAACTAGTCAATCTATTGCATTAAAATTACGGAAAACTAGTTTTACCACCACCAGTCTTACCTATTTACTTATACTTTAGTTCATAACAAGTCGCGATTGAAACAAGGTGCGTGACAAGATCGATTCTTCGCGCAAATTTTGATTTTTACATAACTTTTAGATACTTAGTTTAATAATTATGTCGGGCTTAGAGAACTTGAGTGAGAACGACCGAGCGGTGTTACGGAGTATCTTCGATCCAACTGTGACCATTGGTGATATAGTGGATGAGGGAGACACTTTTACTGAAGAGGATGACAGTAAGCTTATCTTTAGTCTTCTAATTTAGCTAACAGCTTTATTGGATAGAAATGTGTTTTTTCTGCCTCTGATTATTATTCTTTTCCGCGTGAGGAGCGAGTTTGTAATATTATGGATATCTTCGCTCCATATACTCAAGGAGACGTAGAAAATTATGATTTAAGATATAATTTATGATGCACTTAATAAGTAGTGGTATAACTTAATAACTGTTTGTTGCATTAGTGGGTAAAAACAGTTCATCACAGAACCGGTAACCGAAGGGGAAGATTGGTTCTCGAGTGGCGACCACGAACCGGAATACGCAGCGAAGCTAGGTGAACTGACGTCCGATGCTCTAGTCAAATCCACAGGGGGACGTTGGACTCAAGAGGCAAGCAGCTGATCATAGTGGTGGCTATAGGGGAGGCTTATGTTCAGCCGTGGAGTCTTCAGGCTGTTGATGATCGTTATAGACTGGCCCGATAGCTCAGTCGGTAGTAACCCTGCCTTCTGAACTGTGGGTTGTGGGTTGGAATCCCACCCAGGACAAATATTTGTGTGATGAACATAGGTATTGGTTCTGTGTCTGGGTATTATATTCTATATATGTATTTACAAACAAAAAGTATCTAAGTATTGTATCAGTTATCTGGTTCCCATAGTACAAGCTTTGCTTAGTTTGGGGCTAGATTATGTGAGATGTCATAAAAAAATATAGGTCGCGCAAAACTTTATGAGCTCTCGGAAGTTAGCGTGGTTGGCTGCGCAGTACGCATATTATAGTTATTGTATGGCCGCTTTTACAATGCACTCAACTGTACGCAGCGCATGCGCAGTTTGGGCCTAGGGCTTAACTTCCGAGAGCACATAAAGTTTTGCACGAGCCAGGACCTAAATTATAGATACAAATTTTCATCTAAATTCGTACCTCTATCCTTTTCGTGCTGTGTGATAAAATATGTACCTATAAGGAATTTTTTGAAATAGTAATTTCAGAAAACTCACAAATATAACGATCTTTTCGTTATGTAGTTACTTATAACGATTTTTAGTAGATAGGTTACTAGTCGTAGGTATAATCGTCGATAGCGTGGCTTAACACTGAGTTTGTTCACCAGGTTCTAGCGCAGAGTCCAAAGAGTCGATCTCACTATGTGCTCAAGGGGTACTGCTTGCAGAGGCTGGCCAACTTGACGAGGCACTCCGAGCTATGAACCAGGGCGTGGATGCCGCGCCCGAGCGCCCAGAGGCGTACAACGATAGAGCTCAGCTGTTGAGACTGATGGGGAAAGATGAAGGTAAAATCTTTGGAAGTTAATTTTCGTTACGCACGCTTGACTTGAAGAGTAAGTTGGTGGATGTGCGACGAGGCGAATGGAAGTTGAAAGTTTTTTGTTAACGTAGATCTCCAATATCAACACAGCAAAGTAAAAATTACTTTGAAAAAATTACTTATTATTATGTATATTCGGTAAAATGATAATTTATAATTGTCAAGATGGCTACATTAACATTAAACAAAGCAAAAACAAAGTTATATCGGACGATAGATGGAGCTAAAGAAGTTTTACTTCAGTCGTGTGGCCACACTCGTTTTTTTATGTGTAAAATTATCTAATTACAACATAATTAGGCATCCCTGTTACAATATATTAGTTTGCCACCTACCTAATTAGGTAGTTCTATGAAGCTAACCATTTGTGTTTAATGGCCTTTTATGTCCAATCAAACTCATACGAAATATGTCGAGGAAATCCGAGGATAAACTTACTATTCTCGAATTTCATGCACTAGATGACAAATGAAACTTACTGCACTAACCTAATTTTTCATTAGCTTATTACGTTACCTACTTAACTTTTTTTTCTACCTAATCTGTGACTTATAATGCAGGTATATGTAGGTACTTAATTTCACCAGCATGCCCGTCTGTACTAAAGTTTGACAGCTCTTAAGTTCGTGCTTATCTAAATATATATAACTCAAAGGTGACTGACACTGAATGACAGACATAGTGATCTATCAACGCACAGCCCAAACCACTTCATGGATCGGGCTGAAATTTGGCTTGCAGGTAGATGTTATGACGTAGGCATCCGCTAAGAAAGGATTTTTCGAAATTCCACCTTTAAGAGGGTGAAATGGGTGGTTGAATTATTTTCCCATAGGCCACGCCGCGGGCGAAGCTGCGGGCAGAAGCTTGTCTCCCTATACAGCCCCGGTTTACGTTTGCCAAACTCGTGTAAACTCAACATGCCAAATACTGTACGCTCATTGGTTGAGACAGCCGATGATCAACAGCCAACCAATGAGCGCTCAGTATTTGGTCTGCCAAGTTGTTATATACGAGAAACCAGGAGAAAGTAACGTATTAGCTAATTAGTATTTAAATAGACTTTAGTACAGACACAAAAAGTTTTATTTTTTTATGTTATTTCGTGTACATCATTGGCAGTCTTTTTAATTTTCTCAGATGCTATCTCTGACATCGAACGGGCTCTCGCTCTCACGAAAGGCAAGCGTACCCGCGCGCGTTCGCTAGCTCTCTGCCAACACGGTGTCTTGCTGAGGAAGCGAGGTGCCAACGACGAAGCGAGGGCAGCGTTCACGGAGGCAGCTAAGCTGGGCAGTGGGTTCGCTAAAAAACAGGTTTGTGAACACAAATAATATAAAAACAAGTGTGCTTTAGACCACACGACTGAAGTAAAACTTCTTTAGTTTAGCTCCATCTATCGGCCGGTATAACTTTGCCTTTTTGCTTTGTTTAATGTTAATGTCACCATCTTGATCATTGTAAATTGTCATTTTACCGGACATACCAACATATTAATAAGTACAAATTTTTACTTTTTTTTTGTTTGGTTTTGGCTCCACACTTTTATGTATTTAGCCAGTGCCAAGTAATGAAATTTTCAAGTTAAGTTATATTATACATATGTATGTTGTATGTGTCAAGTCAAGTCACAGTCCAAGTCATCAAGTTAAGTCATAGTGTAGTCTAATCAAGTCATACTCCTAGTAAAGTGGTGGCAACTTTACCAGAAGCTTCTATGGAGTTTTGGAAACAAATACAAACAAAACAAAAAGTAGAATACTAACTAATAGTCAGCGAGGGTGGCTTCAGTGGCAAATTGTGCGCCAATGCGACGCATGCATGTTCAGATCCCGTTCTGCTTTGCACCAATAACTTCTCAAGTTTTGTGCGGAATTTGCACTATCACATCTTTTCACATCGGAGAAGGAAAACTTATGGAATAGAACAAGTAACAAACGCAACACGTAAAAAACTGACTTCAGACTTATATGGTTTTCTCATGGATGCCGTTGTCAGAACTGGACCAAATTGAAATGGGACCACACGGGAAGCACTAGATTTCAAATAAAAATAGAATCATCAAAATCGGTTCACCCAGTCCAATGTTCCGAGGGAAGAAACATAAAAAACAGTCGAATTGAGTACCTCTTCCATATTTTAAGTCGGTTATAAATTCAAGCAGTAAATCGCACTAGGCCATCGTGGTGGCTAAAGCTTACACTCTTTCCATGTCAGAAAAGGCCCATGTCCCAGCAGTGGGAATCTCTCTATCTCTTTAAACAAATTCAAAGGTGTAACCTATTAGGTACTTGGCACTTTTCGTTTACAGGTGACTTTTTTCTTTCAGGTGGTTGAGCTAAACCCGTACGCAGCTCTCTGCAACCAAATGCTGAGCCAAGTTATGAGAGGCGAAACTGAGATCAAATTGTGAAATCAAAATGTGAATTCTTTCTAACTTAGATATACTCCGCTTCGGCCACGTACACAACCCTTCGTAACCAGTTGCGATCGAAGACTTTTGTCCTTGTATACGAAACCAGTTTGCAGTGAATTCCGCCATAATACGAATTCCACATCTCGAGTGAATTGAACTAGTTACACATAATTTGGAGTTAGTTATTACCAAGATGTGGTAAATAGTCTTCTTTGGTAGGTAGATACTTTGTTTTTTTTTTTAGTAGACTGTGGCACAGAATAACTAATTGTAGGCACTAGCAATTTTACGAATTTCGCTCAAAAGCTAAGTATTCTTATTCAGCGAGGTAATTCTGCGATTATTCTGGGAACCTTGCCACGCGGTTGCGAGTTGGATGGGGTATTTATATTAATAATAATATGTGTCGACATTTCACACAGTGCCATCTAGCCCCTAACTAAGCAAAGCTCGTACTATGGGAACCAGATAAATAATACAATACTTAGACACTTTTTGTTTGTAAATACATACATAGAATACAATATAACACCCAGACACAGAATCAACATCGATGTTCATCGCACAAATGTTTTTCCTGGGTGGGAATCGAACCCACAACCCATAGTACAGAAGGCAGAGCTACTATCAACTGAACTATCGGGCCAGTCAATAATGTAATAATGTTTTAGCTGTAACTTTTCATTTTTATTCACTTTTTGTTTTATTAAAATTTACGCCTTTACAAATGATTAAAATGTTAAATTACTTACTCGAAGAAAAATATATATAAAACTATAAATCTGTCGGTAGGTGTTACCTAAGTTTATTGTGAGGGTAATTGTAAATAAAAAGCAAACAAAATCTAATGGATTAGAAATGTATATTGTTGAGTACAATCGACATTCACATTCGGAAATCCATACAACCAACCACAGATCGGACAGATCTAACCAACAAGTGCTAACGCCCCGGAAATTATTAAAAATGACAATTTTACATTTTGAAAATGACAAATATAATGCTACTAATCGAGTAATAGAAATACTGTTAACTACGCTATCGATATTAATTAATATTAAATATAGAATATTCAATAAAATCTCATAAAATGATTGTGTGCAGAAATCTTCTGGAATTTATATTTATGGAGAAAATGCTTCGGTAGTGAATGAATTTCCACACACAACCGTGATCTTAAATTGGTTAAAATTCAAAAAATCGATATTAACATTAAATATAATTCTAGTGAGTTGCTAAACTGAGAGTGCACTTAGAAAAGTTTTCGCTGCGTAAAGCCGAATACGATCTACAATAATTTATTTGGTCCTTGCAAATCATGTACTATTTAAATGCAAACATGTCAAATCGACACAACCCGTGTATATTCAGCTATACGCTTTTGGGAAAACTTTTCGTCAATGTAAAAGAGTTTTCCTAGATTTTATAGTAACCATAGACAAATAAACTATTGTCTATGATATTACAACTGAAGTAAATAAAATGAAATAATATAAAAACTGTACGTTTTGGCACATTCGAATATAAAACAATCGTTTTGTTGTATAAATAAAAAACCCAATAAATAATGTAGTGGGAAAACTCTTGTACATAATTAAAATTCCGCGAAGATGATTATCACAGAGTCACAAACATTTGCAAGGTGTAAAGCCTTCTTATTAAAAATAAGTTGGAAATCGTGTTTTGTTGCACCTTAAATTGATTGGAAGTTTATTATTATGTGGTAGTGATTATTGCAAGTAAATTTCAAGTTTAAGTAGGTACACATCTATTATTCATAGATTAACAGTAACTGTAGGTAATATTATACATAGATAGTGTCTAATACACCGTGGAATTGCATTAGATATTTCCCTGAACTTTATGGACGCAGTCCATGCTATAAAACAAATTTAAAAAGGAATCTATATAATAATACCTAAAACTAGGTATTATCAAATTAGTCCAACAAAACAAACACAACAAAATTCATGCGACATTGTCCAAGCTCTTAAGACGCGATTCCATTAGGCAAGCAGAAAATTGCATGCAACTTGAAAAACCTGCTTACTCGTACAAACTACAACTTGCATATAGGTAGTTTGAACTTGTACAGCCTCTGTTTTTCTTAAATCATAAATTATTATCTCACAAATGACTCGACAAGCCGCACCGCCCACAGCAGCACGTATTCTAACCATGATTTCCTACTCAGTAGTTGAACATCTTTGTTTCCAATGCAAGCAATTTGTACACAAATGTGACGTTATACTTGCATGCAAGACTTGCCAAATTGAGTCGCGCCCTTATGGAGGGAAAAATTGGGATTTTTTGCTTTAGCAAAGATAAGAAGAAAGCCACGCCCGTGTTCTATTGCCACTCCGGGAGACTAGGGTTCAGGGCGGCGGCGCAGGTGTTTGTGTTAGCTACGAAATGGCTAATTAGCCGTTAAAAAAGGAAAAATAAAAAAAGAAATGCCCCAAAAGCAATTTCTTTTTTTTATTGATATATTCTATAGCATGGATTGATTAGGTACCGTGTATACATTTCAGAAAAATATTTAATTAAATTCCACGTTGTATAATAAATATACGGATTCGCTAGACATGCTAACTGTCGCTAAATACTTTCGTTTACAAATATCTGCTCTTACAACTTTGTAAGTTAGGTGATGCTATAACAGCATTGTTAGAAAGTTAGCAACAATTATTGATTATAAATAAATGAGTTCATTAAAATATTCGGGTAAATGAAATGAGTAGGTACCACTAATGTATGAAAAATATTTACATATTTTGGCACAGGTGACGGTGAAACTAGAAACATCGTCAATTTTTAAATATTAAAATATCATAATAAACAGTATTCTAAAGACCTGTATTAACTACGGGCTTAATCTATACGAAAAGGTGAATTTTAGGCCTATTTTTTATGAAATTGCAGATACAGGGTAACATCTCAATTTAGGGGTATTATAATTAAAATGTATGAAAATCTGTATGATTATTATAATTGATATCTTTATGGCTAATGTAGTTGATATCTTAAACGAAGTAAAAATTGCCTTTGCAAAATGAATTTTATTTACATCGGATATAAGTGTCAGATTTATCAATAGACCCGCAAGTTTTTACCATTTTAATAATGAACAGCTATTTTAATGTATTTTATTTTCGACTAAGCCTCATCAGACAGTACAATATGATTGCGATTCATTCCAAAAGATTCGCTATTAAAAGAGAATAAATAAAATCATAGATAAATGTAAAGAAACACAAGTAATGGAAATAGCAACCTAATGCCCGTCTATACCTACTATTGTTCGACATAATATATCTTAAGTTCGCACTTATCCCTCTATAACATACCTACTGCAACGCATTTAGGTATGTTGAAATGTTGGGAGGAGCCACAGATTCCTGAAATACAGTTTAAAAACTAGTTCGGGAATCTATTGATTCATTAAAATAATAGTGTCGATTCTGTCGCATACTCTAAAGCTAAACGAAATTAACATATTTCCGTCTATGTCATTTCCCTTTATCAGAAGAGTACCGCGATACTTTAAGTTTACTTTAGTTTTAGAGAATGCAACACAGAATCGACACCAATGTAATGATATTTATGACAATAAACACGTTTTTTTTTGTATTTAAATAAGTCCGAGCTTAGGAGCTGTTAAACTTTAGTACAAACGGGCATAATTCTAACATCTTATTGCTACGCTAAAGTAATTTCATATTAAAAACTAATTCTCACTGAACACGTACAATTATTATTTTTATATGATAACACTATTTTAATCAAGGATTAAAAATACTCATTAGAATTCACAGCGTTTAAATTAATACTAAGCGAAGCATTATGCGTGGTGGGTGTGAAAAGCAAACAACCAAACAAGTTTATCAATTGACCGGAGAGCTAAAACGAATAAATTGTATATAAAAATTTCCATCTTTTCAATGCCACTTCCCTAATTTCTCTTTTTACTTGCGTGTTGTATAGGTCATTTCTAGTCGAAGTTTTTCGTGATGACTTTTTTGACGTTTTGGTATGGTTCGAAATTCAATGATTCATCGTTGGTCGTGAATTAGAAAGGTCACAAGCCCGATTAGCTGTAATTTTTTTTTAAATTTAGTGATAAGTTTAGTTAAGTTATAAGTGTAGGTATAGACTAAGGTTTTGGTCTAGCCCACCGTACGTACACTAAACTGAATTGGAAAGGTTTCGATTACAATATACACTTTTTTATCCTACATCTAAATTCATGATGAATGAAAAAGAGCCTTTCAGATTAATTGTAAATCGGGCTGCAGGTCTTGATTATTGGAATCATTTTTAGACGAGCAAAATTAGTAGAAAGGTGCAGGATAAGTTAATCTCCGATGGCGTCGCTGGTGTTGCAAGTTAATTAAAAAATTCAGATTTAAAGAAAAAAAAAACAGTCTATCATCATCAATCCGGTTTACATTTTTTTCCTCTTATCTGTGGGATTAACTGAGCAATGGTTCCCCACTTCTTCGTTATTTCATTTTTATCCAATGTCTTACCGAGATATTACATTACATTGCAGGTCAATTCATTCCACAGGTCCGCAAGTAACGCTTATGACTTATTTACAAGTGAGATCTTAGCACAATACAGACTTAGCTAATAAGTTTTATAAACTTTTAACGCTATTTAACGATAACTGACCAAGTCAGTAGAAAACAGAATGTTAAGAGGCGTAAGCTAGCAGACACTAATATAAAGTTAGTAAATAATATTCCACAGAATGTAAAGGAAACATTTGAATTATGAAAAGGATTAAAATATTCCTATAAATTTAATATTAATGTTGATTACGCTAGGCAGGCGCTCTAAATCAAAATGATATTATTTCTAGTAGAACTATTCAATGATACAGATTATCTTATAGTTTTTTTTTACCGATATCAAGGTTATTTATGTCAATGTTAGACGTCAATAATTCAACAAAATGTTGTTTGACTTAAATCTTGTAATACTTACAGCATAAAAGAAAATCAACATTATTTGAGTCAAACATCTTTATGTGACTTTTAAAATAAGTTACATAAGAAAAAAACAATGTTTAATTACTTGCCACTGGTTAAATACACAAAAGTGTGTAGAAACAAAAAAAAACAGCGACACACAGTTGAATGTCATTTGCTAGGTTATTATGCTAAAAATAAATAACTATTATCTAGGGAACAGTGGATTCGGTGTTATATAATATATTGTGATACAACCGTAACAGAGCGTTATAATTCTCCAGCCTAACACGATCACTGGCTCATTTGCATCTGAACTTATCAAAGTATTCAGTAATTTAGATTTTAATGTCATTAATATAAAGCACGGATGAATATTTTCTAGGTACTTGTATTGCACCTAGTTTTTGCACATATTATAAACAAGTGAGCACAAGCCGATCTAATTGTCATTAAATATAAATTTATTGTAAATAAAAATGTCGTTTCCCCTATTAATAAAAAAAAAAATGGTCTGGTCGCTACTTTAATGAAGATGTCTTGAAGAAAATGCAAGTCTAAAAAAATTAAAATGAAGAAACTTCTATGAATAAAACAAACTCTGGCAAATGCACAAGACGTGCGACGCCATTACTCCTCAAAGGAAAAAAAAAGTATTCTTCAAGAAGGCTGTATGTACTCAAGTGCGTTATGCTATAAGTTATCTACACTAATATCATAAAGAGGAAAGATTTGTATTTTTTTCATGTAACGTATAAACTTAAACACTACGGGACCGATTTGCAGTAGCATTTTGATTTGAAATAGCAGTTGCTGTTTGTAAGCATTTTAAGTGTTGTTTTTATGTTACAAATTATGCTATAGCACTATGGTTTAACCTGCAGATATGTGTTAATTCAGCATATTAGCTATCTGCATTCCAAATTTCATCAAAATCAATGTAGTGATTACGAAGATAGAAGCTAACAATTCATACACACAATACATTAAAGCAGATGTTTGATTTAAGTAACTATTTTATGCTATAAATTATATTATAGCACGTAGCGGTCGTTATTTACGGAAGTAAAAGGTTAATTCATCGGTGCAAATCTAGCATTAGCTATACAGCAGGTATGAAATGAGCCAGCAATGTCCTTAAAAAATAACTTACGCCTAAAAGGATCGAAACACTATTAATACATATTAAAGTATAGCGAAACCGTGACGCCGACAAATGAGATACGGCAATACCTAACTTTTGAATATATTATTGAAACTATACGCATACAACTGATATAAGATTTAATCGTAATATGCTATAGAGTTAAAATTTAAATAATATATTCAAATTGTGTTGCCATGGGCTTATTTCGCACATTGTAGCTCGCAACCATAGAGAAACATTAGATAATGTTTTTATTACCAACCTTCAAAAGTAAATTTAACTTTTTTATCACGCTATCGAGAATTCGAATAAGTCCATGGCATTCTAAAATAAACTAAACACATTTTAATGTCATTTTATTACAATTCAATTTAGAATCAAATGCTTTCCCTTTTTTTAAATTCACAATTATTTTAATCTAGCAAGAGTTTTTACATGATTTAAATGTATTTTTAATTAGCAATATTATTAATTATGTTAGTAAGGCTATTTAGTAGACGATTACGGACAGCAAATGGCTGTTGTAAATGGCTTTTATTAATTTGTAACGATATTAGAAAGGTAAAAATCAAAAGTTACAATAATTTAAATTATACATGGTAAAAATAAAAAATGCAAATAAAATACTCCCAGAAAACCATGGCACGTAAATTATCTAAAAATGAATAGTACTTATTGTAATATCTTTGGTTAAGTTTATTTTTTTTTATCTAATATCGCTACAAATTTAAATCGAATTAAAGATACACACATACAAACATGAAAATAAACACTCACACAACCTCACGCACTCACAATCAAGCTCATACGAATAACACATGATTAGATCATACACGAAAATGCAATCATAATAAACTAAAGCTTAAAATTAAACTAACGCAATAGACAATGAAAACTTAATCACAAACTTTTAGCAGTATACCTTAAAATCTACAAAAAAACATGGGTGTTATTCACGCCCAAAAATAATAATTTACTAGCTATATAAATTAGTGACGAGATTCACATAATATTCTCAGGTTATAAAACTCCGTAGGAAACATCTAAATCTTTATAATGGCCACCCACACGACACGACATTTAATAATTAATATACACAATATACAATTAACATTGATATGTAACAATAACAATTAATAATGAAAACACCACCCACACAGTATATTCGAGCTAGAGGGAGACAATCAGCTTTCGGCTTTGTAGAGCGCCGTCTCTTTCGCACGGAGAATTAACGCAGCGAAACGTCATAAATGTACTGAGTGACGACGCTCTACGAAGTCGATACTAATCAATTATCTTCTTTTGACTCGATAAGTATTACCGCCGACAATAGGCATGACGTAAGATTTTGAAATCCTCTTCCGTAATGTGGGTATACATTTACTATTTACAAAAAAACCTTTATTTCGGTAATAGACTTAATTTTAACCAAGATTAAAGCCATTTTCATAATATTTCGGCGCGAAAACAGCTCGAGGTGTCATGGCGTCGGCTCTGACGTCACTCCTAGGTGTTTACCTACACAATGACATGTTGAAAACATGTCACTGCACTACTACACACGTAGAAAAAGAATTCAAAATAACAAAATCAATCCAAATGCGTATATTCACAACAGCAAAAATATACGTGTGACGTCATGCGCTGTGATTGGCGTTTCAGTCAAAATGGCCGATCGCAGTATTTTAATGTTTTATTTTATTGAAAATCTAAGTAATCTTAATATTTTTAATAAAACTAAACCAGTGTTTCAACGTTATTTAATATAAATTTTACCCTAAAAACATTAAATCGACCATTTTTTGATACTGTCGTCATGCCTATTGCTGTACAAGAGTAGATAAATGGTGTCGATTATTTGTCTAAAACTAATATGTAAAAGTGTACCTGGCATGTTGGGTACGCTACCTACTGGTAGTGGGCTGGAGCATTTGGACTGTCTATAGGTTATGGCGGCTAGTATATAAATAAATAAATATCTGTGGACATTTCACACAGCGCCATCTAGTCCCAAACTAAGCAAAGCTTGTACTATGGGAACCACATAACTCATACAATACTTAGATACTTTTTTTGTTTGTAAATATATACATAGAATACAATATAACACCCAGACACAGAACAAACATCGATGTTCATCACACAAATGTTTCTCCTGGGTGGGGATCGAACCCACAACGCACAGTCCAGAAGGCAGGGTTACTACCAATTGAGCTATCGGGCCAGTCATATATAGATAGTCTAAATGTTTCTTTTTTTGTAGTTGGTAGTGTTTAGTAGTAGTTATTATATCATTGTGGTATTATATACTTTAAAATAATAAAGGATTTTCCAGGTAAAAAAAAAGGAAAATATCTTCGTCTTTCTCAGAAGTGTACCACAATACTTTGGGTTTAGTAAAAGATTTAAACAATCCTTAAACTAGTGTTTATGCTGTTTTGTATTGTTAAACACGCGTTAGACGTCTGTCTAAGCCTTGTTTATCTATATGTGATAGTACGCTTTAAGTTTAGAGAATGTGACAAAAAAACGACACCTTTAACTATGTATACTATATGTCAACTCCGAGTTAATCCGTGAATAAAATTCCACACATATTACGCGCGTGGCAAGATAATGTTGCACAGTATAAACAAATAATTTCCCCAAAATCTATAATTTTGACAAATTACTTTGATACGCTAATACGCCAATGAGAATTTTGATTGCATCATCTAAGTTGGTCTCATATATTATAAAATCCGGCGTACCCTTCCCACCTTACATTACTCAGTGATGCTTGTTTTAGTGTTGTTAATAATGCATCATTAAGACCTATATCCTCTTTAAATGCGCCCGGTTTGTTAGAACCGAAATTAAGAATACGTAATACATCGATAATAATAATAACCTATCTTGACATACAGCGCATACAAAATAACATAAGAACTGTGTGGTTGGCAGAACTGAATTAACTTTGAAATATGTGGCCCCAAGATTATTATGAACGCGATAGCTATGGCAATGAGATTACATTTAACTCGAAAATATGAGATATTTGTTCCAAATAAAACACACTAGCGTATGTATGTTAATGAATAATTTACATCAGATTAAATGAACAAAATAATAGCTTAGATTCAAAGAAAACTTAAGCCCAACGGCGATAGATATATAGAATATTTTAGCTTATAAAATAGAGAGCATTAACAATTATTCCAACCAATACATATTGCTTGAGAAAATTCGTTGAGATTTTAGAACTTTATTGCAGACTGCAGTGAAGTCATTGCATAAAATTTTCATATCGATTGTCGACATATGCAAGTAAAAACTGATCGGGCCATGTCGTACTGGATGGGAACACAAACGGATAATAAAAATACGGGAATGAGCAAATTCTTCACCCTCTAACCTCAATACAAGGTTCCCCTTCAAAATGAATGATTCCTAGAGGTTACACAATTAAACTTTAACAGTCGAGAATGAACGATAGCGGACGGCTGGCGCCGTGTGAGTGACAGAGACAGCCGATAGTGGGAGAGATAGCGCGCGTCGGTATCAACCGCTGAGCGAACTCCAAATAATGAGAAGATTCTTCAAATCTGGAACCAAGTTTTGATACATTAAACCAGTTTGGTAGATTATTCATTTGGTAGATTACCAATCAAATTAAAATCTGATATAACAATAATTAGTTTAAAAAATAAATAAACGTATATATATCTACTGTTACCAATCAACAGCTAGGGGGCCGTTCAAGTATTACGTAAGCACTAAGGGGGGGGGGGGGGTCTTTGCTTTGCTTATTTTGGATGACATGGAAGGTAGGGGAGTCTACATGATGATTACGTCATCGGTAGTTATTTACCTTTTTATACGAATAGCAACCCATCACATTGTCTTTGCTTAAAATACTAAACATTATAATTATAATATTTAAAAAAAACTACATTAATTGAAAGCATGAAGGGAGGGGGTAAGAGCTTTGCTTACTTTTGCTAACAAGGGGGATGGGGGGGGTAAATAATTGTAATAAATCTGCTTACGTAATACTTGAACGGCCCCTACATGGCGCACCTAATTTTTATTAGTTCTGCAACTAGCTACTAGATGGCGTACCTATAAATTCCTATAAGGTATTTCATTCTACGTGTAAATGTAGTACCTTGTCCGTTCAGACGTGTTGCACATACTCCGGGTTGAGGAAGGAGAAGCCCATGAACTCCGTCTGGTCGAGGTTCATCATGAACAGCTTGTCGGTCGGTGTCAGCTCGGTCTTCTCCTGCGTGAATGTCTTGTCGAAGTTGGACACGTCTTTGCGATGTTTCTGGAATATAGATAAGGGAAATATTGGATCTTGATTATGATCACGTGTCACCAGGGATTTTTAGAGCGTTACCAAGAACTTCACAACGTTACGGGGGCAGTTTTACAGCGTTACCCGGCAGGATTCACCGGCGATACAGGGCATGTTTTATAAAGTTACCCGGTGTGTTTAAACCGCACGGGAAAGTTCAGCTTTATCTCTACTGTCTTAGAGCGTTGCCGGGAATTTTACAGCGTTGCCAGAAATTTTACAGCGTTACCGAGAATGTAACGACCAGACAGGAATGTGAAAAGTTTATTACGATCTTAGGCTTGAACGGTGGCTGCACGTCCCGGGCCTCGACCCGCGCCCAGTCGATCCGCCGGAAGAAGGCGTGCGTGCGCACGTCCTCCTCGCCGCGCGCGCCGCAGCCGAGCCGCTTCGTCGGGTTCTTGGTCAGGAACGACTTGCAGGCGTCCTTCGCTTCCTGCAACAGGCACAGATTTGGTCGTTACATTCCATCTCCAAAGTAATTTCAAAAGTTTTAAAAGGACAAAGGAAAAAATAAGAAGCTGGACTCTAAAGTAGATTCAATGATGTACCTGAGAATTATTTCAATCTAAACCTAAACTCGGGTCCGTTTATCACGTTTTAGGAAGGCTCTACTTTTTGGATAACATTGCAGTGACTTCGAGTGGTATTTAAATATTTTTGGATTATGATTTACCTGTAAGTATTTTCGGCGTTATTTATAAACGTTTTTAAAATTTGATTAATGCTTAAAATGTCCTGTCTAGTTCTCGCTAATGTGAAATATCACAAGCGAAAACGAGACACGGAATTTAAAATTCAGTAAGCTTTCTAAGTAGAATTTTTTCACTCCCTTTGGGTTGTGTTTTCCTGCATTAACTGCTTTGATGTTATGATCATCTTGATCAGACAATACAACGCGTATTTAAAAAATACATAAATACAATAAGTAAGTTTTTTAACCGAATACTGTAAAAAGAGCGTTATTTAAAGTAATTCAGAGCAACATTACTAGGTGGTAGGACTTTTCTGCAAAGTTCGTCGCAAAGGTAGGTACCACCGCTTTGCCATTTGTTCTGCCGCCAAGCAGTAGTGTTCAAGCACTACTGTGTTCCGGTTTGAAGGGCACTGTAGCCAGTGAAATTACTGGGCAAATGAGACTATGATCTGATCTCACAGTTGAGTAATCTTATTACCAGACTGTGCTGATGTCTCAGGATGATGTGCGCAGTGCAGTGTCACGTGAAACTTTATATTTTGGAGTTCAGAGTGACATTGTTTTGTTATGGGCGGCCGTGTCGCTTAACATCAGGTGAACGACTAGCTAGTCACATCATTCACTAACATAAAAAAAACTTATTCTGTGGCCAAACTAAGGAAGGAAACTCACCTTACTCAGCGTCTTCGGGTAAGAAACATTGTTGTCAGTGATGGCAGCGAACAATTCCTCTTCATCTTCTCCGTCGAACGGCGGCTGTCCGACCAGCATCTCGTACAGTAGCACCCCATACGCCCACCAATCGACCGACTTGCCGTACGGCTGGTAGAGAATTATCTCGGGGGCTATGTAGTCTGGGGTCCCGCAGAATGTCTTTGTGGTCTTGTCACCTGGAATATTAAGTACGTGCACGGAATTTGCACCCACTCTTGCTGATGGTGATGGAAAACATCGTGTGACATGTCATTTATATCAACCCGCACTTGGCCAGCGTGGTAGATGACCTTAAAGTGTAAGTAGTAGATTCTTAAAGTGTAAAAGTGCTAAAAATAATCTATTTGCAATAAATCTTTTGCCTTTGATTCGATACCTATTACGATACGATCCCCCCAGTGATTCATTGATTCATAAATACTTATAGTGACAGCCTCTGTGGTGTGGTGGTTGAGCAAGCTGGCTCATAACCTAGAGGTGGCGGTTCCGATTCCCGCGACAGGAAAAGTATTTGTGCACAAAAAAAATTGCAAATACTTGTTGTGTAATACTGGGTTCAATAAAAAGGTGTTTTTATTGAGCTCTCGCTCGAAATGGTTTTTGAATTTCAGTATGTTACCCATTATGCTATACTAGCTTCTGCCCGCTGCTTCGCTCGCGTGGCCTATAGGAAACGAAAAATATTTTTTACCATGGATAATTCAACCACCCATTTCAACTTCGAATTTCGAAAAACTCTTTCTTAGTGGATACCTACACCCTACAAAGAACACACCCTCCGAATCTCAAGTCTCTAGGACCAGCGGTTTAGGTTGTGCATATATAAGTTAGTCAGTCAGTCAGGATTTTGAATTTTATATGTATAGATTATCATAACATTAAGGAGCCGCGAGCCACCATACCAGTAATCCCCTCCTTGCACATGCCGAAGTCCGCGATCTTGATGTGCCCATCCTGGTCCAGCAGCACGTTGTCCAGCTTCAGGTCGCGGTACACGATCCCACGCGAGTGCAGGAAGAACAGACCGATCGCTATCTCCGCTGCGTAGAAACTGGCAACACCAACACGATATATGGCAACACCAACACGATATATGAACGGTTATACGTCAGAACCGAGGCGTAGAAAGATTTTTTTTTTATGTTACCAAATGACATGACGAGCTAATCGCTCGCCTGATGTTAAAAGACACGACTGCCCATATCAGTTGCAGTGACACTTGAAACTCTAAAGAATAGTTTCGCGTGACACTGCACTGCGCACGCCATACTGAGACATCAGCACAGTCTAGCAATAAGATTACTAGACTGTGAGATTAAGTCGTAGTCTCATTTGCCCAGTAATTTAGCTACAGTGCTCTTCAAGCCGGAACACAGTAGTGCTTGCGCACTACTGCTTGGCGGCAGAATAACTGGCAAAGCGGTGGTACCTACCTAGATGAACTTTGCAGAAAGGTCCTGCCACCAATAATTCATGACATCACACAACATTAACTTTTTACTAATAGACACTCATACAAGTGAAATCACACAAAGTAGAGGGATACTAAAAATATTATGTTGCGTGACGTCATAATATAGGTCCCGACTCAGCATGCTAGTAAGGTCGTAAGCCCTTAATAACTGATTTTGGATATAAGTAAGTAAGAAGTAAGTTAAGTTTCTTTTTGGATTTAAGTTCTTAGATATAATTTCGCTTTTTTAGGTCTAGTGTAGTTTTGTATTAACTATGCACATTAATAAATGATTATGAGATTTTGGATATTAAATGACTTGATGGCATCACGAACCTCAGTACTAGAATCGTACAGATATATTTTACTATCCCTGTAGGTTAGCTAGAACGGTCGCGAATTTCCATAGGGTATTTCTTTTAAACGAGCTAATGCTATTGGTCTACCTTTGCAGCGTCACCAGATGGAAAGACAGACTTTAATGGAAGTTCCCTAGAATGTACCTACATCTAAAGGGTTATAGAAAACTCCCCGTATCCCCTGTAGAAAGAAAATATGCTTTTTCATACTTACACAGCAACCGGTTCCTTAAATTTGCCACACTGTTGTATCTGGAACATCAGATCTCCTCCGTTTACGTACTCCATCACGAAGTATAGTCGGTCCTGAAAGTTAACATATTTATTGGTAAATAGGTATCCAGCCAGCAATGCCAGTGTGGCTCAGCACTAGCCCATGCGACTTTCAAACTGACGCACCCAGGTTAAAGACTCGCTTGCCCCGCACCAATGAGCAATGAATTTTCGAGCTATTTGCAGAATTTGTACTGTGATTGAAACTTAATGGCGGCTGTGACTGCAGGGAGCCTGCATATCATTTTTGCTATCGCAGCGATTCTTCGTCTTCACAACTGCCATTAAGCTCACTCTACGGAAAAGGACAACATCGTGACGAAACCAAAATATTCAAAATTACAAAATTCGAGAACACGTGTGGTGCACCAACTGCACTTGGCCAGCGTGGTCGGTTATTGCCTACACTTTCTTCCTGTGAGAGAATGCCAGTGTTCCAGTAGTGGAAACGTATTAGGCTGATGACGATCTGACGAGGTATCAAGAATTGACAGAGAAGAATGCCTTAAGCCTAAGTACTTTGTATTGAGATGGTACGGCGACTACGTTCTCAGAATCAACAACACAGAAGGGCACAATATGACGCAAAGCACAAAGATGCAGGCAAAGCATGACGCTGCCTGACAGTTTATATTATGACGGATAGACTGACCTTGATGGGTGAGTGTAAGTAGATAAAACCTTACCATAGTCTGAAAGCAGGAATGAAGCTGGACCAGGAAAGGTGGCTTAGTGCTTAACGCCAGCACACGCTTTTCCACCATGGTGCACTCCACATCATCGTCTTGTATTATAATGTCTTTCTTCAGGATTTTGATCGCATAAAGCTCGTCAGTGCCTCGCCGTTCAGCCAGCATCACCTGTAGCGGAAGGTTGGTATCGATTTCTTGTTTATGAGGATTGCCTGATGTCAGCTGTATTAGTATTGTAGTGGATACTAAAGATAGCCGAATATAAACGGTATCAAAAGTGGCAATATCCTTTTGTATAGTTAATACCGCAAACTTTACAACAAGAGTCGCAGTTTACTATGGTTACGTACTTATCTTAGATCTTAAGAATTGATGATTCAAGCGTAGGATGAAAGGTGGTATATCAGGTGAGTGTAGATGAAATATGCTCCACAACAGTGGCTTCAACACAATAGTCTTTTAAAAAAGGTAGAAGTGATTAGTGGTGGCTGATAGTGATCGACCTCTTTAAAAAACAAATAGGACAAGCTACATAAAACGGTTTAAACAAGCGACAGCCCTTCATTGAATTCTAAGAATTACATTCAAAGTGATACTTATTCTAAATTGCTATTATGCTTATAATCTTTCAGAAATTAATTGGCTAGCTGCAACTTTATTATTACAGAAGACGTCAAATGGATTACATTCATAAATTGCAAGCCAGCTGTCTCATCAAATGTATTAACCCTTCATATAGGTTTTTACATTTAGTTCGTCTGTAGTTCTAGGAACCAATTGTTTAATTTAGTCATTCTTCTTTGCAGGGTATGGAATGTACCCTTTGAAATATATATATTTTCAAGTTAATAGCAGATTTATTGTAAAAAATTCAATTGATCAAAATATTCTGATTTATTAGCATTAATCAGCTTAAGCAAAGATTTTCTCCAAAAATGTTGTATTGGTCTACAAAATTACCTGTATCGAAAGGCCCGCGGAATCACCATGAAAACGTACAACATCAGCAATTCAAAACATAAGGGCCCTTCGCATTTCCATTCGAATTGTATAAGCAAGCTAAACAATACCGGTCCTAAGATAACACTTATGTAAGCTTGCGTGGCCTATTATAACAGAGTTTTGTTTAAACCAAGGTAATCATTTCAGTTACAGCAGCAAACATTTGTTTATTTACGTACTAATGTAATATTAAATCTAATTATAATCTTTCATGGAAGTTCATACCTAATCTCCTCCTGATGAATTTTTTTTTAGGTTCAGTTACGCCTCATCATCAATGTCAACATCTAGTTGATTCCTACCCTTTATATCAGTCCTTTTGTTTTAAAGTAAACTTAGTTTAATTGGTACATTTTGGGATCGATGAGTATTCATATAATTGAATATAAAACTTACCTTGCCAAAAGATCCTTTCCCCAGCACCATGATAAAGTTAAAGTCCGATGCTCTTATGACGTCAGATGCGGCCATATTATGCGGCACTTCTCTGTCAGGCGGGGGCGCCGTTTTGCGAGCTCCAACACTGGTTGCCCTCATTTGGTTCTTCAGTTGAGCAAGGTCTGCCCCTTCTTCTGGAACGGGTACGTTGTAGAACTCGCCCTCTTCTTGAGTGAGTAGTTTGAACCACCCGTCTGCAGGTGCTTTCATAACTTCCGAGATACCGAAAGATAGAGATCCCATGAAGTCGTTGCGGGAAGTTCGGTCCCAGTCCCATATCTTAATGGATAAAAATATACATGTATCAGTACTCTGAATAAGATGTGTTAATTTTGAGACGGTTAAGCAGGAAAATTTCTTGTAAGAGAGGTTTCTGTCAACGCTACTGGTCTTACCTGGGACTATCGCTAAGAATGTTCACGCCCTAATAAATTTTAAAGTAAGAGAAAATTTCTTCCTCACCTCTATGAGTAGCCTGCGGTCCTTATCCTCAGCTTTTAAATCAAAAGTCAGGGTCTCGTTCCAAACGGGGTTCAGAGTACTCTTAATGGTCTTCGTTTTTTTCTTCACGTTGTCGGAGTCCGGAATGAGCTTCAGCTTGACATAGGGGTCCGATAGGCCATTCGGGTCCATTGGGATTAGATTGCGACCTTGCTTTACTGAAGTAAAAGGCAAAATTAATCAACATCGTCATCATCAATCATATATAAAATTTGTTATATGTAATCATACGTAAATTCAAGATTAACTTGTGGAAGCCTCACATTTTTAAAAATGATGTATCTTAAAATATAAAAAATAAAACCTTCTACGACGAGATGGTTGCCCTTGCAGGAAACGTTGAGTTGGATTCTTCCTCGCCGCTCCGTGTGGTCGCAGCCGCAGAGGTTGGGCACCGACTCTTCGCACCGCTTGTGCACGTTCATGTCGCATGCTGTGCACATTGAAAAATTAATTTCATATATGTAAGGATTCTTCGTGACAACAAAGGGTTGACTAACTGACATAATACTGCAAAAGTGGGCTCATACAAAGAGATTTTGAAGAGATTTGATGCTAATTACATTATGTGCTATATCATCCTCGGGTTCATAAAATTGTTGTGGTAATAATTATTTAACCGGGATTAGAAATATCTAAGAACAATGGCAAAGAACCGGGGCCTATCTTAAGTGGATAAATACTAATAATATATAGGTGGTGGTGGTAAATAATAGATAGGTGCTGGTATATACACACGTTATTTACAACTTAAATGTAGACAAGTACAGCTTGTGCAAATTGTTTATCTAGACATTCTAAAATGCCCAAAACTTACCTCACTGAGTTTCCTTCGAGTGCAAAGATACATACAAAGCCCAGTTACATCTAAAGTTATCAAGCTTTGAGTGACAGGTAGATAGACAGAGGGGTGCTAAACATACAAGCGTTAACAATCAAGTAACTTGCGGGATCTTGCCGAGTTAGCCAATCTTTACTTAAAGTTACCGTGTATGGTGAAATTAATAAGTTTACTACATAAGGGGGAGATAATAAGTGAGACGAGATAACTTTATGATGAAACTTGATAAAGGTTCATGTTAAATTCTACATATAAACTCGAGAGTTCTCGGCAAGCTCTTGCAAAGTGGGAGAGTAACTTTTCAATAAAAAATTGTGCCTCGCAATGGGAAGTTTCAAAGTATCTAAACAGATAAAAGGAACATGACGGTTGTATAGGTTAATAATTTTCTCCTTGGATGATTCTCTCTGAACTAAATATTGAAATAGCTTATAACAAAGGATGTTTCACTTTTATACCAAATTCACTGCTGCTATTTACGCTTACGGAACTCCATTGTCAGCAACTGTCATATTCCGTTTACTATAAGTCACAAAAAAAATCTAGTACCAATCACTACCATTACTAGTAAATAGATACTAAATAAATGTGCTCAAAATTTTATTTTATAACAAGCTAATTCTTAAAAAATTATAAAACAGAATGGAATTGAATTTTAATTTATAAGAAGAACTAAATACATAAACGGAGAACAAAAGCTAATTGAATTTGTTGAGTCAAATGCTAACTTGGAAAGGACTTGAATAGAAAGATTATTAATATTAAAATGGAATGAACCTGGAACAATATCCAATACAAATTAATCTGAGATTTCGTGCAGGCTTAATATTTAATTTTAATTCCAATACTAAATAGGAGGCATTGGGGAGACTACACATCAATGCTGCTGTGCTGAGCACAATACGTACTTTTCGTTTTGCATTTCACAATTACCTTATTTAACAATATTCAGTGATTGGGTCACGGTCTCAGTGAAAGCATTCATTTCTTCGCGTTTTGTTTCTAAAGGGAACCGGGAACTATTTTCCTCAGCTTTTTGTTATCATTCAGCTATTTTCGAAACACCGAAAGTTTTATGAGTACCTCCACATTTATATCCTTGACTTGCGAGCCCGTGAAGCAATGTGCCACAATGATCACAAAATGTTGGAGCAAGGAAAGTCCACGTGTTCCATTTGTGAGGAGCGTTCCCGGCCTTCACATTAACAAAACATTAATAATAGGTCAAAAAGGGACAAAAGTGTAAGTAAAACAATGTACATCCTATTCAAATGTTCCATAGTAGAAAAAAGACACCAAAATGATAATGAAAAAATCTAGAAAAAGTAGAATAAAACGGGCATTAGCACTAATGCACCATCACCAAAATCTGAAAAATGAAAACATAGAACAGCAAAGAAGAGCAGCACTTAAGGAGTCAAGCGTTAGTTGAAGCATTTTAGCAAATTCCGCTTGGAAGTTACTCCTGGTGTACCTTGGCATTTCAGGCCTTGGTGGAGAAGACCGTAGAGGAGAGAACCGCAGTGGTCGCAGAACGCTGGTGAGGAGTATGTATATACGCGGAAGTTGTGACGCGTGCGTGTGTCCTGTTAATACACATACAAGGATGACATCTTTGATTATCTACCTGGATGACAATCGTAGCCGGCAAAGACAAACGGTTTTTCTTTTAAAAATGTAATATCTGGCATAGTTTATTTACATTTGATCGTATTGGCTACCAGTTTAAATTTAGTTTGAACACGTGCGACGCCCATTCGATACTTGTTTTTTTTCTATTCATTATGTACATATTATGTGTAGAAATTTAACCTGTTTTTGTACTTTAATTTTAAGACAAGTTTTGAATAAATGTTTTTCTATTCTATTCTATTCTTTTTAAACATTTATCTGTTTGTCAAGCCAATTAAATCAATTCGAAAAATCGTAAAATTTTAGTTATGTGACAAATCTTAATTTGAAAATATGAATGCGCTGTTTGAATTTTCATATAAATTCATGAATTGCAAAACAACTAATTTTTGACGATAGATTAATATAAATATTTCAGACCAAAATGTTTGAAATTTAAATAAAGCTCGAAACGAAAAAGTTCTTCGACAATATTCGCAGGAAAACAACATTGCCACGCGCAAATTGAATTAATAAGGAAAAACATATTTACATGAAACGTGTTCCTTGAGAGGTACGTAACAATATACTTTCTTTGTACTTTAAGCTGCTTTGAACAAGAAAAGCCCTTACAAAGCTGATATTCAACAAGTCCACACTTGATTGTGGAACGAACTCAGGGCTAAAGTTTTGGGGCAGATTAGACTATAATTGTAATTATATTGTAAACAGGTGGTATAAATTATGATACAATGATAATTAATTTTATGAAGATCAAAGCTCCTTATATTACTTTTTCATTTATCCAGTACTAAGGAGGATCATGAAACAAAGGGTTATTGATTACTTTCTTATATTAAATTAACAATTTAATTTTTCATTACTTTCAAATTAATTTAATTTTCAGTACTTTTTATCTTAAATAATGATTTAATTTTTCATGCTTATTTAATGAGTTTAATGAGTGGTTAACACCGTCTCTGTATAACCACCAATCTCTGTCTTTTTCTTTTAATTTAGTTTGTCTTAAGTTTGCAGAGCTTTGGGTGTGCAGTGGGACCATTTGCGTTATTTGCCTTTTTAAGTTTCATTATTAGCTTTGACCCATCTCCACATTATTTATCAGATAAGAAATAAAATCTCAGTGCTTATAATTACCTTATGAAATTTAGGATAATTTAAATAAGTCTTCTGTAACTTCATAACAATTTTGATAGCTGGTTTTCAAACAGGAAAAAAGATTTACTGTTAGATTACCAGGTTATGACAAAGATTTATCTTTCATTCCAGAAAAGCAATTTGATAACGGGTTATGGAATAAGAAACTTGTATTCTATTATATTACTGGGCTATTAAAGAGTTATTTTTCCTTCCAGAAAACCAATTTGATAACTTAATATCGAATAGGACCAAATATTTACTGTTGGATTATCAAGTTTATCTATGATAAAGAATTGCTTTTATTTCCAGGGGCGCAAGTCTCGACATTTTTTGCCACGTCTTATCTAGCGACATCGGTAAATAATGCACCACAGCCTAGACGTTTCTTGCCCGTACCACTACCAGTTATGCTGCCAGTAGTAAACAAGAGTACCTAATAATTATTTCCTACTAGTTGCGCCCCGCGGTTTCACCTGCGGATAAGAAGTATTTTAATTATTTTCTCATATCATACCACGGGAAAATTTCACTTTTCCGGGATAAAATGTAGCCTATATGTTAATCCAGTGTATAAGCTTTCTTGGTACTGAATTTCATCCAAATCCATTCAGCCGTTTGAGCGTGAAGGAGTAACAAACATACACACATACAAACTTTCGCCTTTATAATATTAGTGTGATTAGTGTGATAGTGTGATGATAGTTCCTTATTTCTACCCGTTGTACAACCAGAAGTAAAATAAAATAAATGTTTTGATTTAGGTCACTGCCAGTGTCGAGAATCAAGATGAACTAATTAAAGGTTTTTTTTTCCAAATTTTGGAGACTACTTTCCATGACACGATTTAAACTTCGTAACTTAATTAACAGAACTTAGCTATTCTCATCCCTAGCTGATTTGAGAAACTTCCATATTCATGAGATAAATTAAATATTGCTTTACAAGTAAAACTGGAGTTAACCACATGGGAAATACGGTATACCAAAGCACACAATTTTCTAATTTCAAATATACCGTGATATGTTAATATATCGTACTATTTTAACAGCACCAGAAAACGCAAAACGCTGAAGCGCTCTCAGCGTGTAACGTTTTCTACTGCAATTTGCTGATTGGTATTGGTAAAGTTTTTGATACATTTTGATAAATAACTTTATAAGTAGGCCATACTAGGTGGTAGGACTTCTCTGCAAAGTTCGTCTAGGTAGGTACCCACTGCTTTGCCAGTTATTCTGCCGCCAAGCAGTAGTACGCAAGGATTGCTGTGTTCCGGTTGAAGGGCACTGTAGCTAGTGAAATTACTGGGCAAATGAGACTTTATGACCTGATCTTACAGTCTAGTAATCTTTTAATTACTAGATTGTGCTAATGTCTTAGGATGACGTGCGCAGTGCAGTGTCACGCGAAACTGTATGCTTTAGAGTTCCGAGTGACACTGCAACTGATATGGGCAACCGTGTCGCTTAACATCAGGCGAACGGTTTGCTCGTCACGTCATACTTTAACATAAAAAAGTAGCTGAGTATTATATTAGACAATTTTATATATTTAGTTTTTAATATAGCAGATATACCTAGTCTATAAACGGTAGTGGACCTATTTACTTTAATGTAATTGCATTTGAGTGCCGGTGTCACGTGTGCACGCAATATGCACCGCTGACCCTCTACGTTAATGATATTGGATGCTTATCTCGATCGTAACAACGTGGATAATATAACGAATAACTTTAGCTAATTGAAACCGTTGTAACAAGTAGCTCCTAACATGTACCAAAACAACAGTTCTACTATTTTAGTATGATCATAGATTCAGGTTCTTAAATAATATATTTTATACGAAACTAACTGCACCCCACGGTTTCACCCGCGGATAAAAAGTAGCTTATGTGTTAATTCACTATATACTTATTAAAAAAAAAAATTAAAAAATAAGGTATATATACGCGATCAAAAGTCTCCTGGTTCTAAGCTACCTCCCCACCAATTTTATATATACCATACCATATTACCAATCGGTAGATAGATAAGTACCTACTATAGATAATTAAATAATTATGGTTTAAATTGACGCTAAACGGATATCACAAACTGTTAAATCTACATAAACACCTTAAAATAAATTGAAATTAAAATGGTTAATTAACCGCAAAACCGTTAACAGTCTGAAGAAAAATGGGATTTTAATTTTGGTTAGTACACGTGTATGATAGAGACGACGAAAATAAAAACAAGATGCGCAAGTCGCCTAACTCAGTTAGCATCAATGACATTTTCAGATATTTTTAAAATAGTTATTTTGTGCTGCTATTAGTAAATCTCGCTATTTTCTCGCAACACATAATTCTCGCAGCGCGCAGCGTTTTCAATAATTCACAATTCACGGCAACTATATCCGATACTATTCCGTTGTAAAGCTTTACCACAGTCTATATGATTTTCTCGGCTGTGGTTTTACTATTCTCTTTGAGAAGCTGAGCTTTTGAACAAAATAGGTTTTGCTGTAATGTAATGTTAATTGATGCCTTGAATGAATGTATTTTCTTTCAAGCCTTAATTAATTAGCTATTATTCCAAGAATTATAATTTATATATTTCCGATAGATCTGGACCACCCTTTGGCTACGACTTTAATGGTTACTGTTTTTGTATCAAAACATTGGCACGGTCTGTGACGTGATCAACGGCAGCCGCGTAGAACGCATCCAGAGCTTAAGAGAGCGTTACAGGCGCATAGATCGCGTTATAGGAGCGTAGATCGCGTTCTAGGAGCGTAGACCGTGTTACAGACGCGTAGATCGCGTTACAGGCGCGTAGATCGCGTTACAGGCATATAGATCGCGTTATAGGAGTGTAGATCGTGTAACAGGAGCGAAAATCGCGTTACAGGAGCGTAGATCGCGTTACAGGAGCGTAGATCGCGTTACAGGCGCGTACATCGCGTTACAGGCGCGTACATCGCGTTACAGGCGCGTACATCGCGTTACCGGAGCGTACATCGCGTTACAGGCGCGTACATCGCGTTACAGGCGCGTACATCGCGTTACAAGCGCGTACATCGCGTTACAGGCGCGTACATCGCGTTACAGGCGCGTACATCGCGTTACAGGCGTGTACATCGAGTTACAGGCGCGTACATCGCGTTACAGGCGCGTACATCGCGTTACCGGAGCGTACATCGCGTTACAGGCGCGTACATCGCGTTACAGGCGCGTACATCGCGTTACAGGCTCGTACATCACGTTACAGGCGCATAGATCGCGTTACAGGCGTGTACATCGCGTTACAGGCGCGTACATCGCGTCACAACTGCGTATACTTACCTAATATTATTTTTTATAGTAAATTGATAACGAAGGGAATGAGTAGTGAAATACTTACGTCTGAATCGGCCCCTTTGTCTGCGCCGGGACATGTGAAGGTAACGTATTCGTGGCATCTCTTGTGGACTACGAAACTGCACACTGTAACAATAAAAAACGAGTGTGCTTTAAAACACACAACTGAAGTAAAACTTCCTTAGTTTAGCTCCATCTATTGGTTGTCCTTATCCTTTGTTTTTGCTTTGTTTAATATTAATGTCGCCATCTTGACAATTGTACATTTTCATTTTACCGGAAATACCAACATAATAATTTTTTTTTAAATAACTTTGTTATGTTGACAATGGAGATCTACGTTAACCAAAAACTTTCAATTTCCGTTCGCTTCGCCAGCTTACTCCCCATGTTAAGCGTGCGTAAAAGTTTTACTGCAATAAGTATAAATCTGCTTTATTCATCGAATTTAAAGTATGCTCAGAATCAAATCAACATTCTTCCACTATTGCATCGTTTCTTAAACGCCTAACGTCAGTCAGCTCGCAAGCAAACCGCGGCTCGTTCACCTCATCATTTTGAATTAACCTACAACATTTTGAATTAATTACCTATAACTCCACACACACCAACAATACCTTATAACTCGTCCTCTCTCGAAATCGTTTATTCTCGTAAGAAATTTCAATTTTGCCGACCAAAGTATTCATTATATTGATCTTGATAATGTCAAAAATCAACATTTCATTAATATCGGTTCAGCCGTTTTGTCGTGAAGCCGACAAATATAAAGAGACAAAGTTTAACTTTGAACCGTTGAATTTGCTATTCAATAGAAGTTCACTGACCTTGACACTGGAATCCTTGTTTTCCGAATCCCCTGAAACAAACAAAAATAAGTAAGATTCATAATATATTACATTTTTAACCAATTTCAAAAATGGAGGAGGTTCTCAATTCTACTGTATTTTTTTAATGTTTGTTACCTCAGAACTTTCGAGTGGGTGAACCGATTTTGATGATCACAATTTGGTCCAGTTGTGACAACGGCATTCATGAGAAACCTTTATAAGTCGGTTATTTAAGCTTTGTGTTTGTTATAAGCCAGCACACTAACTCCAGAGTAATATGCTAAGAATTTTGTAAGTAGAGGTGTGCTACGGATTCACCTGTAATATTTCCGTTTTCGTGCTGAAACACGATTTTCCGAGATAAAAAGTTCATAATACATTTTGGTAAATAAAACGAGTGTGCTTTAGACCACACAACTGAAGTAAAACTTCTTTAGCTCCATCTATCGGCCGGTATAACTTTGTTTTTGCTTTGTTTAATGTTAACGTCGCCATCTTGACAATTGTCAATTGTCATTTTCTCGGACATACTAACATAATACAAATTTTAGGTAATTTTTAACTGTGTTATGTTGACAATGGAGATCTACTTGAACCAACAATTTTCAACTGCCTTTTGCTTCGTTACACATTCACCATCTTACTCAGCCAAGCGTGCGTAAAGAAGTCTTACTTCAAACACTTAGTCCAGACGTTTATTCTCATAATTTCTCATCTCACTAACTCGACATATTAGGGACTATTTCAGGGAAATTTATCCACATTCTCGTATGCAGCATCCGTACAACTACGTAGCAAATCGGAAGCCGGTCGAAATTGAATCGTCACTCGCTCCGATGCTATTACATCAATTAATGCGCGCCGCTTCACCTGTGTTCCGTGTGTCCGTTTATTCCTGAAAACTGGAGGTGATCGCGAAACTTTGATTGCAATGCAACAGGAGCAATTTCCATACTAACTATGCACAAAAACTTCGTATTCAAACTTTTGTTTTCTTTTTTTTGCTTCAAACTTGTCTAGCATTTGACCGCCCTCTCACCTGATGGGAAGTGACGATGCGATCGAAGGTGTAGCATGCTAGCCAAGTAAATACTTATTCACTCTTCTCTTGAACACGCCCGGGTCATATTTCGCCGGAAACACAGACGCTCGCAGGGCATTCAATTCCTTTGCCGTTCTAATTATGAAACTGTCAAATCCATGCAAATTTGTGTTTCTATCTGTTGCAATCGAGTTACGTGATCGCCCAGCTGGTATAATTACCATCTTTCCTGGACCCTAACTAGGATTCCCTGCGTTTATGGACCAGGAACTACGAGGACCATGGTCCCACAACACCCAGGCTCAGACCGAGTATTTGCGTTTTTTTAGTGTGCACAAATACTTATCCTGTCGCGGGAATCAAACCTGCCGCCTTCGGGTTACGAGCCGACCTGCTGAACCACCACACCACAGAAGTTGCCGAAAGAAAGAAGATATGAAATAAAGATATAATAATAATAATAATATGTGTGAACATCTCACACAACACCATCTAGCCCCGAAGAAGGAAAGGAAATATGATTTATGTTTTATTTATTTTTACTTATTCTAAAATAACGACGAACATTTTACATTTTCCCGATATTTTAGGCAAATTGCAAATTAATAACAACAATAATTTATTAAACACAACCTGCCCCGCATTACCGTGGCATAATCACATCGCCGCCATTCCCCGCTTCCCAATGCCTCTCGCGCCAGTGGGCTGTAAAATTGGCAGCCCTGCGCTACCGCCGCCCCTCATTGGTGGAGACTAGGAATTTTTATGTTGGCAACACAATGAATTTTATGTTAGAGAATTGTGGTAAATTGTCGATCTAGATCCAGTTCAGTTAGCATTTTGGCCGTTGAATAGATTATCCTTAGTAAATATTAATATATAGCGCTCAGAGCGAAGCTCGCCTAGATGGTCTTAATAGGTAAAGTTAAATGTAAAAGACTCATAGTACCTTTACCTAGGATTTGATTTATAGTACCTCATGACGACACTTGTTTACATCTTGCTATATAAACGAATAATAGCGACAGCTTGAGGAATTCTGAGATGAACCTTTGGCAAATAAGCAGCTCCGAACTAAGTGTTCACAAAAATCCCATAAGTTCTTATGCAAATATATATACAATATACAAATGAACGCTTCTACATCTATGTATTGTATTACTCAACATAGATAGTAGGTGAATTGAACTGGAACGATACACCTGCCTAGATATCTGACATTTGATGCACAATAGCCGTTCTATGTCTGGGGTATTCTATCATATAAACTGTAGATAGTACAGGTACAGAGGCAGAGTATATCGCAGTGAATCAATAGATACGTACCACCGCTTTGCCACTAGGTGGTAGGACTTTACTGCAAAGTTCGTCTAGGTAGGTACCACCGCTTTGCCCGTTATTCTGCCGCTAAGCAGTAGTGCGCAAGCACTGCTGTGTTCCGGTTTGAAGGGCACTGTAGCTAGTGAAATTACTGGGCAAATGAGACTTTATGGTCTGTGTCTAAACTGTGAGATCATCAGACACGATGAGACATCAGCACAATCTAGTGATTGTGCTGATGTCTCTGGACGACGTATGCAGTGCAGTGTCACGCGAACCTCTATACTTTAGAGTTCCGAGTACACTGCAGCTGATATGGCCAGCCGTGTCGTTTAACATCAAGCGAACGGCTAGCTCGTCACGTCATTCCTTAACATAAAAAAAAGAGTTGCTAAATTTTTTATATCAGAATAAACATTAGTAGAATTAAAAATCATTTAATTAATCCTTCGGCTGTCTACAGACAATGTTATATGTTAATACATTCTATAATATTTGTCAGATATAAGGCGCTAAACCATTTTGACCAAAGCGATCCGATAACACATTCTAAACGCGTCTTATTTCTTTGATGTCAAAACCAATGTGAACGAAAATAGCATAAAAGAAATCAAAAGGCTTTATATAATAATAAAACCTATGACTACCACTTAAGGCTAAAAATCCTACGTTACTACGGGCTAAAATTTTAAGCACGTTGTCGTTCGTTAAAGTTTTGTAAGTTACTGCCAAGTTAACAAGAAACATAAACAGAAGACCGCTCACTTTACTCAGCAACAAACAATGCGCAATCAGTAAACATTGTCTCACTTGATGTTTGCTGAATCTAACATCTATCCTCTAGTACGATTCGCATCCCTTACATTTACGTTCATCCCAAATAGTTTACATTGTAACCTACCATCTCTAAATATTGTTACTGGATTGATGCCAATGCTGCAGTATAGTTGCACTGACAGTAAGGAGTTACACGCAATCTGGAGGAAGTAAAATCAACGGTAATATTTAGATTAGACACTGGGTACGCGTACGGTCCCTATAAAATACCTTTACATGTCTTCGCTGATAATTTTTTTGGCAGTTCTACTAGTTTAAACTCTTTATACAAAGTGAATATTCATAGGTTTATAATATAAATTGGCCTTAGAATGTAGACCTAATAGACGTCAAAAACGAAAAAAATCGCGTCGCCGCATTGTATTATTTTCCAAAACTTGTGTTATTTTCAGTGTTAGTGCATAAAATTCGTGGAATTTTATTCGTTAAGTGCTGAATTACAGGCACGAGTGTGGGAAAGTGGTATAATGATGGTGAAACGTTTCTTTTAGCGTTGTTTCCAAAAGTCCATAGGAGCTTCTGGTAAAGTTGCCACCACTTTACTAGGAGTATGACTTGACTTGACTAGACTAGACATAACTTGATGACTTGGACTGTGACTTGACTTGACACATTATATGATATTCATTAACTTGAGATATTATCAATTACTTGACACTGGCTAAATACACAGAAGTGTGGAGCCAAAACCAAACAAAAAAAAACAATGAAGTCTAAGAAATAATTGTTAATCGCTTTAGTATTTCTACCATAGCCAAAACAAATTTAAATGCATTGTACACTTATATAAATTTGCCAGCGTCCGGTTTTTCACTTCTTTTTTGATTCCGTGGTAAGGGCGTCACTGGCATTCAGCCAGGTGGACATTATATACGCGATTATTTTTTATGGACCTGTTGTTTTTATGTAAATTACTGCTGTGATATTCTGAATTCTTTTCTGAATGAAAATTAAATCAAAACATCATGAAAATACAGTTTTGTTTTGACTTCGTGGGCGCTTAAACAAATTCGGATACAATGGAAACGAGGTGACGTCACGCTTCATGTTTGATTCTCTTTCAAGTCTTTGATCTTACATTTGCTTTACCTGAGAGGAGCCTACGCTAATATTTTCTCTTTGGTTTACAATTGGATTACCATGACGATTGAGCAGACGCAAGGTATGAAAAAACTGACTAATATTAATATTACTATAATTAGTAGCGCTCATAGTGAAGCTTGACTAGCTATTCTTAGCCAGTCCATGAAGTTAACGTTCGCTGCGGTTACTACTTGGATGGGTGACCGCTATAAAAACCGCGATATTAGTCCATCCGTCACATCACACGCTTGCACAAGGTGTGGACTTGCCGCTATCGTATTGGCTTATACAAGTTATAAATCTACCGAAAAGTCTTCAAAAAAAAAATCAAATTTTATTCATTCAATGAATTTCTTTTCTTTAAATTCCAACACTCTGATTAAATAGTCTGTAATAGACTTAAAAGCCAATGATGATGATGATGATGACCCGACCCACATAGAATAGAACTTTTCGTGCTGGAGAAATAGCGCTGCTGCGGAAAATTGACAAAATAGCGAATGAAAAATCTCGTAAAGGAAAGATTGAATATTATCAGACTTAGATAACTTCATTTTCCTACAAAACAATGTAAGGGAAAAATTTACCTCTGGTCGCTCGTTGTTTTGGACGGATAATAATAATTGTTAACGTTGCAAACATTTAAAACGATGTTTTCTGCAGTTTTCCGTGAATGCGCCTAACTGTACGGACTAACTTAATAGCTGTTATTATTGTGCGGGTTAAAAGGAGGAGTTTAGTAAGCTTTTAATATGTATTTTTAGTAAATGTTTTAATGCCAATCTATTTCTTAACCAGCTGGGCGCGCAAATAACATAACTAATTTTTGACTAAATTAAAGTGACCGAAATTGTAAAGATAAAATGGGTTTATTTGAAAATTATCAAAACATAATTTTGAGTAACCTCGACGTTTCGACCAAGTCACATTGGCCGTGGTCACGAGGGGACTGGAAGAGCGAGTGTCAGCAGCAGAGTGTAGAACGGGCGTCGTCTCCAACTACCCGCATTTAGTCTTGTAAGTTTTCAGTATCAATGTCCCGACATACATTACTAACAGTATCGGCAGTTTGACGCAAACACAAATCGCGACGCGAACACCTACTTATCACTGGATTCCGTGATGAGGATAACCTATAACCTTCTTCCCGATTGAAATTGCTGTACTTCTTAATTTCAATGGCTTCTCGGACAATTCTTGGGTATAGAATTACTTGTCAGTAGCGAGAACCTTAGGAGCATGAAGTTTGATCGACCGAAATCTTGTCCTCATTTGGCACAACGAATCAGCATTGCAATTCAACGGGGAAATGCGGCCAGCATGTTGGGTACTCTGCCTACTGGTAGTGGGCTGGAGCATTTGGACTGTCTTTAGGTCATCGCCTCTAGTATACAGTCCAAATGTTTTTTGTAGTAGGTAGTGTAGCTACTTGTACGTTGACTAAGTTAAAAACAACTAAGTCAAATTGAAAGCACAAAGCAAGTGTACGTAAATGAGTTAACGTTAATTTATCTTTGTCTTTGTTTGAAGTAACTCTAAGACATCATTTCTCATCTATAAGCTTAACTATTGATTGGTGGATTAGCTAGGGGCGTTGGGTTAACCACGGGTTATCTTAGTCTTCGGACAACTTTGTTTTTATTGGTCACAGAAGTATTGAGAGGCTTGTGTCCAGCAGTGGACTAGTGTTTACTGTCTGCCACTGCGTGGGGGACATTAGTGGGGGCAGACGGTAATAACTTATAAGATGATGATGGTGATAATGATAAAATAGTATTGACACGTTCACATATGGTATGTATGTGTATGGTATAAGTACGGTATAGATGTGATCGTTGGGCGTTATTATATATGGTATTCTCGTTTTACTCCAAAGGCGTAAATCCATCTAAATGTGCGGCTTTCAAATTGCTATCTTTCGCCGCTCAAATTATCCACATTTTGGTAAATAGCTCAATAGCATAATGTTGTTGTGTTTATAATCGTTCATATGTGGGTATATTAGCTTAGCTTAGTAAAAACCATCAGGTGGGCCGTATGCTTGTTTGCTCCCTTTAACATAAAAAAAAAACCGAGTGATGAATGTGAGTAAAGTATCCAATGTGTTCTTAAGATAGAAGATAAAGATATGTCTTTGTGTACCTCAACGAAATCTAGCTTTTCAAAGTTGTATCGATAAATATTGTTTAATAATAATAACGCTTGGTTGTATAATATCTTATGTATTATTTGATTGTATAATATAAAAAGGCATACATACATACATATGCTAATATGAGCTGTGTTGATAATAGAGTTAGACCACGATATTTTCTTTATTTTATGGTAACCCTAACCAGATGAGCTACCATAATAACGTTAACGCTTTGAATATTGTAATTATTGCTTATCTCGCGTCGGTTGGTGGGTACTTTGGTACATTGCTAATGTATGTAGATGGAAGTCTATCACAACTCATAGGGGTTGTTTGACAAAGATAATAAAATGGTATAGTACTATTTTACTTACGCATACATTAATTTAGACATTATTAACAAGTCTTCTTCTCAAGATTGTGGCCACTGAAAGGCCACATTCTTGAGAAGAAGACTTGCCAGGTTACGTTAGATTTAAATCAACCTTAGCAAAATAAGTTCCACGAACCGTGGAAAGCTCGCCAGACCGACCGGGGATGGTAACGGACGGTCAAGGGTGAAATAACGACCGCGATAAACATTCTACCCCGGACGCACACTTCATAAAGATTGGCAGGGTTGCGAGAAAATGTAGTCGCATAAAAATTTAAAAACAGAATATATTTATACAAATGAAAAGTGAAATTTTAAAATTGGAAATTTATTTAAAACTGAAAGACTTAAAATTTTAAAGACTGGCTTAAAAATTTGGCTGTAAAAGCAGCGCCTATATCACTACGTGGCGGTTATTGCGATCCGGGAGAGATCAATTTAAAAGTATTACTATTCCGAATTGCAGCGGGGCTAGCTGTAAAGCAAAAATAGAGGCTGCAATCGCGGCTGTATCAGAAAAAGTACGCTTCAACAAGTTCGCAAAGTGGGGCGAGGCGAGAGGGTTGCGTACCAGTTCCCTACAATGGCTCTCGACAGATGAAACCTCCGATGTAGCGAGTCTTCCGATATAATGAGTACTCGTCTCGATGAGAAATGGTTTTCAAATTCTTTTCAGTCCGAATCGAAGACGTTCTGCGTCCGAATTAAATTTCTTCGAGTGAAAAACAAAAGCCTCTCGTAAAGTTTCGGATGGAATCGAATTGGATTGCGCTACAATTTGGTATGTAGGTATCGACGTTTCTTAGAAACCATATTGAACTTTAGCCTTAGTATTGTATAATTTAACTCGTTGATAGCTTGGCAAGATTTATGAGAAACAGAAATCATACTTTATAATGGAAAACTAAAGAAAAATCATTCGATGCATAACTTACAAATAAAAAGTTTGTAGCGCATTTTCTACTTTTTTGGTTCAGGATATATACATAAACGTATCTTAGATTGCAACTTTATGAAATCGTTTCTGAATTATTTAATTGTCTATATAAACGCATGGTACATCGATAAAAACGTAGTACCTCTATTAGGAGTACAATGATCCCTCTATCATCAGCCGGAAGATGTCCACTGCTAAACATATGCCTCCTCCATACAGCGTCAATTTGATCGGCTTTTGCCAACCAACTCCTCGCTTCCGACTTCCTCCCGCTTTCCGAGGGGTTGATCACAGAACTTTGATTGCAATGCAATAAGAAAAAAAATTCTTAATTTGAAAATTTCCACAGTAAAGTTAAAGTTATAAGTTGCGTATTGAAACTGTCAAATCCATAAAAAATTGTGTTTCTCTTTGTTGCAATCAAGTTATGTGAGCCGGTCATCGGCTAGGCGAGGTAGCTCACATATTTAATACTAGTTGCGCCCCGCGCATAAAAAGTGTTTTAATAATTTACTCATCCCACGGGAAAATTCCACTTTTCCGGGATAAAATATACCCTATATGTTAATCTAGTGTATAAACTATCTTGGTACCGAATTTCATCCAAATCCATTCAGCCGTTTGAGCGTGAAGGCGTAACAAACATACACGCATACACACATACAAACTTTCGCCTTTATAACATTAGTGTGGTAGTGTGATTAGTAATAAAAATAAATCTTAATCTAATACAATTATTCTAATATGTATACACTTAACAGGTGCTTACATTTGCATATACATAGTGGTAAGACAAAAAATAAATAAGGTAAAAGATAAATATTACAACATATTCCACAAACTCCCAATTTTATTAGCAGCGAACGTTCTTAGACTAAGCCGTTCAGCTTTCGGAAGACCTCTCAACTTTGATTGCCTGTCAGAGTTTAATAAAGATGCTCGGTTCAGCTCGCGCCTGCTTCCGACAGATACTTTACGTAGTTATTGGACAAATTACTTATTGTAATATTCGTTAAACAAAGTATAGATCAAATCGTAAACTTTATGGAGGATCGTAAAATAAGCGGCGGGAAAGGAAAAAAGAACATGGATCGCTTATTGATATTTTTAAGACGAGCAACCTGGAATAAATGAGAAAGCAACATGGAATAAATTAGAAAGAAAATAATGAAATAGAACTAGAAATATTTATTGGCTTCTTAACGCAGCTTCGCCCGCGGCGTGGCATATGGGAAAATAATTCAACCACCCATTTCACCCTCTTAAGGGTGGAATTTCGAAAAATCCTTTCTTAGCGAATAGCCTACGTCATAACATCTACCCGCATGCCAAATTTCAGCCCGATCCGTCCAGTTATTTGGGCTGTGCGTTGATAGATCACTATGTCAGTCAGTCAGTCACCTTTGAGTTATATATATTTAGATTGTTATACTGGGCAAGTCATTTTACATAATAAAAATATGATTTATCGAAATTCATTGATGTAGTCATCTGATGAGTATCAAAAACAAGAAGAACTAAATAAATAAAGTTGTCGTGAACTATAATAAAAGCCTGTAAAAAGAAGTTTGAATGTGAATTACGCACAGACTTAATTCTTGTTTAAATCGGGCGAAAGTTAGAATCTACCATTTGTATTTTTTGCCAATTACTGAATGGCGTAACTTGATCGGAAGTATTGAAATACTTCCAACAAAAATCTATTGTTATTAAAATCTTACATGAAACATATATACATACATACACATACAGACTTTTTGATGTCCATTTAAAGAAGTAGTAACAAGTAAATTTAAAGAAGATTTGCCAGTTGTTTTTCCACTAAAGCTTACTCTAATACACTTTCATGACATAAAAATACAGACTACTCGTACTTGATCAAACAGGCTATAGTCGATCACATCGAGTGGACTACATGACCCCATCGAGCGGCATACGGATGCAAATTGGAACATGACTGCCCCATGTCTGAATGTTTCAGATAGGATGAAAAATATCATGAAAAGGTTTTCATTAGCAAAACAAAAGCGAAACGGCGTGTATTCGTATCATTGTCTGGTTTTCTCGTCGATATCGCCATAAATAATAGTTGAACAGGAAAGTTGAATTGAATTAGGTTGTATGGATATATTTCCACTTAAAGTTTTTGCATGTTTAGTTGGACCAAACTATTATTATAGATTTCAAACCTAGAAATACGAGATGTATTTTGGAATACATGAATTAATTAACCCGGCCACCGTGCTAGCACGCCAACGCGGCTAGGGGCTTGTTGTCCAAATGTATTAGGGCTAAAAAGGGTCCAATCAACCCTCTTGATTCATATTCAACCCGTGTGGGCCGGCGAGGCGAACACTTAGACAAATAAAATGTAATGTTCCTCCAGGGTCTCCTCGGGATTTATAAAAAAGTCCAGGCCAGCAGCCAGCCAGTCGGAAAGGCGGAAAAAATAAACTCGATTTGTTGAAATGTGTGTCAACATTTAAATAAGATCTTTTTCGGACACAGAAATCTTGTTGATGAATTGACAATAATTGGATACATTTTAAGATTTTGGAGCGATTTAGAACGTGAGCTATAATCTGAATCTCTGCGGGAATCTAAATTTTAATAACTTAGGTATACTTAAACACAGATTTTATAAATGTATTTGATGTCATGATGGATCTTGCTGTTTTGACCGGGGTGATCGGAGCTTTGATTGCAATGCAACATGAGAAATTTTATTCCTCATTTGAATATTTACAGTAACTATGCACATAAACTATGTATTTAAGCTGTTGAATCCATACAAATTTATGTTTCTATCCGTTGATTTATCGTTATTTTGTTATTGATTTATCGTTATCGTTATGTTTCTATTCCGTATCATCAGGTTCCGTGATCGCCTAGAAGATCGTCGGGCTCCCTAGTGGGGGCTACGCTGGTCGCGAGGTACTTTCTTTTCTATTAGTTGTCAGTTCTGCGAGCGTTATTTGAGCAAGATAAGATATGGCCTGCCCGTTCCCATATTAACTTGCTAATTTTGAGGGCTATGTCGGTGACTAGTTCTCCTGCGGATCTCCTCGTTCCAGATTTTATCACGCAAGTAAAACCCGAGAATTGTTCTCCACAGCTCGTCGCGCAGCTTTTTGATGGTCCTATAGAAGCTCTTATATTTTATGTTCAAACGAACGCGATAATTCCCCATTTGTGTTCAGAATAAATCTGCATGATTTTCCGTAACTCACGCCACGCGAGCTCGTCGTCGACAACAGCTGGCGTGACATAATTGAATTATTAATTGAAACCAACAACGCACAAAACGAAAAATATTAACGCACAGTTGGTAGACTGCTACTGGGACTTATAGCAGAGAATATTTAATAACAATGCATATCCTATAGGGTTGAACATATCGCGAGTGAAAAGGTGAGGAAATGGTGAGGAGACATGCGGAAAAGACGCCAAAAATTGTAGGCTGTGTGAACTGAAAGTTTATTGCGTGGAGTGAGATACACTATTTATATGAATGTCTTTTCGGAGCGAGCTGTATGAAACATATCATTTGTTTAATATCTATTGATGAACAAGCCAACACAACAAATTATTGTGTCAGACAAAAAGCTTGGCCTGAATGCCCCAAACTCAATTTTTTTGAAATATTAGCTCTACCTTGTCTATTTCTATATAATTTCAGTTTTCTAAGTAATTTTTATTACGATGTTTTCATTTTGAAGTTTCTTGTGGCTTCTTCTTTACAGGTGTAATCAAGGGTTTTCTTTTCTGCATTGTGCCGGAATGCTTGCACTAGTAGTGAGAAAGAAAACAAAGTTTTTTCAATAATATTTATTACAAAAGGCTTGCTATGTTTCATATTGTAAAGATAAAACCGATCTATTCGCGCACAAAAATTATCAAAACATAATTTTGAGTAACCTCGACGTTTCGACCAAGTTACATTGGCCGTGGTCACGAGGGGACTGGAGTAGCGAGTGTCAGCATCGTGCAGAACGGGCATCGTCTCCAACTACCCGCATTTGGTCTTGTAAATTTACACAATATCCCGGCATACAATACTAACAGTATCGACAGTTTCACGCGAACACAAATTGCGTCGCGAACACCTACTTATCACCGGATTCCACCGTGAGTCCCCTCGTGACCACGGCCAATGTAAATTGGTCGAAACGTCGAGGTTAGTCAAAATTATGTTTTGATAATTTTTGTGCGCGAATAGACCCGTTTTATTTTTACAATATGAGTTCAAGTCGCGAAAGTTTAAAAAAAAGTGTTATTGCTATGTTTCACATTAAGTTCCCTATGTATTTTTTTTTTTGCATAGAACAATATCATAAATTAATCTTAATTTTTTGACTTGTAAAAGCCTATCTAAAATGATTTTTTAAAATTTATGTTTGATATAATTTACAAGGGAAAGATAAGATACGTCCTAAAATAACATAACTGGCCTTGTACCGCACAGTCCCTCAAGAACCGTTATGCTCAATTTCAATTTCAATTTTTATTTGCATTCCACAATGTTGTACAGGTGTAGGTAGTTTTTAAAAATAACAGTTCATCGTGGACCCTGTCGGGCACGCAACATCAGAAGAGAGGAAGACAAAATTAAATTTTATTAGAATAGAAAGAGGAGCGGTTACTTTTTTTTTTTTACTTTATTTGAAGGGCTTTGTCGCTTGGCGACCACATCGCCCTGTGAGAATATACACATTTTATTTGACTTACATTCTAGTTCTTATCTAGGCCTAAACTTAACAATTTATACAAAATTTTTGCATGGGCTGACGCAGGCTCCACCAGTATACTATTGCACATGCCGACATCCATATCTCTGGCAGCACCAGACTGCGTACGTCTAAATGCTGAGTTCCGGACACACTCCAAAAGAACATGCTGTATGTCTTCTACAACACCGCAGTCTTGACAATTGGGAGATGTTACTTTTTTCATAAGATAACCGAACTTGTTCGATGGGATGTGTCCAGACCGCAGCCTTAAGGCTGTTACTAACATTTTTCTGTTCAGGGCAACTTTATCAATCCATGGGTCATGAGATATCAGTGGTTGAATCGTTTTGTACCATATACCCTTCTCCTTAGACCGCTCATCGAAATATTCTTGCCAATAAGAACGACACTGATTTCTTACAAATCGTACGTGATCGTAATGCAAAGGCAAAATATTTATAGGACAACCGTCCGTACAAGCTTGTTTAGCTAATCTATCCACTTCTTCATTTTCTTTCAGATTTATATGCGACGGAATCCACTGCAGAATTATTTCTCTATTTGTAGTATGAAAATCTAGAATTAATTCTAAAATTTTATAGGCTATCGGATTACCTCGCACGTGCGAGGTACACCGAGCCAAGTGTTGCAAGGCACTTCGGGAGTCAGATAAAATGACGAATTTATTGTAGTTGATGGATCTGACATACGATAGTGCTTCCGCTATAGCAGTTAGCTCAATGTGCATTATGGAAATATCAGTATCAATTCTAAACTTCACACCATAATTCTGATGAGGATCTAAAAATGCAGCTCCGCCTCCTGAGCTTTCCTTGGAGCCATCAGTAAAGATTTTGTAAAACGCATTGTATTGGTGCTTCACAAAAGCGACACAAATATTTCGTAGAAGAATTTGATTATACGTGCGTTTGGCGCGATCAACTGATGGAACTGAGTCGCTTATAGCTCGAGACACATTAATATTGCTTACCCATGTCTGTAATGAATACATCTCAAGTTGGTTGGTAGAAGGAAGAGCGAAGGGTTCTAGCGTTCGATAGATACTAACTAGTAGGGGAGGCTTTTTATTGGACCAATAAGGACAGTGAGTATAGTTAGCCAGTTCTTGCACAATACTAACAGACGAATTATTATTTAAGGATTTAGCTTTTAACCAAAATTTGCTACCTAGGAATCTTCTCCGAAACTGTAGGGGGGGGATGCATAGTTCATTTTCCATTACGTGGATAGGAGTGCTACGAATAAAACCGCCAACAACGCGTAAAGCCTGATTTTGTATTCTGTCCAGTTTCAATAAATTTTCCTATATGGTAACAGCTGTGCCACACAGCTGTTACCATATAGGAAACTGGCGTAATCTATCCTACTACGTATAAGGGCTATGTATAGACGTCTCAGATGTTTCTGATGTATCCCCCAACTGCAACCAGCTAGTACTTTTAAAATATTTGTTAATCTGGACACCTTTTGGCTCATCTCTGTTATGTGTTTTCCCCATCTTAGGGGACTATCCAACCACAGCCCTAAATATTTAATGTGATTTACAACTGGCAGCGGGATGTTGTTAATTTTAAAATCAATTGTACTTTTAAAACAGCCTTTTTTAAACACACATAATTTACTTTTTGTAGATGAAATGACAAGTCCTAAATTATTTAATAACGAGCTTAAAGTATGACAAGCCAAGTTCAATTCTCCAACTGCTCTGTCTAAGTTTTTATCTGAAATGTATAAAACAAAGTCGTCTGCATACTGTGAGATCTCAACATTTTGAATGATTTTACAAATATTTAAAGTAACGATGTTAAATAAGAGTGGCGATAATGGGTCCCCTTGAGCTAGACCACGACTAGTTGTTCTAGACCTGTTAACATTATCCATCTTTATATGTAATTGCCTATTTTTTAAGTATGACCAAAGATAGAGGCATATTTTGGAACCTACCCCCAGATTATCCAACTCCTTAATCAAGCATGAAATATCTACGTTGTTATATGCACTGTCGATATCGATGAAACAGGCTGCAGTTGTGAAATTTTTAGAAAATCCCAGCTGTATATAAGATACTAAGCGTGTAAGACTATCTATACAGGATCTCGATTTACGAAAACCCACCATACTTTCAGAAAACATCAGTTCCTTCTCGAAATACCATTCCAGTCTTTTATTTAAAATGCAATGTAGGATTTTACAGAGACAAGAAATTAGCGATATTGGGCGAAGTGCAGCAGCATCTCGCCCTGGTTTAGGTATAGGGATAATTTTTACTTCTCGCCACTGTGATGGAACAAAACCATGAAAAAGAAAACTATTGTACAGAGACACTAACAGAGTTTTCCCGATAGGAGGAAGATGCTTAACCATAGAAAATAAGATATCGTCAGCACCTGGTGCGGTGTCAGACTTTTTGATTGAATTTTCTAATTCATGAAGGGTGATTACAGTTTCAAGGGAATGATTATTTGATTGAATAAGGGGCTGAGCAGGGCATACGAAATCGGGAGCTATATCTTGTAAGAGCCGTTCGACTTTCTCTATGTCGATACAATGGTTAGAAGGACCAGAGCGATGACCTTTCATCCATCTCATTTTTCGCCAAAGTTCCGAGGAGGAAGACGATTCATCCATAGACGAGCAGTAATTTTGGAAGCCATGGCACCTCGCTAAACGAATGGCTCGCTGGGCTTCTCGGATTTTACTATTTAATGCATCTAAGTTTGCAGGAGATGGACAACTTCTTAGTTTGGCAAGAGCAAGACGACGTTCAGCGACTACTTTTGATAAATTTGAGTTCCAATATGGTCTAGGTGTGAAATTATTACACGGGTGTTGAGGAATTTTAAATAATGGAATGTGGGCATTAGCAGCTTGTTGAATAGTGTTTTGAAACACATTATAAAAACTTTGCAAGTCTGAAGGGATCGTTAATGCTAAAAATGAATTTTCTATGTAAGACGAATAAGATAGCCAATCACTTTTCTTAAAGTTCCTTTTAACTGTAGTGTTTCTAGGAAAAGTTAATTTAATTGATAATTTAATGATTAAATGATCACTTCCAAAGTTTTCATTTGTTGTCTGCCAAGAAAACAATGTAGCTAAGTCGGAAGAGATAAAAGAAATATCAGGAGATGATTGTTGTAATATTCCATTGGCGAGCCTGACCCTGGTAGGGCGGCCATTATTAAGATGTACATAGTTGTGGTCTAGCATAGCATCATAAACTTGGAGGCCTCTCACATCGGTACGACATGACCAGTTTGTGTGGTGCGCATTGAAATCGCCCAATAAAAGTGTTCTTCTGTCGAATAAAGTAAAAATAGTATCCCAATCATTTTGAGTCGTACGTACCGAAGACGGGCAATAGATAGATATTATATTTTCAATATGTTTACAATTAACAATTTTTATATGTATAATTTCAATGCCTGTATTTGTGCACGTCGTCAAACATAAATTAGATTTAATTGATTTGTGGGCTAAAATTGCAACACCGCCATAACCGTCGGGTCTATCTGATCTGTACATGTTGTAACTATTTATACGAAATGCACTATCAGGTTCGAGCCACGTCTCGCTTAGCGCTGCGATGTGAATCTTTTCCTGGATTAAAAATGCTTCAAGAGATATGGATTTCGGCCGCAAACTTTGGCAATTCGATTGAATAACGTTTACATTAACGTTAATACTGGTGTTATCCATAATTAACGAGAGACTCAAAAAAGGAGCCAACAGAGATATTACTGACTACTTTAGATATTATCCAATCCACGCAAACTGACACTACTTGTTTAATTTTAATTTCTAAAGATTCTTCACTAGCAGCTGACGCTGCACGACGAACGTGACGCACTAATCAGCAAACGCATAAAACTTAACTCACTTGATTTGGAATTACCAGCAATATTGGAAGACCTATGACTATCTTCTGAGTGTTCAGACCGCCACGCATTTCGGTTCCTGTCAGTTTCCATACGTTCCACAGCCGCGGGGGCATGTGGATCGGTGTCGTAGTAGGGGGCAAGGCAGCGTCGGGAACCGGGATAGTGGAGGCAGCCGATGCAACAGCGGAGGAACTTGGTCGTTGTTTTTTTTGTTTCTTCCGTCCTTGCACTAATTTGAATGGAGTTTCGACAAATTCTTCTTCAGCGGGCGTGGTGAATAACTGCGACATCAACCGTTTCGATGGTAGTACAGGTTCACGTTCGTTAGAACCATCTAAAAACTCTTGGTTAGTAGGTAAGGGCTGTGTCATTGGCAGGTCATACAGGGGTGAATTAGGTATAGTAATCGGGCTAGGTGGGACATACATTGCTAGTGCTTTTCTGTAGGTGCAATTGAACTCTGCCATTATCTCTCTGATGCGCCTTTCTTTTTTATAAATAGGGCAAATCTTCTGAAGGGCCATATGGTTCTCTGTACAGTTTACGCATCTAAATGAAGTGACCTCACAATTTTCGTGATTTTTGCTGCATTTCGGGCAGACTACTTTTTTCGACGGGCACATTCTCCAGGAATGGCCAAATTTCCAGCATCGGGAACATTGGGTCACGGGAAATATATATGGCTCGACCTTAATCCTGTAGTTATCTATAAAAACAAATCCTGGAAGAGAGGGGCCCCTAAAACCTAAGCGGATAGATTCACTTCGGATCCAGTTTTTCGACCCTTCTTTAGGTTGCATAGTATTGTCATTGTTTCGCATATCCAATCTTTTAGCAGATACAATCTCGTAACTACTCGAAAGGTTCTTTATTATATCTTCGTCGGAAACATCTAATTCGATGTTTTTAATAACGCCATATGATAGTCCCACTTCAGAAGTTTTTTGGATTCTCCATCCCATATTGTAAAATGATTTACACGCTACAAATTCGGAAGCATTAATGTCGCAATCGAATAAGATCAACATTTTATATTGAAGCACGTACCTAACTCGAACAATACCTTTAATGTCATTTTCTTTAAATAATCTTGCAAGGGCAAATTGTTTCGGTAAGGCATTGGTATCTGAAACTGAAACTTGGACTCTATCCTCTTGGCTCGACCTTCTTACTATTTTACTTCTCCTCGATACAGTATTCCACATTTCTTCCTCTTCTTCCGATGAATTCACGGCTCTGGTTCTTTTCCCCGGTCTATTTTCTTCTACTTCCACGTTTGATTGCATACGATCACTGCATTCCGTTACTTGCTCGTCTGCTACATCCAGCTGTTTGTTATGATCGGGGCTCGCCCTCTCACATTCGATCATATCGGCTACACCATAAGGATCATTATCCATTGTACAATAACGGGGTCCCGACCGTACCGGCCGAGCCCGCGCTTATTGCTAAGTAAATATTATTGTCAAGCTCCGCGGCAAAAGGTGCACGACCCGTTGTCTCGGCATGCAAGCAACAACTGAGCGGTTACTTATTTTATACTAAAATAAAATGAATTATTATTTTTATATACTATGTTAAATTTTATCATTTAAATATTCATTTATAGTATAATCAGCTATGTTTTTACACACAATTTCGTGCATTGCAACAAATTCAATTTATGGTCGTAGCACGGTTATTTACTGCAGTTGACCGAAATACATCTATATGACTACGAGATTAAATTATTTATTTCCCGATATTTCGACGATAATATGTACCTACTTAGTTGCTTTATTTAGGTATCCGCAGCACCAGCATGGTTAATCCATATTTGGAAAAGTTAAATTCATAAATTATGTAACTGAAACTCCACAACATATGTTCAAAAGAGCGCCTCGCATTGGACATGGCGATGGCGGTGCGCAGTTTTGTTTAATTCAATGTTGATTAAATTTACTTCTGGCACGTTTAAACTAATTAAAATTTCTGCATGTTGTAGTTGGTCGATTTTCCCGCAAAAACACCAGCAAATTTCGAGCAGCTTTAGAATATTGGTTATGAGCTGCAGTTTCAAATTTCAATTTTATTTCTTGCATATTTAACCGGCCAATTACGTATTTATTAAAGTACTAGAGAGCCCCTCGCAACTAAAGCATTGTCCCACTTAAACTTTCCTTACTAAAATTTTCCGGGATGAAAAGTATCCATGTTGATCCTAACAATATAAGCTACTAGTGTGCGAAATTTCATCTAAATTTGTTTAGCCGTTTTGGCGTACAAGCCATACAAACAAACTCACAAACAGACATAAAATGTTTACAATATCATTAGTAAGGATAGGGGATTTAGATTAGATTAGAGTTATGATAAAAAATCAAAGAAGAACCTCGGTACCTAATCCAGTTGTTGAATGCAAATCTCGAAAAGTTATTGGTGCTGAGACAAGAGGGATTCAAACCAGGATGCATCAGTTTGGAAGTCGCACGTCCAGAGATCGCTTTCTAGTTAGGTATACTAATGCGAGGCGAACGAAAGTTTAAGTTGGTTCACGTAGATCTCCATTGTCGACTTAAAAATGTTATTTTTTTATTATAATGTTGGTATATCCGGTAAAATGTCAATTTACAATTGTCAAGATGGCGACATTGACATTAAGCAAAGCAAAAAGTTATACTGGCCGACAGATGGAGCTAAACTAAAGCAGCCTTATTAATAAACACGAACTAGCTTTAGACTAGATACACCATCTTTTGTCTCTTTCGATCCAGCTAAATATTCCAGTAGCAAAATAAGGACAAAAGCTGAAGTAACTAATCCGAGACTAATACCCGTTTATTAATAAGGCTGAAGAAGTTTTACTTCAATCGTGTGGTCTAAGGAATACTCATTTTTAATTTTTTTGTAAGTTGATACAAATTGTCTATTGTGTCAGAAAGACAATCTAGAAAAGCGTCAATGTATTAGGCAGATCGTAAATATTAAAAAAATACATCACACGAAATAGGATACGCAACCTGACCCATTTTGTATGTTACAAAAACGAACATAAAAATATTGGCAGATTGGCACAAAAACCTCGTTGAAAACCATCGTTTCCGACACGATGTTCGGATTTATTCGTTTTTATTCGGGATTTTATGCGGGGTTTATACAGTGCCAGTTGTCATGCGAGTGTCCCAGGTAAGTTCGGTATACGTAATCCACTTACCGAATGTAAGCGTTTGTTATTTGGCTGTCGAGGTACCCTAATAATGATAATAATAACAACGCCCAACGATCACATAGATCCTGGACCCTAACTAGGAATCCCTGTGTCTAGGGACCCAAGAACTACGAGGACCATGGTCCAACAACACCCAGACTCAAAACAAGTATTAGCTTTTTTTCTGTGTACAAATACTTGTCATGCCGCGGGAATCGAACCCGCCGCCTCCGGACCATGAGACAACCTGCTTAACCACCACACCACAGAGAATTTTCATTGTTAGGATACCGCACTAGCTAAAAAAGGGAGTGCCGTATCTTAACCTCGTCTTCTATTTCTCTATACTATTAAATCACAGATACTGAAGCCAAATTCATATAAAATAATTCCTTTTTTAAAAGGGTTTTAACCGTATCAATCCCTATGAACACACCATCAATGTCACCATCAACAATGAGGAGTGTTCTGAAGAGCTATTCAACCTGATTTCGGCATCGCGTTTCTTCCATCGCACCTCTCGCTACCTCAAAAAAGCTCATCCACATATTATTGAGTCATGAAAATCGCATACGACTCGATTCATGCGTTCTTTCTTGCCGTACACCTACAAAATGTGGAATGAGCTCCCGTCAGCGGTCTTTCCAACGAGTTACAAAATGGAGTTTTTTAAAAGGAGGATTAAAAGAGTCCTACAGGGTAAGCAATGCATTGGTGATGCCTCCTCCGGTGTTACAGATGTCCATAGGCTACGGTGACCACTTCCCATCAGGTGGGCCGTATGCTTGTTTGCTCCCTTTAATATAAAAAAAGTAGACGAAATCAAAATACGCGTTATTAAGGATAACTCATAAACCACTTGTCAGATCTTGATCAAATTTAAATGGAACTACACGAGATACACCAGCTTCAAATAAACAAAGAATCTTCAAAATCGGTTCATCCATTCGAAAGTTCCGAGGTAAAACAATACACAACGGTACATAAAAATAGTACAGTCAAATTGAAAACCTCCTCCTTTTTTAAAGTCATTTGAAGATATAAAGTATTTTCAAATGACTTCAAATAAGGTTAATGTTATCAAGAATCTCTCAATAGATAACGTTACCGACACTGTAAGTTGGTTGTAAAAGGTGAAGGATACATTTGGGCCCGTACCGTGAGCTCCTAGCGGGAGCCTGAATTGGACTGCGTTGACCTTTGTCTCACTTTTTCTCCAGCTGAGAGAGCAAGACGAATGTCAAAGCGATTCATTTCAGGCTCGCTCTAAGAGCTCACGGTACGGGCCCTGATCACTTGTACAAGGTACTTTAAGTAAAGCATGTCCCGGGTTTTAGGGACAGATAGATGCGGGCTTAAACTGTACGAGACTTGTAATTTTTCCTGTACAAATTAATCTGTAGATTAAGCTAACAAAGTGATACTGCTATAAAATCATATACACTGTTTTACCTGTACTATACTGGCCACCAAAGGCTACAAGCTCCGTGTAAACGCTCCCTGTGGCGAGATTTACTAGCACGTCGTCAAAGAATAAATTATTCGATCGCGTTTCATTAGATGTTCGGTGTTTTACGGCTGTTTGGGTCATTATCTTTTTTTATATTGTTTATTTGAGTTCGCAACGGGTTAATCCGAGTTTAGTGAAACGTGGGCGTGTATGACAAATTGCGATGGAAGCGTTTTTTTGATATACTAGTTTATGAAACTGGCACATAATTATAACGTATCATCTGAATAATGCCAAATATTTATTTTGAAGTGAAACTTCTTTCGCACGCTCGACTTGGGGAGATGGTGAATGTGTGACGAGTCGAACGGAAGTTGAAAGTTGTTGGTTGACGTAGATCTCCGTTGTCAACATAACACAGTTATAGTATGTCCGGTTAAATGACAATTTGCCCGTGTATTTTTGAATTTTAATGTGTAATTTAAATGGTGGATTATTATCCGTTAAGTGTTCGTGAACGTGCACTTTTGGAGTCACCAGTTAAGGCGACCTAAGTTTTTGTTGTTTTCTTGAGGAGTGGAGATGGGGAATAATATGCACACGATACGTCAAGGGATGTATTGCAAATCCTTTACAATGAATAAATAGCGAGTACAAAAATCGGAGCGGTTAGTGCGCGGTCATAAAATGCTTGGGCGAGCGACACGAACGATTCGTATTGCGTCTATGACGACACTAACTGAGCGCGGCAGGCGGCTGCCTACTATAAGCGAGTGCGCCGGCCGCCTTGCGGGGAAGACCGGTGTGAACCGGATAGGTAGGTGTCGCGCGGCGGCCCGCGGACTCGTCTCGACTGTTTCCAATGCACAATAATAAAGGCTATGAAGAAATTGTTAAATAAAGAGAATATGAATATTTTAAAAATAAATGTGTTATGAAACTATTGCTAATAGGTATCTAATTTATATTACGATTTTTATTGTTTGTAATTAAATGTAGTTTATATATATATTATTTATGTGTAAATATAAATATTGGTAGTTAGTTATGTATAGTTTAAGTAGTATATAATATTATATTATTTAAGTAGATGTACTATTTATTGTGTGTATTTTTATTATTATAATAAATGTGTAAATATTTATTTATTGTTATATGTTATATATAGGTATGTATTATAGGTAGATATAATATTAAGTAATGTAAGTAAGTATTAAATTTGTGATGTTGACATGTACGTATTTATATATTAGTAAATGTAAATATAATGTAGTTATGTAAGTAGCCCACATCACTCCCCCCCAGAGACCGTCACTACGGGCGATAGAAGTCAGGAAATCGAACAGTGCGCCCATAACGAGTCTTTCTTACATTGTCCTGCTGAGATGGAACCGGAGCCGGAGCTGGGATATATTGCTGCTGTATTGGTGACGGTAAAGGTAAGGGAAGAGGGGTGGGGGTAGGGTAAGTTGTAGGAGATGGATCTACTAGCAAGTACGCTGGTTTGAGCCGGTCTATGGATACAGTGACAGCCTTGCCCTTCACTAGTATTTTGTAGACCTTATCATCCCGCTCGAGTACTTCGTGGGGGCCGGTGAAGGGAGGTTGTAAAGAGCCTCTCACTGCATCGTCCCGTAAAAATACGTGACTCGAGTTGGGTAAATCTTTGAAAATAAAGATTTTATCTTTATTGTGACGTGTGGCGGGAGTGGGTTGTAACCTCACTGCAAAGTTACGTAGGCGAGTGGTGAAGTCCGAAATATCGGTGGAGGTGGGAACGGTTGCCTGGAAAAATTCTCCCGGCAAACGTAAGGGCTCGCCGTATACCAACTCGGCCGATGATGCTTTGAGATCCTCTTTAAAAGAACTCCTAATGCCTAGAAGCACCAAAGGCAAAGCGTCTACCCAATTTTTGTCAGCATGACACATAATTGCTGCCTTTAATTGGCGGTGGAAACGTTCCACTAAACCGTTACACGCTGGATGATACGCGGTCGTTCTGCGGTGTTTGAATCCAATCATTTTTCCAAGATATTGGAAAAGCGCCGATTCAAACTGCCCGCCGCGATCTGTGACAATGTCAGATGGTGATCCAAATCTGGATATCCATGACATCAACGCCTTACCGACAGTTTCTGCTGTCATATCCGGCATTGGCGTGACTTCGGGCCAGCGCGTAAAACGATCAACCGCAGTGAGGCAGTATCGATGGCCTTGTGATTGGGGCAGGGGGCCGATAATGTCAACATGGACAAAAGCAAAACGTGCGCAGGGTAAGTTGAAAGTGCCCAATGGTGATGACACGTGACGACTTACTTTAGCACGTTGGCAAGCCAGACATTTTCGTGACCACTCCCGACAGTCTTTGCGCGCCCCAGGCCAAATAAAGCGCTCGGCTACTAATTTAGCAGTTGCTTTCGCGCCTGGGTGGCTAAGATTGTGAAGACTGTCAAAGATTTGCTTCCGAAACGGTTTCGTCACGAAAGGTCTTGGCGGCCCTCTACTGACGTCACAATAAAGTTCTGTATGGCTGTTGGGTATTTTTAACTTCTCCAGGTGGAGTGAAGATTCGCCACCCAGAATTTGAGCCATTTCTTCGTCTGTTGCTTGAGATAAAGCAAGTGAGTCCCACTCAATTGGCATCTGCAGTTCTTCGATTCTCGACAACGTATCTGCTACGAGGTTGTCTTTGCCAGATATGTGGAGAATATCAGTCGTGAACTGCGATATATAATCGAGATGACGGAATTGACGAGGCGAGCAATTTGCTTTGCGTTCTCTAAAAGCAAAGCAAAGAGGCTTGTGGTCCGTATACACCACGAAATGTCGAGCCTCTAACATATGACGAAAATATTTGATGCTGTCATATATGGCCAACAGTTCGCGGTCGTATGGTGAATATTTTTGTTGGGCTGGACTCAGCTTACGTGAAAAGAACGCAAGAGGCTGCCACGTGTTGTCAACGAGTTGCTGCAAAACTGCACCCATCGCCAAATCAGACGCGTCTGTTACTAACGCGAGTTTAGCTTCACAGTTTGGGTGTGAGAGTAATGCAGCATTTGACAGGCTCTCCTTGCTTTGGTTGAAGGCCAACAGGGTATCACCAGACAGGTTGACAGGATGAGATGCTTTGACTGAGCCAGATAGCAAAGCATTTAGGGGAGCTTGGATTTTTGCGGCATGAGGTATAAATCGCCTATAGAAATTAAGCATCCCTAAGAATCGTCTCAGTTCCTTCACTGTCTTTGGTGCTGGGAAATTTCTGATGGCCTCAACCTTTGCATAAGAGGGTTTCGTACCGGACTCTGAAATTGTGTATCCCAGAAAAGATACTTCACTAGCCCCGAAGACACATTTCGCTGTGTTGACCAAGATACCATATTCCTTCATGCGGGTGAAGAGTTGCTGAAGGTGGGTCTCGTGCTCTGCTTCTGTGCGCGAAAAGACCAAGAAATCGTCTAAATAACAGTAGCAGAAATCGAGGCCCCTGGTCATCTCATCGACAAAGCGTTGAAAGGTTTGGCCTGCATTTCGTAACCCGAAGGTCATGAATGGGAATTCATACAGGCCAAACGGTGTCGAGATGGCGGTCTTCTGTATGTCGTCTTCGTGGACAGGGATTTGGTTATAGGCGCGGACGAGATCAAGGGTAGAGAATACCTTGCATCCGGCTATACTCTGAGCAAAATCCTAAATATGCTTAATAGGATAACGGTCCGGAATGGTACGCGCATTAAGCAATCGATAATCGCCGCAGGGCCTCCAACCATTATCCTTTTTAGGAGCGAGGTGTAAGGGTGAAGCCCAGGGGCTTTCTGAAGGACGCGCTGTACCATTATTGAGCATAAGTTCGAATTCCTGTTTAGCTATCTTAAGTTTATCGGGAGCTAGTCTGCGGGGTGTGCAAAAAATAGGTGGGCCGGGTGTAGTCCTGATGTGGTGTGTGGTGTTGTGCTTTGGAATAACCGGAGTACCTGATGGTCGCGTAATTTCGGGAAATTTACTCAGCAAAGCATGAAATCTCGTATCGCCCATCCAGGTTTTTACAGAAAATACATCAGTATTAGCAACAATAGCATCAGAACTTAGTGCGGTAGTATTATCAATCAAGCGTTGGTTGCGGCAATCTACAATCAAGTTATAAAAACTAAGAAAGTCAACGCCTATAATCGCTTTAGTAACATCAGCTACAATGAAACGCCATTGGAAATTACGCCTTAAGCCTAAATTTAAATTAAGTTCCAAGTAGCCAAAAGTATCTATACTAGACCCGTTTGCTGCACACAGTTGGAAATCTGACTTGCTCCGTCGCTCTCGTAGCGCAGATCGAGGGTAGACGCAAAGGTCACTGCCGGTATCCACGAGGAACTGGGTATTCGAGCTGCGATCGGTTACGAAGAGGCGACCGGTGGAAGGCGGGCAATCGTCAGTCGCCATCAGCGACTGCCCGTGGAGTTTCCCGACTTCTCAAAATCGCACGGCTTCACACATCGGTTGGCCTTCGATCCATGCTTGGAGTGGTACCAGCAAATAGGGTATTTGCGGTAGCTAGAGTTAGATCTTGTCCTCTGGCGCGATGGTGAACGACGCTGCTGTGGTCTGGAACGGTTGCTAGAGCGGCACGATGTCCGTGTGTGTTCGTCCAGCTTCAAGGCGAGGTGCTCCACCATCTTCTTCAGCTCCGCGATCTCATTTGTTGGATGAGAATGTGTGGCACTTGACGACGTTGCTGCGACGCTGTACGGTGAAGCAAGCTCTTGTATTCGATCAGCTAAATCCGAAAGTTGCTCCAAAGAATGGGTGGGCTGGGATGCTAGCACGGTCTGGATATTGTGCGGAAGGCGATTGCTCCAGATTGTCCGAATGAAATCTTCGGGGACTGAAGGTCCAGCTAGGTCTCGGAGGTGCCTCAGGAACTGTGAAGGTTTTCTGTCACCAAGCTCTTCATGAACTAGCAACTGCTTCACTTTCTTTTCGTGCGAGGCGGACAGACGCCGAATCAACTCATTCTTTATTTTGAGATAGCGGTTCGAAGCGGGAGGGCTAACAATAATGTCCTTTACTGCTTTTGCGTGCTGCATGTCTAAATTAATTATGACATTATTATATTTAATTGCATCGTCAGTAATGTTGTGGCTGTCAAACTGACCTTCTAGAAGTGCGAACCATATTTCCGGGTCATCTGGTGAAAAGGGTGGCACCTTAAAATTCAGTTGACGGTGTTCGAAAAAATCTCGTTCCGGTGCATTGGAAACGCACACTTTTTTTTTTCGACGGGTGGTAACGTTGCTCGCTGCTTCCATTGGAATTGCTGATTTTACTGACCCATCGTCACTGCTGCTATCACCCATCTTTGATTCTTCGTGCTCTTCTCGGGTCACCAGTTTGGAGTCACCAGTTAAGGCGACCTAAGTTTTTGTTGTTTTCTTGAGGAGTGGAGATGGGGAATAATATGCACACGATACGTCAAGGGATGTATTGCAAATCCTTTACAATGGGGGGAGTGATGTGGGCTACTTACATAACTACATTATATTTACATTTACTAATATATAAATACGTACATGTCTACATCACAAATTTAATACTTACTTACATTACTTAATATTATATCTACCTATAATACATACCTATATATAACATATAACAATAAATAAATATTTACACATTTATTATAATAATAAAAATACACACAATAAATAGTACATCTACTTAAATAATATAATATTATATACTACTTAAACTATACATAACTAACTACCAATATTTATATTTACACATAAATAATATATATATAAACTACATTTAATTACAAACAATAAAAATCGTAATATAAATTAGATACCTATTAGCAATAGTTTCATAACACATTTATTTTTAAAATATTCATATTCTCTTTATTTAACAATTTCTTCATAGCCTTTATTATTGTGCATTGGAAACAGTCGAGACGAGTCCGCGGGCCGCCGCGCGACACCTACCTATCCGGTTCACACCGGTCTTCCCCGCAAGGCGGCCGGCGCACTCGCTTATAGTAGGCAGCCGCCTGCCGCGCTCAGTTAGTGTCGTCATAGACGCAATACGAATCGTTCGTGTCGCTCGCCCAAGCATTTTATGACCGCGCACTAACCGCTCCGATTTTTGTACTCGCGATTTATCCATTGTAAAGGATTTGCAATACATCCCTTGACGTATCGTGTGCATATTATTCCCCATCTCCACTCCTCAAGAAAACAACAAAAACTTAGGTCGCCTTAACTGGTGACTCCAAACACTAGTGTTAGCAAACGGTTCCAAGTTTTAAAACCATGTCTTTGCGTTTTCTCTTCAAGGCTTCCTAGAGTCTTCAGTAAAATATTCACCATTTTACTGTGGCATTTTGACTGACTAAATAAGACTTTGACATGACATAACCGTACAAAATTCCTCACTTGAGATTGGCAGAATTATCGCTAAAGGAGACAATTTAGAATTGTCCAGAAGGCGACATCAACATTAAAAAAAGCAAACACAAAGTTATAACGGCCGATAGATGGAGCTAAAGAAGTTTTACTTCAGTCGTGTGGTCTAAGCACACTATTTTTTTAAATTTTATAGCATCACACTAATATTATAAAAGCAAAAGTTTGTATGTGTGTATGTTTATTACTCCTTCACGCTCAAACGGCTGAATTAATTTGAATGAAATTCGGTACCAAGATAGGTTATACACTAGATTAACATATAGGCTACATTTTATCCCGGAAAAGAGAAATTTTCCCGTGGGATGAGTAAATAAAAAAAATACTCTTTATCCACGGGTGAAACCGCGGGGCGCAACTAGTAAATAATATATCACTAGCTGTTGGTAGCAAGCAAACCTACGGCCCTCCTGTATGGATGGATGGTAAGAGGTCAACGTAGCTTATGAACTACCACACTTGGTTTATCTGGATCAGTATTCTATGGTCAGTCCAGCTATCGTCTTTTCTCAGCCATGTTTCGTGCATATCTTGACTTGAAGTCCGTCGTGCGTCGCCAACATTAAACACTCGTGTTTGACGTTTCCACGTGAAAAACTTAAGCGCGCTTTACGACTCGTTCCTCATCATTTTTATATTTTCTGTCATCTAGCACAGACGCATAACGGAAGTGATATAACGAACTACATGCAGTGCTTCTTCTTACGACGTCTCTCATTAATAATGCCATTCGTAACCTTGCATTATTATAAAAAGATGACGAAAAAGTGACCTCTTCTTTATTAATGCTATTCTAGTATTTTGTTAATCCACCACGAAAATTCTATTTTCCGCCCGGTGACGCTGTAAAGGTCAGTAGAGACCAACAGCAATATCCCATTTAAAAAAAAAAAAATTGTATCAAGTCATGTGTTGTAGGTGCTTTTTTGGAAATGAATTAAAAATGTCAAAAATCAGTTTTATTTCTTAGAACGCACTGATCTGGTTATGTTCCGGTGCTGTTTTGAAAATAGTTTGGGTGCTTTTTATCGGGGCCCGTTTGAAAATACCTCAAAATCCAAGCGCTCTTTTTACGTGACTCTATAAATGTACTGCTCTGTTTGTTGTGATATGGGCTGCAACATTTAAATAAAAATAAAAACAAAGTATTATTTAGTATCTTTTTAATTTATCAGGCATTATTTCTTCACAACTTTAGCGTTGGCATTTATTAGATTTTTGTGGAACAGGTTAACGACCTGATAGGCCAAAATTATTTGGCATCGCCTCTTGGAATGTGTTTATTTCTCAATTGATCTTGCGTCAAGGAATTTCGGAAGTTGTAAAAAAACTTGCTCTTAAATAATTGTCAAACGATTTAATATTGTCGCGACAGACATTTTAGTTCTAAAACATAAACATGGCTGTAAAAGTAATAGGAATCGTCAGTACTATGTTTAATAATTTAATTTTTTTTGTAAAAAGAAACGAGTCTAATTTAATTGGGGTTAAGAGACACAAAAACGGGACTTGAACCCTCAAATCGAGAATACGTTTCCATCCAAAATCGGTTTAGTGGGTTCGAGTCCCACATACCCTGATGGTATTATTACATCTTGATGGTGTTGTCATGTAGAATGTACCCAAGTTTATGTGTTAGTACTAAATTATATAATTTATGCATTTTCTAAATATAATCAGTATTTAACTAGATTTCAGTCGTTTCACTTGTCTCCCAAAACCCCCGTCCTTAGTGTCAGCAGCGCCGGAACATCTGGTAAGGCTTTTAGCGCATTAACGTTTTTAATTTGAACCTGTTAAGTATCAATGTAGGCCTACTCCGTTCCTGATTCAGCGGCGACCCACATTCGGGGAACAATCAGCGGAATGCAGGGCGGCGGTCGATGTGCGCGCGCCGCAACAGGTGAGCTACTTCCGTAGGCTGCAGTCCCACCGGGACCGATTGTTTCGGAACCGTTACTTTGTAATATCATTACTGAAGTAAAACTTCTTTACGCTCGCTTGACTTAGGGAGTCACGTTCAGTTCGGGAGGCGAGTTGGCTGGACTGCAGTCGCGACCCCTTCTCGCCCCCGGTACGGCGGACGAGGTGCTCACGGGGGGGGTTTTAGTGGGTTCGAGTCCCACATACAGGGAAGTGTGAGGGCATTTCTCCCCTTAAAAAAAAGGGAGTCACGTTCACGTATATCTTCATTGTCAACAGAACAAAGTTAAAATTTGTATTATCATGTCGGTATTTCCGGTAGAATGTCAATTTACAAATGTCAAGATGGCGACATTAACATTAAACAAAGTAAAAGTGAATAAATGTTTTTTCTTTCTTTCTTCTTTCTTTTCTTTAAAAACAAAGTTATACCGGCCGATAGATGGAGCTAAATTAATAAACGGGTATCAGTCTCGGATAAGTTACTTCAGCTTTTGTCCTTTTTTTGCTACTGGAATATTTAGCTGGATCGAAAGAGACAAAAGATGGTGTAACTAGTCTAAAGCTAGTTCGTGTTTATTAATAAGGCTGAAGAAGTTTTACTTCACTCGTGTGGTGTAAAGCACAATCGTTTTTTACTAGCTATGCCCCGCCGTTTTTTAGGTACTTTTCGTTTGTAAATACATACATAGAATACAATATAACGCATCCAGACACAGAACAAACACCTATATGCTCAACACACAATTTTTTTTGTTCAGGGTGGGAATCGATCCCACAACCTACAGTTCAGAAGGCAGAGACACTACCAACTGAGCTATAAGGCCAGTCAACCAGGCTAGTCAAAAGTAGCAACACACACCAAAATGCACCAAAAACCGACGACAATCATGCATAAATACAAAACATATTAATAACTAGTTGCGCCCCGCGGTTCACCCGCGGTTAAAAAGTATTTTATTTATTTGCTCATCCCACGGGAACATTTAACTTTTCCGCGATAAAATGTAGCCTATTAATTAATCCAGAGTATAAGCTATCTTGGTACCGAATTTCATCCATATCCATTCAGCCGTTTAAGCGTGAAGGAGTAACAAACATACACACATACACACATACAAACTTTCACCTTTATAATATTAGTGTGATATCATACATCATAGTAGGATAGTAGGCTTAATATTACTAGTGGTGATGCGCGGTTTTACTTATAATTTTCCGGTGCCACCCGTAACTAACAGTTCCCGAAACTGACAGTTTCGGTTAGCTACTTTAAACGGGAAAATGGCGAAATTATAGCTTTTCGGCCTAGCAAACTGCGTGTTCTTACACACAGATTGTGAGCGCTTTTAGAGCAAAAGTACAGAAAAAGCCAACAAACAAGCAATAATTACAAGCAGGTAATAAAGACTCCAAGAGAACAAGTTTCGTAGCACACTGGCAAAACTGATAGATCAAAATAAGTAACCACATTTTATCTTCTAAATTTTTAAAACGATGACTATTTTTGAATAATTTTTTGTGTCTCTGAGGAACAGTTTATGGAAATATGGCCCAAGAGAACTTTAAAAGCAAGATACGAGTATGTAAAAAGGGACTGACTGTGTAAAAAAACTAAGAGAGGCAAGGCGTGTAAAAAAGGGACTGACTGTGTAAAAAAAAACTAAGAGAGAGCCAGGCATGTAAAAAAAGGACTGACTGTGTAAAAAAAACTAAGAGAGAGCCAGGCATGTAAAAAGGGACTGACTGCGTAAGAAAAACTAAGAGAGACCCAGTCATGTAAAAAAGGGACTGACTGTGTAAAAAAAAACTAAGAGAGAGCCAGGCATGTAAAAAAGGGACTGACTGTGTAAAAAAAACTAAGAAAGAGCCTGGCATATAAAAAAGGGACTGACTGTGTAAAAAAACTAAGAGAGGCTGTAGCAACTATTTGTTTCCAACAATGATCCCGGTGATACTTTAGCATATGGGCAATGTATTCAACGTATGGCAATGGCAATGGCAATGACATACGTAAGAATTGTCTGTGGTATGGGCAATGAACGATATCTTGTATGGGTAATGATCATAATGAAGGGATGAGAACAAAAAGGGTTTAACTGATTTTTTTCACAAAACTAATTATAGGTATCGTTGGATTCAGCGTGAAAAGATCTACAATAATACATTCTCAAAATACCGAAACGAGGCTTACACAAGCCTCGAGATTGTCAGTCTAAAAACGGTTTATCTGACACAAGAACACAGTTCGCTTAGCATAAAAACATTATTATATTTATTATATTATATTATACTTTTACAGTAATTGTACGAATTAGTACTATATTTTGTATTTTAAAATAGAATTAATACATTTTCCAGGAACTGAAACTTACATAAACCTTTTCTCTTATCTTATTACTTACATACTCTACATTAAAATCAAACCGTTGAAGTTTAAAGTCAATTTTCTCGAAACTATCAATGTGACAGTTAAACCCTTTTTGTTCGTATCCCTTCCATTGAGAGGTACTGAAAAATTTTACAGGAGAAAGAAGCGAATAGAGTCACGTTTGAAGTTTTCATTATATGAAACCGATAGATACAATTTACACACCGGCAACGTAATGTAATAATAATAATAACGCTCAACGATCACATACATAGATCCTGGACCTTCAATAGGATTCCCTGTGTCTAGGGTCCTAGGAAATACGAGGACCATGCTCCCACAATACCCAGACTCAGAACAAGTATTTGCGCTTTTTTCAGTGCTCAAATACTTGTACTACCGCGGGAATCGAACCCGCCGCCTCCGGATTGTGAGTCGACCGGCTCAGCTACTACGCCTCAGAGGCTTTAATATAATAATGTAATAATAAATTGCCATCTTCAGAACTACTACGCCGGAGACAAAAGCCTCTGGCAACATAGTATAACTAGATTGATGCTATTTCAGTTCCGCAAATCTGCCGTCATGAACATTCTATAGTATGTGATCTTTGGGCGTTATTATTATTATTCTGTGCCGCACTTATCTTTAGGCCACCACAGTGAAGAGGGAAATTAAAAATGTTGACAGTTTTTTTTACTTTTGTATCTAGATACAAAAGTAAAAAAACTGTCAACATTTTTTAATTTTTTAACATTGTTAATGAGCGTTGAAAACAATCCGAAAATGGCGGATGTGAATTTTGATTATTTTTCCGTAACCCGTGTTTATTTTTTTGTTTTAAGTTGTGATAAGGGTGTATTATTATCCGTTAAGTGTTCATGAAAGTGCACGAGTGTTGGCAAATGATTCCAAGTTTTAAAACTATGCCTTTTCGTTTTCTCTTCAAGATTTCCTAGAGCATTCAGTAAAAATCCACCAATTTACTGTGGCATTTTGACTGACAGAATAAGACTTTGACATGGGCAGAATTATCGGTAAAAAGCGATAGCAAGCCATTAAACGAAGAGAATAAGAAGTAGAACATTGTTAATTACAGTCGCGGGTAAGAAATTATTAATTAGATCATATAAAAATACAAAACTAAAATGCACTTGATAGACAATTTTTTTTATCGGCTTATGCACTTGAACATGTAAACAATAGCATTATTGGAAAACATAAGGTATGTTTATTAGATTATGTAAAGAACGGTCTCTTGCCGCAATTTTCATTACTATCTACAAAATTAACTACTAGTTTGTCTACTCTGTGTACTTATATACATAAACTTTTGTAACTTATTTGGAAATAAACATTTATTATTATTATAAACATTTATAATATTTACAAAAGTTAAAAACCCGCAATTATTTTATATTTTCCGCTTGAAAATGGATCATCCTTATAGATACAGATACAGATATTGCATTAATACATCATTATTTAATTAAAAAAGTGAAAATTTGTGAGGCAGCTCCGAGAATTGAACATAAATATTTACTACATACTACTACATAAATATTTTCCCTTATTCTTCTAATTTGGTCACATGTTATTCTACAGTTAACATAAGAAACGGAGTACGATGTTGGAAAACACGAGATAATTGGGCGTACCCAATTATCTACGGGTATTATTGTAGAGGTTGGTAATTACAATAAGTTTACTTTAGGTTGATGGAAATTCTGGAGTTAGAACTCTTTGGATGAGTGCTAAATTGACTATGTAAGATTATATTATTGTAGCCTACTATATTTTTAACTTTTTTTTTTTATTTATTTATTTTTAACACTACAAACCTTCGATTTGGGCGTACCCAATTATCTGCGGGTATTATTGTAGAGGTAGGTAATTACAATAAGTTTACTTTAGGTTGATGGAAATTCTGGAGTTAGAACTCTTTGGATGAGTGCTAAATTGACTATGTAAGATTATATTATTGTAGCCTACTATATTTTTTACTTTTTTTTATTTATTTATTTATTTTTAACACTACAAACCTTCGATTTGGGCGTACCCAATTATCTGCGGGTATTATTGTAGAGGTAGGTAATTACAATAAGTTTACTTTAGGTTGATGGAAATTCTGGAGTTAGAACTCTTTGGATGAGTGCTAAATTGACTATGTAAGATTATATTATTGTAGCCTACTATATTTTTTACTTTTTTTTATTTATTTATTTATTTTTAACACTACAAACCTTCGATTTGGGCGTACCCAATTATCTGCGGGTATTATTGTAGAGGTAGGTAATTACAATAAGTTTACTTTAGGTTGATGGAAATTCTGGAGTTAGAACTCTTTGGATGAGTGCTAAATTGACTATGTAAGATTATATTATTGTAGCCTACTATATTTTTAACTTTTTTTTTTTATTTATTTATTTTTAACACTACAAACCTTCGATTTGGGCGTACCCAATTATCTGCGGGTATTATTGTAGAGGTAGGTAATTACAATAAGTTTACTTTAGGTTGATGGAAATTCTGGAGTTAGAACTCTTTGGATGAGTGCTAAATTGACTATGTAAGATTATATTATTGTAGCCTACTATATTTTTTACTTTTTTTTATTTATTTATTTATTTTTAACACTACAAACCTTCGATTTGGGCGTACCCAATTATCTGCGGGTATTATTGTAGAGGTAGGTAATTACAATAAGTTTACTTTAGGTTGATGGAAATTCTGGAGTTAGAACTCTTTGGATGAGTGCTAAATTGACTATGTAAGATTATATTATTGTAGCCTACTATATTTTTAACTTTTTTTTTTATTTATTTATTTTTAACACTACAAACCTTCGATAAGCATTTTTTATGAATAAGACCAATAGATAGTAGTGGTTGAGTATACCCCGGAGGCGACATTTTCAATTCTAAATTTTTTCAATTCTCGTGGCAGGATCAGTAAATGAGTACAAATATTTGTTATATGTCTGTGTTGTGGGACCATGGTCCTTGTAGTTCCCGAGTCCCTAGGCACAGGGAATCTTAGTTAGGGTTCAGGATCTATGTATGTGATCGTTGGGCGTTTTGGGCGTTATATATTTGTAGACACTGGAGCTAGGACCATAATTTGAAAACCCTCCGGTCGACTTGAACGAAATCTTAAGTTGTCAATTTCCTAATTCGTCAATTTCTACTATCCCGCCTATGAGAGACCATGCTTAGGAAGTAAACTATACCAAAAGAATAACAGTCCAAATCGATGATAATTTTGGCATTGTTGCAAGCACCATGATCGCAATCTATGTAAAAAATGCTTATTGCGCATGACTTGAGAATAGCTAGACCGATTTGGTTATCAATTTTTTTAAATAGTCTTAATAGACCAAAATTAGGTTTTATGGAAAGAAAAACTTTCAAAATTTTCCAAGGTTCCTGAAAATTATTTGAATCGGGAAAAACTGAACTTCTTTTTTAATGGGATTTGTATGAGAAAAGACAGTTCAATGTCAGCTAGTAAGTGTTAAATATAAAAACTTGTGGATAATGAAAATCTACTGGATCAAAGCCTAACTATATAAACCTAACTATATAATTCATATCACAATGCAATTTTAAACACTGCTCATTTAAGACAGGGTCTATATTCCCTTGAATATAAAATGACCATTGAATTGGAAGCAACTCTGGGACTGCGGTATTCAGCGATATCAGTTAGCATTGCTCTACGGTGGAGTGGAAATTTAACGACAAGGCCAGAATACTAACCAGCAATTTCTACTATAACTGAATAGTAGATTTGAGCCAAAAATGGATGAAACTACTGAATAGGACTGGAAATTGCGTGATGGCTCATTCTCTGTGTTCCCAAATGGATGTAGCGGTTATGGTTTATCAGTTTGAATAATTTTCTTGCATCGGGAATTTCTAAAATTTGCAATTTAATATTTTTAGTACTGTGTTCGTTAGAACTAAATTTGAACTTTATGATCTAAATAAAATGATATTTGTTTAAATTTTTTTAACTCGTAGAAATCAGGGTTGCTTGATTTTGTTTGTTGACTTGATTAAGTTGCCTAGCCGCTAAGACTTGATAATTGGTCAGATGTCTTCAAACTGACAAAGAATAGACGTAATGTTTTCGAACATTATACAGTCAAACTGTGTGACAAAGACACACCCACAGAACATGTAGTTATAAATAGTTATGTAACACACGTCGCCAAACATGCTTATTTAGGAACTAAGACTAAAATAGATAACAGTTTTTTATAAAATAACATAATGCATTTTTTTAAAACAGAACTCAAACATAGAACCATGAATTCTATAAGTAAAAAAATATATTTAAATAATGAACATTTTAATCAGATCATAAAATTCAAATATAATATTAGAACACAATACTTAAAATTTTAAATTGCAAATTTTAGAAATTCCCGATAGTAGAGAATTATTCGAACTGAACAACAAAAACCGCTACATCCATTTGGAAACACAGATACGTTAAAATTATCACTATATAACTGTTTGCGTCTACAGATAAACATTATATAAAAGACTATAATACGAGAACAATAAAATTTAATGTTGATAATTTAACGTTAGGAAGTTCAAATTAGATTTAATGGCTAAACTTTTATTACTGAACAATAAAAGAAATGTCATTTTCTTAAATAAAAATTAAGATCCCAGTTACGCTCTTTTCCACCACACGTAAAAGAGCGTACCTAGCTGTGACCTTTTCCCGAGAACTGAAAAGTGTCAGAGTTATCAGCGTGGGAAGGCACTGAAATGGTAAAGTTCAATTCAGCCCAGATGGGGTAAGTATTCAGATTCTACAATGTAGCAGTGCTGAAGAATGAAAGAGATTTTTCTTCTACGAGAGAAAATAAGTTTCTAATAAAAAAATTAAATAGAGTAATGGTGACGATTCTGCGTCGCATTCTCTAAAGCTAAACGAAATTAACATATTTCCGTCTTTTTCATTTCCCCCTTATCAGAAGAGTACCGCCATACTTTAAGTTTACTTTAGTTTTAGAGAATGCGACACAGAATCGACACCAATGTATGTGTAAATTTTATTTTTATATAAACAATTCAGAGCGGAGGATTCGGGTAGAGAGAGAGAGAGAGAGAGAGCTCTTAGTGAAGCTCGAAGCTGTTCTTAGCCGGTGGGCCGTCGGCCGTCGTCGGCCGGTAAAGCAATGTTTACTGCGGTCACTACTTGGATGGGTGACCGCTACAAAATGTGGTATATTCAAATGAACGCTATCGTGCTTCGGAAGTCAAGTTAAGCCATCGGTACCCGCTGCTGTCATAAGAGTACGTTAGAAGACTTCAGGCGGCCCAAAAATTTTGAGACCAGGTCTGACTACTGTCTAAACGAAAAGGAAGAAAAAACCATGGACGCACAGAATTCGCCTTATTTACATAGGTCGGACGAATCCTCATACGTTCATGGGTGGAACGGGTTGAATAATGGTTGATCAAATAGTACCGGAGTATTAAAAATACTGAAGAGTTTTGGCGGGAAAACGAAAAAGAACGCGTCGTCGCATTGTATTATTTTCCAAAACTTGTGTTATTTTCAGTGTAAGTGCATAAAATTGGTGGCATTTTATTCGTTAAGTGCTGGATTACAGGCATGAATGTGGGAAAGTGGTATAATGATGGTGAAACGTTTCTTTTTCGTGTACTTTCCAAAACTCCATAGAAGCTTCACGTAAAGTTGCCACCACTTTACTAGGAGTATGACTTTGACTAGACTATGACTTGACTTGATGACTTCGACTGTGACTTGACACATATTTGCGTAAATATCATTAACTTGAAAAACTATCAATTACTTGACACTGGCTAAATACACAAAAGTGTGGAGCCAAAACATAAAAAATAACCGTGGGAAACTGAGTCAGCTGTTAAGGGTTGATGGTGATGATGCCCAAGTAGCGATTACTATTTTACTGCAGTATAATCAATTGACTGGCCCGATAGCTCAGTTGGTGCCTTCTGAGCTGTACATTGTGGGTTCGATTCCCACTCAGAACAAATATTTGTGTGATTAACATCGATGTTTGTTCTGTGCCTGGGTGTTATATTGTATTCTATGTATATATTTACAAACAAAAAGTATATAAGTATTCTATCGGTTATCAGCTGGGCTATCGGCTATCACATAACTCGATTGCAACGAATAGAAACACAAATTTGTATGGATTTGACAGTTTGAATACGCAGTTTATGTGCAAATTTAGTATGGAAATTTCTCTGTTGCATTGCAATCTTAGTTTCGTGATCACCCTCCTGGTTCCCATACATTTGCTTACTTTGGGACTAGATGGCGCTGTGTGAAATGTCCACAAATATTTTTTATTATTCATTATTTATGAGAGAGGAAATAAAACATTTTATTTAAATAGGTGTTTTTTTTTACTAGGAGACAAAATACTTTGCGTTGGGTTGACATGCGCAGTTAGTATAAAAAATTTAAAATAAAATAAATATGTGTGGACATTTCACACAACGCCATCTAGCTCCAAACTAAGCAAAGCTTGTACTATGGGAACCAGATAACTGATACAATACTTATATACTTTTTGTTTGTAAATATATACATAGAATACAATATAACACCCAGACACAGAACAAACATCGATGCTGATCACACAATTGTTTGTCCTGGGTGGGAATCGAACCCACAACCTGCAGTTCAGACGGCAGGGATACTACCAACTGAGCTGTCGGGCCAGTCAAATCCCTGTTGTATTCGGTAAAATTATTCTCACAAAGAAATAAAACAACTCGACAAAAGCACTCCAATTTAGCGCAATATAGCTCGAGTTGTCCGTAAATCTATCCGTAAACAAGGTCCATAAAGCGACTCATTGGTTTTATGAGCGAGTGTCAGTTGGTATCTGAGCAGCGTAAGCGGATTTTCGCTTAATGTCGCGGGATTACGGAAGCGAGGAGAATATGAGGCATGTCCGAAGTACAGACTTCTTCGGCGACGGGGTAAGTCAGTTAGTCCGATTGTTTATTTCGTTTTGACAGCCTCGGTGGTGTGGTGGTTGAGCAGGTCAGCTATCCTGGAGGCGGCAGGTTCGATTCTCGCGGCAGGACCAGTGTTTGTGCACAGAAAAAAAGCGCAAAGTTCCTGGGTCCTTAGACACGGGGAATCCTAGTTAGGGTCCAGGATCTATGTATGTGATCGTTGGGCGTTATTATTAATGCAATAACGTATTAGAATGGTTTTTTAATTTTGGATATTGTACGGCTGAATTAATCCAGATTTTCTCAATCATGTCACATAATTAAGATGCCAGAAATAAAAAAAATTGTGTCAAAGTCAATCTTGTTATCAACAGATCAATTTTACCTATCGTAATTCAATTTGTTCCTTTACATTAAAAATTAATCTGTCTGATATTGTGATAAAATATGATGATAGAGATACCAAAAGCCCTTTTAAGGAATATATACCTTATTACCTATACATATAACTTAAATACCTAATAGCAAACACCTGTTGCCTTGCAGCCAAAACCAAAGTGAAATCTTAATTTAAAGTCGAAAGCCATAGTCATATAAACGTAAATCGTAACACAATACGAAAGAAATTAGTTTTAATATTACGTAGTCACAAAGAGGATCCGGGCAACCTCCTTCCACAAATTAAATTTAGAGGAGCGAGCGACGGCTAATTGAATGAAATTCTGTCCGAAAGACTACAGCTGAGTAAAGATGAGGATCCTGTAAAAATACTGGATTACTCAGTACTGGGTGCTTAGGACGGGAAAGAAAAATGAGTAAATTGTTTAATTTTAATTTCTTCGGTTAACGTTTTTAACAGGTACTGATACAACAACGATGATCAACTAGTTTAAGTGAGACTTTATGATCTGATCTTACAGTTTAGTAATCTTATTACTAGATTGTGCTGATGTCTCAGGATGACGTGCGCAATGCAGTGTCACGCGAACCTCTATACTTTATAGTTCCGAGTGACATTGCAGCTGATATGGGCAGATTTTCTTATATACATATATATATAATAATATATATGTATATAAGAAAATCTATACGTTCAAAGTTATGACTGACTGACCTGACTTATATATCAACGCACAGCCTAAACCTAGTATTAGAGGCTTAAAATTTGGAGGGTATGTTCTTTGTAAAGTGTAGGTATTGACTAAAAAAGAGTTTTTTGAAATTCCACCCCTAAGAGGGTGAAATGGGTTGAAAATTCTTCTTCGTTTCCTATAGCCGCGGGCAGAAACTAGCAAGCTATAAAAATGCAGGTACCATGTTAAACTCAAACAAACTCAATGAGCAGCCAATTACTTGCAGGTTTAGAATTTAGTGATTATTCAAGAATTTATTCGTGCTACTATCCGATATCGAGCTGGCATCGCTCAACCAGTAAATATAGATAATTATCTCGAAATCATCATCAGCCAAAAGACGTCCACTGAACATAGGCCGCCTCCCACATAAAACGCCACTTTGGACGCTTACCATAAGGTCGGATTTGCCACAAGAACTTGGGCGGTGACTTGGTGATCGCAAAAGATTTTAATGTATCGACGAGAATGCTTTTGCCCATTCCTTGGATATTCCCTTAGCCGGCACGCACACGGCCACAATTTGGAATAGCGTTTCAAAATGTTAACACAGAGATATTCTTATTTACCACGGAAAATGTAGAAACGGAAACAAGCTTCAAGTTACATAGTTTGGAATCATCAGAAACGTTCTTCTGAAATGTCTTTCGAAGTAAATCCAATGCGGTCATAGTATAATAAATAGCAAGAGGTACGATTGTAAACTTGAACCTAACTAATTAAAACCGTCTGCGACACCTTGGAACTTCCTTAATGAATGTTATTTAGACAGTCCGAACTTCTATTCATTCCTTGGAATTAGAGTTAGATCTTAACATTTCGAACTCCGGCTCGACCTACTTCGGATACTTATATCCAAAACTCTTTATTCTATTTTGTAAGAAGGATTGCAAGACTTGCATACATGTAAGTATTCCTGTCCCTAATATTAGAAAGCTGTGGACTTTTTAATGCCATATCTTTTCAGTTTCATTGTTTCTTTCTTACTGTAATTTTCAAGGCCTGATAGCCAAGTTGTTAGTAACCCTGCCTTCAGATTTTTATTGTATCTAGGTCAGCGTTTGGCAACTGTAGGTTGTAGGTTCGATTCCCACCGAGGACAAACATTTGCGTGATGAATATCGATGTTTGTTCTGTGTCTGTGTGTTATATTGTATTCTATGTAGGTATTTACAAACAAAAAGTATCTATATATTTTATCTGGTTCCTATAGTACAGCTTTGCTTAGTTTGGGGCTAAATGGCGCCGTGTGAAACGTTCACAAATATATTAAGTACATTTTATTGTTTTTAATGTTTGACAGCTTTGAAACATAACCTTAAATTTAACCAACCATTCTAGCATAGTGAAAGTTACATATAAACTATGCTAACATTAGTACTTGCGAATCGTGATTGGAATGAATTTCGATTCCGATTCGGCGCAGTTACATATACTATATTCACAGGTAGACTGAAAAATCGGGTGATGATAAAAGTAGACATTTGTAACATATCTTCGCTTAAATAGAGTTTTAACTGCTTCGATTGTAGTTTAAAGTTAACCTGTAGATGGTGAATCCTTAGCTTTAGAAGAGCCACACTCAGTCGAACGCCTACTCTACGATCATCGATTTTACTAGTAACGTATTTAATGTTCATACTTCTAATGCGTACCTAAACTGGCTTAAAAAGAACCCGAGGATACTCTTAGAAAGCTCCACTGAGAGATAAATACCAATTATCGTTCGTTGAAACTTGGGAATTCTTTTGAAAAGTTTCTTGGAAAGTATCAGACTCGTGTTTACCCGAAGCGGGCAATGTTGATAAATATTTCGGCTGTTTCCATACAGTTTATACATTCGTGTGTGATTTGCACGCCGTAACGTAAACATGTGATTTTATCGTATCTTATTTGCGGGAAGTATAATGTTTTTTAGCGTTTTGGCGTTAAACTCGAGAGAAAGGTATTAAGTACAGAGTTACCAGAGTGATTCTTTATTTGCTCTTGCTCTAAAGTGACTGTTAAAGTAGTTGCTATTCCATAAATGCGCAGATCTCGTAGATCGTCCGCTAGTATCGGGAAAAGCTTTGACACATTATTATAGTATAATTAGACTGCTGGCTTTCAGGTCTTCTCTCACAGGTATCAGTTTAGGCCATCAAACACCACGCTGACCAACTGCGTGTTGGCGGATGACACAAATACGTACCTTTTAGAATTTCAAACCCTTGAACTTAGTGCGGAGCTGAGCAAGATTCGAATCATGGAGCGTAGGATTGTAAGTCATAGTCACCGCTACCGCTGTGCCACAGGAGCTCAAGATTGATTCGTTTGATCAGAAATACCAAAAAGTGAAAGAGATTTACAAAGAAAGTCTGTTTTTAGTACTACTTCACAAGCTGTCATTCCCTTTACTCGTCAACGAGACACAAGAAGCGGCGCCTTTGCAGAATTAGATACAAAGGGCTCGGATACGACTCGTACAGAGCTTTGAGAGCGGGGGTGGGACCAACTCGTCGGTTGCAGCCTCTTCGGAGATTTGAAGAAATATGTAAAGAGAAATGAGATTTAATTTAAATATTCTATCGTTGAATTTGCGATTGTCAAATAATTTGAGACGATGGTAAAGGCGCCTGTAAACCATTACAAGTAATTAAACATTATGCGATAAGTTGTTCCTCACAATTGTAATTCGTTGTATTCTTTTTAATTTTGTTAATATGTGGTTTATACAGGGATGCAACGGAGGTGGTTTTATTGGAACCAAAGTCGGATTCGCAGGTTTCAAATTTTGTTTGTTGGAGTCGGAATCGGAACCGAAGTCGGATCGTCGGAGGCGGAAGAAAGACGTGCTAGTTAAGGGCAGGTCTAAAAAAATAAAATAAAACAAACATCAATCAGCCTCTTTAATTTCTAATTCTTAAATCATTTCCCTTGTTCATCATAAATCTATCCTCGTTCAACTAAAAATGTGGCTTTTAAAATTTTTGTTTACTTACTATCCGCACTGTTGTTCTCGTATTATTTTTCAGTGCATAAGACCTATATCAACCAGTATAACTTTAAAAGCGTGTATCTTGGAAACGTGACGTTTGAGAAAATTTTGTCTCGTACAAAACAAACCTTGTTTGTGTTAGTGTCAACTATCGATTGAAAAAGAAATTATGAGCGGCCGCTATATTAAAGAAACAACATGATGGCGCACTATAGGAATATCAGGCTTCATACTAAAATATTGAAACAGCTTTCAAATAAATCGGTTGTGAAATGCGATCTGAAGAAGAGAACAGCCGGAGAGATATACGAAAACATTTTTGCCTAGGCTGAAACGGAAACGCTTCACTCACTTCGTTTCGGTCAATTAAAGTGAAAATGTCTCAGTTTGTTTGTATAACTTTCACGCCAAAACGGCTGAACCGATTTGGATGCAACTTTGCATTCAAATTGCTAATACAACCCAAAACAACAAAGGTAACTTTTTATCCCAAAATATCAAGTGCTTAAGGTGGGTAAAAGAGTAATTATCGGGTGAAACCGCAGGATACCTATATTAAATACATATAAATCAAAGCGCATCAAAATTTATTCCGAAGTAACATCCAAATGCAATTTAACTTGCTTGACCTGTCGCCTAAGAGGTGCCGTAAGTTGCTACTCAACTCTGAAATGCAATATGCATTAGTCTGGACCACCGCCAAGCCAACTAAAAGGTTCAACTTGTGAACTTACGTACTCGAGAAAGTACCCAACAAGTTGTTAGACTCTGTTTGGATTTATGTAAATGAAAATTCAAGCTCAAGGGGCTATATAATATACTGCCTACTATAAATTATTAAGCTGTAACAGAGTTACTCCGTACATTCATAAAAAGCAAAAACGACTATTTTTGTTTATTTGGACAAAATATTAGAATACATAATAATTATCACTCAAGTGAAGTGTATTTGTTTGATAAAGGCCGAACCAATTTGGTTGCAATTTCGCAAACAGATTGCTGAAACTATCGACATTATTAGAATAGTTTAAATCTTGGAATAAAGTTCTGCCAGAAAACAGGCTATAAATGGTGAAATCGCTGGGCGCATGTATTTAAAGATTGTTTTGAACTATTGTTTATTTAAAGGTCAAAGTCAAAGTCAAAAGATTTATTGCAAATTTTAGCACTTTTACAAGTCAAGATTATATTAGGTACTTAAAATTAAGTTATTTCACTAAGTTATTGAACCCAGTTATCTATAGGCTTGGAATACCTATATCTAATATCTATTACTGAACGGATTTAGATACGGTTTCGTTGTTCGATAGCAAAGGTACAACTTGAAATTAAGTAATAATCATGTCATATCACACTGTGTTATTGGAGATATCACCCTATCTATATCATTGCCGCTAATGATATTAAAGTTTGAATGAAGCCGCCTTTATTCTAGTTCAGTCCATCAACAAACTTTTATATCTCAGCTATCCCATTCCATGTTTCCTAAACCATAATTCCCTGTCCGCTTTTTCTACCAAGCGGCTTATTCGCTCGCCTCATTTAACAAACTTTTTATAATTAAACTTGCTATTACAGGATAAGAGCTTATAAGCATAGCGGTGTTCGGAGTTACGGGCAGACCACATCGCTCGTAGAACTAACGACCAACGGGGAAGAAAGATTTTTTAGTGATGACCGGAAAACACAGCGTAGGCCGTCCCACCACAAGGTGGAATGACGATCTACTAGGCGATATCGTAACTTGTTTTTTATTTATTTTTCTATTTGCGTATACACCACGAGCAGACCAGCTCCCGCAAGTGGCGCCCGTTCACGAGCTTGGCGCATGTGCCAGCCATTGCCCTCCTCGATCATATTTGAGGGAAGAGGACGACCTGACACACGACGACGCAAAAACAAGCTTTTAAGTGAGCGTGAATGCTAATCATAATCAATAAAAAACTTGTTACATAAATCTTGTTACAGTGGTGTCGATTCTGTATCGCATACTCTAAAGCTAAACTAAATTAACATATTTCCGTTTTTTTCATTTGCCCTTTATCAGAAGAGTACCGCCATACTTTAAGTTTACTTTAGTTTTAGAGAATGTGACACAGAATCGACACCAGTATTTGTTCATACGAACGGGATCACTGACTGGCTCCTTCGAGTCTGTCAGTCACCCCACCCGTACTTGTCTTTCGTAACTTGATTTCAACCAATAGAAACAATTCAGATTTGTGAGTTTCAATACGCAATTAATGTGCATAGTCACTAGGAACATTTTCAATATTAATATAATAACCGGTTCTTTACTGCAAAGTTCGTCTAGGTAGGTACCACCGCTTTGCCAGTTATTCTGCCGCCAAGCAGTAGTGCGCAAGCACTGCTGTGTTCCGGTTTGAAGGGCACTGTAGCTAGTGAAATTACTGGGCAAATGAGACTTTATGATCTGATCTCACAGTTTAGTAATCTTATTACTAGATTGTGGTGATGTCTCTGGATGACGTGCGCAGTGCAGTGTCACGCGAACCTCTATAGTTTAGAGTTCCGAGTGACACTGTAGCTGATATGGGCAGCCGTGTCGTTTAACATCAGGCGAACGGCTAGCTCGTCACGTCATTCCTTAACATAAAAAAAAAACTATCTCTGTTACAAGGATGAACATTGAAAGTGAATCCAACACTGTGGATATAGACACATCAGCAGTCATGCTGCTTGTCTATTACCTAAACAATAATAATAATATAGGATCAAAATTTCTCCTGTTGCATTGCAATTAAAGATCAGTGATCACCTCCAGGTCTAAGCCGCGGGGAGTCAATGGATGAAGGAGGCACGCAGCCGTTCAAGTGGGCTTAGTGGGGAACCCTATATTTAGCAGTGGGCGTCCTTAAGCTAATGATGATATGAACAAATTTTACAATTTAATATTTTTTTTGTATTGTTATATTTGATTTGGATTTTTAACCTTGTATTATATTTGTGTTCGGGTGCCAAATTATGTCTTGTAGTAGACATGTAGGTTTAGTCTTCAAATTAAACCCATTTAGAGTACTGAACTGCTTGTATTTTTATATTTTAAGACGAGAATACAATTGTACGTGTCGCTTAGACGAAAATGTCAGTTAGATGAAAATGGTCTTTTTTATGAACTACTCTCATAACATAAAAAAATGAACGCCTACTGGAATATATTAGCAAGCTACTGAAGTGTTAATTAATTATCATAGGCGTGAACAATTAGACTTAGTTAAATTTTAAGGCGAAAATAAAGGCGAAAGTTTGTATGTGTGTTTGTGTGTATGCGTGTATGTTTGTTACTCCTTCGCGCTCAAACGGCTGAATGGATTTTGATGAAATTCGGTACCAAGATAGCTTATACACTAGATTAACATATATGCTACATTTTATCCCGGAAAAGTGAAATTTTCCCGTGGTATGAGTAAATAATTAAGTATTGTACTAGTATTTAATTATATATTGTACCTTGTTTTCCTTATTATTATTTTTTACATTATATAAAGTTAAATGTTCACTCACTGACTGACTTAGATCATTGATTGAAGAGATGAGAGGTGATGGGTAAAAATCGACTTTAGATTCGCGTAGAGGAGGGCGAGTAACCGACGAGAAAAATCTGACATCATCGGAAAATCGTCTCCGAGATGGAACCGCTCGACGGATCTCGGAAACGGTAAGTCGGATCGGTGTCGAGTTCTAACTAAAGTTGGAGAAAACCTTGGGAGGATTTTAGAGAAATAAAAAAAAATGGGGTTCCCAGACAAAAAAACTAAAATTCCATACAAAATGGAAACGCTCATAGATCGAAAACGGTAAGAGTCACGCGGGGGGTGCTCGACCGAATGTCGTAGAGGACGTTGGGGGCTTTCCGACGGTGGTCATTAAAATCCAAGATGGCGGATTCAAGATGGCGGCCATTTTGAAAGTTGGTCCGATCCGACTGATATTTTGCATCGGAGGGTTTTCGAGGCCGCAGATTCCATATTTGAAAAAAAAATTTCGATTCCGCCATTTTTAAAGGTGGCCGCCATACAAATTTTTTTTTACAAATTCAACGCATCGTTTCTCGATACCTATGGGAAAGTTTGCAATCGTTCTTTACGATTCGTATAGACGTGGTAGTTTGAAATTCAAAAATATTCATATCCTGGTCTTTCGACCTTCCATCATCGCGACCGTCAACGGCCTGGCTAAACGGTACGAGATAGGTCACGTGCGTTTTAAGGAATGTTATAGCACATTTTGAGACAATTTCAGGGTAGATAAAAAAAATTCAAAATGGCGGAAAAAAAATCCGCCATACAAATTTTGACCGGAAATGACGCCGAAACCGTGATACTTTGGTATAAAGAGCTCAAACTAATATTGTTCGGAAGCCTAAGGGGAAGAATTCGGAATAATTTCTTTTTCAACATGGCGGAATTTTAGGTCACGGCGGAAAAAAAAGTTTCACCGATCCGGATGAAAATCGATATCTGAAAGTTCCATAGAATGCCGATCAACATTCTGAAATCAAATTTTAACTTTCGCCATTTTTTAATATGGCCGCCATACAAAGGTACTTTTATCGAAATGTACACTTTCCTTTTTGGTGCCACGAATACCAAAATTTTAGAAAAGTCGTTCCTGAGAATCAAGTGAAGATACAATAGGGGTCAAAATGCAAATATAACAAAACCGATTTTTTTTCAAAATGGCGGCTACAGTAATATCGACTTTAAGAAAACGTTATCCGATCCATATGAAAATCGATATCTGACTATCCTCCTCGATGATTAGTAGGAATATGGAAAAAAAAATTTGATTCCGCCATTTTTCAATATGGCCGCCATACAAAGGTACACTATACCCCCTACTTCCCTCGGAAATCGCGAGAGATAGAGGGGTCGACCTTGAACTAAAGTTTGCGTGCTTTTTGGTACCCTTTCAAATCTGTAAAAAAAAATACAAGTTTCATACATTTTTTTTTTTAATCTTAAGAAATTCGGGCCGCGTTCGGGTTCCGCGCGAATCGCGAGAGACTTTCAAGGAAGTTCATACCAGTTTTCAGCACCGTTTCGAAGCTGAAACTGTAAGCTATTTTTTAATGTAAAAAAAAAGTGGGGTTATCGCTTTAGATTTTGAATTACGGACCTTTTTTTAAAAAAAAAACTAACTTCTCAACGGGTGTCGGTTAAGAAAAACTAAATATGCAGATTTGTTGCAAAAAAATCATATATTACGATGCAATATTTTTTTACACACCGGTCAATAGTAATTTTATTTTTAATCGATTTTTAAAGGTATTATTTCATGCGCGGAACGAAGCACGCTCTTAATAATAGTATCCGTAGTAGGTACGTTGAAACGATTCGACTCTATTGTAACGGAGCCAAGGTTGACTTTACTATACCGTTACTTGACCATCGCTCCTATTGCATTCGGAAACTGATGGCACCACAAAAGCTTACTCCATTGGTTGGTTACACAGAATGACTGGTGAGATGCGAACGATACTGAAGGAGAGCACAGAGTACTTTTCTACATATAGTAACGTATAGTAGAAGGAGAGCACTCGGTAAACGATTGTCGTTATGATTATGTAATATGTCCACACATATTAAATTATATTAGTAAAATTAGGTACTTAATTTTTGACCAAATTGCCCTATAAATAAGTGAAGTATGGTGAATACATTCCCACATTTCACAAAAAAGCACCCCCGCCACCCCGTCCCGTCAACCCGCTGTCCTGTCGCATCACCGGCGCCTGCCCACTGCGTAATTAGTGTCATCGCAAGCGCCGACTGATGTGTATATCCGGTTTACCGCTTCCTACTTCCGCGCCCGCAACAATACGCGTGTAATCCTTCGTGTGTCGTGCGTGTGTGATCCGTGATAAAGGGTGTAGGTATTCAGCGGGTGGGAAACATTGGTGTTCTAAATAACTGTTTCGTATTTTATCGAAGGAAGACTGAATAATGTGTCATACTTAAACGTTTTAAAAAGTGTGATGAACGACATGTAGTCACAAGGACGTGAGTACTTAAGTAGTAACTTCGAATATAGCTGGACAGGTCGTAGAGGGCCTGTTCCGTGACCGGCTTGCTCTCCGGATCTCACTCCATTAGATTCTTACTTATGAGGTGAGGTAAAACTATTTGTGTACGCTACAGAGTATGTAAACAAGGAAGAATTAAAGACTAAAATCATTAGTGCATTTAAAACTGTTAAAAGTGATTCATTCGTTTTGAATCGTGTGAAAGACAACATGCGTCAGCGTGCCGAGCTGTGCATCACCCGAAGAGGTGCACATTATTAAAAAAATTAAGGTTGTAAATAGGTAGTAGTACGATTTAGTTTAATCGTTGTAAATAACTATCATTCCCTTTTTTAAATACGCCAAAAATACCAAGGTAAGTCAATGCGTATTCAGTTCATTTTGATTTAAGTTGTTCTTAAATACAAATTATTTCAATTTCTAAAATCAACCTAATTAATCAACAAATTAATTGGTGATTATGTATTTCTGCCTGCCCTAAGCCAGGATTAAACTATGAATGGAAAACGGACCATAGCAGCCTTATTAATAAACGGGTATTTTTGTCCTTGTCTTGCTATTGGAATATTTAGCTGGTTTGAAAGAGACAAAAGATGGTGTAACTAATCCAAAGCTATTTCGTGTTTATTAATAAGGGTGTGCTTCTTCATCGCAGGTTGCCTTACTTTATGTGCTGATACTGTACTGATCTGAAGTACAACTTTTGACGAAGGTTAGATCGTAGCGTGTATTCATCTGTTGTCTGGCATGAATTGGCTACTTCTTACTTACATTTACTAAGTTTTAGACAAAGAATGTACACATCTAAAACATGCGTGCAAACAAAAATAAAAAATCTTATCATTGTTAGTTGGTGTGATGACTTGAATATATATATTATATATATATATATATATATATATATATAATATATATACTGGTTATACATAATAATAATACTTATGTAATCATAAATCATTTCAATTTTACTTTTTGATAATTGGGTAGGTATGTACCTACAGACAGAATAATTTTCATTGTGCTGTTGATATGTATGCTTTTCCATAGGTAGGTCTACATTAAATCTGCTCACTCACGAGTTACATCAGCATACAAGTAATAAGTATATATATATATATAATATATATATATATATATATATATACATATATATATATATATATATATATATATATATATATACAATAATAATATATATAAATATTAATATATATATATACATATATATATATATATATATATATATATATATATATATATATATATATACATATATATATATATATATATACTTATTACTTGTATGCTGATGTAACTCGTGAGTGAGCAGATTTAATGTAGACCTACCTATGGAAAAGCATACATATCAACAGCACAATGAAAATTATTCTGTCTGTAGGTACATACCTACCCAATTATCAAAAAGTAAAATTGAAATGATTTATGATTACATAAGTATTATTATTATGTATAACCAGTCAATGGTGTCGATTCTGTGTCGCATTCTCTAAAGCTAAACGAAATTATCATATTTCCGTCTTTTTCATTTCCCCTTTATCAGAAGAGTACCGACATACTTTAAGTTTACTTTAGTTTTAGAGAATGCGACACAGAATCGACACCAATGTCGCGAACCGCATAGATCTGTAGGTATAGGTATCTATCTATACGAAAGGCGCGGCGGCTCAGCACCCTTACCGCGTTACCGTTCTGGGAATCGGCTTCGCTTGCCATATTGCACGTGCCAATTTTTTTTTACAAATTCAACACATTGCTTCTCGATACCTATCGGAAAGTTTGCAATTGTTTTTACGATTCATATAGATATGGTAGTTTGGAATTAAAAAAAATTCAAATCCTGGTCTTTCGATCTTCCATCATCGCGACCATCAACGGCCTGGCTAAACTGTACAATAAAAATAAAATGGCGGGAAAAAAATCCGCCATACAAATTTAGACCGGAAATGACGCCGAAACCGTGATACTTTAGTATAAAGAGCTCAAACTAATATTGTTTGGGAGCCCAAGGGGAAGATATCGGATTTTTTTTTTCAAAATGGCGGAAATTTAGGTCACTGCGGAAAAAAAAGTTTCACCGATCCGGATGAAAATCGATATCTGAAAGTTCCATAGAATGCTGATCAACATTCTGAATTCAAATTTTGACTTTCGCCATTTTTTAATATGGCCGCCATACAAAGGTACTTTTATCGAAATATACACTTTCCTTCATCCATCATTGACAGCTGTTTGTCATGGGGTCCTCAACTTCAATCTGTGAGTCGTAGGATATTTGGGTCAGGAGCCGCGCTTAATAGGTTACGTATCTTCTTGCCTACTGCTACCAAAGTTTCGCTTGCACAATCTCTCCTTCTTCCTATTCTCGACTATGCTGACGCCTGCTACCTTGACCTTACTGAGGAGCAACTCAATAAACTTGAGCGTCTTCAAAATTACTTACGATTTGTTTTCGGTCTCCAAAAATATGATCACGTCTCATTTGCGTTCTAAGCTCAAGTGGCTCCCAATACGTCTTTGCCGGAATACTCATATCCTGTCTCTTTTTTATAATATATTGTTTATTCCTTCTACTCCCCACTATTTGAAGGCTATATTCGATCGATTTTCGATTTTCTTTATCACTCCCACTCCAACTCTATGTCTCTTAGGTCATCGGAAAACCTCCTTCTCCAGCCCCCGGTACGTCGTACTTCGTTCTACGACCACTCCTTCACAGTTCAAGCTGTTAGATTGTGGAATGAACTCCCTGTTATCATTCGAGGCGTTCAATCACTTTTCACTTTTAAATATCAAGTCAAAAATTTATATTTATCCAACCTGACTCCTTACTAAATAAACTGTTTTCCTTTTAACTGGTATAAGTATATATATATCTATATATAGATTTAATAATGCCTGTATTGTATGAATTTCGTTGGTGAGACAATAAAGAGTTATCTATCTATCTATCTATCTATCTATCTATCTATCTATCTATATTGTATATGTTTATATATTATGTATCAATGATTTAGGTATATGTATTTTATTATTATTTATTCTTATGTATTATATTATTTGAGTATAGGTTAGTATATAGTATTTATTTGCACCGCCGTCCTCGCTCATAGTGTCTCATATCTCTGTCCATCCAAAGGTTGTCTGGAAGAGATCGCTCTTAGCGATAAGACCGCCCATTGTACCTTATTATGTGATTCTATTTTCTACATGTTTATTTTTGGTGTCAATAAAGCGTTTTGTATTGTATTGTATTGTAAGAAGTTAGAACCTTGACTTTATTACAAAACGCCGACTAATTGAAGACCAGCTGATACCAGAGATAGTCCATGGCTTAAATCAATATTTACCATAGACATATATTTACCATAGACTAAATACGAAAAAAGTTTGTTCATTTGGACCACATTTATTCACACGATCCTTTTTTAACGTTTTCTTATATTTAGAATTTTTGTTTTCGTCTATTATATACGTGCATTGGCCTTGGAAAGCTTATTGTTTGCATATTTTTAAAGAATAAATAATCAGAACGTAAATATGGCATTGCTTAACGCGCGAAAATTTATATTTCTGTTTATTGCTGTTATAACTAACTGTAACTATAATAAATATCGTATAAATGGAGCAACAATAGATATGTTTTATCAAAGACCAAGACAACCTCAAAATCGTGTAACAAAGAAGGTTTGATAACCCAACATTGGCGTTTAATGCGTAAATAGTTTTTAATCTTAAAAGTTTCATTTTTCCACCACCGTGGCGCTAGCAAGTGTCGTGTTGTTTAGTTTGTTCGTTGTTGTTTTAGCATTATTTAATAAAATGTTCATAAACGTATACGAGTGAAAAAGGAAATGATACAAAGACGAAAAATGTGTAGAAAGGATAGAGTTTATAATTTTGAAAGTTATTAGAAACAATAAACAAAGCCAAAGCTTAATAAATATCAGGATAAATATTTGAAAGTAAAGAAGATATATTTGTAGGAGGCCCAAATACTTTCGGATGGTATAATGTTCTTTTTTGTTTTTTCTTTTAACATGCAAGGCGAATTAGGCGCAGCTGCGCGAATACTGCGTGGCCCAGTGGTGGCGGCTCTTGGTAGCGGTGCGTGAGGGCCCTGGTTCGCATTTTTTGTAGAAACTATGTTTTGCACGAACTTTTTTTAGTTAACATACCGCGGGCCGCTCGCGGCCCGCGCACGGGGCATAATACTAGTTAATATATATAAAAATGAATCTCTACTTCCCTTGGTCATCGCATCACTCGTGAACGGATAGTACATTTTCGCTATTTTTTTTATTTATTATTGTCAGGAGAAGGTTCTTATGAAAGAAAAAAATAAGAATGTTGAGCAGAAAATATGAAAAATTTTCACGGGGCGCAGCTAGTTATTAATTAAAATAAGGATTTAAAATCTTATAAAGCTGTATAAATTAACGTAATAAACTTACGACATGTGTTACGATAGCCAGCGCAACGTAAACACAAACATCTTAGTGCGATGCAGTACCACGTATAAACATTTTTACCGTTTAAGTAACTGGTACTTAAAGAATAAATAGCAATTCTAAGATACCAACAGGTGTTTTAGAGCCATTACATAAAGTAAACTACTATTAATACAAACTACTAGTATTTACCCTGTTATTTATCTTTTGCGATATAATAAACACTGCAAACAGTGGTGTAATTTCATTGCACGAAGTTACTGGCAAAGTGCTGGTTCTAAATTGCTGTTTATCTCGGCGAGTTAACATCGTAAACTCAGTGTGATTAAGATGTTACTAGTAACTTTGTTTCAAAAAAGTTGTAACTAGTAACTTTGTTCCAAAAAAGTTGTAACTAGTAACTTTGTTCGAAAAAAGTTGTAACTAGTAACTTTGTTCCAAAAAAGTTGTAACTAGTAATTTTGTTCAAAAAAGTTGTAACTAGTATCTTTGTTCCAAAAAAGTTGTAACTAGTAACTTTGTTCCAAAAAGTTGTACTAGTAATTTTGTTCTAAAAAAGTTGTAACTAGTAATTTTGTTTCAAAAAAGTTGTAACTAGTAACTTTGTTCAAAAAAGTTGTAACTAGTAATTTTATTCAAAAAAAATGTAACTAGTAACTTTATTCAAAAAAGTTGTAACTAGTAACTTTGTTCAAAAAAAGTTGTAACTAGTAACTTTGTTCAAAAAAGTTGTAACTAGTAACTTTGTCAAGAAACCTATGTGACGTAAAAAAGAACAATTCCAAAGTGGGTGATATAGAGCGGCATATTCTCTTAAGCGAAAAAGCTCTTCAAATAAAGAAAAAAGTGGGGGACATAGTCAGCCTTTTTTTAGATTTTTTATTATTATTTATTTATTTATTTAGCCTTAGGTATGGCAGGCTAGCGAGAGCAACCTAAAGTAGCGAAGTTCGTTTCGCGAAACTATATCGGATTGAGCCATCGCTTCGTAGCTTAACCTACTTTATTTATTGCTGTAAATAATTAAATATTAAGTTTTTAATATGAAACAGATCACAAAATCAAAACCAAAGGTATTCTAAATTAATTTGTAAAGGATAAATATGAACCACAAACTTACATCCAAATGACTTTTACTAGGTGGTAGGACTTTTATGCAAAGTTCGTCTAGATAGGTACCACGTTGCTAGTAATTATTCTGTCGCTTAGCAATAGTGCGCAAGCTCTGTGTTCCGGTTTGAAAGGTATTGTAGCTAGTGAAATTACTGGGCAATTGAGACTTTATTATCTGATCTCCCAGTAATCTTGTCTGTGCTGTCTCAGGATGATGTGCGTCACATCTTATTTGCGACGCTGTTTGTGTGCAAATGTACGCAAACTTTTACGAGAAGCAATATAACAAGAAGTGCATGCAATGCAACTGATTTTTAAATACACTTTAGTACTGTATTTGTGCAGGATATTTGTTGACTAATATAAAAAAAATCTAGAAAGTTTAAGAATATTTAAAAAGTTCTTTAGCGTATACATATCGTAGAATAAACACCTTAGATAGATAATTTGTATATCTCTGATTATGTCGCATCACTTTTCCTTATTCTTACAAAATCAACGGGCGGAGCTCTCTGAAAATGTATCTTTAAAATGGCAACATTCCTCTCCGCGTATTAAATATTCAAAGTGAAATATTATTCCTGTTCGTTCGTTACGACAGTCGTTGTTATTTGTCATGAAAATGTGTTTACTTTATTTTAAAAGATCTTTGCTTATGAAAAGTAAACAGACAAATATAATGTTTATGATTAAAGAAAAATTGGACGGACTGAGGCTATAAGTGAGATGAGTAAAAACAAACTGAACTAGTCCCTAAATACGGGCGAAGATTAAAGCCCGCATCGCCCTTTAGACTCGCTTGGTAACTCGCAGGTCTTTCGTTTAATCTATTCGAATTAAAGAAAATAGTAACCACCAACCTTCATTTATCCAGGCAGCGTGAATGGTGAATTATAGCCTTGTAAGAGAAGACTCTTGTCCAGCAGATTACGAAATGGGTGGATGATGCAATACTTATTTGAGCTATACGTTGTTTTCTATTAATAGGAGTCAAGTTAATAAGAAGTGGCCTTTCCAAATGTGCTGCAAAACTTATTCTGTTTCAGTCTCACATATGTCTCCGAAGCTTGTGTGGGACGGAGACGAAGTATAACTTAAGCTATCATTGTGGCGTTAAAGCCACACAAACTAACAGGTTTCACATTCGTATATTAAAGCAGGAAAACATAATTATATTGTATTCGAAAGGAACTCTATCATGGATGTTTTATCTTGCGTCTATGCTATCTATCTATTTTCAACCGACTTCGAAATAGGAGCAGGTTCTCTATTCGGTTGTATGTTTTTTTAACCTCACAACTCAGTCATTTATTAACCGTTTAAAAAAAATTTTTTTTCTTCTTATATTATTGGTCCTTTAATTTAAAAAAAATCAGTAATCTGTTCTTAAATCAAAATAACTGGAGAAATATATGTTTGATATATCCCAAGTATTTCTCAATCTGACATTAAGATGAGTGAAGTCTGTTTAACTTTTTTTTATTATGTAGTGCATAGTGCCTTTATTCTTTCAACTAAACACTACAATAATAATAGCAACTACTACTAAACACTACCTACTACAGAAAAAAAAAACATTTGGACTAGATATTAGCCGTGATGACCTATACAGTCCAAATGGTCCAGTAGGTCCTACCAGTAGCGTACCTAACATGCTGGCAGCATTGCCCCGTTGAATTGCAATGCTGATTCGCTGTGCCAAATAGGTGCCAGCATTTTGGTCACGCGTCGCATCGACCAGGCGCTGTTTGGCATAGGCGCGTCTGTTTAAAAACGTTATTACCCATGTTTTGACTGGCCCGATAGCTCAGTTGGTAGTAACCCTGCCTTCTGAACTGTGGGTTGTGGGTTCGATTCCCACCCAGGATAAACATTTGTGTGATGAACATAGGTTGTTCTGTGTCTGGGTGTTATATTGTATTATATATATATATTTACAAACAAAAAGTATTTAAGTATTGTATCAGTTATCTGGTACCCATAATACGAGCTTTGCTTAGTTTGGGGCTAGATGGCGTTGTGTGAGATGTCCACACATATTATTATTATTATTATTTTAAAACGATATTATGCTATAGAGACTTTGGGACCCTGAAAAAGGAGTATGGTATTCATTACAGTTATAAACTTTGGTCCAAGCGCTCGACACACAGGTTGCAGCTAGCATTTGCATAAATTCAGACTGCTCATGAAATTTTTGTGTATGACCGAAATGTGCGGAGTGACCTTTTGACTCAAGTACCATTCTCCAACATCAATTATGAATAATGTTGCTTTTACATTAATTATGCTGTGTTACACACAAAGATATGGAAATTATCGCCGAGCTTTGAGTTCTCGTTTGATTTTCTGAGAAACGCTACTTGTTAAAATTTAATATATTTTGAACTCGCTTTGTAATTAAAAGTAAACAGCTTAAGGACTCGATTGCTGAATGTTGTATTAACGTTGTATTTTTTTAATAGAGGCTGTTATTGTAATGTTATGAATATAATTTACTTGGTCTATTCTTTACGTGAATTGCCAAACTAATCGACGCTTTCAGACGGAAAAATCATTTTGTACCACAGTAAAATCGCACATCTATAGGTAGCTCTTTATTATCTCTATAGGACTCCATTGATTTATTTCTCCATGCCAGAGAATTTTAACCTATATTATATATGTATATTATGTGCTTATAATATACATTTATTTAATATGGATTAAAACTCTGCTGATGTACCATGGCACACGCTACAAAGCCAAACTGAAAGAGGTTTAAATAAAATGGCTACTCTTTTTATGATTGTTCAACTATATCTAATTTTATTAAAATTATGATGTTTAGTTTCTATGGCTTTTTGTCTATTAAGCATGAAACTGCTTTGGGGCAGTTATTTGCAGGCTACATCTTTTAATAGCAATACCAGAACGCACATATATTATACATAATGTGAAATACGGATTCAATGTGTCAACGTAATCAAAGACTGAATATTTTACCGAACCTTCCAAGTTGTTAGCCTAACCAATGATTAAAAAGGCACTGTGTAAACATTTTGCACATTCTACACGCATACCGTGTAACCCGTTTATTGATTCTATAAATACCCTCATTATCCTACGTCCATAACCCTTCCCACCTCCTGACAAAAAGCTTAAGCCTATTGAGCCGTTCAAACCTGTATGACGTCAATTACCAACGTCTTTAATTTAGCACCTAAGATCTGAATATTAATCAACTTTCACGGGTATAAAAACGAAAGAACACAACGATCTAACACATTCCCATCCCAGTGTCAGACAACGGATAACAAGAAACATGAAGACCCAAACTCTAGTATTTCTTTTCGTGCTAGCATTCGCTGTAGTAGCTAGCCAAGAGGGTCATATATACTGCGGAAGAAGACTAGCAATGATGATAGCTCACATATGTGGGCAAGACGAAGATGTTGATAAACGATCCAGTGTTTACTCTGGTCCTTACAGCCAGCATTGGCCGTGGATTGCACCTCAGAGGGCTATGTCGATGGAGAGGGGGAAACGACAAGTGGCGACAGAGTGCTGCGACAAACCATGCACCTATAGCGAGATGTTGGCGTACTGTCCTGAATAGACACGTTACAGTAGTTTTAGTACGAAAAAGTATTTATTCAACTAAATGTTAAAATTGCGACGCTATGGATCATGTTAGAATTAGATATGCATGTTACTACGGTTCTTTTATTATTGTAAAATGGTTTCTATGCAACTAACAAATACATTTAGCGGTTAATACTTCTTACTTTTTATTACTATCTTTTCAAAAATTGTTGGATATCGGATGTTCGATTTGAGAATTGAGAGAAATAATCACAAACTAATTTAATAAACTATTTTTAGCGTCCGTTGATTTAAGACACAGATTTTACGGTATCTAAAAAATAAAATAAAAGTAAATATATAACTCAAAGGTGATTGACTGACTGATATAGTGATCTATCACCGCACAGCCCAAACCACTGGACGGATCGGGCTGAAATTTGGCATGCAGGTAGATGTTATGACGTAAGTATCCGCTAAGAAAGGATTTTTCGAAATTCCACCCTTAAGAGGGTGAAATGGGTGGTTGAATTATTTTTCCATAGCGCACGCCGCGGGCGAAGCTGCGGGCAGAAGCTCGTTACAGAATAATTCCCGTTGTAAGGTCATGTGTTACTACAAATGCCCTCAGAGTCCATTAAACATTCAGAGGGCGACACCAGCAGCCCACTATCAGAGTTCAACCTCATAATAACGACGCTAACTTTCACGAGTTCGCAATGGAATATGTTAAGCTTTTGCGAAATAAATATTCCATTTTAAAATTCTTTATTGCACAAGCAACAACAAAAAAAGGTACACAGGCGAACTTAACACTATAGAGCATTATCTTTCAGTTAACCCTGGTGTACTATCGAAGGTTAATGCGGTAGTGCAATATTTATGAGATATAAAATTATTTTTAATCAAACGAAAAGAAAAACAACAACTTAACAATAAATCTACACTAGTAAGGTCCGTATTACAGAACGATGCTCAGTCATCGATCGGTACTCAAGCAGAGATTTCATTCACTAATTGATCACTTTATAATAACACCAAAATAAATACACAAAATGAAAAACACACAATAATACAAATATAATACATATATAATTAAATAGAATATATAATATATATACATACATATACTTATATTTAGATGGATTGCTTTCAGTTCGCGATTTGATTTTGAAGAGTCAAGTTGTGCATACATGCGTAAATGAATAAATTTATGAAAATGAAAATTTGTAGTAAATTTAAATTAGATTTATTTTATCGTTATGAAATAGGGAACGGCGATAAATTATGTGAAGTAATTGGAAATCCAATAGCTGCTCTAATCAAGATTGCTGCAGACACAAATTACTATGGTATCTACACGATTAAATATCCAACCGTATTCTGTTAGACATAGCGCTGTCTAAGTAAAATTTAACGCAATACTTAAACGCGTAGTTATAATACAAATATGGCTAGTCTACTTCACGAAGTAAGGTTTTTGTGATCCGTACCCATGACTTAATTTTCATCCGACTTATTTAGTCACGTGTTATGACTACAGTGTATGTATATGACGGTGGCAACGTCCAGTTATAAACTCTATGCGCAGCGGGTTGTACCGTAATTTACTCTGTGGCAGCATTTAAATTTATTACAGTGGCAGCACTGGCATTTGTCATCGCTTCCCTACCCATCTGGCTATAAAAAGGCACCGCTCGGTGTACTACGGATCATTCTTGTTCCAGACACGGCGCGGTGTGGACATGCTGAAGGCCTATAGTTATATAGGTTGCAACCTACGCACAACCCGTTCTGTCGATATATATATGTATATTTCTGTATTGGTTTTAAATCGATTTATTCTCCATTCGACTTGTAGTTTAATAAAAACTTGGTCCTGTTTGGATTTTTTACGCAATAGCGCAACGACACCAAGAATAATTTAAAATGGTTTTCTATATAGGTGTATATTAATAAAAGGTTTTTGTCCCAAGCCCATTAAGACCGAGACTTAATTTTTGGAGGGTATCTTTTTTTAAGGCAAGCTTGTGGATGTAATTTTTTTAAAATTAGAGTTCAAACTAATTAATATCAAGTAGCTTTAGACTCATATTTAATAATTAAATAAATTAACATTATAACAATTAATATTAAAATAAAAAATCACAAAATCCTATATTATGGTTTTGGAATTTTGAAATAAATAATAAAATGAATTGAATTCCTAACTTATAAATTAATTCTGATATTACAATCATACATTTATAGAAAACATATTTATAATTATACAATACAATACAAAACGCTTTATTGACACCAAAAATAAACATGTAGAAAATAGAATCACATAATAAGATAGGTACAATGGGTGGTCTTATCGCTAAGAGCGATCTCTTCCAGACAACCTTTGGATGGCCAGAGATATGAAACACTATGAGCAAGGACGGCGGTGCAAAGAAATTATTATTATTAATATTATTATTTTATTTTATTTAGTAATTGGTTTAAAATAATAATTAAAATAGAAAGATAGATAGATAAAAGTATTTATTGAAACACCATTAAAGGAACAATTTACAAGCACAAACTTAAAAATCAAGTTATTAGTTATTATTTTAATAATACAAATCAGAATAACAAACACAATGAACACAAACATTTTAAGAAAAAACAATCATATTAATTATTAAGAAATACATAAATACATTATTACATTATTAAGAAAATGTTTTTGAATATTCAAATCAAAAGGAGTCAAATGTTAAGAAAATATCTCCTCAGCATCCAATTGGTGGTACAGCCTAACAAGTGGAATAATAACGAATTATTAGGTCGCAACCAGATCAATTACTTCAACAATTTGTCCAATTATAACGTAGACTTGTTAAACTAGCAATCTAGTTTAGAGCTGGTGCTTTTCCCACGGTTTTACGTCGAACTATAAGCATAATAACAGACTTATAAGGTGCGGATAATTTAAACCTAGTTATTCCACCGACCTCAAAGAGTATACCTTAGAAATCCGTCATATATAAACCGATGTGCAAAATATTTTTTTATTTGAAAGTATAACGTGCAGCGCACGTTACGAGAGCAAAACGTTTTCTGGCGTGGGGAGCGTACGCGCGCTTGATGAGAGCTAGTGACGCGCCCCGAGCCATAGTGATGTACCAGATACTGGAACAAGCAACCTATACGTATTATTAACTATCTTATCTAAAAGTATTTACAACAAGGGGCCGTGGCGTGTACTCCCTATATACTCCCCCTTTTGATCTGCAGGTGGACCCCACGACAGAGCAAAACATACACAGCTAAGTAACCTTACGAGGGCGGCCACGATTTCGCTTCGGAACAACTGGTTGTTTATCCTCAGGATGTTCGCCCTCTCTTTCATGATAACGCTTAAAATCCGATACATGATATTTTCCAAGTATGTCATCCTTCTTATTGCAATGTGCCAACAAATAGGTAGTGGGGCTCACTTTTTTCGCGACAACGTATGGTCCATCATGTTTCGGCATAAGTTTTGAACTCACCCCTTTGTGGGCATTACTGAGAATGTGCGTTTTCAACAGGACCAGATCACCTTCCACAAACAATTCACCTTCTTGACGGGCCTTGTCTCTAGTCTCCTTCCGTAAATCCTGCTGACGTTCAATAGCCTCTCTGCTTATTGCGATTGTGTCCGTGAGCTTCATCAGGTATGGCGTAATCTGTGGCACGTAGTTGGTAGCATTCACAACCTCGCGGATGTCGGCTTGTGCGTCCAATGGGGAGCGTAGTTCACGCGCGAACGTGAGATAGGCAGGCGTTCTCTCAGTGGATTTGCAGACCGCTGTGTTCATGGCAAAGCGAATCGAGGGCAATGCTTCAGGCCACTCTCTGTGATGTCCTTCGACGAGTATAGCCAGCTGCGTTTTAATATCACGATTCTTTCGTTCCACCGGATTTGATTCCGGATGGTACAACGGAATCAAATTCTGTGTAACGCCTAACACAGACACGGCATGCTTCATAACATCAGCGATGAATTGCACCCCGTTATCGGAGATGACGCGTCGCGCGACCCCGTAGCGGAGAAATATCTCGTCTATGAGTACTCGTGCGCATGCTTCAGCGGTGGCTTCGGTGAGGGCAAACAGTTCCATCCACTTACTAGCGGTGTCCTCCACGACCAGGATCCAGCGTTCGCCCAGCTCTCCCTTGGGTAACGGGCCAAAGAGGTCCACAGCAATCACCTCGAAGCGCTGAGCAGGCACAGGGGTCTGTAAAAGTCCAGCCGGTTTTACATTAGTTGGCTTGTACCTTTGACATTCTATACACGTCTTTAAATACTCAGTGACGTATCGGCGCATTCCAGGGAAATAATAACGTTGGGCAATGCGGCGCAACGTTTTTTCGATTCCTCCGTGACCAGCAGTAGCTTTATCATGGCATTCATTCACCACTTCTTTCCTCATTTCTTCAGGAATGACAAGCTGGGGCTCCTCGCTATCCTCATCTGGTACGTACTTGTACAGTACACCTTGGGTCATATAATAGCCCCTTTCAGTCCATCTAGTCTGAGCTACCTCCTCTTTCCCTTCAAGGTCCATAATGATTTTGCTAACTTCCTTATCATTCAACTGGGCCTCCCTCAGGGCCACAGGCTCCCACCGAGGGGCCTCTACTACTACTGGGCATATTCCACACACTTTGTTTGGTGTATTTTCGGCAGGCGGACGACTTAAGAAATCAGCTAGTAGATTGGCTTTACCTGGAGTGTATTCTACATGCAGGTCATATGCTTGAAGTTTCATCGCCCAGCGGATCAGCCGGCCGGATGGTGACTTCAGTGTGAGTAGCCACTTGAGCGGCTGGTGGTCGCTGGCGACGCGCACGCGGTGCCCGTCGATGTAACCGCGGAACTTGTCGACCGCCCACACGACGGCGAGCGCCTCGCGCTCCGTGGTTGAGTAGTTGCGCTCGGCCGGCGTGAGGAGGCGGCTGGCGTATTCGATGGGGTGCTCGCTGTGGGGTGACTCCCCCTGGAGTAGAGCAGCGCCCAAAGCGTAATCGCTTGCATCGGTCCTGAGTATGAATTCAGAATTATAATCTGGTTGGCTCAAAATCGGAGCAGAGGTTAGCAATAGTTTAAGCCTATCAAAAGCACTATTCTGAGCTTCTCCCCAGGTCCACACTGCATTCTTTTTAGTTAGATTGGTCAGCGGTTGGGCTATCTGTGAGAAGCCAGGTACGAATTTCCTAAACCAGGAACAGGTTTGAAGAAAACTTTTTAGTTGCTTTAGTGTGCTGGGTGGGTTCATGTTACTGATAGCCGAGGTTTTGTCTGGGTCTGGAGATACACCCTCTTTCGTTATGACATGCCCCAGATATTTAACACTAGGCCGGACAAACATGCACTTGGCCCGATTGGCACGGAGCTTGAAGGTTCTCATCCTATCGAACACTACCTGTAGCTCCTCTAGGTGTTTGGTGTAGCTGCTCTCCGTTATGAGGATCAGATCGTCCAAGTAACAGAGTAATGTGATGTCTTTTAGAGCCGCGCTAGATCTGAAACGATCCATTAATCGCTGAAATGTAGCAGGTGCATTACACATTCCAAACGGCATAACTTTAAATCGGTATACACCCAATGGACAAACAAATGCACTCTTATCTCTGTCCTGCTCACACAGATTAATTTGCCAGTAGCTAGATTTGAGATCAATTGTTGACATGAAACAGTTCTTTTTAGTGTACTGTAACAGGTCATCGATCAATGGTAGTGGATATGAGTCAGATTTAGTTATTGCATTCAACTTACGATAGTCTACACAGAACCGAAAGGTCCCATCCTTCTTGGGCACTAGTAGGGCCGGCGCAGCCCATGCTGACTCACACTCTTCAATAACCCCATTGCTTATCATCTTGTTGATCTCGGCTTCCATGATGGCTCTCTTAGCTGGGGTCAGGCGATATGGTGGTACGGCAATGGGCAGGTGGTCACCGGTGTCTATGTGATGTTCAGCGTAGGGGGTGCATTCTCCTTGATCACTGAAAATGTCATCATACTGCATTAAGACACTAGCCAGAGAATCCCTTTCATCCACCGAAAGCATGGTGCCTTCGTCATTCCGTAGAAAGGCTGCAGAATAACATTCAATAGCACGGGCAACATCATTCTCACACTTAAGAGGAAAAACAACCTGAGGTTCATCAAACACTTGCCATGTCATAGTAGCGAAATTCAAAATCAAGCCCGCCTGAGTAATAAAGTCAATGCCTAGCAGTGTTTCATTGTTTATAGCTTTTGGTAAAATTACAAAGGTCACTGGTACAATGAGAGATGTATTATAAACCTGAACGTTAACATCTGCTAGCTTAACAGCTGAATCCTGCACACTACCATCCGCCAGTTTAATCAACATGTTGGTATTTTTAAATGCAAAGCCTTGCTTGTGGAGGAGTGCATAAAGAGTACATCCTGCAACACTACGCCTAGCAGCAGTGTCAATTAAAGCAGTACCATCCATTCCGTTTATTTGAATTTCACAGATGGGTCTACTTAGGTCCTGTATCTGCCCTGGCACAGTCAAACTACTTAAATCTAACACTTGCCCTAGGCATTTTCCACAATAAAAATTATTGTTAGTACTTAATGCTAACTTAGAGTCCCTAGGATTCCTACAAACATTAAAGCACTTTTCACACTGATATGAAATGTACTCACTTTGTTCCACTGTTGTTGCACTTACGCTCGATGAGTCGCTGGATGCACCGAGCATGCCAGCATTGTTTCCGTTTCGCCACTGCACCTCGGGTATCGCAGGCGCAGCGCCGCTGGCGGTTACGGCACGGAGCTCCGCGGCACAACGCCGACGACCGGCACGGCTCATCACGGGAGAGGGCCCGTGCACAGGCGTACGCGGCGGCGGCGATGTCAGCTCTCGAGACGGCACCATCGGCAGTGGCATCAACGCAGCTTTACGTCGGCCTCTAGGGTCGGGGAAAACACACTCTCGCTCAACAGCACTACACATCGGCCGCGAAACATCTATTGAACCATCAGAACGTGCAAATCTTTCTTCATTTTCATTATCATTTTGACGTGCCATCGAAATATCGATCGAACTAAACTTGACAGAACGTTCCGTGGCGGGAGAACGCGGTGTCAGTGTCACAGAAGTTCCAGATTCGGGCGCTAGGCGCGATCGTGTATTTGTCTGCGCAGTGATGCCACCGTTGTTTCGTGCGGCAAAATTCCGAACTACAGGCGACGTTGGCGCCGGCGGATAGTTATTATTATTATTAAAGCGACCGGAAAATCTTTGGCCTCCTGGCCCCGGACTCACAGCGCGAAGTGATCGATCCATCATCACAGTCGGTGCCGACCACTTCCGGGAATCTGATGATTTTTCATTCACAGGTTGCGATTTTATATGGCATTCTTCACGACTTTCCTCTATTCCTCTGGCTATATCCAGCAGCTCGTCGAACGTGCGAAACATGGCGCGCTGAATATGTTTCCGGAGTTTCGGGTGAAGGAGTCCGAAAACCATATCCAGCTCAACTTTTTCTTGTAGGTCTCCATTAGGTAATTTCGATAAAATTGCGCGTGCGTTCGATACAAACACATCGATCTTTTCGTTCTCTTCTTGTTCACGGGCAAATAGTTTTCTATATAATTGATGCGGTGGCCGGCGTTGACCGAAAGCACAACGTAATTTGTGAAGCGCGTCGGCCCAGCTATGCGTGTTCTTTTTCACGCCTACAAACCATACAGCAGCTTGGCCTTCCAGTAAGAGTGGGAGTCCGCGAAGCGCGTGGTCGTCGCGCATTCCTACGCACTCTTTATAGATTTCCACGGCGTCTATAAATGCTTCTAGGTCGTCGGCGTCCCGTGAGGGGTCGTTACCGTTGAACCGAGCAGTACAGCGGGTAAAGTTGGCCGTAGCGTTCTGCGTCGGCATCGGTGTCGGCGTATGAGACGCAGATGTTGTTGGCGCGGCTTCGCTAGAGTGTGACGAATTCGAAGCCAACATTTTCTCCATTCGCTCCATCATCTGTAAGTTTGACTCGGCTTGAGTCCTAGCCAAAGCAGAGAATAACTCCGAAAGCTGCTCTTGGCTTATCATAGCGCCAGCAGGCCCGGTGGATGATGCAGGTGTTACACTAGTAGCCGTGGCAACGTTGAAATCCGCAGCGCTGCCGAATGAAGCAGCGTCATCGTCGTGTGCCTCTTTCGACTTACGGCTTCGTGTACGCGGCATTTCACAAAATAGTGCATGTACACAACACTAAAATATTTAAAACTGTAGCTATGGGCGTGAGTTCATCATAACTGCCTACAAAAGAAACAACGCGGAGAACTTTCACAGAACGCGTCGCGTCGGTTTCCGTAATGGCGGTTATGGCCGCGGGTTAGGCGCCAGTATAACGTGCAGCGCACGTTACGAGAGCAAAACGTTTTCTGGCGTGGGGAGCGTACGCGCGCTTGATGAGAGCTAGTGACGCGCCCCGAGCCATAGTGATGTACCAGATACTGGAACAAGCAACCTATACGTATTATTAACTATCTTATCTAAAAGTATTTACAACAAGGGGCCGTGGCGTGTACTCCCTATAAAAGGATATACTTTCAGATTAGTGCCATAGACATTTCTTTAAAAGTGGTTCAGTTATTTTGTTTTTAAATCAAAACAACTGAAAAAAAGATGATATCATCCAAGTATTTCCCAGTGTGAAATTAAAACGATCGGGTCGGTTTAACCCCTTATTTAAAAGAATTACTAGGTGGCAGGACTTTCCTACAAAGTTCGTCTAGGTAGGTACCAACGGTTTGCCAATTATTCTGCCGCCAAGCAGTAGTGTGCACGCACTACTGTGTTCCGGTCTGAAATGCACTGTAGCTTTTATTAATCACGGCTAAGACATTTAAGAAAGAAAAGAAAGAAAGAAAAGACATTTATTCAGGACACCACACAACATTTGATGTGTGTGCTTGTGAGTGCTTTTATTTTGGGTTCTGCAGAAATAAAGTAAAGATAGCTGTGTCCACGGTTCCACACGCGCTTCATAGATTTATAGAATAAAAGGTACCCTATATAACACACAGCTACTTCGTCATAAAGTTACTAAGGACAAGTAGCACGTGTCTTAGGAACAAGTTCCCCTGGGACGAACTAAGCATCTTCCGAACTAACTAAGTTACACCATGGGTAACTGGTTTACATCCAACGAACTGTGTTCCATAATTTCTAGTGTAAATTGCTACTTTGGAGCTTCGTGTTTCAATTAGCTTATACTAATATATTGTACTAGATTCTGCCCGCGGCTTCGCCCGCGTGACCTATAGGAAACGAAGACAATTTTTCATAGATAATTCAACCACCCATTTCACCCTCTTAAGGGTGGAATTTCGAAAAACCCTTTCTTAGTGTATATCTGCACTTTACAAAGAATACACCCTCCAAATTTCAATTCTCTAGGACCAGCGGTTTAGGCTCTGCGTTGATATATAAGTCAATAAGTCAGCCAGGACTTTGAATTTTATATGTATAGATGGTATTAAAATGTATACTTAATAAAGTATCCACCAACAAGTCGTTTTGGGTTCAAGACGTCACGGTTTCAGCTATTACCTACGAAACAATGAGATTTTAGATTCAGGGATTTTGAAGTTTGGTTCTAACGAATCGGACTTTGAATTTTATGTATATAGATTAAAAGATCCTGTCAACACTTTTTAGAGGACGAGCAAACGAGTGTGAATATTGACTTTACTTGTATTTTGTAGAAGCTTTGACTTTACCCGTACAGAAAAATCACAGTGTACTGTGTAAGCATGTGTAATTAACCTTATTAGGTTCAGGAGAAGGTAACAATAAAACTCTGATTATTGACGAAACTTGAGCCCAAGCTGGTAAAAATACGGGGTACAGCTTATTATAAATAACTAGCTACGCCCCGCTGTTTCACATGCAGATAAAAAAGGCTCAACGATCACATACATAGATCCTGGACCCTAACTAGGGTTCCATGGGACCCAGGAACTACGAACACCCAGACTCAGAACAAGCATTTGCGCTTAACACCACCCCACAGAGACTGTATGATTCAAATGTCAGATAAAAAGTAGCCTATGTGTTAATTCACTATATCTATCTGTATTCCAAATTTCATCCAAATCTGTCCAGCCGTTAGAGCGTAAAAGAGTAACAAATATCCATACAAATTTTCGCGTTTATAATATTAGTTGGATAAGCAGGGAATGGAAGCAGCAGCATGTTTATAGAACCACAATAATATCCATATATAGCTGCCAATGACGATAGGTAATTCAAACTGGTAAAAACGTGTGTGCTTACTAAAACGTTACACCTCGACGACTGAAGTAAAACTTCTTCAGTTTAGCTCCATCTATCGGCCGGTATAACTTTGCTTAATGTTAATGTCGCCATCTTGGCAATTGTAAATTGTCATTTTACCGAACATACCAACATAATAATACAATTTTTTAACTTTGTTACGTTGACAATGGAGATATACGTGAACCAACTTTCAACTTCTGTTAGACTCGCATTCACCAGCTTACTCCCCAAGCTTACTCCTCTGAGTAAAGAAGTTTTACTTCAAAACCCTGAATTTAAATAACTGAATTCCATATTGAGAAATGGCTCTAGCGCCCGTCGTAATTCAGATATCGTTTCATCAGATAAATAACATAAATACTTAAAAAACATTCACCGTTATTGCAGCGCAATCTTATTAAACTTCAATAAAAATAACTACACGCAATAAATCTTGAAAGACATTAAATTGACTTTAACGATGTCTCAAGACAAGCAATGAATAATAATTTAATCAGATAAAGTCCGAGAAAAATTGCCGGCTAATGGAGAAGTCGGGTGGGGTTATACAAGTTAGACCATTAAGGCTCAACTCGGATCTAATTAGGAAAAATGCTATTACGGCACAGTCTAATGATTTACTACACTGTGGTTAAGGTAATAAGGTTCACGTAGGACTTTTATTATTTGATCCTTCAAAATCTTACTAATAGAGTTTTGGCGGGAAAACGAAAAAGATCGCGCGAAAGAACTACATAGAAACTTCTTGTAAAGTTGCCACCACTTTACTAGGAGTATGACTTGACTAGACTATAACTTAACTTGATGACTTGGTGACTGTGACTTGACTTGAAACATATATATATAATATTAATTAACTTGAGAAATTATCAATTAATTGACACTGGCTAAATACACAAAAGTGTGGAGCCAAAACAAAACAAAAAAAAATCTTACTAATATTATAACCGCGAAAGTTTGTATGTATGGATATTTGTTACTCTTTCGCGCTCAAACGTCGGACGGATTAGTATGAAATTTGGAATAACAATAATGATAATAACGCCCAACGGTCACATACATAGATTCTGGACCCTAACTAGGATTCCCTGTGTCTTGGGACCTAGGAACTATGAGGACCATGGTCCCACAACATCCAGACTCAGAAGTATTTGAGCTTTTATTTCTGTGCACAAATACTTGTCCTGCGGGAATCGAACCCGCCGCTCCAGGTTATGAGCCCACCTGCTTAACCACCACACCACAGAAGCTATCTGTGGAATATAGATAGCTTATTAGTGGATTAAGACATAGGCTACTTTTATCTGCGGGTGAAGCCGCGGGGCTCAGCAAATATTTTTTATATTTTGCTCGTAGGTATCTAGCTTTTTTTAATGACCTTTAAGTTACTCCAGTGAAGCACGATAGCGCTCCGTTGTATATAGCACTTTGATCCGTGTGGTCCCGATGGATAGGACTACTCCATCACTTCCCGCGGATGCTGTAAGAGTAGCTAAGGGAATGGGCAACAGTGCTCTCTTCAGTTTGTATTAAAATCAAGAAGAGTGGTAATTATTGTAAACGCCTCCTAATGGGGGAAGTATATTTGCAATTTGGACGTTATTATTATTTATTGCACTAAAACAGTACAAACGGAGGACTTAATGCTAAAGCATTTTCTACCAGTCATCCACTCATAGGATGTAGGCGTGCATCAAAATTTGTATGTAGTAGATTTATAGTATTTATAAAAAATTAATAAAAAATGAAACAAAGTGATTATATACATAACAAGAATATATACATAAAATATCACGTTTTCCGGCTGCTGATGAACACTTTGTAGCGGTCACCCATCCAAGTGACGAACCTTGCTTAACTTTACAATCGATTAAGTACGGCTAAAGTCGAGCTTCGGTAGGAGCACTACTAAAACAATGTACCACTACTTTCTTTTACAAACTCTTGACTCTAGGGAGGTTGTAGCTATTTAGACATTGTAGACCAGTTTTAGCAAAACTTTAAATTAGATAGAACAAGCTTCAACTTTACAGCGTAATTTATCAAACTTATAAAGTACGAAGCGCACTTGCACCAAAACAAAAATGTAAGTAACTTGGCGTGGTATTATTTATACATTTATAATGTGAGTTTTATTTTCTCGCCGAAAATGGCGCGAGAGATTTATTCATTCATTAATTCATGTATTCAATCATTTTTACATATAAGTTATTTTTTATGTTAGTGAATGATGTGACGAGCTTGACGTTCACCTGATATTAAGCGACCACCCATAACAGAACAGTGAAACTCGAAACTCTAAAAAATAAAGTTTCGTGCGACACTGCACTGCGCACATCATCCTGAGACATCAGCACAGTCTGGTAATAAGATTACTTGACTGTGAGATCATAAAGTCTAAAATGCCCAGTTATTTCACTAGCTGCAATGCCCTTTAAACCGGAACACAGTAGTGCTTGCACACTACTGCTTGGCGGCAGAATAACTGGCAAAGCGGTGGTACCTACCCAGACGAACTTTGCAGAAAAGTCCTACCACCTAGTAAGTAATGTTATGAAAATTACAAAATATTCTTACTGCAAATTCGATTGTTTCATAGATTTATAACGTAATTTATTCATGAGAAGATTCATCTACATCTGCCATCAGCTGACCGATCATGTAACTCGATTGTAACAACGATTGAATTTTATTATGCACAAATACTAGTCCTGCCACGGGAATCGAACCCGCCACCGGTTATGAGCAGACCTACTCAACCACCACACCACAGAAGCTGTCAGGAATTAACAGTTATGTAAATGAAATGGTAGAATATTCAACAGAGAGGCATTCCGTTCGATAGATATAGAACGACAGAGGAAGCGACCTTTGAAGAAAATTAAAATGCGGGCCTATTTGCGTTTGCGGCCGCTTCGACAAGCCCGCCCTGTAGGGCTGTATGTACCCACGGCGTAGCCGGTGGCTACGGTAAAGACATGACCCTAATTATTTCAGTTTCCATCGTGATTATAAATAATCTTGCTATGTACACTCGAGGAAAAGAAAATGTTAACAGTTTTGAAGCATATTTAAATTATCTGTGTAATGGAAAATCACGAGTTTTACCAGTCAACTCGTACTTCTTTGTTGTAAAATTCAGAAATATTTGTTGAAAATATCAATTACGCCTTCGCCAATGTTTGCATGCCTGATCACTATACATAGTTGGAGGCCCTTCATGTTTTTACTTACTACTTAATAGTTCTCCCACGGGAACTTAATTATTCTGGAATAAAAGTATCATAATTTCACCCAAATTGATTCATCGTTTTTGGTGTGAAAGACAACAAACAAACAAACGTTTTATTTATTACATTAGTGGGGCCGATAAGAAAGAAAAAATGAGGTGCAGTATACATAGATTCTGAACCCTAACTAGGATTCCCTGTGTCTAGGGACCCAGGAACTACGTGGACCACCATGGTCCCACAACACCCAGATTCAGAACAAGTATTAGCGCTTTTTTCTATGCACAAATACTTGTCCTGTCGCAAGAATCGAACCCGCCTCCTCCGGGTTATGATGATAAGAAGATATCCTTCCGAGCTGGCAATGGAAGGGTATTTCATTACTTGACATCCCAAGGTAAGTTGTGAGAACATAGGAACATGTAGAAGACTTAATTACAAGCAAGCGGACAGGGATAATTAGTTATTCAGTACATGTCCTCTCTTTAATTGGCAAAATGCCCAGCTCGGAGCAACGTGAGCAGTGTGTTCGGTATTTAAGGACGTGGTAGGTTCTATTCGTACCATTATTCAAGCCGACAAGCTAGAGCAAGAAAGAAATAGCTTAGTAAAAGGGGTATTGATATCCCATTTCTTTAATTAATAATGTTAATAGAAAAGCGACGATTTCAAAAAAATGTTATGTAATTGTAAAAAAAAAAATACGTATCTATGATAACAAAAATGCGATGAAAATATAATGCTAATCGATAAACATATGACTAAATAAAAAAATAACATGTATATAAATAAAATTAATCGGAAATTAGAATACTTAGCCAAACAAGAAGTATGTCGATTTGAAATGGCCAGTCCTGCAGAACGGCAATTTTATATGTACCTATTTATATATTATAAGATATTTATTACCTGATAGATAGATAGTAAATACCTATTATTAAAAAAAAACTTGTACAAAAGACAATTGAAGTTTATCTGTCTACGAAAGATTCGAAGGGGTCGCTACAAAAATTTTACGGTATTTTGTCATTAATTTAATTCGTAATTACACTTACCTGCTCAACAAGTTCCCCACACAAAGGGTTGTTCATTTAAAATTCGGCTTAATTACATCGAGGAAGTAAAAACATCGGAAAAGGGAGAAAAATAATTGAATTAAAACCTCCACCGAAAAGATTTAGAACCCTTTAGTTAATTAAAAACGTCGGTACTTTGGTGGTTCATTTATAACAGGCGAGAACGTGGTGTGGTGCATATCATAAGCAAGCTATACGCGTATGTTCGATTTACGAACATATAAACATACTTCGGTTTTATTTTTTATTTAACTTTAGCATCAACAGGCATGTCAAACCTATCGTAGTATAATAGTCATATAGAGTTCTTTTACGTTATATTTTTTCTGTATTTGTCGACATTGTGTGGCTTAGGTACTCAGTACATTATGTGACGTTATGTCACTCTGGAGCGTTGTGTAATTTTGACGACGCCCTACGAAGCTAATAATTAGACGAATATTTTAGTTTTTAGCTCGATGTGCATTATTCACCGCCGGCAATTGTAAACAATAAGATTTTTAGATGTATAAGTTAATTTTTGAAGCTTTTGCCGTGTTGTATTATGTTCCGTCTCTCCCTTTCATCGGCATTGAGTTGATGCATTAGCAAAAACAAGCAACGACACGTTTATATCACGTAATCCGGTAAATATTTAGATAATTTACATAGTGTCGAACAAACATCGCACATTTCTACCTTTACTCGCGTGCTCTGTTCACTTGCGCCAGCCCCCACTGACAGGACATTTCGATGTTTTGCAAAGTTGCCTGTAGGCTTCTGACAGTTGCTTACCTGTAAAAGACGAACGGCTAATGTTAGCTTAACGGCTTAGAAGTTCATTCTAAGTTGATAAGACATTATTCTACCGTAAGCGATTAAGTTAAATTACTCCAATTCTCTTTTGTTGGAGTTATTTATTAACTGGCTAACGAGTTTATATTATAGGCTAGCATAACTCGTCTGATCTATAGACGGTGGGGTTAATGACAGTATGGTGAGCTTAGGTGCATAAAGGCTGGTATTTTGGTCTGCTTAGCGATTCCCGTCACAATTTCGACAGCTTATACTAGATGGTAGAAATTTTCTACAAAATTCGTCTAAGTAGGTACCACCGCTTTGCCAGTTATTCTGCCGCCAAGCAGTAGTGCGCAAGCACTATTGTGTTTCGGTTTGAAGGGCACTGTAGCTAGTGAAATTACTGGGCAATTGAGACTTTATGATCTGATCTCACAGTCGACTAATCTTATTACCAGACTGTGCTGATGTCTCAGGATGATGTGCGCAGTGCAGCCTTACACGAAACTATATATTTTGGAGATCCGAGTGACACTGTTCTGTTATGAGCGGCCGTGTCACTTAACATCAGGTAAACGACTAGCTCGTCACATCATTCACTAACATAAAAAAGGCTTACCACAAACCTATAATCATTTCACTACTCTTATCAGACCTGGCGCACTCTGCATTATAGGTACCTACGAAGCTATAAGTACATAAAACCAGCCCCAATGTCCGGGTCGCTTCGTTACTGTACGCATCAGAAGAGTAGAAAAATAGAAAGAGGCGCACCTTTTTAGAGCTCTTAGCGTTAATACGAGTTTCATTGCGGATTAAAGTTATTAAAAATAACTATCAGTTATTAAAGAGAGAAAATATTAAATTAATAAAAAAAGTTAGTGCCACTTCTTCAACTCTTTGATTGTTCAAACTAAAAGACCCTTTTATGTAATATATAGGAACACTCAAAAACAGAGTTTCGAGAACAAAGGCGAAGGTTAGCGAGTATTGAAGTCTCAAAGAAACTTTGAAACCTATCGTAGCAAGTGGTTTTGAAATAATATTCTTTTGTTCGGCGAACTTGAAAAAGGCGGAGTTTGATACTTTAGCTGTTTCAAAAAACTTTACCAAAGTGGTCATGAATAATTTTCAACATTCAGTAGCGATTACTTCGGAACATTTGGCCTACCGATTAACTGCTAATAACACCATAATAATAATAATAATATAACCATAATATACTATGATTTCTTCTTCACTAAAATCTCCATCCAGCTCATTGTAGGATTCGAACTCACGAACCACGAATCTCATGTCGACCAGCAGATCTATCACACCTTCAAACTATTATATTTATCCCTGAAACTAATATATAATTTGTGTCTCTGTTTATTATGGTGCGAATATAGGAGGAACTAACCATGCGCGCATTGAGCATCGGGATGCATCCATTCGATCTTCTTCCCTCTACTTTTCCAGTCAGCTTTCATGGGCTTTTTTTAAATCAAATATGCTTACGTTTAACCACATTTCTCTTGACGTTGATCGCCTAGAAGAAACCTGTTCACCCTGAAAAAATTCTAGATTATAGCTATTCAGTAGTAAAGAGCTGGTAAAGAGTTCCACTCCCGTATTTCATAGCACGAAGGTCGAAGTACCTACTCCTATAAGCGCTCTTTTATACCGGATGTTTTAAGGTTGAGCCACATATTTTGCCAGAACGGAATCGTACTTCTCCATGCGCTATCTTTTTCTATTTTTCAGGCTCGCCTCTACCCAGATCGAGAAAGATAGCGTGAGTGCTTTCGCATAGCACTCTGCCGCGCGCTACAGCACTCACGTTACCCCTCTCGTTCCAGGAAACGACGATCCGCAGCGATAGAAAAGGACACTGCACGAAAAATCACGTTTCTATGCTAACAGATATGGCTTAACGCTTAAAATGCCGCACGCCGTATGTGTGAAGGAGCTTGAGCAAACATTAAAAAGCTCTAAAGCACTCCGCAATTCATATCCGGAAACATGAGCTTCGTAATGAATAATGCATACCGGGTTATCTTTTTGAAGATTTAATATCAGCCAAGACACCACGCGACTTTATACGGTACGATAAAGGTAAACCTCAACACAGAGAGCTTATTATTGCTTGATTTTTTCACATTACATTCTGATGCTAAACGAATGGAATCTTTTATATATGTCGTATGCTCCCGTGAAAACAAGTGCGAAAGCATTTTACGGAACATAAAAGTTTCATATCTTCGAAATAGAAATAAGTATAACGAGTTAGCTATGTTAGAGCTACATATCTCAAATCCTGAAATGGCACTAAATAGCCATAGCTTTAGGTTTAGTTTATAAAAATAATAACCATAATCAGAAAGCTATTATGTAGCTAAACTTCATATTTGCTGTAAATATATATAAACCAAAAGATGTATTACCTATAACAGGCACTACAACACAATACCGAAGTCCTCCAGACTTACCGGTCGCTATACAAACGGCAGATCAAGGTCAAGAAGGGTCAAGGTTTATCGGTGATATGAAAAATATGCTATTATGCGAAAAAGAATTTATTGAATACGTCTTCCTGCATAAGTATGCTTAAGTATGCAGGAAGGCGTTAGGACTAAAGTTTGTGAAAATATTTTAGTAGTAGGCGTAGCTATTAGTCCTGCTATAATGGAAAACTAGATAAGTAGGTACCATAATCAGTCTTCGAACCTATAGTCACTAGATGAAAATATAAAACCTAACCATGATTGAAATGCAAGAGACTTGGTTTACCCTAAAGCGATCCCCAAGCTATTGTGAATGAGTGAAGTTGTTGAATTGAGTGAAGTGAGGTATGTAGTTACTAATAGAATACAGAATTTGTTGAGAAAACTAAAACGTAATTAAAGAAAGTTTACTTTACTTTTTCTGCGTACTTTAGCTGAAGTTCTCAGGTCTTTTCGGAACGTATCGTGGACGCGCAGTATCTGTTGCGTCACGACATCTCTGACGCCGCATTGCTTTACTGTCTTTCCACTCATTTGTAAGCACAGTCAATGATATCCACATGCATCAATTGTAGTAGAAGTAAACTAACAAATATTTGAAGCATCAATCAAAAAGGTAAGTAAAAATATGAAGATTTTATTTCTCAGGTTCGATTCCATCGTGTCGATTCTCGATGAATCGAGTTGTGACATCTCGGAACTTCCACTTGATTTATTACCGACCTTGTGATATTGACACGCGATTTTTCATTTCTGCGAGATTATCTTTACCCACAGAACCTTTAATGAAGTAGGGAGGGAATGGCTTTTTTATATTTCTGGTTGGGTTCGCCAACGTTTGACAGCAGCTCACCCGATGTTAAGCAACGATGCAATCAAAGGTGTAGCACCTGGCGTGTGTGTGTGTGTTTGTGTACGTGCACGCGTGAGGTTGTGTGTGCGTGCGTGCGTACGCGCGTGCGTGCGTGCGTGCGTGCTTGCGTGCGTTGACCTATGATAAGCCTATTCACTTTAGTCTTATAACGACAGGCTCCAGCCAAATTAAACATAAATATATTATATATAAGAAATATAATATTATATAATATTTTCTGTGCTTACACGAGTCTGTGAAATGAACTGGAAGCCTACGAAGAATGTGCGGGTGATTTGGATCTAGAATTCATTGAAGTGAAAAATTATTTAGGTGCGTTGAGCATCTTTTTGGGTGAACCAAAATTATGGAACTCGCAACATCGTCACCGAGCGCTTTCCATGAGTTGTTTTGTATACTGTGTATATATGTGCACTTTTTGAGTGAACAAAATGCGTGAAACTCGCGTCATCGTTACCGCACGCTTCCCATGTCATTATATTTGCCAAAATCCTCATTTCTTCACAAGTGGCTAGGTGTTTCGTTTTTAACCACAAGAAAGCTTCCGACTTGTTTCAACGACTGTTGAATAGCCCGTGCCTTTCTAAGCACAATAACGCTCCGTCAAATACCACTTTTTGTAGCCTAAGTAGTCACCGCACCGAACGCTTAACTTTAGCGATCTTAACGACGACTAATCGAGCTTCGTTATCTACTTGACTAGACCAGAAGTTAAAGACCGAAAGATAGATAGATAGATAGATAAACTCTTTATTGAAACACCACATCTTAAATAAATTTTAAAAAAGTGAACAAACTTAACCAAAGTGGGTGGTGACAATGGGCGGTCTTATCGCTCAGAGCGATCTCTTCCAGACAACCTTGCACGGAAAGGAATAACGCAGTAATATATGGACGGGAAAGTATCGGAATGTAGAAAGAACTTTCCCCAGCGTGATTATATTTGCTGATTTTGCGCATTACTTACACTTACACCAAACTATTACCTAATTTGGTGTAAGTGTAAGTAATGCGATACATAAAAAAACGAGTGTGCTTTAGACCACACAACTAAAATACAAAAAAAACTACTATACGAAACCTAACTCTCTTTCTTTCTATCATCATAAACTTACATCTCACTCTCAACTTCCGTTCGCCTCGCCCGATCAATTTCCGTAATGCTCTCGTCATGCATTCACCAGCATACTTCCCAAGTTCAGCATGCGTAAAGAAGTTTTACTTCAATAAATCATACTTAATCCCCAGATAGTAGGATATTAGTTTAATGTTATCTGTGCCCCAGAGAACAACACCGACTAATCCTCCAACTGTCAAAATACAACTAAGGCCGAATTTAGGAGTTCGTAAGCCCAATTTTCGCCTTTTTCGCCAGGGACGGCAAAAAGATGAGTTATTGGGGACATGTGTCAAGACAAATACCTATGTCACGCCAAAATCGAATGTGAAGTTAATTCGTGTTCTGCCATTTTCCCTGGAGTTTATGGGGGCAAGTTTTAAAAAGGCGAAACATCGAGTCTTTGGAAAGTTAGACAATTTATTTCATACTTTTTATTGAAACAATTTTGACTGGCCCGATAGCTCAGTTGGTAGTAGCCCTGCCTTCTGAACTGTGGGTCGTGGGTTCGATTCCCACTCAGGACAAACATTTGTGTGATGAACATAGGTGTTTGTTCTGTGTCTGGGTGTCATATTGTATTTTATGTATGTATTTACAAACAAAAAGTATCTAAGTATTGAGATGTCCACAAAAAAAAAACGATATATAATAATAGTATAATAATAATAACGCCCAACGATCACATACATAGGATCCTGGACCCTAACTAGGATTCCCTGTGTCTAGACCCAGGAACTACGAGGTTCATGGTCCCACAACACCCAGACTCAGAACAAGTATTTGTGCTTTTTTTTCTTCTGTGCACATGTACTTGTCCTGCCGCGGGAATCGAACACCACAACGGCTATCAAATATATACTTCTACTGCTGGTAATACCAACTTTTAATTTATTTTTTTTTTTTTTTTTTTTTTTTTTTTTTTTTATGTGTGGACATCTCACACAACGCCATCTAGCCCCAAACTAAGCAAAGCTTGTACTATGGGAACCAGATAACTGATACAATACTTAGATAGTTTTTTTTTTTGTTTGTAAATACATACATAGAATACAATATGACACCCAGACACAGAACAAACACCTAATTAACAATTACCACTTAATTAATTACACTGTTTAGAAATTTCAGATTTCGTCAATTGAAAAGTCTTAGGTCTGGTTAAAAATTCTGACGCCACAAGGTTGAGCTCTTGCCTACACGAGAAGAAGAATAGTAACTACTTACCATCAGGCAACACACGCAAGTCCATGCAATATTTTCAAATTCAGCTCTGTAATAATTTTATTTGCTTTGTGTATTTTATTTTCCTCTGTAGTCGGTTTTATTAATATAGATAAGTAAATAAAATTAAAACTATAAACCGTCCCGTAGGAATACTTAATCTAAAAAGCCGCTTCTAATATTTTTAAATTAGATAAGGCTTGCGTTTGATCGCATTTCTCATTTCTGATGTGAAAAGATTTATTGCAAATAGGATATTTTTAGCGCTTTTACAAGTCAAAATTATATTAGGTATGTAAGTATGTACTTAAAATTAAGTTATATTACTTCTCTATCTGTTTCTGTAAAATTCTTAAAAATACTTCTAATCTCCAGTCTACAGTTTGCAAGTCACGTACAGGACATTGCCTATTCGTAGAAAATCGCCAACCACTTTGAAAGAAAAAAAAAACGTTCAAGATAATCTACTCCCAAGCTGGCGCTTTACAAATGGGCTCTTATAGAGCATAGGTACATATATATCTCTTATACAGTCAGCAGTAAAATTTGCTTAATAATATCAAATAGTTTTTTCGAGCCGTTAAAGCTCTTGACTAAAAACTTTTTGCCATCTATACATATAAAAGTCCTGACTGACTGACTTATATATCAACGCACAGCCTAAACCGCTGGTCCTAGAGACTTGAAATTTGGAGAGTGTGTTCTTTGTAAAATGTAGGTATCTAATAAGAAAGGGTTATTCGAAAATCCACCCCTAAGAGGGTGAAATTAGTGGTTGTAGTGTAATTATCTATGAAAAAATTACTTCTCTGGATCAATTGACTCGAAAATATATACACAACGTGTTCTTCAATTTAAATTATGAGATACGTGTATCACAGTTTTTACAAAATCATCCCCATCAATAGCAAAAGTCTTCGAAAATCTTGAAGCACTGTTTGGGATATTGTCAGTTTGTATAATATATCGAAAGAGAGTGGGAGCGTTTATAATGTTTGTTTCGGCAAAAAATATGCCATTCGTTTCCCATAGGCCACGAGGCGGAAGCCACGGACAGAAGCTAGTCACTGTATAAGCGTGTTTGCATCAATTTTGTTCAGCAACTTCTGTCGTCGACTATACCACTATCATGAATGTTATTGCCTCTTCAGATCAACGAGACCGCCACTCGTTCCTATGTAAATATAATGACATCCTTTTATACGCGAAATGGTATGAGTATTGGATCCATCAATACCTCCACAAACATACGTTGGTATATTCAATAGGTAATCTTTGAGATAAGTGCTCCATTCCCTTACTCGCGATCTACTTTCAAGATTGATTTAAAGCAATATAAACGCGACAAAACCAGAGTGTGTGGCTCAGTCCTTACGACTTTCATACCGAAGCACCTTGGTTCGAATTTCACCCAACACCAATTTTCATCAGCTAGTTGACGAAAGGGAATGCCGGGAGTTTTAAAATTTTAACAATATTGCTTTTAAAAATATCATTCGAACGACATTGTGATATTTTTTAAGTCCAGCCAAATCTATTTCTTCCACCATTCAGATCGCATGCTTTCACCATTTATGGAAAGGCTTAATATAAAGCGCACCTTTCTAACCAATATTTTATTTTATACAAAGGCGCATTCACAGCTCACAATTTCTAGACTTTGACAATAGGTTGTTCATAGGTCATATAAATTCCAGCAAGGTTTAGCTTCGATTCACGTTTTGGGTCGCGAGCCTTTCCTCACTAAAATCTACAAGATGGATGCGAGAGGTCGATCGTAGTTCTAGATTATTGCCTCTATGATGACACATGCGGTGATTTTCTAACTTAACGCGCTATACAATCGACAAAGGAACGTGAACTAGCATAGCTATACTTATATGCAAACTCAAAATTCCATAAAATATTTATAATAAGTTTTCTTCTTCAACTAAACATACAACATTCCTAACCTAAGTTGGTTAGCTATTAATATTATTGAAATAATATTAAATACATATATCGTTATACATTTAGTCAACCATACTTAGGAGTGTCGTTAGTGGTCATACTAGGATGCCCTGTGTTAATATAACAACATACATAACAGATTTTCTAATGAAAATAATTGAGTAAGCTAATTTTAAAATTAGAGTGTGTAGAAGTGCAAGTTTTGTCGCCAATCACTTAACGATGTCAGACCGCTTTACTTGAGAACCCACTTCCCAAACACATTACATCAAGCGAAATATGGCCACCTAGGGTCATATTGTCACTTTACATGGGCCAAAGGTGGTCACCCACTGTCAATTTATCGAAACGTGGTCATCTTCCACTTACCTTTATATTACCACTTAACATCTGGCGAAATGACTTGGGCTAATTTGCCACTTTACTTTAGCTGAAATGTGATCGACAAAGACTAACATAAAAAAAAAACAATAAAGATTTTTTTTAGATACTAGCGGCCCACCCAGGCTTCGGTACACCAGTCCAGTTGTTTCAGAGCCTATTCAATGCATACAATAAAACCTTTCCTCTTTATAATATTAGTTTAGAAGAGAACATTGCTCAAATGTTCATTTCATTTTTCTTATTTCGGCAGTATTCGTTTCATGCTATTTTAGCAGCATTCGTTTTCGACCTAAACTCTCAACCTACGAATACTCGTTCCCTTCAGAATAAAGGCAGTACTCAACCTCTTTGCTATGACCTATGACTGTACAAAACGTCAAGCTACTGGTTCAAAAGCTTTATCTGGTATGGCACTAAACAAACATGCCCGAACATAACCGTGAGTTGTTATTCGTATTGGCACCGAGTAGACTAATGGAAATCTCATGTAAGAATGTCCCGGGGAAGCCATACGGATCGTACTTATGGCCTGAACTGCGTTAGTACTTGCCGTGTTTTCATATTTCTGCACTTTATCGTTTACGATACTTGGTAAGAGGCAGAATAGTATCACTAAATCCACCAGATTAACGTAACTCATAGACAATAATAATACAATACTGCTGATGCAACCCGGACGAAGTTCAAAACGAAGTGGCAAAATTCCGAAGCTGAATGTGCGCGCATGTAGAATATAGATAAATTTTAAAAAAGAGGCGCTTCCATCGGCTCTAGCTTTTACTGAGAGGCGCCCCGTGACCCGTTTTCTAATGGAAACTTTTTACTTTCCGCATAAAAAGGTTTGTATTATGTTTTGGTCTCACTATACTTAGCTAGTGTATGCTATAATGGGTAAAATATCATCCAATCTGTCCAGCTGTTCATAGTGTGAATGTGGGACAGACAAACAGGAGTTTTATTTTTGTTTATTAAGTAGGTACGAGGAAGTAAATATTCGCTTAAAAATAGCAGGCATAGATAATTTATACCTTCGATCTGATTTAATGTCTTTTTAATGTGGCGTCCAGCACAACTTTTATGTTGTTTGAGGGGATCTCTAGGGAGCTTTGTTTAAAGTTGGAATTCGCAGATCATATTTAATGTCAAATTGGGTCTACGCTTGAAACTGTGTTTGATGTCAAACTGGATCTACGCTTTATATTTTATGGGTTTTTGTGGATTAAGTGATTAAGGCATATCGAATTTTTTTAAATAAGTTGTGGTACGTTTGAAACACCAGTGGGGGTATTGAATTCGTAAAAAAGGTGTTACCGCTGAAAATTTGGAGAACTAGTTCACAAAGTATTTTTTGAGGGTCATACTATGTTTTTTTTGACGTGGTTGAATATATTTATTATAATAAATAAATAAAACAGGAAACAATAAAAAGGGAACTTAATCTGACAAACCACTACCAGTAGGCAACGTGCCCAATATGCTGGCAGCATTGCCACTTTGAATGGCAATGCTCAAACTTTGGCTGAAGTAAAGGCCAGCAGTTATCTACCTCATAATGAGGTGTGTTTTTTAAGTAAGACATTCATGTTTTTTTATATGTAGTGCTCTTCTACGGCATACATAGGATTTACCTGCTGATTTGTAGCTATTACACAGTGAAGTTACATAGTTAGTTAACATTATTAAGTATTCTGTAAAATAATTATGCTAAAAGTTTTATATAAGCGCACAAGCTTGCAAAACAATTTTATTTAGCTCATTCGTTTGTATGTCTAGGACTAATTTACACTAGAATGTACATAAATAATATTGTCAAGTTGAATAAAGATATTTTGAAATTGAAAATTGAAAAGGCCAGCATTTTGGTCTCGTGTGGCTTCGACTAGACGTTTAGAAAGGTAAATAAATAAATTATTTAATTTGTATTTTGTCACCGTTCTTCTTCGGTTTATTTTCTATTTACTAGTTTCATCCCGTTGCATTGGGCTTTTCGAAAAAAATGGTGCTTTTCGTTGATATTGTGATCAGACTCCGATTTGAGCTGGAAGTTGTAAAGTTTCTAGAGAAAAAAACATTTGCGCTAACCTCGGGTAAAAGTTCGAGGCGAAGAAACGATATATTGGAATGGGGCGCCTCATCTGAAGTTATGGGTGTTCTTTAAAAGATTTGGACCGACGTGAACAAGGTTATCGACTTAGCTGTTCAATAAAATATCGGTTAGATACGAAACGAAACTAACTTTCAATGTTGGAAAAAAAGAGTTCACGTGAGCTTTTTTAAGGATTCTGTAGTATTAGTAGTAGTAGTTCCGTAGGTCAAGGAACTCTTATAAGTCATGTCCGTCTGAAATCTGAATCTTTTACAGCCTTATAACTTATAATAAAGTTATGAAAGTATATGCATGAAATTTTGCACGACAATAATGTTGTAAACAAAACCATGAGCACTTCTTAAACTTCAGTTTATTCTTCAATACACATTGTAATTTTTCATTCAAAGCTACTAGATTGATCACTTTTCTCAGCTCAACCGCCCGACTCCCTCTTCTTGTCCAATCACGCGCCATTCAGTGTTGCCAACCGAAAAAACCAATTCAAGCTACTTAATTTCGTTAAGTATGAACAAATTAACATATAGTTTATAAATATATAGTAGAAATATTAAATTAAAAAAAATTGAAATTTTCATTTTTGTTTTGTAAGTTTAAGCTTTAGCTACATATAAAGAAAGCATGGTACATTTTTCGGAGACCCCAGCATGTAGCCTGTCGTTGAATATGAATACCTAAGTAATTTAAAGGTCATTTTATATTATTTATAGACAAAAAAAAATTTACTAACACAAAATACTTTTCCCAAGTAGACAGACTAAAACAAATGAACTCCGTTTTAATGATAGAACTACATAGGTAGAGAGAGCATAGCTTTTACTGCGTGAGTGATAGCAGCGTTCCGCACGTATTCAATATCGCCGTCAGCCAGTCGCCGCCATCAATACTTGACGGATGATCGAGACGTGATCGAAATTACGCGTGAGGGGCAACCCTGAACTTGTCTTATAATACACGGTTGACGATTTTTGGCGTTTGAACTTGTGCTGTGTTTGAAAGGTTGACGTTTACTTGTATTCAGAAATTTAAAATTACTGAAATATATTTGATTTTTATTATATATTGTATTATTGAAAATAACTGCCCCGGGGAATCCCAGAGCTGGCACATACTTCGCTCAAAAACTAAGTCTTCTAATTCAGCGAGGTAATGCTGCCAGTATTCTGGGAACCTTACCGTGCGGTGGCGAGTTGGATAGCTTATTTATTTTGTAAATAATGTTTTATTAGTTGTAACTTTTTATTCATAGAGTGCCTGTACATATTAATGTTTCTGTTGAATAAAGTTATTTAGTTAAAAAAAAATTACTGAAGAGGTTCCTAATATGTCTGTCCTGCCTGTAGTTTACCCAGATTATATTATTAGAGGAATTTTCACTGCCATAAAGCTGATTTTTAAAAGAGTGCATAAGTACAACGCGAAGTCTTTTACGTCTTTTAGTAACGGTTTTTCTCCAGAAAAACTAGCTCTAGAGTTCTACACTAATGAGGTTTTTTTTTCTAATCTATCAAACAGTACCCCATGTACGAGTTCATAAAATATTTATTTTCAAATCTAGCACAGCGCCCCTAGCGGTCACTAAGGCATTCATAAAAATATTTTACTATACTGGACAGCGAGTAAAGTACGAAACATTCAAATTTCAACGGTAACTATAGTTTAAAGTTTCTACATGAACATACTTACAATACTTTTCTTTCCGTAGCAATTTAATTTTTTTATATTTCCGACTGTTACTCACGAATAGTGTGTCGATTTCTTCACTCAGTGAGGAAATTGGAAATATATTAATTTAAAATGATTCACACTCATGAGAATATTGACTCCGTAACAACATAGTTTTTTCATAAGAATATGGAGTGGCGGGACAACTAGTCGTATGAGTAATTTTAGTTTATCATTGATTGGTCCAGTTCACCAACACCACTCGAGTTTCGTCCACACTATATATATCAAATAAATGACATCTCGCTGATATTAATAGGCTCCATTCATCTGGCTGACACCTACGCGAATGGTATAATTATTCGCTCACTTTTTACCTGGATCTATGAAATATGTATTCCTCTAAGTATGAAATTACTTGGAACTGTTTCGCCCACGTGTAGAGATGTAATTTGGAATGATTCCGAATGAATGATATAACATTACTGAAACAATATGAGACGTTCATGTTTATTTATGACGTTCTTGTTATTTTTTTATTTTTCTAATATGTGTTTATTCAGCTTATATTCTTTTACGAGCTCCTGCCCGCGGCTTCGCTCGCGGCGTGGCCTATGGGAAAATAATTCAACCACCCATTTCACCCTTTTAAGGGTGGAATTTCGAAAAATCCTTTCTTAGTGGATGCCTACGTCATAACATCTACCTGCATGCCAAATTTCAGCCCGATCCGTCCAGTGGTTTGGGCTGTGCGTTGATAGATCACTATGTCAGTCAGTCAGTCACCTTTGAGTTATATATATTTAGATTTATTAATGTTTAGGAGACACAAATAGTACAATATTCAACTTAATAAACTAATATTACTAACACATAAACCAGTAAAGCTTCTACATATTTGTAAATCATGAATGAAAGAATATTTGTTTATATATCAACCTACGCTTGACAAGTTACTTTTATTGAAAAAGAAACCTAACTTATACAATAAAAATCTCTGCGATCGATTATTATAAGTCTCAGTCGAAGGAAGCCGTTACGTCTTAACAGCATTGTTTCTTCATGCTGAAGACGATGATAATGAACCTTTATAAGTCTCCATACATAGATACTGGACCCTAACTAGGTTCCTTGTGGGACCGAAGGGAACTACAAGTTGCCACAACTCCGAGCCCCAGAACAAGTATTTGCACTTTTTTTTAACAAATACTTGCCCTGTCACGGGAATCGAGCCCGCCGCCTCCGGGTTATGAGCCAACATCCCAACCACCACACAACAGAGCCTCTGTCAATACACTAATTTGTTCATTTATTTTATCCTACAATGTGCAATAAGGTACATATTATTTTAGTTAATTTTAGCGCTGCCGAGCCTTTGCTGGCCCCGACACACCTGCTTAGGCAAGCCCAGCAAAAAGAGGCCCAGTGAGTCCCATCAAACAATAACAATAATATAACCCCCAACGATCACATACATAAAGTTATAATAGAGTTTCAGTGTTGTAAGCCGTTGGGGCATTTGTTCACAACGGGTTACACTGTATATTAATGCAACCTTTTTTATACATATATAAAAAAGGTTGCATTAATATACATTTTTCTTTTATTTTTCTGGTTGGGAACCTATGGTTAGCTAGCAATTATATGGACTAGCTAGCAATCTCTCCATACCTGTTTAGCAGTTTATATTATACTAGGCCTAATTGTTACACCTAGCTAGTTTAAGCACACTATATTAGGCTGTATCTTCAAAAGCCTGGGTTTATGTAGGTAATAAAGCAAAACTCAGAAGTGGCGTCGTCATGGTACAACAATAAATCGCACGTTATTTGCGCGCCTGCTGGCGCTGCCGCCGCAGATAAAACAGCTGCGTCGACTATTTTATATGAAGAACTTAAGCTTTAAACCGTTTCATATAAACCTTTTATAATTTCACTTGTAAAGCAAATAATAAAAAGGGGGATTGAATTTAGAGGCATTCATTATGCTGAGCTCCTTTCTTGTTAGGTTCAAGCTTGAACCAAAATCCTTTATTATACTTTTATACCTTATTTATTTGATATGTGACAATGTTCGGTCGCATTCATTGATTAATAAAAACGCAAAACGTTGTTCAACCCACGGTTAAACTACTGTGAATGACCGTTTTCTAAATAAACTCACGAATGTGACACTTTTTACGATATTACATGAAATGCCGACTCAAACAACAGTAATTGAACAAGTTCGAAAGTTATTCAATTTATTACTCGTGCCAGAAGCCCGCTATATCGGAGGTACGATCGGCGACAATCCGAGAAAGTTCCAAGTAAAGGGACGGTTGGACTTGATTCGCCGCGAGATAAAACTAAAGGGCAGAGTGTTTGAAACGCAATGTTGATTTTGTGCGGTAATAGAACGATGATCGAGTGCGGCTATCGCCGTTCCGATCACGCAGCAATTACTTTTGCGATGAAGGTATCTTAAATATTATTACACGCAATCGCTAGCACACGCTCTGGTGTGTACGTGATTTATATTATTTTGATCATATTTCAAATAGTTATTTGGAATTGTGTACCGAAAGTTTTTTCCAAAAATTATGAAAGTCAGCCGGTAAATGGCGTCGCAGAAAAACTTCCCCCATTTTGGGGAAATACACCTTCAATAAAAACCGCCAACGATAAGAAAATCTATGAAGTTGTAGAACCTATGTACCAAGTTTTATCAAGCTCAAGATTCGTCAATAAATATGACCAGTGTTCGTACGGAATACGAACGATAATACTACGTAATGACGAAGAAGGGACTTCACTAACTACACTCACTCAATTATTTATCAAATAATTATAATAAATAACAATGTTTCAGCGTATAGGCGAGCTTACCACATGAACTACATATAATATAATAATATAATAATAATATAATAATAATAATAATAATATGTGTGGACATCTCACACAACGCCATCTAGCCCCAAACTAAGCAAAGCTTGTACTATGGGAACCAGATAACTGATACAATACTTAGATACTTTTTGTTTGTAAATACATACATAGAATACAATATAACACCCAGACACAGAACAAACATCGATGTTCATCACACAAATGTTTGTCCTGGGTGGGAATCGAACCCACAACCCGCAGTTCAGAAGGCAAAGTCACTACCAACTGAGCTATCGGGCCAATCAAAAACATAAACGAACACATTGTCACAAGAACAAGAGAAACGTAATCATACGTAAGGCAACCTAATATTTAATAAACACATAGTTAAAAGTAGAGTTATCATTATCATATAACAAGTCGTAGACATTATCATTTGATTTCAAATTGCGACTCGTTGGGGCGATCGTCAATTGTTTTTGGAGTTTTTAAAGGAGTCTTCCTTAAAAAAAAGCAAAATCAGTCCGAAGACTTGCCTCATTAAAAGTAACTTTGAGTACGGCCTAACCGCGAACTGAGAACACTTAGTTCGTTTCTCTCGATCGTTTGTCAGAGAGTTGGCGCTAAGTAATTTAATTTGACAAAAGTCGAAACTCATGCCCAAGTATTTTTCCAACATTTCTCGGTAAGTTGACAAAGCTTGGTTTCGCCGAGTTGTTTTCGGAATTCTTTTTGTTTTCAACCTCGCGAAATGTAATTTTACATGTAACTAACCAGATTTTTTCAAACGTAATAAAGTGAAATGGAATCAAAGCAGATCAGTACTTTTTGTCAGAACATAAGAGATTTTTCTTGATTACAAAATAGAAAGGTTTAATTATGGCAGTCTTAAGTAGATCGATGGTTTTGGCAACTTCAGGTGTCATGTCATCATGGTAGTAGAATGGTTGCGTAAATCATTTTATAATAACACCCAACGATCAAATACATAGATCATGGACCTTAACTAAGATTCTGTATCTAAGGACCCAGAACTACGAGGTCCACGGTCCCACAACACCCAGACACTGAACAAGTAAATGAGCTTTTTTTCTTTGCACAAATATTGTCCAGCCGCTGGAATCAAAGCCGCCGCCTCTGAGCGGCTTATCGCTAAAAGCGATTTCCAGGCAACCTTTGGACGGAGAGGATTTATACAAAGTCGTATGGTCGGCGTGCACTTAACTACAGCATACATACTAATGAGATAATTTACTATAACATTTATATTAACCGCATTGAAGCTATCCAAAAACGATTTCTCCGTTATTTACAATTCCGTTCAAAAATATACCTAAAGGGTTATAATTCCCGCTGCAAAAAGTTTCACCTTCTACCCCTACATGAGAGGGGACGTGTAGCAGACCTCGCTTTTCTGATCAATACAGCGAACGGTATGATCGATTGTCCCGAGCTGCTCGGGCAGATAGGTATTCGAACCCCCGCGGCCTCGTTAAGAAAACATAATCTTCTTTTTACTCCCACAGTCAAGCGTAATTATAGGCAAAACAGCTATTTAATTAGAGCATGCAGGTGTTATAATACAATGGCGAAAGACCTAGATTTAGATTTGTTTAATATGTCAGCGTCCAAGCTGAAGCGATGCATAAATAATAGTTTTTTTAACTCCTGAAACAGCCTTGTTGAAAAATATTTAGTTTTTTTTTTATATGATTTTGGTAGTTCTTTTTTTTTTTATTTGTTTTTGGTTCATCATGAATTTAGTTACTTAGTTGTGAAAACTTTTAATTAGCCGTAAGTATATTACGTGTATATATATTGTATTATATTTAGCTGTTAGTTTTCCGAAGAAAATAAAATAAAATAAAAATAATACAATACTAACTATATATTATATATATATGTAATAGATACATACATTATCTTAAAAAGAGACACACGTAACAAACAAAGCCGAAGTCATCTACCGGAAGCAGATCTGAAGCGCTCCCACAGATAACAAACGTTCAAAGTGGTCGTCGGCTGAACGGATTACGATGAATTTCCCAAATTCCCGTCTAATTTGTGGGACGGGCTCAAAGGGCGGGATTAATCTGTGAACAAAGGGCTGACGACAAAACCGTCCGAAACACTCGATTCGGATTATAAATACATAACGGCGGGTCATCCGGAAAGGGTTTGGAACGGACTGGTCCACACTAGTGAAACAGTATTAACAAGATTTTATGTTTTTCCCGCTTGCATGCCAAACATATCCTGTGTTAGCGACGCTAAGGAACCAACTGCAGTCGGAGGCTTACGTATATTGTACGTATGACTGACCCGATAGCTCAGTTGGTAGTGACCCTGCCTTCTGAACTGCGGGTTGTGGGTTCGATTCCCACCCAGGACAAACATTTGTGTGATGAACATCGATGTTTGTTCTGTGTCTGGGTGTTTATATAGTATTCTATGTATGTATTTACAAACAAAAAGTATCTAAGTATTGTATCAGTTATCTGGTTCCCATAGTACAAGCTTTGCTTAGTTTGGGGCTAGATGGCGTTGTGTGAGATGTCCACACGTTTTATTATTATTATTATTATATTACCATCATTTTATACAATAAAAGACTAAACACATCCACTGATGAACAAACGCCAAAAAGGGCGAGAAAGGTCCTCGAGTGGCGACCTCCTGAAGCCGTAACGTAGCCCTCCCGCCTTCTGCCGCCGTTGGGCTATGAGCCGACCAGTACCCTACCGCGTAACCGTTCTGGGAATCGGCTTCGCCTGCCATCCTGCACGCGCCAATTAAAAAGTCCACGAGTGCGAGCAAGAGAGAACACGATTACGATCTCCACCAGACTTACGCGGTAAGGCCCCTGCTCAACGAACACAGCACAAAAGCTATCGTGTGCTTGTTGGAGAAGTCCACAAATCCCCATTGTTAAGAGTATTTATGAATTAACGCTTCACAAGCAATAAAGCTAAAAACACAAGATAACTGCTTTAAGTTATAACGTAGTACTCAAAAAGTAGATAAATAATGTACATACATTACACGCTCATACATTATTCATTTATGCTACCGTAGCACAGAAGGCTACAGTCAACAGGCACGTAGTAGCGCTACGCCAACCGCGTAGCACAGTGCTACGAATTGTATTGGCTGAACTGTGTGCTGTGTTGATTTTTGTTTACCTACCAAGAAACTTCTCATAAATTTCTTCCGTCCCACATACCAAAAAACCACTCCTACAATTTTTTTAAATAGAAAGTAAGAAAGTAAAAGTAAATGTTTAGGTGGAATTTTCCAATCTTTAGTCGCTTCTTGCCCGTCTGTATTTATTTAGGCTTCGCTATAACATATTAGACTCATTAGTCCAATACGTTCTCACGGGATAGTTCTCGAATTTTGTGATTCTTGAACATGCCCCGGTTTCCACACGATATTTTCCTTCACCGTCGCAGAGCAAGTGCAGTCTTTATTTAACATTAAATATTATGTAGTTACGAAAGCATGCTACATTAACCTACGCTTGCTACGTCGAGTTACGCGATAACAAAAGCTAACCTAGTTCGGGTCTGGCTACACCGCTCAAACTGGATTGTAAACTTGTTGCTTCATTTCCAGAGGTCGGACTGCTTTATCTGGAAGGGTTGTCGGTCACTTCAAAACAAAAGGGGTGACAGGGGCGGTTCTATTTTCAACCAACAATTCAAATAAAAAAAAATGTGGTCATTTTACACAGCGCCATCAGCACTAAACTAAGCAAAGCTTGTACTATGGGAACCAGATTACTGATACAATACTTAGACACTTTTTTGTTTGGACATATACACCCAGATACAGAACAAACATCAATGCAATTCATCGCACAAAAGTTTGTCCTGGGTGGTAATCCAACCCACAACCTACAGCTCAGAAGGTAGAGTTACGACTATCGAGCTATCGGGCCAGTCTTAAAATGAAGAGTTTATTACGTTAAGCAGGCGATACTGCTACACAAATCATAAATAAAAAGAGTCGCATTTAAAGATGATGTACAAAATAATGACATCCATCATCACCATCCTCACCATCATTGTCACCATCATCATCATCATCACCACCATCATCACCATCATCATCACGATCATCATCATCATCATCACCATCATCATCATCATCGTCGTCGTCATCGGCCTGCCTCGCTTTAGTTTACTATTCTCTCCGGTCTTTCGCCATTCTTGTTGATTACTTTGATCATGAAAAAACAAAGTCTGCACGCGGAGCCGCAGGTCATTCTTAGTCTACAATAATACCAGTAAACATAGATTTGAACAAAAAATTTATTATGAACTTAATAAAAAGTTGGACCTCCTTTTCCTTTTGTCATATTTCGTCTCTAACTTTGGAGACTTGTAATTAAGAAAAAGCAATAAAATTGAATTATCTCGTGATACCCAATTAGAGAGTCCAAACGTCTGGGATTATTGATTATAAGACGCCGTTCTCGATAGCTCGTCGCGCTCTGAGAAATATCATTTCAAAAATAAACTCGAAATAAAATAACGTTTATTTGGTAATCTAATTTGAGATAGAGGGAGAAAGTTAGATCTCTCTAAGACTAGAGTATAAATTACGTGCACCCTACAGGTCTGCGGGCTTCATCGTTTACTGCTTCGTCGCTTACCATCAGGAGAGGTATGGTCAAACATTAGATCACGCGCCAAGCCTCACCACTCAACCATTTTCGACAGCATTATATATTCTGCTCATCTTTATGCTGATGATATTTTTAGACAATAATAAGTACCTGATTAGAAAATTAATCATACGAGCAATGTAGGTTATTTGTTTTTGCTCTGATGAGAATTTTATTTATTTTAAGTACAATTAACTCAAAAAAAAATTTTTTTTTTTGAACGAACTGATGCTGTTTGTCTCTACCGACGCTTACAGCGTCACCGGGCGGGAGGGCAGGCGCGTAAGGCGCCCAGCCGTCAAAAGTGGGAGGCAACTAGCTCAAGGACACCCCTGGGGTGCGAGCCTCGGCTTGGGCCGATGCCGGGATAAGAGGATCGAGAACACTACGTCCACTGGAAGAGTGGACCGGTGATCCTAGCGCAGCCGATACTACGGCTGCTATAGGATTATCCGGGTCGCTCAAGACGTGTCTCGGGCGGCGACGACGGGGTGACAATTTTCTCAAGTTGATAAGTATGCTGTACTAGAACTAAAGACTGAAATGTTAAACAGAAAATAGAGGCTAATTGGTTACAATTAGTGACAAAAATAGACACAAAATGAAAGTAAATGGCAAAATTAGCTCTTTTATCTCTGTTATTTCATCATTCACATTAATCTCCGGTGAAGTGACCTGAAACTGGTCGGTTAACGAGACGGCTGGATGCTGCGTGCCTAGTGGCATTTATTATTTACGCGAATCGAGTCTACAGGGATAGTAGGGCTGACATCTTGTGGAATCTACTTACTTTTGCATCGAGAAAAAAACGAGTGTGCTTTAGACCACACGACTAAAGTAAAACTTTAGCTATGGTCATGTTGTCATGTGGTTGTAGTACAACAAAAACAGTAAAAAAGATAGTTTCGTTAGTATGAGTAGTAGTTATACTGTTTTGTGATATATTTAAAATGGTAGGAATGAAACAACTTACCAGCGTCTCTGTTTTAAATCTATACATATAAAATACAAAGTCCTGACTGACTGACTGACTATATATCAAAGCACAGCTTAAACCGCTGGTCCTAGAGACTTGAAATTTGGAGGGTATTTTTATGTTAGTGAATAACATGACAAGCTTACGGTTTGCCTGATGTTAAGCGACATGGCTGCCCATATCAGTTGCAGTGCCACTCGGAACTCTAAAAGTATAGAGCTTCGCGTGAAACTGCACTGCGCACGTCATCCTGAGACATCAGCGCAATCTAGTAAAATTACTAGACTGTGAGATCAGATCATAAAGTCTCGTTTGCCCAGTAATTTCACTAGCTATAGTGCCCTTCAAACCGGAACACAGTAGTGCTTGTGCACTACTGCTTGGCGGCAGAATAACTGGCAAAGCGGTGGTACCTACCTAGACGAACTTTGCAGAAAAGTTCTACCACCTAGTAGGGTGTGTTCTTTGTAAAGTGTAGGTATCTACAAAGAAAGGGTTTTTGAAATTCCACCTCTAAGAGGGTGAAATGAATAGTTGAATTATTTTCCTATAGTTAAGACAAAAGCAAGCTTAACAACAGTAAAAAAATAGATTTTGGTTAGCATAAGCAAAAAATTATCTTGCGAAATCTCAAGTAATATTATTATATGCGACTAACTGTACCCCGCGACTTCACCAGCGTGGTGAAAATTTTCCATACTTTCATAACCTTTTTCTTTCATAAGAACCTTCTTTTGAAAATAATAAACACAATAAAAAAGAATTAGCGAAATAGAGATTCATTTTTATATATTAAGATCCTTCAAATACGTACGCGGATCACGGATCAATAGAAGAACGAAAGATATTTCTTAATTCGCTATATTCAAATGAATAACGTCGGAATGTTGACATACAAACTGTGAGACTGCCAGTAAAGTACGGGAGAAGTCGCAGACAGGATCTACGTGACTCATTATCTTTTAATTTACAAGTCAACATATCAAACGAAAGTAATAAAGAGAGTTTAATGTCGGGGAGCATCGCGTGCGAACCCTAGCCAGTGATAAATTCAGAGACTGAGTTATTATTCAGAATGTGCGAAGGCCAACGTCGGTTGACGCCACGTGAAATAATAATATCTACTTTCAGGGTTGTCACGAAAATTTCACTTGATCTAAATGATGTATTTTTTTTTGTTGGCCGTATGATTTGGAATAGTTGTAAATTCTTCTTTCTTTGGTACAAGATCTCCACACAATTTTGTGGGGCAAAATATATCCATACTTTATCACTCTAAGACCTATCGCAATACCAAATTTTAACAAAATCTGTTCAGTTGTTTCAGCACTGAGTGGCAACAAAGATACTGTCGCATCACAAAATCGTTGACAAAACCTTAAGTAATACAAATATGCTTCTCAACTTTAGACATGAGGCAATGTCTAAAGTTGAGAAGCATATTTATGTTTTCACTGTTACGATCAACGTAAGTTTTTGACAGCCCTAATACAGATTCATATGAATACGATATACAATTTCCATCGTATTAAATTCTAATGTTTATTTTGACGTGAAGCCGCGGCAGAGGCTCTTGTGGTATTACTGTTTAGCTTCTGTAATTTTGCGGCGACTATCTTTTGTATTGGCCGTTACTCAAACAACATTATAGTAGCATTAATCAACATGTAATTTCGGATAAAAAGGCTAAAAGAACTACAAAATGGATACCAAGAGACGAAATAAGAAATAAGATGTAGACCGAAAAAAGATGGAATGACATTTTCACGAAAAAAATAAGACCAAAGCTAGACATAGAAAATGGTGGAAAGAGACGGAGGAGGCCTACGCCAAGGAGGCGCCTACTACTAATGAAACGAGGGTGAAGACTGAGATAAATACAAAGAATAATATAAAATGTAAATGAAGTTAATTATTTTAATCATATACAAATATATATAATAATACTTGTTTTGCTTTGTTTAATGTTATTATCGCCATCTTGACAATAATTGTAAATTGTAATTTTACCGGACATACAAACATAATAATACAAATTTTTTACTTTGTTATGTGGATAATCTACGTTAACCAACAACTTTCACCAGATTACTCCCCAAGACAAGCGAGCGTAAAGAAGTTTTACTTCAAAAAAGAATTATCGAAATCCGCTTATGAATTAGTTAGATAGTACTCGCATATAATCTATTACTGAAAGCGAAACTGAAAATGGATCTTGACTCCACATGGGGCACCATATCCTGCCAATCTGCATTTTTTTTACTTCAAACTTGTCTAGCATTTGACCACGCTTTCACCTAATGGGAAGTGATGATGCGATCGAAGGTTTAGCATGCTGGCCAAGTAAATACCTATTCACTCTTCTCTTGAACACGCCTGGGTCATATTTTGCCGGAAACACAGACGCTGGCAGGGCATTCCATTCCTTAGCCGTTTTAATTAAGAACGTGGAATCAAATCGCTTGGTACGAATGAGGGGTATTTCGACCACGAAAGGTGCGTAGCCGAGCGTCTAGTAGTCCGGTAGTGGAATGGTGATGGGGAAATGAGATCATGCAGCTGTTGTGCGCATTCACCGCGGTGTAATCTGTAAAAGACCGACATACTTGCCACCTTACGTCGATGTGCTCTGGAGCCTTTCACCAACCAAAGTGTCGTCGTCAATAAGCTTTTTGGCACGCCGTTCAATTGAGTCAAGAGCCTCAAGCTGGTACTTGGCAGACCCGTCCTACAGGTGGCAGCGGTACTCCATACATGATCGGACCTGTACTTGATATAGATTTACAAGTGTCCAGATGTGAAGTACCGCCTTACCATGGACAAAATGCCGAGTTTTTTAAGCTAGTTTGGTTTTAGACTCGATGTAGGATCCAAAGTTTAGGTTTGACGTGAGATCAACACCTAAAAGCTCAAACTGGTGCATGGGTTACACTTTCAATAAGTCCCTTTAAATACATTAGCAAAACACCAGCGCTCAATACCATACTGTCGAATAAATTGATGTCTACAAATTATACCATAAAAAATCACCCGTCCCTTTCATTCACACAATAGTATTAGGGGACAAAAGATTGTTAAGATCGCCTATAAACGCTTTACGAGTGTTTGGGCTTTAGGATTACTATTAAATTCGTGTAAACAGTTCGGTTTTCGTAATTTAAAGTATGTACTTCAGCTGCTAAAATTTTATTACGTAATATGAGACATAAAATATCGCGTTTTCGTTTTATCGTTGCACTATTCAAGGGGTGAGATCAAAAAGGGTTTAACTGTCAAATTGATCGTTTCGAGAAAATTGACTTAAAACCTAAACGGATTCATTTTAATGTAGAGTGCTTATTAAGTAATGGAAAAGGTTTATGTAAGTTTCAGTTGCTTGAAAATGTATTCATTCTATTTATTAATACAAAATATAGTACTAATTCGTACAATTACTGTAAAAATATAATATAATAAATATAATAATCCTAAGCGAACTGTATTCCTGTGTCAGATAAACCGATTTTAGACTGACAATCTCGAGATTTAAGCTTCATTTCGGTATTTTGAGAATGTTTTACTGTAGATAATTTCACGCTGAATCCAACGATACCTAGAAGTCATTTTGTGAAAAAAATCAGTTAAACCCTTCTTGATCTCATCCCTTCAATTCACTCTTCAAGCTCTTTTTACTGCTCTCAGAAACAAAGTCTTATGTAAATTGACAGGAAACACAACAACATATAGATGACGAGCACCGGTTCGTCTGGTCGTCAGAGATAAGGCCGCCCATTATACTACCCAGTTTTATTTTATGCTTATATAACGAGCTTCTGCCCGCAGCTTCGTCCGCGGAGTGGCCTATGGGAAAATAATTGAACCACCCATTTTACCCTCTTAAGGGTGCAATTTCGAAAAATCCTTTCTTAGCGGATGCCTACGTCATAACATCTAACTGCATTCCAAATTTCAGCCCGATCCGTCCAGTGGTTTGGGCTATGCGTTGATAGGTCACTATATTAGTCAGTCAATCAGTCAGTCACCTTTGAGTTATATATATTTAGATAGAGAGTTTTTGATTCTATAGGTAAGGTTCTAATTCTCTAATTCTCTGGGCACAAAGTCCAGAGTTGTTATAAAAGCTTCCGGAACAACAACAACAACGACAATTAAAATCAATACATTTTCAAGAATAATATCGCTAAAGCACATGCCATTATCTTTTGTTAAAAATTCACTTTCTACGATGGATCTCAGATCTTACGGTAAAAAGTTTCCTTTCCAAACCTGCCTTGTTATTTTTTCGCTTACGACAACCTTAGGTTGAGGTTACCCATCTCTTATTTTTCGCAACAAACTTCGGAACTCTGTCGCGGAACGATAAATTCCCTTCGCCAACACTTTTATTAAAGTTATTTATCATTCAAACACCTTGAGCCCACCTCGGGAGTTTCCGTAGCTTTTATGAGGAAAATTATAAGGAGGAAAAAAAACGAAAATTCTCGAATGATCGGTCATGGTCCATCACTTAAGAAAGTTGAAGGAGGAAGTGAATGAGAAATTCAATATTTCCCAAAGAAACATCACAAGGTGGAGACGCGTAAGCTTTTTTTGGGGGTGTTAAACGTGCCAGGGTGCTTAAAAACAAATGTAGGTATGTCAGCCACCTTAGCGACACGTTTCGCCAATTCTGCTGGGGTAGACGGTCCCAAGCAGGGCCCGTACCGTGAGTTCTCAGCGCGAGCCTGAACTAAATCGCTTTGACTTTCGTCTTTCTCTCTCAGCTGGAGAAAAAGTGAGAGAAAGTCAAAGCGATTCATTTCAGGCTTGCGTTAAGAGCTCACGGTACGGGCCCAGGTTTGTGAACACGTCCCGTGGAAACGACTCATTATCAAACGTCAGGCGATAAACGTGTTGGGTGTGATGGATGCTCTACGACCTAGAATTCTAGACTTATCGGTAGATCTACTCTCAGTAGCAGTGTTATATGTAAATCGTGAATCTATGCATCTCATCTGAATATAACCAAAATGAGACACCAAAGCAGCTTTCCTATTGAAGTAAAACTTCTTTACGCACGCTTGACTTGGGGAGTAAGCTGGTGAATACGGGGCAAACGGAAGTTTAAGTTAGTTCACGTAGATCTCCATTGAACAAAGTTAATTTTTTATATTGTTGGTATTACATTATTGTTGTTGGTATTACAATACATATGGACAATTTACAATTGTAAAGATGGCGACATTAACATTAAACAAAGTAAAAATAAAGTTATACCGGCCGATAGATTAAGTAAACTAAAGAAGTTTTATTTCAGTCGGGTGGTCTAAATAATACTCTTTTTTTTTAAATTTAGGTTAGGTCCACTTCGCGATTTTACTCGGTACTTATTTGTTTTCTCGCGGAAACTCTTCATTTTCCGAAATAAAAAGTAGCATATGCTGAGCAATCGTGCGAAATTTCATCTAAATTGGTGCAGTTGCGGCCTCAAAGCTACACAAACAAGCAAACGGAAAACGCTTTACTTTTATTATTAGGGATGTAGGGATTTAAAATTTATAATAGTTGTTGCTTCAATAATGATGATTCTTGTGATGACAAGTGGTTAATTCTGGTGTCAGATTTTTAATGCTGAACTGAACGACAACATTTGTCAAGCCAAATTTGCATGCTCTTAGAAGCAAGGTGGAGTTTCCAGTTGGAAGTAAGTACCTACTTCTCTTTGGTATCGGTCACCCATCTAAGTACGCAACCGCAACGAACGTTGCTCCAATTTCCTTTCCGAGCGGTTAATAAACCATTCTAGTTTTTCTATGAGCGACACATGCATTTAATTTAAATTATTAGTAAAACCCAATTCAATACCAATTTCCTCCGAATCCAAACGAATATTAAATGGAAACATCCATTTGAGTAGACCGCGGCCGGCGCCGGAACATCTCACTCATGGCTCGTAGATACGTCGTCAACCCGACCCCGAGCTCACAACTTTATTTATTCAACATTTATTTGCGTTTCGGCGACGCGTGCTAAATTTATCACTCACGATTTAAACAACCAATATTAAAGATCTCTCCTTACCCTTGCAAGTCTTTGAACGCTGGTGTTTTGAAAAGCATAAACCTTGCTTCGCGGGTTCGTGTTTAACCGGTTGAGTTGAACAATTATGCTTAAGACGTGTCTCTGTTACGCTTGTGATCCGCGTAAGCTCCAGTAGAAGCAGCAAATTTTCTGAACTGTAAACGTTTCTTTGCGCCGCATTTCGTCACTTTTAGCGAAATTAGGGACGCGGAGGAATGTCTCGGAAGGATCTGTACCAATTACTTAAGGGTTTGAATTGTTCTCGGACCCATATAATGGATAGCCGGAGGTCCTCGCTTGTTTATTGCGCTTATCTAGTTACTAAAATGGGTTCGTGTAAGACGGAAACTTACGAATCAAGCTGAATTAATAAATAGTATTTTCGAATAATTCTGCCGGCATTTAATTGCTTTATAAATTTAAATTACCCGTTGTCGTTGTTTGAACCCTTTAACTATTTGTTAAAATTATAAGTGTGAAGTGTCTAAAATATTTTATGATAGATTTGTTTATTAACGGGATATATCACGTAATTTATTTTCCCTTTTTTTATTATTTTAGTGAACAATATTTTATTTTGAAAACTATCGTGGGTATGGCACATTTTGTAAGATAAATAACGGCTAAACTCACGTCAATTAAAAGTCGAATTTACTCTGACCAGGTTTCGGACATATACGGTGTCCTTCTTCTGGGAGCCAGTTACTAACGCAAGCCGCGGCGGCTTTCGCGAGCGTCAGTACGTAAAAGTTACGTGCTGATGCTCGCGAAAGCCGTGAGTGAGTGAAAGACGTGAGTTTTAGCCGTTATTTATATTACAAAATAATATTTTAGACATGTGTGACAATGACCATGGCAGTTTAAAACTGTAGGGTACAATACTGGGGCAGCTTGGCATGTGGTCTAGATAGTAATAATGATGTCCTACCTTATTACGACCGCAGATTGCGCGTCTACAAGCGCCAGTGAGTTGTAACCTCTAACCTAAATAGGTATTTATTGTATTAGCTTTTCCAAAACTAAACCTGTCTCAATAAATTACACTGTATTCCTCATATTACCAAATAGACGCAGCAATAGGTCGAGCACAGGGGTCATCTGTCCACTGCCACCACTAATTTGAGTGTAGTCGCGCATAGCTGTCCTTTACAACTTACGAGAGACAGCGGTTTTATGCACAGAGCAAATAATGCTCTAAATGCATAAAACCGCGGGAAAACGAAAAAGATCGCGTCGCCGCATTGTATTATTTCCAAAACTTGTGTTATTTTCAGCGTTAGTGCATAAAATTGGTGGCATTTTATACGTTAAGTGCTGGATTACAGGCATGAGTGTGGGAAAGTGGTATAATGATGGTGAAATGTTTATTTTCGTGTTGTTTCCAAAACTACATAGAAGCTTCTGGTAAAGTTGCCACCACTTTACTAAGAGTATGACTTGACTAAACTATGACTTAACTTAATGACTTGGACTGTGACTTGACTTGACTGTATATAATATTAATTAACTTGAGAAATTATCAATTACTTGACACTGGCTAAATACACAAAAGTGTGGAGTCAAAACAAACCAAAAAAAAGACGACCGTCGGATTGGAAAGCTAGATGGAGGGCTGACTGAGTTCTATGACAAGGAAAATGATGAGTCGGCAGGAAAAGGTTAGGAGTATGCAATACTGGGTGCATGGAGCAGATATAACAGTTCACTATCTGATCTGCCAAGTTGACACGAATTTAACAAACCCGAGAACCCGAGGGAAAGTGTTGCTTAGTTAAGTTGTATTTTAATAGACTTCAGTACAGACAGGCATGAGTCTGACTGTTGTCGTTGGGAACTATCAATCTCCAACTCCCCTGTCTCAATAAGTCAGCACAATCCCCTTGTTCAATATCGGAGAAAACAAGTAGATTGATCTGCCGGGCACCTGTCACTCTGCCAGTCAATGCTGCCAACCGTGCAGGTAAAAGAAAAGCACAGATTAAATAATAGTTACAAATGGTTACTACGTACGTACGTATAAAGGTTTCTTTCGCTTCAAACTTCAGACAACATGCTTCCAACTCACAACTTTGACTGCATTTAGGTTAACTTTTGGCATTTGTCAAAATGCTTTAGAAAAAATGTAAAAATTAACGTTAAATAAAAATAGGTAAATAATAATAGTTAAAAACAGCCTGGAAACATCGAAGCATAACAAAAAAAACGTTTCCTCTAATTATTTTTTTCTATACCTAGCACCTATGCACATAAAGTGAGTATTAAAACTGTTCAGTCTTTACTAAATAGAGTTTCAATCAACATAATTGCCTTACATCCTTAGAGAAGCCGTGAAGTATGATATGATATTTTGATGAATGAATAAGAATTATCTTATTTTTTATTCGTTTTAGCAACAGAGCAACAAAAAAATTGCAGAGAAAAAATGAATATTGGTAGACAGGGCTAATTGTCTGACGAACTATATAGTGGCCAAATTATCTAAAGGATAATTGTTCGAAATGCTCCCAGAATAAAATCATCTAACCATTTATAAAGAGGGAAAGTTATGGTTTATAAGCTATCAAAGTTAAATCAAAGATATTTGCACTTAATAAAAAATCTGGGTTAGAATTTAACATTGTATTACCGACGTAAAAGCCGGCTTCGCCAATACTGTTGCTTCCGGCTGTCACTCCGCTGTCAGTGTTACCAGCCGCGTTTGCGGCAAATCTGCAAGGTTGGGGGTAATTTGACAGGTCCTTTGTAGCCTCTATCGGGTAAATATCGAATTGATGTGATCTTTGCTGCGATGTCTTTACGTTCATTATTTGTAAGCTACACACGTACATAAATGATTGCTCAGATAGAGAGATAGGTAATCAGAATTTAATTTATAAAAATAAAATTTATTTGGACAGGACTACAATCTGACGGCCCGCCTGCTGGTAACCGTTGTCTTTGGAAACCTGAACACTAGATATATTCTATTGTATATATATATATATATATATATATATATATATATATATATATATGTATATATATATGTATATATAGATGCACTGCCTACCCTCAAAGTCCGTTTTAGGGGAATTTTTAATATTTTTTTGTACTGAACAACGTTTATCGGCTTAAGACCGTAATTTTTGAAGAACCTCCATCTGATTTGATAACAGACTTGTCTTGACCTTAAGTGATAACACGTTCTATTCTTGCAGTCGCTATGCCACCCAGCAGAATTTAAAACCATTTAAGGTTGCTTCACATGATCATGTTTTCTTCACCGAAAGTTTGCGGTCATACCGAAAACATTATAGCCATTATTTAAAAAAAAGTAGAAACACCACGATAAGCATGATCCATTTCCGTAATAAATGTCACCGCTCCATTTCCCTGACATTTTCCTGTCAAACAATGTAAAAATAAAAAAAATGCCAGTGGGTAAAATATTCTGGGCCCCGAGCGATTGATTGCCCTCGTTTGAAACAATCGATCGGACCCGGAGTGGAACCTTTATAAGAGACGCGCTATTTGTTATCCTTTCCGCAATAATTTTATAGGGTTATGTAAACATGGAAGAGAAAATGGGGTTGTGAGATGAGATGGCGACTTTGCATATTACGTGGACAATGAGATTGGTTTTCAGTTTAGTGATTCCGCGAGAACTGCAGTTTATATATAGCTTCACGTTCGAGTAAGGTCCGCATTGTTTCCGGCGTATGTCATGGAAGCTTGATAGTTACAGTTCCCAATTTATTTTTATGAAATGAACTGATTTTGAAAATCATCACTAAACACTCTTCAACGAAAATTAATAAACATTGAAACAACTCAAAATGAAAGCCTGCCCAGAAACGTCTTTGTAAGCGACTAGATTAAAATTATGCGTTTAAAAAACTCTAGTAGGTATCTCTTATTTGGGAAGCTTTTCTTAAAGTTGGTTTAATACTTGAGTAGCACTTTGAAGGGGTGACAAAATTAATTTCTACCTTAAAAGAAAGAAAGAAAAAACATTTTTCTTTCTTAAAAAGCCAGTGTTAATCCATCAGTTGGTTTGTGAGTTATAATAAGTAAATAAATTATGTAAAAACTATATGTACTAAATATACAGAAACTTTATTGGTTTAAGTGTTAGTAAAATTAGTTTATTAAGTTGAATATTGTACTGTTTGTTTCTCCTGAAAATTAATAAAATAAAATATATAAAATAATACGTAAGGTAGAAAGAAAGAAAGAAAAATGTCTTTTTCTTTCTTTCTGGATGGATTTTCTTTTCTTGATGGATTAACACTGGCTTTTCAATAATGGGCATTCGATAATAACGTCATTGAAATCAAATAAAGTTATACGTACGGCTTCTCAATAAACGCAAATTAAGTGGGCTCCCCAAACTCCCCATTATGTCATATGCATCATCAAGTTAATGTGCCATAAACGACACCGATAAAGTGATCATGTCCAGGTATATTAATAAACTGTGCATTATGGTAATTGAACATTTTCTTTGCATCGCGTTGCAGACAAGGCTCCGTTGGGAACTACAAAGCGAAATAATTTTTCAATTGTTTAATTAACAATGTCGAAGAGAAAAGTTATTAACTATAATGACTAATTTGAACCTAGTACTAATTTAGTAATTTACGTGCTAAATCTTTTCGATACAGGTAAAATAATGATATGCTAACTACACCTTCGACTGCATCGTCGCTTAACATCAGGTAGTCAAACATTGGTACATAAAAAAATAAAACATCGCAAAAAAAGCCCGCATGTTTAACAGAATGTCACATAACATGCGACGAAAAATAGAGGATTCTGAAGTCAGCAAGAAATTTGTTCTCCACTCCAAAAACGTCAGTTATTTTCTAAATTCTTTATTAACACGAGACATACCACTTTACATTAGTTTGCCGTTCTTCCTTACGGTTTGGAATTTTGTTAGTCATTTAACTTTTATGTATATTCTCTTCTAACGAAGCAATTTGAGTAAGCAGTTTATCATTGCAAGCAGCCACGAACTTTTAAGATCAACGTCGCTGCACTGGATTTATCCAGTATTAAATTCATGCGTGTACTGCTGACCACTCCCAAAGTATGCCTGTTCTTCACTCTTCTTCAATTGCTGCCAACCGATCGGGCAAGTTGACAACTAGTCAGACGGCGTACTGCATTGCAAAGACATGGTTTCCATTTAAAAGCACATCTACTCCATCGATTTTTACACATAATATGAGTTATTATGGCCCGTAATACCTCTACGCCACGTCAGTTCCCTAAAGTCCAGTATCAGTACTAGTATCGTGCACTAATTTTCCGTAATGCTTGCGTGACACGGGTCAGTATCTCGCGTGTATCAGCTTTAAATGGATTGCCGATGTTAAGTAGCTTGCCCATTGCAATACACCATGTGTTTTGGAGCTTTCTATTGGATACTGGAAAAGTACCTATATAGGCGACGACGCATGCTACAAAATCATTTCGGTGTTTATTTTTTACAATTTATATTTTTTGATACCGCTGTAATAACTTTAGAACACATAACGCGATCTATTGGAAGCCATTGAATTTATTAAATAAAATGTATTATGGAAGGTGCGCGTAGAGTACAAACTCTATCAAATTTAAATTGCAACTAGGTTCTATACAGTGATCTGAAGTAGACAAGATATAGAATTTTTGAATAAAAAATTACGTTTTCGTGTAGCAAGTGTCGCGAACTATGTGCACCTTCCACTCTCTTGTCATCGTATACTTAGACCATTCATTTAATTCCTTATAATAGATATTTTATTACAAAAAATAAGCCAACAAACACTACCAATAATTCATACCGTCCGCAACGTATGTATTGTATTATTGACACATCATTTTTGCGCGATCGATTCATTTGTACTAAGTGATTGGTTTCCCCATACATTTTTAACCAGGCCGCTGCACAGTGGTGCCCGGAGTTGATTGATCTCGTATAAATGGAACGCGAGTGCGGTTTAATAACAATACACTGTTTTTTATGTTTGTTTTTAATTAACCTGCAAACAATAGATATGATGAAAAAACGTTTGTTTTGTAAGTATTTTATTTTAAGATTTTAAGATAACTTACAGCTATGTACAGGTATAGAAAAGTAAACATATAAAGAAGACCAATTACCAAGTTTCCATAGATACATAAAAAACAAATAATTACACATAGATAGACGGATGCACTAAAAATAAAAATACAACTTCTACACACAGTAACCACTTTGTTCCCTAATTATTAAAAAATGCATTGCCAATCAGCTTCTTCATCTGATTAGATTAATGTTAAAAAGGTCTATATTATGTCTCACAGCCAAGTCATTATAGCACTTATTGAGATATGTTGTCATAGTTTCGAAAAATGTATACGCCATGCATAAATATCGGAATAATACATACTATTCTTTATTGTTATCATTATTATAACCCCGCGGTTTCATCCACAAGTTACCCGTTTTCACGTGAGAAATCAACGTTATCTCTTATGCTGATCTCGGTAGTACACGCAATCAGCGTGCATATTTTCATCCACTCATTTTTAAACTACTTCGTCAGAAAAAGGAATTTGGTATTAAATCGTGCATAAAGAGCCTTTAAAAAAACCAAGGTTTTTTTTAAATGGTAGTGAATGATGTTACGAGCTAGTCGTTCACCTGATGTTAAGCAACACGGCTGCCCATAACAGAACAGTGTCACACTGAACTCCAAAATATAAAGTTTCGTGTGACACTGCACTGCGCACATCATCCTGAGACATCAGCACAGTCTGGTGATAAGATTACTAGACTGTGAGATCAGATCATAAAGTTTCAATTGCTCAGTAACTTTAGCTAGCTACAGTAACATTCAAACCGGAACACAGTAGTGCTTTCACACTACTGCTTGGCGGCAGAATAACTAGCAAAGCGGTGGTACCTACCTAGACAAGCTTTGCAAAAAAGTCCTGCCATCCAGTAAAGGTTTGTAAATAGTAAGTTGAAGAGATGTTTAATAGTAACTGCTCACAGACTTAGGTCCGGACACATGCCACATAATAAGTTCAACCACACGATGAGAAAATCGGACTCCCCTAATTGTGGTACTTGTGTGGCCCTAGAAGTCGTACATTGTAAAGGTGGAGTATATCTGGGGTTGGTTGATGGACTCAATCAATTACGATGTTTTAAAAACAGGCTATCAGACAGTTTAGTGATGGATTGCGGAATCGCAGGATCAGCACAATCATTGCTGCGCAAAAATTTAAGTCTTTGAAGGACGCTGTACAGGCTGCGGTCGATGAGTACACCACATTGTTAAGCTCCACGGACGAAATGCTAAACAATACAGGTCAGGCGTGTTCATACACACTACAACATCATGTCCTAGTGGAGTGTCAGGACCCAGTCTGTGAGAGCACGTAATAATATGCTAGCATAAGTTCGGGTTAAATAATGGAGCTGATATAATCGCTGTACGACTAAAGCTCCAAAAATTATAGATTAATAAAAAATATATTGTCATCCAAATCCGTACAACAGTTTTGACGTGAAAGCCATATAAATAGTAGAGGATAATTCGGGTCCTTATAATTTGACGTTTCTGAACGTCCCCAAACTATTTGTTTATTGATAGCCCGTAGGTAAAAGTTACGTCAAACTTTCCGGTCGGGTCCCAAAGTTGAATGGTTGGAGCCTCCGTGTTTTTGTTTTGGAACGATTAAACTGTAGTTTTGTGTAGAGCTATTTTGCCCAACTTTGGGTAAGTTAAGACCACTGTGCTTGAGTCGGGGGATAAAGGAGTCCGTGGTTAAAGGGTGAAATATTTTGGAAGTGTTGATATACATAAGTGATGCGAATTTTAGGTATTTACTTGGGCAAATTTATAAAACCAAGATTATTCAGATCATTCCAATACTTACCGCATATTATAATAAACAAACATTTAAATTGGAAATTTTTACAACCCTAATGTAAAGATTTATAATTATTCAAAAAGCCCCTAAGCCCTGCCAAGCTTTAAAAATAAGGTTTGTATAAAACTGAAGACGTCTCAAGGTCGCAAAAACAATCTTAGAAAATATTATAATGGCCGAATAAATAAAACGAAAAGTTTTATGTAAATTTGTTTTGATTTGAATAATTTGCACGTTATTTTTTTGTATACACTCCAGCTGTTATACCCCGTTATAAAAACTGAATAATCGGATAGCTACTCGTGCTCGTCTGTATTATTATTTTTTTAATGTTTTGGCTCCACTCTTTTGTGTATTTAGCCAGTGTCAAGTAATTGATAATTTTTCAAGTTAATGATATTTACGCAAATATGTGTCAAGTCACAGTCGAAGTCATCGTGTTAAGTCATAGTCTAGTCAAAGTCATACTCCTAGTAAAGTGGTGGCAACTTTACTTGAAGCATCTATGGAGTTTTGGAAACAACACGAAAAGAAACGTTTCACCATCATTATACCACTTTCCCACACTCATGCCTTAACGAATAAAATGCCACCAATTTTATGCACCAACACTGATAATAACACAAGTTTTGGAAAAGAATACAATGCGGCGACGCGATCTTTTTCGTTTTCCCGCCAAAAAAACCCTCGTCTGTATTAAAGTTTGACAGTTCGCTCTTTTTTATGTTTTGTCTCCACGCTTTTGTGTATTAGCCAGTGTCAAGTAATTGATAATGTTTCAAGTTAATCATATATATGTGTGTGTCAAGTTAAGTCAAGTCACAGTCCAAGTCTTCAAGTCAAGTCATAGTCTAGTATAAATCATACTCCTAGTAAAGTGGAGGCCATTTTACTAGAAGCTTCTGTAGAGTTTTGGAATCAACACGAAAAGAAACGTTTCACCATCATATACTTACCCACACTCATGCCTGTAATCCAGCACTTAACGAATAAAACGCCACCAATTTAATGCACTAACATTGAAAATAACACAAGTTTTGGAAAATAGTACAATGCGGTGAAGTGGTTCTCGTTTTCCGCCAAAACTCCAGTTCACTCTTATCTCTCTATGACACACCTACTTCAATGCATTTGGGTATGTCACAGAGGAATAACAGAGAAATAACACGGAACCCTAGTTAGGGTCCAGGATCAATGTATGTGATCGTTGGGCGTTATTATTATTATTATAGTTACTTTGCAAAGGTCCTTTATTTGCCATACAATTTCTGCTACAACGAAATTGGAGAAGGACAATATCAGAAAAACATATTGGCAAAATAGGGTTCCCATCAAGATATTGGGAATTACAAAGCACTAAACAAGGCGAATGGGCTCACAGGCGCACAATGGTACTGCCTTCAATAAGGTTTTCACGAAGACGCCCGGGGCGCGGGACTAACCGGCCATTACCGGTGACGTCACCGCTCTAACCCCTAGGGTTGGACCCATGGACCGATATATCGGTAATTTCTATCGATAGCGATAACCGAAGGAAAAATATAATACCTATGTACAGATGGCTTTTAAAATCTTTTATACTCAAGGGACCCTTATCATAAAATGAATATTCTGCTTGTTTTATGAGATTAGCCGTAGGTACATATATTAATTAGATAATAAGTTACTGTCGTTAATTATATCATTATAATTATATTTTACGTACACCAAAAATTATAACTAATAGCATGGTAGTTTTAAAGAAAGAAGTTTGAAAATGAAAATGTTGAACCGATGTGAACTTATCCTTCCAATTAGACAAAATTGAGTTTAGTATCAGTGACTAACTTAAGGTTTAAACAAACCGGCGAGCTGCTATTCATTTTTCAGTTTCTGTAGAGCACCTAATTATTTTCTATTCCAGTTGGATCAACCGCGTTCCGTTTATGAATTGTAAGGATAACAAAAAAATTCAGAAGTGAGCAAAATTAAAGTTCACCACTGTTTTCTTACATATTTATTATAAACGTGAAAGTTTGTATGTATGGGTATTTGTTTCTCTTTCACGCTTAACAGTTGGACGCATTGGATGGAATTTGGATATAGAAAACTTATATAGTGGATTAACACAAAGGATACATTTTTTCTGCGGGCGAAACCGCGGGGCGCAGCTAGTTATAAATAAATGTATTCACATTGTAACTTTCATAAATTCACTGCTTTAGCTATAAAACAAAACACATGATGTATATTTTAAATAATAGCCTATCGATGTTCTTCCTACATGCATATTTTCACATCCCAAAAGCGAACAAAATGAAGGCAATTCCGTTCCAATACCTAACGCAAGCGCGCACCAAGATTTACATAGCAACTGATTTCAACGTAATGGTGGGCCATCAATTTAATACCACCGTGAATTCGACTCGATAAATTTCGGGATACCTATATAAAATAGGGGATTTGTTAATGACTCGATAAAGTGTGTTTTATTGAAAGGTAATTTCTGGAACTAATTTATGATCATGGTCACTTTTGTGGCTTGGTCTCCACCAAGTCGGTAGAACAAATTGAGCAGTACTTACTCCAAGAATCTTGCACCTAAAATCTTTTTGACGTACCCAGGATAGTAATAGTTTACTTCATTTTAAATGTTTGATCCTTCATTTGTTGATTGCAGACTAGGTTTTATTGTTTCTTTTATGAGGGTAGCTAAAACTTATCTATGGGAGATAACTAGAACCTTAAAATAGAATAGTTATTTGTACAAAACTAATAAATTTAGTTCATAATCAAGTGACTAAATAACTAATACAAAGTAGCATAATTTGATTATTTCACTGTTCAGCATAGTAGGATTTCTTGTGTTGTTCTCAACATTGACCCACGATACCGCTTTAAGTTTGGACCTCTATCTTTATCCTTAATCTTGAAGTATGTAAATTGTCGTAAATACTGACCATTTTAAGACCCCACTATCTTTGAATAATAAAATTGAAGCTCCACTGCCTGTGCTCGCAATTTCATGCATAACTTGCGCCAATAAATATACCATTTCTTTAAAAGTAATAATACCGCAGGGGACGAATTGTATTTATTTGAAACTCTTATAAAAATAATAGGTATTATTATAAATTCTACTTCCCTTTTAGAACTAGGCATCAGATACGTTCACCTTCCGTAGCTTAAGCAAAAGTGAACCACCCAAGAAACAAAAATGATAAATCGACTAAAGCGCCACAGACTACACAGGCTCGAGACTTCGTTCGAAAACGTCAGCTGTCAATCGCCCGATTTGACATAGACTATATTTTTTTTAAATTGTCGGCTAAGGCTGGAAAGAAACTTAAGTGTAACATACTCGTACTTGTAGTACAAGTTCTTTTTTTCATAAATTGTACGAATCTCTATGTTTTTTAACTACTTAGCAACACAACAGGCAAAATTTCATACTTAAAAATGTTCTATATCACTTATGCATAAAAACTGCGTCAAATCCATATCTCATACTATATTGTAGTTTCATTCGTTTATAATCAAATTAGCCAGCCTAGCTACGTAGTATACAAAATGTATTCTGTGGCCTAGCTGACCCTGGATTACGTTATTCGATCGAAACTGATTAAGACTAAAATAGTATGGAATAATATAGACAGTTTCAATACGTAGTTATGTCCATAATTACTTTATAGAACAATTTAATAATGTAACTTTATTTCAGACTCGGGATATCATAACCATAACACATAAAAACAGAGTAAGAAAAATGCACATAAAAACAACATAACATTTAAACATTTCATGAGTTTCGATGATATCAAAGTTACGTAATTACCCAGTACGTCTCATATTATGTCTATAGAATTTCACTAACTAAATTCTAGTTCCCTTCAAGCCTGGACCACAGCCTGCACGCTACTGATTGGGCATACTCAGAACAAGTTTCCTAATTTGCTCACATTAGGTCTAAAAACAATAACACATCATTATATTTAAAGTGAAGTGAGTTTAATTTGAAGTGAATTTATGGGCCGGAGTTAAGTGTCAATGTCACAATACTTTTTCTGACGGGAAATCATCCTCCCGGTTAGCCTCATTTACACCACGGGGGGCAACAGTAGTCGTTACAAAGAGAAGCAGCGGGGGACATTTAATGTCTCTACAAGTCAAGACGGCAAAAACTATTCAACAAATATCAAAATAAAAGAGGCATTTCACTTTATATTCGGATCCATAGATGTTCAAGCCAATGGTCAAGTCAGTTGACCAGTAAGACGCTCCTGAATTGAAGATCAAAGTAAGTAAAGTTCGGTCAAAATTATATTAACGGAATGGAAATTTGAAGCGATTCATAGGATACATTGTGCTATTTTCTAGCGATCTCCAATACAATAGCAAAACTGCGTCATTCCTTTCCGTGCAAGGTTGTCTGGAAGAGATCGCTCTGAGCGATAAGACCGCCCATTGTTACACTCTGGTTAAGTTTGATCACTTTTTTAAATTATTTAAGATGTGGTGTTTCAATAAAGAGTTTTTCTATTTATCTATTTATCAAACTGCGATGCGATTATTGAAAATTTTCCGGTTCTTGTCTCCGTAGCCCATCAAATAATCCGGGTACGTGCGAGTCGGACTAGCGTACCGAGGGTTCCATACAGTGTACTTATATTTACAATAAGATCAAATAAAATGGCTCTCTAATTTGGATAGTGGTTGAAAAACTTTATCGCAAGTACAACTCTACAGAAGTACCTCTTTCGGTCTCTATCTAATTGTTCATTTTCAATACTTAACAGCTCTATAGATCTTGCTGTAAAGTCAAAATCAAAGTCAAAAGATTTATTGCAAATAGGCTATTTTTAGCACTTTTACAAGTCAAATTATGTTAGGTACTTAAAATTAAGTTAATGTAATAAGCATATAGAATTACAAAGTGCTTATTATCAAATATTACATAGCAAGCTTATTACAGTATATGAGTTTGAAAAAAATAGAAGTTCTCTTTCTCACTACTGGTGCTAGCAATCCGGCACAACGCAGAAGAGAAAACGCCGATCCGAAGCTTCGATTACATCTGTAAAGAAGAAGCTACAAGAAACTTTACAGTGTAATTTTTTAAATAGACTGTTTGAACCCGGGAAAGAACGTAAAGTACCTTCAATCGCGACTGTAGTCCACGCATGCAAAGCTGCGGGCAGCAGCTAGTGTAAAATAAATAAAACACATGTGGCTTGTATGTAGAAACAAGCCATAAAACATTGCCTGCTAAGTAGAGCAAAGCCTGTAAGTGGATGAAGGCTTCGGAAGCCCCACGACCTCACGCCTTAATTCTCTGCTGCTGTTTATAATTAATTATTGCGGCATGGTAATGGGGGAAGGCTGTGCCATGGTCACAAAGAACCAGAATTTTATTTAAAAAATATTTTTTAATATCTACAACGCTTAGAGGTTCGAATTAACCAGCGCAGTAATGGCTGGGACGCCAGCGCGCTGGTTTGTTCCAAACAACATTATACACATACAGGTGATTATTACTTAAATTAAACCGGGAGAGTAGTTTTTCGTGTCAATGAAGCACATGACGAGCTGTCCGTTTAGCTGATGTAAAGCGTCATGAACGCCCTTAACAGTTGCTGTAACAGTTGTTTCTAAACTTTCTATGCACAGATCCTCACCATAAGCTCAATGAACGGGGATTTGCGTACAAACACCACAAAGTACAAATGTTGCCTGGAAGAGATCATTTTTTGTAATAAGTGGTAATTGTACCTACTATAAATTATTATGTAAAATTACCACATGGTATACAATGAGTTTATAATAATTATAATAACGGCAAACGATCACACATAGATCCTGGACCCTAACTAGGATTCCCTGTGTCTAGGCACCCAAGAACTACGAGGACCATGGTCCCACAACACCCAGACTCAGAACAAGTATTAACTTTTTTCTGTGTACAAAATTACAATTACCCGCCGCCTTCGGGCTATGAGCCGACCTGCTCAACCACCACACCACAGAGGCTGTCAACAAGATTGTATTGTATTGTATTGCATTAAGTCCCAGTTGTTTGGATTTAGGAACCAGCTACTTTTAAGAGGTAATAAATGCTACTAACTTCATGAATTTCTTTTTTTTAAATGCAGGATTGTACGAAATAAAATAGCATTGGTTTCGTAGGTACAGAAAATTCACTTCTCGTTTTACAATTCCAAGGACTAGTTTGAAAATACTTTGAGCCGCAGCATCTGTAGTGTATATGCATGCACCAGAGTACATTAGTATTCAGTAACACTCTGAATTCTGAGGATATATTGTAACCAAGTAATCACTTGCAATCGCTTTACAGTATACTATTAGCTTTAAGGCAGTTACAAACGATTCGTATCACCGATTTGTAAAAGTAAAGTAAAAAGTAAGTAAGCTGCGCGCGAGTATGATACGCGGCGGATCGTTGCGGCTTGCTGCGTATTGGCATAACGCTTCAAGATAGATAGATAGATAGATGATAGATAGATAGATAGATAGATGATAGATAGATAGATAGATAGATAGATAGATAGATAGATAGATAGATAGATAGATAGATAGATAGATAGATACATAGACAGATACATAGATAGATAGATAGATAGATAGATAAAACTCTTTATTGAAACACCACATTACGGGAACAATTTACAAGAACAAACTTAAAAGTGTCACAATGGGCGGTCTTATCGCTTAAAGCGATCTCTTCCAGACAATCAAGTTTCATATTAAAATGACTTGCTGTAAAAATAACACTAATAACAAACGCAAAGCTTAAAAAACCGACTTCAGACTTATACAGCCTTATTAATAAACGGGTATTAGTCTCGGATTAGTTACTTCAGCTTTTGTCCTTGTTTGCTACTGGAACATTTAGCTGGATCGAAAGAGACAAAAGATGGTGTAACTAGTCTAAAGCTAGTTCGTGTTTATTAATAAGGCTGTTTTGGTTTACTCATGTATGCCATTGTGAGAACTGGACCAAATTGAAATGGAACTACACGGGAAGCAACAACTTTCAAATTAAAAAAGGAATAATCAAAATCGGTTCACCCAAGTCCTGAGGTAACAAGCATTAACAATATATATTTAAAAAATACAGTGGAATTGAGAACCTCTATCTTTTTTGAAGTTGGTTGAAAAGGAAAGCAATTTTAAGATTATAATTTAAATCTACTTATACTAGTAAACAAAAAAAGATAAATTCTTATATTAATGACTGCATGTGCTGAAATAACCTTTAATTATAATTTTTAACGGAATTTAGCTAACTCATACTCATACAGCTAATAACATGTATTCGTGGGGGCCGGCTGCCATGGAAACATAAAGGGACTTGGCCAAACGTTTGGTGGAAGCATCAGGTGACCAGAATGCTGGCTTTTATTTTGCACAAAAATAAGCATTGCCATTCAACGTGGTAATGCTGCCAGCATTCTGGGCACATTCCCCTCCACCAACGGGCTATTTTAAATTTTTAGATTTTTTTTTATATTTTAAGTTCTTAGGTATAATTTAGTTTTTTAGGTCTAGTTTAGTTTTGTATTAACGATTATAAAATACTTGTTTAATGTAATAAACCAATTTTATGTATTCTCATAACAATATGGCCCGTATTATAGAATCGTCAACCGGTGCCGGTGTGGAAGATTTCATTTACAAAATGATCATTTTATGACGTTCACAACTGAGCTTTGTTCTGTAATACGTACCTCGATCTTAAATAGTTACGATACACAGCTCGTATCGTGTCATAAATAATACGCATCGTCTGACCGCACCGTTATAGTATGTGTTGTCCAATACCGGTTCAGTGTTCAGCTGAGGAGCCGAACGCGATGTTTACGAATTTTTCATACGGTTCAGTATCGACCGGAAAAGGTAGACGGCAGGATTAGAATTGGCTGTAGGGCTGGTACTAACGAGAAAAAATATGCTTACGTCCACTTAATACATTAATTATGTAAAAGTTCTGGGCGCTGTGACTGCTCGGATGCGCCAGTAGTTAATTTAGTTAGATAAAGAAAATTAAAAATTAAATTATAGAGTATCTATTTATGTAAAATTACTGAAAGATTTGCGTTGATCGAAGTTATGGTAGTAGATAAATTCCATGAAAGTTTATTAAATCGCGTACTGATCACATTTTGTACTATACAAGGTGGAATTTAATTCGTTCTTTTCTTTTGATGTATGCATTCAGTCCATTCTATAGAACGCTCCCATATAACTAAATAAAAAAGTACTTATGAAATAAAACTTAAATCTAGGTATTATCAAATTACTGCGAATTTAAATTCTAAAGAAAAGCCTAGCGACATTGCACAAAGCAGGTGTTTTATTCCGTACGAAACATTTACAAAGCACTCAGTCCGTGCCTGCGCTGTGTGTACGTTAAATAGAGTCATGCAGTTATTTTAGGAGGCACTAAATTGGACCTTGTAAGAATATTCTATAGCATGTAGTACATACAGTAGGAAAAGAGTGAATTAAAAATTAAAGTACAAAGAAAAATTACTACTGACAAATTATATACACGGTGTATATAATTTGTCAGTAGTAATTTTCGAAGTTCCTCAGTCCCTGAATTCAGCATTATGATTACCTTACGCATATAAGTACTTACGTATATCAATACTACTACGACTATGATCATGCTGAGTCGGGACCTAGTCATGACATCACACAACGTTACATCTGTTAATTTGTCTATTATTTCTTTCTAAATTATACTGTGTAGCTTTAGTCTCTTAAAAAAAATAAAACTTGAAATACATATTTATATTTTGTTATAAATTATATTTATAATACACAGTGATATTATCTGGAAGTGCCTGTACCCTGTAACACAGTTTTATACTAGTACAGGGTACACGGACTCAATACTTAAGTTGGATAAGACTAGTTGTATTAATTAATTATGGAAAATATGTTTAATTATAAGTTATTCTACTTAAGAAATCATGTAACCCAAAGGTATAATGAATAAATAATTTAATTTAATTTTATTTTAATTAAAATTTTCCTATAATGTAGTGTTGTGTGGTGTCCTGAAATTTTTTTTTTATGTTAAGGAATGACGTGACGAGCTGGCCGTTCGCCTGATGTTAAACGACACGGCTGACCAAATCAGCTGCACTGTCACTCGGAACTCTAGTGTATAGAGGTTCGCGTGACACTGCACTGCGCACGTCATCCAGAGACATCAGCACAATCTAGTAATAAGATTACTAAACTGTGAGATCAGATCATAAAGTCTCATTTGCCCAGTAATTTCACTAGCTACAGTGCCCTTCAAACCGGAACACAGCAGTGCTTGCGCACTACTGCTTGGCGGCAGAATAACTGGCAAAGCGGTGGTACCTACCTAGACGAACTTTGCAGTAAAGTCCTACCACCTAGTAAATGTAATAAATGTCTAATAAATGTCTTTTCTTTCTTTCTTTCTCTAATGCAAATTCCCTGTCAAAGACAGAAAAGGTTCTCTTTACTGTTCTAGTATTAAATTTCTGTTTCTTCAACGTCACATAACAGTCATACGTCACAGTTGTGCCGACGAGCGCCATCGCACGTCGTTGGCCAATCTGGCCAAAATACGTTGCGTACGTGCGAGTCTGACAACCCTAGTTCGTATACGGAATAAATTCCGCCTTTTGGCCTTTAGCAGCGGTAATGACCCAAGTTTATTGGAGTGCTCACGTCGATTTGGACCTTTGAGCTTGAGGACCTCGACGAATAATTCATAAGCAGACTTATTTAAGGTCCCTGAAGCGAAAGAAACAGACGACCAGATAGAATACGGAATGAACAGTATTTGACAATGATGTTTTCAATATGCATTTGGAAATTCGAGGAATAAATAGTCCCATTACGTTGATAAAGGTTGACTTTTCTGCTGAATGGGTTTAACATCATAAATGTGTGATCATAAATAACCTATTTCGCAGACGTGTTGGAAATCTCTGGGCAAATCTTTAACTTCCGTTCGCCTCGCATTCACCAGCTTACTTCACAAGTCAAGCGTACTTAAAGAAATTTTACTTCAATAAAAATCTGTACGTACGCTTAGTAAGAGAGCACGCAGACTAAACTGTTGTTCAATAAAGAGACTACAGCATAGATAGGTCTCTGCGTAACAAACATATTAACATCGTATTCGAACATTTTGGACACGCTGCGGCCAACCGATCAATTACCGACCCCCGGTTGTCGGTTCAGGTGATGTGGCTACAATGTCAATAAGGACGGAACTTTGAGTAGGATTCGAGCGGCCACTTCCCTGACAGATTGGCTTAGCTGTTTCCGAAGATCTTTGAGTGTTTTATTAAGTTCGTCCGGATCTTTAAGTGTTTTATTTTAAGGCTCTTTCCGGCTTTTTCTTTAGTAGGTATTTATAGGACCTACTTACTGCTATATTCGGTACAGATCAAAAGGAAATATTACAAATATTTTTACAAAGCAAAAGCAAGGTTATATCGGCCGATAGATGGAGCTAAACTACAAAGTTTTACTTCAGTCTAAAGCACACTCGTTTTTTTCTCGGTAGATTGTTTATCGGGCTACTGCTGCGTTTACAAATCTTTCTTAAGTATTCCAACAATAGATGCTTTACAAGACATTATGTCTAATTTCATCCATTCTCTTTACGCCTTTAAAGTCCTCTTTTTATCCGCCAATCCTTTCGCCCGTTTGTCTGGAATGCCTGACGTCAGGTCCGCTTATAGCGGACGATATAATAGTCTCTTTGAAGCGGCTCACTGAACCGGAAGGTACCCTATTAACGGCGAAATGTATGAAAATACACGATAACATTAATATGGGATTTGATGATCGGGTTTATTTGATTAATTATCAGCAGTTTTTGTTTGCGTTGGCGTTTGCAGCTGTTACAGGGTCATTATGGCTTGCCAATTTAGGTTGGAGTGATGTGTTGGTCCCATTTCATTGAAATGTATTTACTTGTTTTAATGACTATATGTACTTTATGTACTACCTAGTACGTACTACCTACGGATACTGAAGCTTCATTCCGGAAAGTCACTTAAATAAATAGCAACACCTGCAGCAGTACAATAAAGTGCATTTTAGATCGCAAAGCGGCTATTACAACTCTAAAAAGGAGCCAGTCTTTCTATCGCTAGAACTCTGCTTTTCTGCGCAGCCCCCGAAATGTCTCTTCCGTCCCCCAGTACATCTGTGACGGAGGGATCAGAGTTGGCGCCTGGAACTGCCAGGCCTGGCATAACCTTACCGGGGCGAGATGGTTAGTGAAATCGCGACTCCATCTCGCCCCGGCACCCGGCCCCAGCGGCGGACGGATCACGGGGAGGTTATAGTGGGTTCGAGTCCCACGTACCCCTGCCATCACCCCCGTGGTGGCAGCAAAGTGCAAGCGCATTTCCCCCCCTAAAAACCTGCTGGCATAACCTTAACTTTATACCACGTTAGTATTAAACACCTATTACAAGCTTGTATTTTTGCGCGTATGTTGCATAAGGTATCCCGTTCATTACACTTAGCACACAGCCAGCTAATTTACCTCTGTTCGTACCACAGATCCCAACGTTCGTTTGAAACACATCGATCAAAGCCACCCAGGGAGGTCTCTCACTCGGAAATCACGCGTAAACCGACCGATTGTGCCAAAAGGTGGAATTCCCTGAACGTTACAATTTTGCGGACAGTACCAAGTGTTTAAACGAATTAACTAATGATGAAAAAATGAGATTAAGTGGTCATCTTCTTCTCAATCCCCTTCAAAAACATTTGACGTGATTTCATGTACTTAGAATTATCTAATTGTGACATTTATGATTTACTGTATAGCAGTACCGCCTGCTAGCATTATGAACAGATAATTTTTTAATCTAAAGGCAAAATTTGAATTACGAATGGGATAATAAATAATCTATATTTTATTTTAATTACACATAAGTACTTAATTTTACTTTAGTTTTTATTTGTTTTATTGACCGGAATATCAATCGTCATCAACAGTCAGGTCAAGGCTCAATATGTATGTATTTACAATTTGTCGACAGAATTATCTGGATGGTCTATATCCTGACCGTGTTTACAACTTCACACCGACATATTCATCCTACGTCTCTAACACAATTGTTCAAGCTTTCACAAAGTAGTCGTCGAAACTTTCCTGAAGTCCACTTGAATATACGTGATTTAAATTCTTTTCCATTCCGCAGGCTCTTGTTGAATGTTAAATAGAAATTTCCATTGGCAACGTGGTCGATCGCATTAAAGAGACGTTTCCGGACCACTGGGCCGTGGCTTGCGCTCTGTGATTGGGTCGATTTTATTACAGATTGTGGTCAGGGAGACCACAATAATAGTCCAGATTAGCACACTTGACCCCTTCTAATGTATTTCTTTATCACATTTTTTTATATTTAAATCCGTTTATATCACATTACATTACATTGACTCCTCTACGTACCTCCTGTACTTGGTTTTCGAGAAAAGTAGACCACAGATTACATCGTATTTACATTTGCTGCGTTCAAAAACGACCCCACCATTGCTTTAGTACGTCCCTCGATCCGCGGTGTGGCGGTAGTGTTCGCTGACGTTTGCAACAATTTCAATATGGAACATAATATATTGCTTAATTTTATAGGACTCCTTGTGTCTAGGGACCCAGGAACTACGAGGACCATGGTAAAATATAAATGTATAATAAATACATTGTAATACACAAATAAAATAAGCTATGGTAATATATTTTCATGGCAATAAATCTTAATAAATCTCATAAATATATAATATAGTAATATATTATAATATTTTCCGCGCAGGCTTGAGGTTATAAACACATTCGAAATAATTAGCGTCGGCGGATTCAAAAGATATAAAACACACCCACATCAGAATTAACTTACTGTAACTTAACTACAAAATAATAAATATGAGTGGGCATTTCACACAGAGCCATCTAGCCCCAAACTAAGCAAAGCTTGTACTATGAGAACTAGATAACTCATAAAATACTTATATACTTTGTTTGTAAATACATGCATAGATTACAATATAACACCCAGACACAGAACAAACATCGATGCTCATCACACAAATGTTTGTTCTGGGTGGGAATCGAACCCACAACCTGCAGTTCAGAAAGCAGGGTTACTACCAACTAAGCTATCTCATGTCAAAATACAATCTAAATCCAATTTCATCTTGCATATAGGTTCTGCGTTTCATAGAAGGCGGAGGACACGGCCGCGCGAGCAAAATACGATAATATGTCGTTTTTTTGCCTACTTTCGTGCAGATACTGCTAAGATAGCCCAATGGGGATTTCAGCGCCTTTATTGTAAGGCTAAAGCGTAGGCTTAAGTGTAGTTTGACTCGGGGATAAAATATATGGCTGCCATTTTGAAACAGATGCTTGTTATTCTCGAGAGCTCGCTAGACGATGCTTTTTTATGTTAGTGAATGATGTGACGAGCTAGTCGTTCACCTGATGTTAAGCGACACGGCCGCCCATAACAGAACAGTTTCACTCGGAACTCCAAAATATAAAGTTTCGCGTGAAACTGCACTGCGCACATCATCCTGAGACATCAGCACAGTCTGGTAATAAGATTACTCGGCTGTGAAATCAGATCATAAAACCTCATTTGCCCAGTAATTTCACTAGCTACAGTGGCCTTCAAACCGAAACACAGTAGTACTTGCACACTACTGCGGGGCGGCAGAATAACTGAAAAAGCGGTGGTACCTACCTAGACGAACTTTGCAGAAAAGTTCTACCACCTAGTAAAGAGCTTAATGATATAATGCGATTTTTTTCAAATAGAGCCTTTTAAGTAATCATGAAATAAATGCTCAAAATGAAACTTATTTTTGGTAATGGTTATAATTATACCATATTTATTGCAGGAAGTGTGCAGCACCTCACAGCTTATACATAGGTAGGTAAATCCACATTGACAGCCTCTGTGGTATCGTGGTTGAGCAGGTCGGCTCATAACCAGGATGCGGGTTCGATTCCCGCGACAGGACAAGTATTTGTTCACAGAAAAAAGCGCAAATACTGGTCCTGAGTCTGGGTGTTGTGGGACCATGGTCCTCGTAGTTCCTGGGTCCCTAGACACAGGGAATCCTAGTTAGCGTCCAGAATCTATAAGTGATCGTTGGGCGTTATTATTATTATATATTATTATTGTTATCAAATGCACTGGTAATTAATCTGCGGCTAGTTAAAAGTTTTCACATATAGGTGGAGCCACTTTTTTATTCAACACATCTCTTAAACTAAAGAGAAGATAAGTTAAAATATAAGAAAATTAACGAAAATGCTGTCCTTTAACCACGTGTTTACAATATTTTGTTCCAGTAATTTCGCGCAGTTTACAGTTCATTGCAATTCCCAAGCCAGAGGACAAATCCGTTCCAATTTTTTTCAAAGGAATCCTTTAATCGATTGTACTTAATGGGAAAACGTGGGTCTCAATATCAACCTAATTTATTTCCAATATTAATTCGCCTCGTATTAAATCCGTAAATAAGCTGCGTAATGCGATCAAACAGAAATTGATTTTACGGAATCGGTTCGGAGGATTTCAATGGTGAGCGGTAACCAATTTCATTCATGGCGACGCGACGCTTAAAGGGTATATACCTATATAGCTTAGTAGCTACGCCCCGCGGTTTCACCCGCGTATAAAAAGCATTATGTGTTAATCCAGTGCATAAGTTATATCCATTCCAAATTTCATTGAAATGCGTTTACCTGTTGCGGCGTGAAGAAGGAACAAACACACCAAATATTCGAATTTATAATATTAGTGTGATAAATAATGCACATCGAGCAAAACAGGGAGATAATCATCTAGTTTCGGTTTAGTAGCGTCGTAGCAAGGAATCTTGTACAGATTTTTTTACAGCAAGCGTAACCAATTTCTTTTACTGCGACGCTTATAGGTATAGGTATATATACACTTAAACTGTATTTATTCAGGAAGTGTTATATGTACACTTAATGTTAACGGTAATTAATGCAAAGAGGGGGATAATCGGCTAGTTTCGACTTCGTAGAGCGTTGTCTCTGTCAAACGGAGCACTAAATCGTTTTGACAGGACGTCAATCGTGTCAAATGGTTATTAAAGTTTCTAAAAAACATACTTACTACCTACGACTTTGTATGCTTGTGTGGGGCAGTCAGAAAAAGTAAAGTCTCTCGCGGAAATATACGGAAGTAAGCCAAGATTAATGTTACTGTGACCCATCTTCCTTTTTGATATATCAAAGATATTTCCTCAATTTTAGATCAATTTGGCGAGTGAACAAGGGACGTACGAATTCGTAAGCGTGTGGTCTTTTTGTGCTGTTTTCGTTATTAGTTGCCATTTTTGTTTGCGAATTGGTTATCCCATTTTTGTGCGAAAAATGTGTTGGGTAAAAAGGCTCTACGACACTGCGAGTCTTAAACAGTGCCATTATGGTGATAATGAATGGCACTAAATTGATATGGCTGGCTTTGGTTTAGGTGAAACGACGCTGTTTACACCGCAGTGGGCCGATAGCCATAAGTGTTTGTGTTTTTCTTCTAGGCAAGCATTCCCCATCTTAGATCACGTCATTGCTTAACATCAGAAGAGACAGCGGTCAAATGCTTTGCCTATAACTAACAAAAATATAGACGATAATATTTCACTCTTACCGATATTATAAAAAAAAAAAGGTTGTCTGGAAGAGATCGCTTTTTAGCGATAAGACCGCCCATTGTTACCTAATCATTAGTTATTTTCTGTCTTTGTATTTGATACCTTGGTGTCAATAAAGAGTTTATCTATCTATCTATAAAATACTATTTTTCCACGCATTCGCACGCGTGGTTTGATAAAAGGTAGTCTTAATGCAAAGTCTGTTTAACAACTCGCATATTAATTTCATAAATTTTCTCACATCGTCAACGCCGTTGGGACAAACATAATTCGAAATCCTCGCGTTCCATTCGATGCTATCAGTATTGGAAGCATTAGCATAGTGATTCTATAAGATCCCAATTGAAGGGTTGAGAATTAAAAGGGTTTAACTGTCAAATTGATAGTTTCGAGAAAATTGACTTTAAACTTCAACGGCTTCATTTTAAAGTAGAGTGCTTATAATGTAATAGAAAAGGTTTATGTAAGTTTCACTTGCTTGAAAATCTATTAATTCCATTTTAAAATACAGAATATAGTACTAATTCGTACAGTTACTGTATAAATATAATATAATAAATATAATAATGTTTTTATGCTTAGCGAACTGTATTCCTGTGTCAGATAAACCGTTTTTAGACTGACAATCTCGAGATTTAAGCCTCATTTCGGCAATTTGAGAATGTATTATTGTAGATAATTTCACGCTGAATCCAACGATACCAATAAGTCATTTTGTGAAAAAAATCAGTTAAACCGTTTTTGATATCACCCCTTCAATTCTATCCCTATCTCTATCTATCTCTCTATCTAATCCTATCTCAATCTTTATCACGCCCTTACGGCTTTAGATGGATAACTCTTATTTGACAAATGCAAATTACGTACCTACGCCTACATACTCATATATGGAAGTTCCGGGAATATATTTTCCCAGTAAGGAATCTAGGATTCTTTCACTTAAAAAACTCTAAATTACAAAGCTGCGCATGACACTAAATTGCGCACATCATTCTGAGACACGAGAAGTTAAGAACAGTCTAGTATTTTAGATCACAATCTTCTAAATATATATAACTCAAAGGTGACTGACTGACTGACTGACTGATATAGTGATCTATCAACTACTGGACGGACCAGGCTGAAATTTAGCATGCAGGTAGATGTTTTGACGTAGGCATCCGCTAAGAAAGGATTTTTTTAAATTCCACCCTTAAGAAGGTGAAATGGGTGGTTGAATTATTTTCCCATAGGCCACGCCGCGGCCGAAGCTGCGGGCAGAAGCTCGTAATCTTATATGCTTAGTAATTTCTTTGTTTGTTTCCAAGTACTTTAGTGTTAGCTATAAGGTTTTATATATATTCTAAGCGATTTGCAAACTAAGATTATACATATAATAATCATGGTTGTTAGGAAGACGTCGCTCTGAGTGATAAGACCGCCCATTGGTTACACTTTGGTTAAGTTTGTTCACTTTTTCATTATTTGTGATGTGGCGTTTAAATAAAGAGTTTATCTATCCATCAATCACAGGTTGACCCGCCGGGTGAATTAGTAAAACGCGGTCGAACGGGATAGAAAATCTCTTGTCCGCCTCCTGGTTCTAAGCTACCTCCCCACCAAATTTCAGCCAAATTAGTTCAGCCGTTCTTGAGTTATAAATAGTGTAACTAACACGACTTTCTTTTATATATATAGATATGATGATTTAGAAACTTAGTTTCGCTCGCTCAAAGTAAGCGTCGCTCTGTAATACGGAGCTTGACCAGATTCGAGGGTCAATAAATTCCCAAAAGCTAAAATAAATACAATACCCATCCAAGTCTTAAAATACTCAGGGAATTGAAACCATTCGACTTCCAAGAAATATAAAAGGCAGGACGCTAGTAATTTATTTGAAATTCAATTCCGGGACGGCCATCTGGCCAGGAGATAGCACTCGGTGTCGGTACCAGATCCACTTGTGTTAACGATGCCACTCAATTCTATCGACTCCGGTGGGTTCAGACGCAGCGGCGACTTTACATGTTGCGTTGCGAGATTGTTTTTACTCTGAGGTTGCCAGTAGTTACGTAAACTGCAGGTGGAGGATGCAGGAGAAAACATAAGGATTTCTTTAGCTAATCTAAATATATATAACTCAAAAGTGACTGACTGACTGACTGACATATATAGTGATCTATCAACGCACAGCCCAAACCACTGGACGGATCGGGCTAAAATTTGGCATGCAGGTAGATGTTATGACGTAGCTAATCCGCTAAGAAAGGATTTTTCGAAATTCTACCCTTAGGAGGGTGAAATGGGTGGTTGAATTATTTCCTCATAGGCCACGCCGCGGGCGAAGCTGCGGGCAGAAGCTCGTTTATTCTATAGTTACATTATAAGTAGTAACTAGCACCATGCTTAGTTGGGGTCGGTTTGTGACAGAAATATGAAAGCGATGTTCTTTTCGTATTAATGTTTTTGTTTTGTTGCAAAATAAATCTTCTTTCTTTCTAATAAAAATCCTACAATCTAGTGAGGTGTTTCCGGACTCAAAGCCGGAATTCGAGTGGTTATGTACAACAAATTACATAAAATGTACATAAAATTCTAAACGCAGGATCAGCGCATTGTTCAGCTGACGCTTGTGCTACTATGCGGCGGATGTCGTCACGCGGGTAACAACTGGGCGGTTTTTTCTCTAGATTAGTTTATTTGAATGTATAATTGTTTGGCACTAGAGATATCATTCATTAAATGTTCATTATATGATTTAATCGATTCGAATACCGATTAACGACCGAGCGTCGTTCTGTTGTTCGAGCTGTACTATTAATTATTCTTCAGTGGCCAGTAGAAAGGTTTTCACTTTATACGGACGGAGACATTTAATTTTTACTAATATACAAAAGCGAAACGTTGTTTGTCCGTATGTGTGGCGTTGACGGCAAAACGGATACATCAATTTAGATGAAATTATGCACACACGCTGCTTATAATTACCGAAAACCACATTTGGGATAGGGTTTTTTATATAAATGCCTATTTTTTTTTCCAAAATTTACCAGATTTACCCGGGACAACGGATAAATTTGGGGCAAAACTGTGGCGCATCTGGTTTCCTTCACATTTTCGCTTACTGTGATGTAAACGTAACGTGTTTGTATTCTATTAAGCACAACAAGCGTTGAGTTAGGCTGTTTATTGAGCAAATAAACCGCGTTCGTCGCACCAATCCCAGCTTTAGGGGCTGGTCGACGAGCTTTAGCAAAGTTATTTGTTTACTTGTGTTTATATTAGCGTTACGTCCTTTTGGTGTATTTATGCTATGGTTTGAAACGAAATGAAAATCAATCTGAGCAATCATTTAAAAATATTGCTAGAACTACAAAAGATATAAACGAGTGTGCGACACGACTCAAGTAAAACTTCTTTAGTTTAGCTCCATCTATCGGCCGATATAACTTTTATTTTGCTTTGTTTAATGTTAATGTTGCCATCTTAACAAATGTAAATTGTCATTTTACCGGACATACAGACATAATAATACAATTTTTTACCTTAGTTTTGTTGACAATGGAGATCTACGTAAACTTTCAACTTTCATTCGCCTCGCATAGTTTACTTCCTAAGTCAAGCGTGCGTAAAGTAATTTTACTTCAATAATACATAGATAAACACTTAAGTGATTCACAAATCATGAAAAAAAAAGTTAACAAAATTGTAACAAATGTGTTTTACCGCTCTAAGATATCTATTTCAGAGAACCATGTACAGATAAAAACTTCCTATTACACATAATATAATGGTAGACACATTTTTATTTTCTAAATTCTGTATATCCAATAAGCTTTACTAAAAACCTTATTCAAAAATCATTGCTAAGATTCCTGTCAACTTCTCGTTGACGTGAAATATGACAAGCGAAAACGAGATAGGGTATTTAAAGCATTGACTAAGTAAGTCTTCGTAGTAGTATATATCTTGAAAAGTACTACGTAAATAGTACCACGGAATCTATTACTTTTCTTCTCATCTATGTTAATTATGCTGAATAAGCTAATTAGGTTAGATACTTTACCCAAAACCTGCGAAAAAAGCAGCGGTTAGATTGCTAGAGCTAATTAGTAAGAAAAATAAAAGGGAACGGAACTTAAATAACCCTATTTTCGAACACAAAAAGGCCCGTTCTCCCCCCCCCGTATACTCAACCCATCGTCTGACGCAACAATTCAATTTTCGAATGGACATTTTCCAATTCCGAAACTGTCCAATCAGCGAGCGGAATAATTCCAGTAATTACCGGTCGAAAGCGGGTCTAAGCGGTTAATAAAACTGCGTAAAACGGAATTCTGTCTGAAAATATTTTTACTTTTGCGTTTAATTAAGAAAGATTAAATGTATACTCAAGCAATTTTGATACTTGTTTAAGCTGCCCCTAAGGCATTGTTTTGTTACGTTCGTGTTTCTCATTACATTGTAGTCTGGAAATTGCTTTTTGGGATGTATCTTCTCTGTTATCAAATGTCTCATTTTGTAACATGTAATTTGTAGAAGCCAGTTATAATAAGAGGTTTCTAAGCCTAGATAGAATTGTCTAGACATTATTATAGAGGAAAACACTTGTTTCAACGTTTTGTCCATCTGTATTGTTCAATAAATAAGTGTTTGTAGGTATTTCGCACAGCACCATCTACCTCCAATCTAACCAAAACTTGTAGGTTCTATGGGAAACAGGTAACTAATACAATACTTTTTACGTTTTGGTTTATAAATACATACTTAACTTATCCGGGTTGGGTATAGCCCAAGCGAAGACGTACAGCGAATGAATTGAAAATGGCAGCTGCACTCAGGGGAATAATCCAAGCTTACCTGTAACAAAGGAACGGTTTGTCAGTTAAGTGCACCGAGACGTTTGAAAATATACAAAGGTTTGTAGCAGCCTTTCCTTGTTTAGAGTTTTTTAAAGGAAGTACGACGATTTAACCTTTCACCTGATGTTAGGCGATATGGGAGGCTGCCAATATCAGTTGCAGTGTCACTCGAAACTCTATAGTTTCGCGTGACACTACACTGCGCATGTCATCCTGGGACATCAGCTCAATCTAGTAATAAGATTACTAGACTACGAGATCAGGTCATAAAGTCTAATTTGCACAGTAATTTCACTAGCTACAATACCCTTTAAACCGGAAAACAGCAGTGGTTGCGCACTAATGCTTGGCGGCAGAATAACTGGCAAAGCGGTGGTACATACCTAGACGAACTTTGCAGAAAAGTCCTACCACCTAGTATATTTAGAAAAACCTCGTTTTTCATTTAAACTTCTTAAATTCAAACCTCGTTATTAACCTGATATAATAATAACAATAATAATAATAACGCCCAACGATTACATACATAGATCTTGGATCCTAACTAGGAATCCCTGTGTCCAGGAACCAGGGACCCAGGAACTACGAGGACCATGTCCCACAACACCCAGCACAAATACTTGTCCTGTCGCGGAAATCGAACCCGCCGCCTTCGGGTTATGAGCCAACCAGCTCACCCACTACACCACAAAGGCTGGCATATGACTTGGTGGCACTAAACGTAATATTTGGTTATCTATTCTGTGACTCACCATATCATAGGTATAGCGCCATCTAGTTCACGTTTCTGAACTAAACAAAAAGATATTCACTTTAAAAAGATCGCGTAAGCTCTATGCTAAAAATGCATTTACATCCAATTTATCACAGCTTGTTATCGCCTAACTGTGTCGTTAACTTCCTCCGTGGAAACTGTTGAAAATTGCGAACAAAATAAAAAGTTTGTTAAGAGTTCTCTCCAACAACTGTTACGCTCAACTCCGACGTAAAATGAACTGTTTTAGCGCAGATTTTATTTTATACTTATCTAGTTTATTACTGGAAATACTAAAACTGACAGCTATTATGTTTAATAGCAATTTTAAGTCAATAATATTTAGGCGTGATTTAGGACAAAATAAAATCTTCTTTTCTCTTTCCAGTGTGTAAAAAGGAAATATTTATTACGTGATGTTGGTAATAAATTAGAATGTCGCAAACATAAAGTACGCAATACATTAGAGATTAAACAGTTCCAATATAACCAAACAACTCAATCTGAGTACCATACAAATGTATACCCTATTCTCGAAACGGTGAAGTTGATTTTAAACTTCATGATTTAGATTCAAATAGGTCGAAAGGAAACGTTATTAGGTCACTGTCACACCTTCGCATTTTAAAGCGTGAATAATTTTCAACAGCAGTAGAGTCAGAAGTCTTACTATACATTTTAAAGCGTGAATAATTTTCAACAGCAGTAGAGTCAGAAGTCTTACTATACATTTTAAAGGGTGAATAATTTTCAACAGCAGTAGAGTCAGAAGTCTTACTATACATTTTAAAGCGTGAATAATTTTCAACAGCAGTAGAGTCAGAAGTCTTACTATACATTTTAAAGCGTGAATAATTTTCAACAGCAGTAGAGTCAGAAGTCTTACTATACATTTTAAAGCGTGAATAATTTTCAACAGCAGTAGAGTCAGAAGTCTTACTATACATTTTAAAGCGTGAATAATTTTCAACAGCAGTAGAGTCAGAAGTCTTACTATACATTTTAAAGCGTGAATAATTTTCAACAGCAGTAGAGTCAGAAGTCTTACTATACATTTTAAAGCGTGAATAATTTTCAACAGCAGTAGAGTCAGAAGTCTTACTATACATTTTAAAGCGTGAATAATTTTCAACAGCAGTAGAGTCAGAAGTCTTACTATACATTTTAAAGCGTGAATAATTTTCAACAGCAGTAGAGTCAGAAGTCTTACTATACATTTTAAAGCGTGAATAATTTTCAACAGCAGTAGAGTCAGAAGTCTTACTATACATTTTAAAGCGTGAATAATTTTCAACAGCAGTAGAGTCAGAAGTCTTACTATACATTTTAAAGCGTGAATAATTTTCAACAGCAGTAGAGTCAGAAGTCTTACTATACATTTTAAAGCGTGAATAATTTTCAACAGCAGTAGAGTCAGAAGTCTTACTATACATTTTAAAGCGTGAATAATTTTCAACAGCAGTAGAGTCAGAAGTCTTACTATACATTTTAAAGCGTGAATAATTTTCAACAGCAGTAGAGTCAGAAGTCTTACTATACATTTTAAAGCGTGAATAATTTTCAACAGCAGTAGAGTCAGAAGTCTTACTATACATTTTAAAGCGTGAATAATTTTCAACAGCAGTAGAGTCAGAAGTCTTACTATACATTTTAAAGCGTGAATAATTTTCAACAGCAGTAGAGTCAGAAGTCTTACTATACATTTTAAAGCGTGAATAATTTTCAACAGCAGTAGAGTCAGAAGTCTTACTATACATTTTAAAGCGTGAATAATTTTCAACAGCAGTAGAGTCAGAAGTCTTACTATACATTTTAAAGCGTGAATAATTTTCAACAGCAGTAGAGTCAGAAGTCTTACTATACATTTTAAAGCGTGAATAATTTTCAACAGCAGTAGAGTCAGAAGTCTTACTATACATTTTAAAGCGTGAATAATTTTCAACAGCAGTAGAGTCAGAAGTCTTACTATACATTTTAAAGCGTGAATAATTTTCAACAGCAGTAGAGTCAGAAGTCTTACTATACATTTTAAAGCGTGAATAATTTTCAACAGCAGTAGAGTCAGAAGTCTTACTATACATTTTAAAGCGTGAATAATTTTCAACAGCAGTAGAGTCAGAAGTCTTACTATACATTTTAAAGCGTGAATAATTTTCAACAGCAGTAGAGTCAGAAGTCTTACTATACATTTATTTAAACGAGTAATTTCGGATACTTAGTATTAGGTACTATACGATTTTTGAAACGAGTATCTTTGGATAGGTACTATTCTTTGATAGAAACCTGACGTTTTGAGTGACATTGACACCAAAGTGTCACTATTATTGTCAACTCAATAAGCTATACAAACAGGAGAGTTTTGTTACTATTTCAATATTTATTGGCAATATATGTTGAGAGCCTCTGTGGTGTGGTGTTTGAGCAAGTCAGCTCATAACCAGGAGACGGTGGGTTCGATTCCCGTGGCAGGACAAGTATTTGTGGACAGAAAAAAAGCGCAAATACCTGTTCCAAGTCTGAGTGTTGTGGGACCATGGTCTTCGTAGTTCCTGGATCCTAGACACAGGGAATCCTATTTAGGGTCCAAGATTATGGTATTTTATCGTTGGGCATTATTTATTTATTGTTAATTATATTAATGAAATATCTTTATATGGAATGTTCAATAGATGGAAGGTACTTCTGATACGACACTAAAGTATAGGTATTGGTAATAAGTAATTTGCATACTCGTATCGGTATATATCTAAATGTCAGATTTGAAAATGGAAATTGAATCGCTCAGCTGTTGTAATGGCTATATTGAGTTTTGGCGGGAACGCGAAGAAGATTGCGTCACCGCATTGTATTATTTTCCAAAACTTGTGTTATTTTCAGTGTTAGTGCATAAAATTGGTGGCATTCTATTCGTTAAGTGCTGGATTACAGGTGTGAGTGTGGGAAAGTGGTATAATGATGGTGAAACGTTTCTTTTCGTCTTGTTTCCAAAACTCCATAGAAGCTTCAAGTAAAGTTGCCACCACTTTACTAGGAGTGTGACTTTGACTTGACTTGATGACTTCGACTGTGACTTGACACATATTTGCGTGAAATATCAGTAGCTTGATAAATTATCAATTACTTGACACTGGCTAAATACACGGAGGTGTGGACCCAAAAAAAAAAATGGCTATATAAGTTACGGGCAGAGTTACGAAACCAAGTTATTAAGTTTAGAGTTTAAGCTACTCGATGTCTTTGGCTTTAGATGTTTTCAGAATAAAGTTCTTAAAAGATCTTTAAATATCAAGAACATTACATTTATGATGTATTCAAAGGTAAATAAGGTTTCCTTTATATTATGATCATGTTTGACTCATCAACGTCAAATTTTTACCTATGATTTATCTTTTCCTTTTTTCAGTCCCGAACAACTAGCGCTCAATTCAAAATTATAAGTTAGCAAAGCCGCTAAGGTCATCACTTGGATGGGTAACCGCTACAAAATGAACACTCATACACCCGATAACATTATATATAAGGATATTCCAGAGTTTTTCGGATCCCTATCTATAAACTTACTTTAGGATACGTGATAATCTCTACCATATTAAAAACTGGATGTTCGCTTCGACAGGCACGTTAAGCCATCGGTCCTGGGTGTTGTAGCACAACAGTAATTAAATCAAGTCAGAAGCCTTTGGGCAGCCTCCATGAGAAAGAGCGAAGAGTCTCGAATAGACTACTACTACTACTTACTAGGTTTACTAGGTGGTAGGACTTTTCTGCAAAGTTCGTCTAGGTAGGTACCACCGCTTTGCCAGTTATTCTGCCGCCAAGCAGTAGTGCGCAAGCACTGCTGTGTTCCGATTTAAAGGGCACTGCAGCTAGTGAAATTACTGGGCAAATGAGACTTTATGATCTGATCCAACAGTCTAGTATATCTCAGGATGACGTGCGCAGTGCAGTGTCACACGAAACTCTATACTGTTAGAGTTCCGAGTGACACTGCAACTGATATGGGCAGCCATGTCACTTAACATCAGGCCAACGTTTAGCTCGTCTTGTCATTCTAAACATAAAAAAAAGATTATCATGTCATTAAATAATGAGACCAAGATCAAGGTCATTTTACCTGGAAGAGTCTCATTGATTTTGATCCTTCACGCCTAACATCTTCTAGTCCACTGTACGTTGCGAATCTATAAGACATCGGAAATCCTTTTAAATCTCCAATTTTGGATAATCCCATTCTCGACATAAAACGTCCCTCGCCGTTAAAGTTACACCATAAATATTTACCGTCGACTAAACTAGATAGTTATTGCATAGGGTGTGGTAGTAAAGAAGGATGGCAGATACTGTGCTTCAGCTTGGTAGAATGAAGCCAATGAATGACAATGTACATATCAAAAGTATAAATTAAATAAATATATTTAGGTCTTTACCTATGAAATTGCCGTTTTGTTTGAAAAAAGTTAAAGTATTTTTTTTTCGAACTTATTTATTTCTTTTATTCAAAGTAATCACCCCTGCAATCAATGCATCTTTGCCAACGCTGTGGCAGTTTATGGATGCCCTTCTTGAAAAAATCAGCAGGACGGGAGACAACAAACTCTTCAAAGGCGTTTTGTACTGCCTCTCGGGAATTGAATTTTTTTCCCGCTAAAAAATTGTCCAAATTTTGGAAAAAGTAATAGTCGGTAGGCGCAAGGTCTGGTGAGTATGAGGGATGAGGGAGAGCTTCCAAACCCAACTCATGCAGCTTAGAGACGGTCTGTTGTGCAGTATGGGGTCGCGCGTTGTCGTGAAGTAGCAGTGGAGACGACCGATTGACCAAAGCTGGTTGCAGACGTGCGAGTTTCGCCATCATTGTGGTCAGTTCTTCAATGTACACATCTGCAGTAATGCCCTTGCCGTTTTGTAAAAAGCTATGATGAATCACACCAGCACTAGACCACCAAACTGTGACCATCACCTTTCTAGGGGTCATTTTTCGTTTTGCACATTGCTTTGGTACCGAACCAGGATCTAAGCAACTTGCTGAGCGCTTTCGATTGTCAAAAAGAATCCATTTTTCGTCGCACGTAACAATTCGGTTCAAAATTCCTTCATTTCTGTGCCTGTTAAGCAGCGCAAGGCAAGTCTCGACGCGTACGTTGCGCTGGCGATCGTTAAGTTCGTGGGGCACCCATCTATCAAGCTTTTTTATCTTGCCAATCTGTCGCAAATGGGCCAATATTGTTTTGATGCTAACATCAAAAGCTGCTGCCAGCTCAGCTGTAGATTGAGATTCATCAGCTTCCACAATCGCCTTTAATTCATCATTGTTGACCAAAGTTTCCGGACGACCACGAGGTTCATTTTTCAAGTCAAAATTCCCAGAACGGAACCGAGCAAACCAATAACGGGTTGTACGTTCGTTTGTACAGTTCTCTCCGTAAACGTCGTTGATGTTACGTGTCGTTTGTGCCGCGTTGGTGCCACGACGGAACTCATATTCCATAATTACACGAAATTTCAAAGTATCCATTATGAGGAAATATGTTGAAATATAATGAAAATACAACTCTAATCAATAAACAAAAGACTTATATTGTAAATAGAATGTCATATTTTTAAAACAAAATAAATTTGAATTTAGAATTCATAGCCAATCAAAACTTTTTTTTGTTTGAAAAAGTCTGTACTGCAATACGGAAATTTCATAGGTAAAGACCTATTATATATAACCTATTATAATAGTAAATTGAAACATTTTTCTAGAGGACGGGAGAAAAAAGTTATTATAAAAATCTCTCGTCGATTCACACACAAATACGTTAGGAATCACTGTAAGATACGTATCAAAGAGTTAATTATAATACTGAATAGGAATTTTAAGTATACTCACACATAAAAATAGAAAATGAATGGTACCATAGAGTCCAATGAATATTGATAATAATTTAAACCGTCCAAAATTCCTTACTAGACATTGGCAAAATTACCGCTGAAAAGTGATAGAAAGTCATCAAACGAAGAGAAGAAGAATGCATGACATTGACAGACAGAATAGAACATTAGAGATGAATTGAAAAAAAAAAGTAATATTGGTAAAATTGTGGTAACCTCTCCACAAAAGCCAAAGAGTTGAAGTTGAAAAAAAAATAGTGCCCAAATTCTCACTAACGAATCTTCGTTTGATGTGCTATCATTCTAGGTGATATTGGCAAAATTGTGGTAAACTCTCCACAAAGGCCATTAACGAAGAGTTGAAGTTGACGATACAACAATGTGCGTTCGGATTGAATACAACTAAAATAAACTAAACTTATTTTTAATTCCCAGCATTATAAATTATATACTTAATTATTTTTAACGGGAATCCTACACAAGTATTAAATTGACGATTTATTATTAATTATGATCAACCTAAAAAGTTTAATTAGCATTTGCTGTGAACTTTAGAATATTATATAATAATTTGATGGCTACGTGAAAAAGCATACTCATTTCATTTTCAAATTCTTGCAGGTATAAGGTAAAGTCGTTACCCTGGTATCCCTTTCAGGGAAGGGTCTTTAAAAGGAATCGTTGCTTTTAAGTGGGCGGAATGAAAATGTTAATTTTGCTAAACAATTAAGTACATAATTATTTTAATAAGATGCTGATAAGGCCGAGTTCAGCTTGTCTGTTCCCATTTTAAACTGAACATCATCCATATAATCTATAGACCGGTTACGATGAGGCGGGTTATCTGCTTTTCGACTGCGGTATGAGATGTTACATTATCGATTTAACAAAATATGACTCGTTATTTGCACTTTGCTCTCTAATTAAACCTAGATCCTGAAATCCATAACAACGATTCCCTGTATCTAGAGACCCAAGAACTACGTGGACCGCATTCGTGGGAGCATTCCCACAACACCCAGACTCGGAACAATTGATGGTTACCTATAATAGTACAGAAAAAAAAGAATTGTATAAAATCTGAAATACGTTTTTTTTTTTGCAGATTGACATGCAGCCTTCTCTCACATAGAGAGGCCGGTCAAGTGGGTTAATGGATGATATTTAAATAAATAAATACGCACACTCGGTGCCATCTAGCCCCAAACTAATCAAAGCTTGTACTATGGGAACCAGATAACTGATACAATACTTAGATACTTTTTGTTTGTAAATAGATATACAGAATATAATATAACACCCAGACACAGAACAAACCACTATGTTCATAACTCAAATGTTTGTCCTGGACGGCCCGAGCCCGCAACCTGCAGGGGCAGAAGGCAGGGTTGGCCAACTGAGCTATCAGGCCAATTATGTGCCCTCTAATTTTATGATTCTTGAACATATCGGTCCTATCGCGATGTTTTCCTTCACCTTTGTAAGAACGAATGTATACATGAACATGAAATAACTTGAAGTTTTTGCAGGGCTGAGCAGGATTTGAACAAGTATATGTTAAATTGAAAAAGCACGTGCTACCGCGGAGCCACACTCGCTCCTCAAAACAAAATAAATGTTTCCTCAAGATTTGATGTTACAAAATTAATTTGATCACTCCTTCAATACTGTTTTAAAATAATATCGTAGCACGTGCTACGAGGGTTGGGAGCTACGAATTCGTTACGGTTGCTACGCACGTAGAAAAATAAGTACTACGGCGTAGCAATTCACTTGAAGATGAGACTTTCTCGCCAATTTCTTTGGAAAATATGTTTATTTATGGTAACGGAAATTATAAAATGAAGGATTGAGAAAATATAAGAACAGTCTCTTTTTTTATTTCGTGGCTGATAGATTTATGAATTATTATTTAATGAAAAAATAGGACAAAATATTGGAAATCTCATTTCAAATTAATTAGTTACTAACTTCGCTCATCTTGTTTTCAAATCAATTAACTTCGCTCACACTTTATATAAAGAGAAAGAAGTATCTCTCGAACAAACTGATTGTCATTTACTACTGGCAGATTACTACGATTTATGCCATCCGAAACTTTGGTTCCGTTAGAAATAAACCAAATAATTTACTGATAATGTTACAATTACAAAAAACTTCCGTGCCAAGTAGAGATAAGGCCGTAAATGGTTATTTAATACAGTGTAAGAAACAAATGTTGGCCATTTTGATTTAATTGCTCCATCGCTGGACTCTGTAAGTCCGTTTAAAATAAAAATCATACATAAAAACATAAATTAAAAATAAAATCACTCCAACTAACGAAACAAAATGAGAGCACGCCAACAGCTGCGTCAGAAAAGCATTAACAGATTTATTAATAAACGGGTAATAGTCTCGGATTAGTTACTTCAGCTTTTGTCCTTTTTTTGCTACTGGAATATTTAGCTGGATCGAAAGAGACAAAAGATGGTGTAACTAGTCTAAAGCTAGTTCGTGTTTATTAATAAGGCTGTTAAGGTTTGAGAGCGTATTACAGCATATTTACCGCTTAGAATAAAACAATAGTAAAGACAACACGATCAGAACAAGAGGGTGACGCTTAAAAAGGAACACCTATAATAGTATTATACAATTTAACAGTAAAGTCGACAAGAAACGACCTATGCGTAAAACCGTTAACTAGATATTATGCGTACAACGCATCAAACGTCAATACTGCACTCTGGTAAAAAGAAAGCGAACTGGTATAATTTTGCAATTCAAATAGTATTATTGTAGTATTCATTGATTGCAGTCAATTATGTAGTGTAAAATCTTAAGTTCTAAAAATGTCATGGTCCCTGTCTTATTCTTTTATTTTATTGTTTGACAGGTTTGCGTTTGACCACTATCGCACCTGATGGTAAGTTACGATGTGGTCTAGGATGTAGCACGCTTGCCTTGTTATTTTTTTATGTTTATGAATGATGTGACGAGCTAATCGTTCACCTGATGTTAAGCGAAACGGCCGCCCATAACAGTGTCACTAACTTTAAACTATAAAGTTACACGCAACACTACACTGCGCAAATAATCCTGAGACATCAGCACAGTCTGGTAAAAAGATTACTCGACTGTGAGATCAGACCATAAAGTCTCAATTTCGCAGTAATTTCACTAGCTACAATGCCCTGTAAACCAGAACACAGAAGTGCTTGTTATTCATCAAAATAACAAGGATTTAAATAGTTGTAATTATTAACTTTAGTAACAGAACTTAAACTGTAATATTTCATTAAAAAGTGTGTTTTGTGATAGCATCTGATAAAAATGTTGTATTATTTAGTATAGCATTTCAGCTTCACTTTCCTAGTTCTGAACGTACCATCTGTATTATTCTAGTGAGATGTACAGCCGCAGCTTGCACGCGGTTTTTATTTCTGTTTGTGTCCATTACTGATATTGAAAAGCTAGCTGTTTGCACGACGCGAGGAGCAGTGGCTAAAACACTTTACAGACAAAATGATACTATTGTCTTTTAAATGCTATCAAAGAGGATGGCTTTGTCCACAGATCAACGAAATTGCTTTTTATTTTTTCAGACAACTTGGATAAACATTTGACGTAGCTCCGATGTAAAATGTTGATTTTTGAGATTGAAGTAAAACTTCTCTACGTTTCTTCTTTCTTTACTTCTTTTCTTTCTTTCTTGACTTGGAGAGTACGCTGATGAATGCGGTAGTTTGACGTCAGTCATGGATTCGAATTGTTGAGCCTTACTTGATCCCAGTTAGTGCCAGAGCCTAGCCATTAAATGTCTGAGCTGATAATATTATCACGTCCATTATTATTATAAATAAATAATAATAAATAATTGTACATGACGGCGGCTACGTCCAGTTATAAACTCTATGCGCAGCGGGCAGTACCGTAATTTACCTCATGGTGGCATTTAAATTTATTACAGTGGCAACATCGGCAACTATCATTGCTCCCCCAACCATCTGGCTATATAAAGGGATCGCTCGGTGTACTACGATCATTCTTGTTTCAGACACGGCGCGGTGTAGACATGCTGAAGGCCTATTGTTATATAGGTTGCAACCTACGCAGAAACCCGTTTCTGTCTACATCATAAGTGGGATTGCCCATTTCTACATCACTCTTCAAGCAACGCGAAACGTGACGTGACGTGACGTGAATGATGACGTGACGGCGGGTGATACTAATATCAAATTTAATTGCAGGGTTAACCCGGACCAGTGAAAAAAAAAGTTATGGTAAAAAAAGTAATGATTCGTGAGAGAAAAAAAAGGGTAAGAAAAAGAGAAACTAAAAAAAAAAGTAAAAAAAAGAGAAAAAAAGTAAGAAAAGAGAATGTTAAAATGATGACAAAAAAATGTGTCTGAATGCTAAAGGGATAATCTATCCGGTCTAGCACTATCCGGTCCATTTTTTATAAATGAAGGGATAAGGTAATGTTGGAATGATGATTTTTGGTTGCTAAAGGGATATCTATCCGGTCTAGCACTATCCGGTCCATTTTTTATAAATGAAGGGATAAGGTATTAGTTTGATGATTTTTGGTTGCTAAAGGGATATCTATCCGGTCTAGCACCATCCGGTCCATTTTTTGTAAATGAAGGGATACTGATGGTCCTGAAGGGTTAACCCTGACGATGATTGGGAGGTTAATATGCTTTCGTCTAATGAAATTGAAAACTAATCTTTTGACTTTGACTTCAAGTTTAACTCAATTTAATTGTCAGGATGAACGAGCAATAACACTGATACTTATGTCTCTCACCAGGTACAAAGTGAAGCTAAGCGTACGAGGACGTACGCACGTCAGTATGGCCGTGACGGCGGCTACGTCCAGTTATAAACTCTATGCGCAGCGGGCAGTACCGTAATTTACCTCATGGTGGCATTTAAATTTATTACAGTGGCAACATCGGCAACTATCATTGCTCCCCCAACCATCTGGCTATATAAAGGGATCGCTCGGTGTACTACGATCATTCTTGTTTCAGACACGGCGCGGTGTGGACATGCTGAAGGCCTATTGTTATATAGGTTGCAACCTACCCACAACACGTTCCTGCCCACATACACATTTCACACAGCGCCATCTAGTCACAAACTAAGCAAAGCTTGTACGATGGGAATCAGATAGCTGATATAATACTTAAATACTTTTTTGTAAATATATGCGTAGAATACAAAATAACACCCAGACACAGAACCAACATCGATGTAAATCACACAAATGTTTGTCCTGGGTGTAATCCAACCCACAGCCTACAGTTCAGAAGGCAGGGTTTCTACCAACTGAGCTATCAGGCAACGTCGGTCAGTCGGGTATTACTATTATATACTTAACAAAAAAATTTGTTAGAGGTGACCAGGTGATCAGAAGGCTAGCTCGTAATTCGCCCAAAAAAATCAGCATTGCCATAAAGCGTGGCAAGCAGCCAGCGTTCCCATCCACCAAAGTTCTTTTTAATAAAACTTCTTTGGTATGAGTTTAATAGTTTAATTTCATATGACATTTCATTTTTATTTTTGTAACAGTCTCTGTGGCGTGGTGGTTGAGCAGGTCGGCTCATAACCTGGAGGCGGCGGGTACGATTCCCGCGGCAGGACATGTGTTTTTGCACAGAAAAAAAAGCGCATATACTTGTCCTGAGTATTGGTGTTGTGGGACCATGGTCCACGTCCACTACGTGAACCATGGTCCCACAATCGTCCACCACAAAACGTCCTGGGTCCCTAGATACAGGGAATCCTAGTTAGGGTCCAGGATCTATGTATGTGATCGTGGGGCGTTATTATATTATTATATATTGTGATCTTTACAAGTTTTATCTATACTACAATCAAAGGCAATATCCATTTATGTATGAGTACTATATATACTACCTAAGCATTAGGCACGTAGGCACAACAGATCCATACCACAGACTACTAATTCTCTCATCCGAGCCTCCATTAACAGTAACAGGAAAGAAACAGTTGGAGGTAAAAGAAGTTAATTAAGAGAATATCCCAAGTAGGGAAGACAATAAATTGTGTTGTGTGCAAGATAAATGAGAAACAAGCTTAGAGAATTCGGCCACTGTTTCGGAAAACAGGAGTTAATAATACGGAACTACGTAATCCTGATATTGACGTAGGTAACATTGAATCAAAAGAAAATGAAATATAGTTTTGGTCGCATTTGTCGATACTATCAATAAATAAGATCGACCGACTCTATACTGATAAATATCTCTATCAATATCAACTTAGTAGAGTCATTTTAGGCTTGAATATTGAAATGTCAATCACAAAATACGAGAGATACGCAACGAAATATTGATATCCGTTCCATGGAGTAAACAGAATGTCGCAGGTGCACGCGGCGTAAGGCAAGAGAAAAGGACAAGAAAGGGAGTGACGAACAAGATATTTTGGAGGATAATGAAGGATTTACATTAATACAGAGAAGGAGTAAGAGATTTGCAACACAGTTTTTTGTAATGATTGATTCTCAAAAGATAGACGTTAATTATCTTATACAAATTTAACCATTTTAGAGTCGCCTACAGGAATGTGTCTTAAAATAGATGTGACTCAAGATATCAGCGCTAATCAAAGAGCAGTTATTCAATTGAAACCGTAATGAACCCCGACACAGCAAACATACTCCGGCTCTAGTAATTGGTTACACTATGGATATATCAAAGTAAAACTACTGTTTGTCTGTATATTTATTGCTTAAAGTGAATTTAACGTAAAAAAGATATTCATCTTTGATTTGCTCCTATTTTTCAGGATTAAATTGGTTGAATTGTTTTTTTTCTAGTTGGCAACACTGACTTGCTCTATTGGGCAGAAAGAGCGATCTCTCTTAGTGTTTTGGCTTGCTAGTAAAAAGTTACAATGTATATAGAAGATTGAAGAATAATAAACAGAATTTTAAGAGATGCTCCTGGTTTTATTTACAATAATTACAACTATTAATCAATGTACTCCAATTTATTGTCATTCTTTTCACTTCATACTACGCTTTGTCTGTAGCTCTGTCACCTCGTTTGAACGTTAGGACAAAGAATGTGACCAAAACTTTGGGGTGGTACATGGAAGAACGGGACATTTCCGAGTGAATGAATGTGATAAATGAGGACATCTTGAATGTCCTACTCAACAGACAACACTAGTCATGAGAATCAAATAGGAGAAAATTATGGGCACTACACAATATACTCAGAAATAATTAACTGCGGCAGCGGTCATTCCACCAACAATGCCCGAGGAGGGATGTCATCTGTAAAAGCTAAACCTTTACCGCAACATGATCAGAACGCCGCCTGGTAGGATATGGACAGGCGGTTGATGATGACATGGTGATGATAATGATGATGATCATGATGATGATGATAATGATGATGGTTACAAATACTACAATCAGGAAAACTCACAACCAATGCATGATACACCTTTCTTCCTTTTTAAATCTTTACTGCCTGAACAGAACTGTAAACCGCTGACCAACGTGACGACAGCCAATTCTAATCGGCCATTGTTCGGATAATTCGTTTGACACGGCTCGCCTCGTTACCGGGAATCGACGGCAATAGGTATCTTATCAGGAGCAATCGGGTTTCAAGTAACCAATTATGGAGATTACGAAGGCCGATATTGTGTCAATGGACTTTTTAGTTTATGTCATCAATATTAACTTTGGGTTTTATAACACAACTAGTTGCGTCCCGCAGTTTCACCCGCGGATAAAAGTAATTTAATTATTTCCTCATCCCATGGGAAAATTTCACTTTTCCGGGATAAAATGTAGCCTATATGTTAATCTAGTGTATAAGCTATTTTGATTCCGAATTTCATCCAAATCCGTTCAGCCGTTTGAGCATGAAGCAGTAACAAACATACACACATACATACAAACTTTCGCCTTTATAATTTAAGTGTAATGTTTAACGTAGCTTCGAATGAAACCAATAATTTTGATCAAACTTCACTTGGTAAGTAACCGAGAGCAATCGGGTTTTAAGTAACTAATTATGGAGATTACGAAGGCCGATATTGTGTCAATGGACTTTTTAGTTTATGTCATCAAATAATAACTTTGGGTTTTATAGCACAATATTTTTGACGTAGCTTCGAACGAAACCAGTAATTTTGATAAAACTTCACCTAGTTCTAAGTTCGTTTTATCATCAATCAGTCAAGAATCGACTTCATATAATACGATTATTTTTGATAAATAAAATAAAATAAATTTGTATTTCTATTTTGTATTTTTTGTATACCTGTTCTCAAGGCTAAAGGATACAGAGGAAAATGTGGCTAAGCATTCAAGCATCTACGTACAATGTATTCGCTTTTTTAAGAGGGAACATTGCTTTTAGCCCAAAAAATGGTTTTTCTTAGAACCTTGTTGCCCGCTTTTAAGCTTCTGCGGAGCCCCTAAGTCGTCACAGCCAAGTCCAAATATATTTATTGTAAAACATGAAAGGTGTATGTTTTTTTAATGTTAATGGAAGCAAACAAGCATACGGCCCACCTGATGGGAATTGGTCACCGTAGCCTATGATAGTAGCCTATATGTAGATAGTTTAGGTAAAACAACACCAAACCTACGCTCACATGTCTTTATATCACGCTCATATGTCTTCAATAGTACAAAGAGTAAAAAAGTTACAACTATTACACGGCTAACACTCACGAAATACAGTCGAATAACTCGTCACAAGTCAGCGCCGAGCCGCCACCGCCGCCGCGCGTACTCCTTGAGGATGGGCATCTATATTGCACGAACACCGGTCGAGTTATTCGACTGTATCTCGTGAGTGTTAGCCGTGTACTAGTTGTGATTATTAGTACTACTCACGTCAGTTTCTACAATACTATAGTCAAAAAGTTGTTTTATAATTTTTGCCAATTCAACAACATCTAGGAAAATTGTGGATCGCAGCGGAAAAAGCTGTTATAAAGCATCGTTAGTGAACTTACCCGGTGAATAACCGAGTTTATCCGTCCATTGTGTTGTAATTCGTTTGACACCGTTTGCCCGGGTCCCCGGGTAAGGTATTATATCCGAACCGATCACTGTAAGTAACCAATTATGGAGATTACACGGACCTGCCGATATTTAGCCGGCGGACTGCCGGTTAAGTGGAAATTTATGTTTCAGTCATTTTCTATCAAATTGACTATCAGCTTACACAGAGACAGAAACTAATAATAATACTAAATTCCATCTTAAGTGATTGCTGATAGAATTGAAAGTTCATTGTGGGGCGACAGTGACTGTCACTTGTTTAATCACAATACTCACACACACATCAGGAACCGGAAGAGGTCCATAGCTATGGAAAACATTTAATAATTAATTAGCATATAACATTTGTGTCATGTCATGTTTTTTTTTCCAGTTGTAGTTGTTATCTTTGTTTGTTACTGTGTGCAGTTTGTCCAAATAATGTGTTTCTTTCTTCCTTTCTATAAGCGTCCAAAGTGAAGTTTTATGTGGGAAGCTAAACATAATATTATAGAAACAGACGTGAGTAGTACTCATCACTACAACTATTACACGGCTATTATCACGAAATATAGTCAAATAACTCGACCGGTGTTCGGGCAATATAGATGCAATATAGTTGTAGTCATGAGCTAAACATAAATAAATAAATAAATATTTGTGGACATTTCACACAGCGCCATCTAGTTCCAAACTAAGCAAAGCTTGTACTATGGGAACCAGATAACTGATACAATACTTAGATACTTTTTGTTTGTAAATACATACATAGAATACAATATAACACCCAGACACAGAACAAACATCGATGTACATCACACAAACGTTTGTCCTCGAACCCACAACTCACAGCACAGAAGGCAGGGTTACTACCAACTGAGCTATCGGTCATAAGTCACATAACAAATAAAACATCATTAATTGTCGATAAGGTTTCAGGATAGTAACATTGAATCTATTCATTTATGTCGTATTTACGAATGTCCTTACCACCGCCAAGGCGGTCCCGATACATCTTTCTCACAAGATAAACTACGCAAAAACCTATAAATAAAGAAACACAAAATCGTTTCCGTTTATTTCGCTAGCCATACATTGTTCTTTGTGTTTCTAACATACTCTTCTACATTAACATAATCACGTTGATTTTGTGTCTTATTCTATTGCAATAGGGGTTGTTTTTTGTAAGGACATACGTTTGCTTTGCTTCATCGGAGCGCGCCCGTACGCCCTCTGTGTTTATTTTGGTTGCCTCAAGTTTTCTATTACTTACATTTTTCTATTCCCTTCTTGTGCTTTAGTGGTTTTATTTGAAAAGACATGGGTGAGATCTTCGGTAATTTGGTTTCAGGTGGGATTTGTCAATTCAGAATTTTTGGGTTTTATTTAGTTGGTATCAAATATTTGGATACGTTATTACAGCTTTTTTTCTTATAGGAATTAGACTATCAACCTTATTGCCATTATGTTTAAGCCGTTTGTAGTGATTAAATAAATAAGACCTAACGGTCACTTGCACAGATCATGGAATCTAACTAGGAATGGGTGTTGAAGGACCATGGATGGTCCTTCAACACCCAGACACCGAACAATTACTTCTTTTCTGTTCACAAATACTTTTTCTGTCACGGGAATGGAACACACGGCTTCCAAGTTATGAGCTGACCTTCTCAACCACAACACCGTAAAAGCTGAAACATATGTTCATTTTTTTTTTTACTTCAAATTTGTTTAGCATTTGACCACGCTCTCACCTGATGGGAAGTGACGATACGATCGAAGGTGTAGCATGCTAGCCAAGTAAATACCTATTCACTCTTCTCTTGAACACGCCCGGGTCATATTTCGCCGGAAACACAGACGCTGGCAGGGCTGGCCAGTTCATTCCCTATATACCTATTTTCAACGCTAATTAGTCTAGAAAAGGTGTAAATAGTAGATATTAAAAAAACAAATATTCAAATGGAATAGAAAACCTTAGTACAAAATTAAAGAAAAAAGGTTTTATCCATGGATTCTCATACAACATGTATGGATAAAAAAAAAGTAAGTACTTTTTAATCTATCATCTTCTTAGAATATGTTTTGGGAATCGGACCCACAAACTATACGGCGCACTACTATCTACCAGTATAATAATGATGCCCAATAATCACATACACAGATCCTGGACCCCAACTAGGATTTCCTGTGTCTAGGGACCCAGGAACTACGAGGACCATGGTCCCACAACACCCAGACTCAACACAAGTATTTGCGCTTTTTTTCTGTGCTCAAATACTTGCGACAGAATGACTTGTAAAGCGGTGATACCTACGTAACCAACTTTTCAGAAAAGTCCTACTACCTAATAAAAAACGAGTGTGCTTTAGACCACACGACTGAAGTAAAACTTCTTTAGCTCCATCTATCGGCCGGTATAACTTTATTTTTGCTTTGTTTGATGTTAATGTCGCCATCTTGACATTTGTAAAATTTCATTTTACCAGACATACACACACACAAATATATACACAATAACACAAATTTTAAATAATTTTCAAGTTCGTTATGTTGACAATGGAGATCTACGTGAACCACCAACTTTCAACTTCCGTTCACCTCGTTACGCATTCACCAGAATACTCCCCAAGTCAGGCGTGCGTAAAGAAGTAATACTTCAAAAACTACCTGGTGTTAATGTTGAATATATTCGTACGACCGAAGAACGTGTGGAAACCATATTAACATACTAGCTAATGGCCCATTTGCCACGCTAATTGGTTTCATAACTAACTGTGTAAACACATGTCAAAATTGTGGTTACGAACGTAACATGTTGTTTGGTGAACGAACAATTCAATAAGTAATTGTTTAAAGGTAGCAATAAATGGGGTAATGCTGCCATTGGGTAGTGGGTACGCTACCTACAGTGGGCATTTGGACTTTTTATAGGTCAACGCAGCTAGTATACAGTTCAAATGTTTTTGTAGGTAGATACTGCTGCTAGTAACATCTAGTAGTAATTTCTATTATTAAAGTAGTTAGTTATGAACACTAAATATTAAAAGATCCAAATTGATCGCGGCATCAATCCGCATTATTTCATACAGATTGATTTTTAGCATGAAAGCGACAAACAATCATGTAATCAAAATAGAATTATGTATATAGTACTAGCTGCGCCTCGCAGTTTCGTGAAAATTTTCTAACTTACTAAATTTTTTCTTAATTTTCTAGAATAAAAATATACTCTCTATTTTGATATGAATAGTATTAATAAACTGTGTGCATTTCATTAAAGTCAGTTTAGCCGTTTTGACATAAAAGCTTAGAGAAATTAGCCACATAGAATAAAATTTGCTAAGGTAGTATAATAAGGTTAGTTCATCTTAGTATAAAAACAACGTTTAACTTTACATTCATCAGTAGGATTAGTAAAAATTCTAATCTTAGAAGAGTATGCATGCAAAATCCATCTGTAAACCCTACGCCCTGACGTACGGCATTTGTACGGATCTTATGTAGTTGTTAATCTGTGGCATTAATCTACAAACGTCTGCATTCGATTCGACCACTCTGGGTCACTGAGTCTTGAATCTTCTCTCTTCATAATGTCACAGTGATGTTCTTGCACATGGCAGCATTCTGAAGCAATTGACTAAGCTACCTCTACCAAAATTAGCGCAAACCAGAAAGATGCGTCAGCGTTTTATACCTAAAACACGCGAGGTCAATATTCGCACAGATCGTATCTCACAAAAAGTACTTTACGTTCTCGTTGTAGAGCCCATTTTCCTCTACCCCTACCCGATCATTAGCGAAGCCTTGATTGGTCTGCTGACGGCTCACCCTGTTTTGTGCTTTTGTTAACCCTAATAACAATTGCCGACAAGTGATTTCAAATTTTAACACCCAATGAATAAGGTTAAAAATTTAATGCTCAAAACTTTCAGAGGGGCTTACGTAAAGTGTGTATTTGGGTCGTGATAAAGGTAGAATCTCAGCGAAAACGGAACGTAACGAATGAAAGAGAATAGCGGATGATATTTAGGCTTATGCGAACGACACTTTGAAGAAACCGCAAAGATATCACAAAATTATAAAGTAACTTCATGGTGCGGCGTATAATAATAATAATGCAACAATATTATCATAAATTATATTAGTCAATATAATAGGTCTTTACCTATGAAATTGCCGTATTACAGTACAGACTTTTTCAAACAAAAAAAAGTTTTGATTGGCTCATCATCATCATCATCATCAGCCTACAATAGTCCACTGCTGGACATAGGCCTCTCCCAAAGCACGCCACTGAGCCCGGTCTTCGGCTCTACTCTTCCAGTTACTGCCAGCTACCTTGCGTATATCATCGCTCCATCTTGCCGCAGGGCGTCCTACACTACGTCTGCCGATTCGCGGTCTCCACTCTAGAACACGTCTACCCCAACGGTTATCGGTTCTTCGGCAGATGTGACCAGCCCACTGCCACTTCAGCTTGCTAATTCGCTGAGCTATGTCGATAACTTTAGTTCTCTGGCGAATGACTTCGTTTCGGATCCGATCCCGCAGAGAAACACCGAGCATAGCTCGCTCCATAGCTCGCTGAGCGACCTTAAATTTGTGGACTAGTCCTACCGTGAGTGTCCACGTTTCGGCTCCGTAGGTCATGACTGGTAGGACGCACTGGTTAAAGACTTTCGTCTTGAGACATTGCGGTATGGACGATGAAAAGACATGACGAAGTTTCCCAAATGCTGCCCAGCCTAGCTGTATTCTTCTGCTGGCTTCACTCTCGAAATTGTTTTTCCCTAGTTGGAGCGTCTGCCCTAGGTAAACGTACTTTTTAACAATTTCAAGAGCTACTCCATTTATAGCAATCGGTCCCGGAACAACGTGCTCGTTGAACATGACCTTGGTTTTATCCAAGTTCATCCGTAGACCGATGCGTAAAGACGAATCAGCTAGGCTGTCCAGCATCCGTTGCAGATCCTCCAGCGATTCAGCCATTATGACGATGTCGTCTGCAAATCGCAAGTGAGAGATGTACTCGCCATTTATATTGATGCCACAACCCTTCCAGTCCAGCGTCTTAAACATATCCTCCAAAGCGTTTGTGAACAATTTCGGGGATATCACATCCCCTTGCCTCACTCCGCGACGCAAGTGGATATGTTTAGACGGCTGGTTTTGCAATTGGACGGTCATCGTTGCGGCATCATATAGGCATCTCATCACTTCGATGTATCGCCAGTCAACTTGGCATCGCTGTAAGGAGTCCAGAACAGACCAGGTTTCGATAGAGTCAAAGGCCTTCTCATAGTCCACAAAAGCTAAGCACAGGGGTCGATTGTACTCCTCGGTCTTCTGTACAATCTGCCGCACTGTGTGAATGTGGTCTATGGTACTGTATCCGCTACGAAACCCGGCCTGTTCCGGAGGTTGAAACTCGTCGAGCCTTCGCGCTAGACGATTCGTGATCACCCTTGAGAACAGCTTATAGACATGGCTGAGAAGCGAAATTGGTCGGTAATTCTTCAGAAGGGTTTTGTCACCCTTTTTGAAGAATAAAATGACCACGCTTCTGTTCCATGCCTTCGGAGTTCTCCCAGTAAAGAGGACAGAATTAAAAAGCGCCTGGAGCTCTCTAAGCACTGAAGTACCCCCAGCTCTTAAGAGCTCAGTCGTAACTCCATCCTCACCTGAGGCTTTTCCGTTCTTAAGCTGCCTAAGGGCCATCACGATCTCGTCCTGGCTGACTTCAGGCAGCTCTTCGGTAAAGTGGCGTGTTAGGGTGGCTCTGCAGTCCTCTGTATTGGGATCAGGTCGGCGAGCATGTGATGCGTAGAGCTGGCCATAAAAGTTTTCAACTTCCGAAAGGATCTCTGTCTTTGAGGAGACGACTTCACCCGTTGATGTAGTCAGCTTCGTCAGATGGCTTCTCCCAAGTTGCTGGACGAACACTTTTGACCCCCGATTCTGCTCTATAGCTCTTTCAATTTCGAGCGTATTGGAGGATCGGAGGTCACGTCGTACCAGCTTTTTAATAGACTTGTTGAGTGCCTGTTGGTGTTGTGACGAAGTAGACGAGAGGTTTTCACGTCGCTCCTCCATAAGTTGCAGAGTCTCCATCGAAAGTTTCGACTTTCTGCCTGTACGCTTCTTTGCACAAAACTCCGCACCTTCTTCCCTTAGGACATCCACCACTTGGTCGAGTTTCTGATCCACGTCATCTGTAGTTTCCAAGGCAGCGAATCGATTTTCCAGTTTTAGCTGGAATGTTTCAGACCCTACCACGGCTTGGAGTATGTTCGGTCGGAGCGTGGACTTCATCAAGCGGGCTCGTTCCAGCTTGAAGTCGATATTCAGAGTGCCTCTTACAAGCCTGTGATCACTTCCGGTATTGAACCTAGTGATCACTGAAACATCTCTGAATATACGCCGTTTGTCCGCTATGATGAAGTCGATCTCATTTTTTGTCATACCATCAGGGCTCTGCCACGTCCACTTCCTTTGCGGCTGTTTCCTGTAGAAGGAGTTCATCAAAAAGAGTCCCTCCTTCTCTAGGAAATTGACGAGCAATTGGCCCCTATGGTTTCTACTACCAAAGCCGTGTTGTCCTATTGTCGATTCGCTGCAAGTCTGTACTCCCACTTTAGCGTTAAAGTCCCCCATAACAACGTTGAAGTGAGCCTTAGAGGTGCTGTGCAAGGCTCTTGATATGTCCTCGTACATATCCTCTACCTCATCGTCCGAGTGTGCCGAAGTCGGTGCGTATACCTGAATAACCTTGAGGCTGTACCTCTCGGTTAATCTGATTATAAGGTACGCGACCCTTGTCGACACACTGGAGATTTCAACAACGTTGTTACTAAGAGCTTTATTAACCAGAAACCCGACGCCACCCTGGGATAGCTGATCTCCTTCTCTGAAATACATAAGATGGCCCGATTCAAGAGTTATGGTGTCCTCCCCCTCTCTTCGGACTTCACATAACCCCAGAATGTGCCATCTTATGTTGTTTAGCTCTTCTTCTAGCTGCACAAGGTGTTCATTCAGTCGTAGCGTGCGTCCGTTATACGTTGCCAAGGTCAGTTGGTTTTGGCGGCCTACCGTAGCCCGGGGATTCTTAGCACCCCCTGCCCTGCCGTTACCATGACCGCCGCCGTGGTCAGGGATAGCAGGGCGGCCGGGAACTAGGGGCCGTGGTATATTGCGACTTTCCATTAGGAGGGTTTTGCCCATAATCGCCACGCTGGGCATGCGGGTTGGCGATCGCAGAACGTAACTATTTGCACCGGTGACACTGCTGCCCATCACCGGTTAGTTTTATTTAATTAGTTACGTAGTCTGAGATGGTTATCCCGCCATCTGTCGGTCAACGGGTGTAAGATAGTTATCGTCATATTTACCTTAGTCGCCTTTTACGACACCTCGGTATGAGAGAGGTAGGGACTATTCTGTTCTGCCGGTCACCTCACGGCCTTGATTGGCTATGAATTCTAAATTTAAATTAATTTTGTTTTAAAAATATGACATTCTATTTACAATATAAGTCTTTTGTTTATTGATTAGCGTTGTATTTTCATTACATTTCAACATTTTTCCTCATAATGGATACTTTGAAATTTCGTGTAATTATGGAATATGAGTTCCGTCGTGGCACCAACGCGGCACAAACGACACGTAACATCAACGACGTTTACGGAGAGAACTGTACAAACGAACGTACAACCCGTTATTGGTTTGCTCGGTTCCGTTCTGGGAATTTTGACTTGAAAAATGAACCTCGTGGTCGTCCGGAAACTTTGGTCAACAATGATGAATTAAAGGCGATTGTGGAAGCTGATGAATCTCAATCTACAGCTGAGCTGGCAGCAGCTTTTGATGTTAGCATCAATACAATATTGGTCCATTTGCGACAGATTGGCAAGATAAAAAAGCTTGATAGATGGGTGCCCCACGAACTTAACGATCGCCAGCGCAACGTACGCGTCGAGATTTGCCTTGCGCTGCTTAACAGGCACAGAAATGAAGGAATTTTGAACCGAATTGTTACGTGCGACGAAAAATGGATTCTTTTTGACAATCGAAAGCGCTCAGCAAGTTGGTTAGATCCTGGTTCGGTACCAAAGCAATGTGCAAAACGAAAAATGACCCCTAGAAAGGTGATGGTCACAGTTTGGTGGTCTAGTGCTGGTGTGATTCATCATAGCTTTTTACAAAACGGCGAGAGCATTACTGCAGATGTGTACATTGAAGAATTGACCACAATGATGGCGAAACTCGCACGTCTGCAACCAGCTTTGGTCAATCGGTCGTCTCCACTGCTACTTCACGACAACGCGCGACCCCATACTGCACAACAGACCGTCTCTAAGCTGCATGAGTTGGGTTTGGAAGCTCTCCCTCATCCGCCATACTCACCAGATCTTGCGCCTACCGACTATTACTTTTTCCAAAATTTGGACAACTTTTTAGCGGGAAAAAAATTCAATTCCCGAGAGGCAGTACAAAACGCCTTTGAAGAGTTTGGTGTCTCCCGTCCTGCTGATTTTTTCAAGAAGGGCATCCATAAACTGCCACAGCGTTGGCAAAGATGCATTGATTGCAGGGGTGATTACTTTGAATAAAAGAAATAAATAAGTTCGAAAAAAAAATACTTAACTTTTTTCAAACAAAACGGCAATTTCATAGGTAAAGACCTATATTATTAGTTATTTCTCAAATGAAAAAAAAAAATTTAAAACCTTAACAATTCTGTTTATTCAAAGCAGGCCATTAAAGAATAAAGAATGCAAAACTTGAGCATAGATTGTATAATAGTTAATAGTATGACTGACTGTCACACGATTCTCCGCAAAATCTGGTTTTAAAAATCATATCGACTACAGAAGATAATAAACATCTGTCATTCTATTATCATCTAGGCTTACACAATACTAGGCCGTTAAATCTTTTACAGCCTCAACCTAGACAATAACAACCATCTATAGACTATTCTAGACTCTAGATATAACAATAATGTTTAAGCATACCTATACCTAGATAATAAATAAACAAACGTCGGTCCAAAACCATTCACATGGTCGATCGTAAACACTTATTGTGATCCATAAACCAGAATCGAGGAGATATGACGTCACCTGACACTCGACGTATGAGATGAGACGAAATTGCTGTGAAGGAATGTTTATTGAGTTTGAATAATGATAATCATTGAGGAGTTTGTTTTTTTAGTGTGATTTTTGTGGATACATTTTTTTTTGTAACGAGGCACGTTAAATAGTACATAATTAAAATTACAATCTAGCCATTATTACGGCTAATAAGTAATTTATATTTGACTTAAACTGCTAAATTAATAATAAAAATGAGTCCATTAAACTTTTCTTAATGTCTCTATTAAGGGGAAGACACTTTGTTCATGAGTCTTTTTGAGTAACACTCACTACACTATGGTTTAATATCATTATCACTAGACTAACTCAAAAGGTTTTTTCCTTTTTAGTCTTCTCACTATATCCGTGTTATCGAGGAGCTGGATCGCCTCGACATTCACATGGTGGTGAAGCCTTCGTTCATGAGCTTCAGCGAATTTCTTTAACGTTAACAACAAGGTCTACCTTTAGGTCCCGGTGTAGGTCCTCGTTTCTAATATACCAAGGTGCATTTGATGATGAGTGATTTGATTTAAAGGGATACATAAAACATAATAGCTAGCACCAGAGACCTAGAGAATAGATTAGAGAATATCTTGTGTGACCCATATGACGTGATGAATAGCATGGTGGTAGGGCAGAGTTTTCTAGTGCTCAGATTAAGAATTGTCACAATCTGACAGCCTGCTAACTACAGGTCAATTTTAGTCATGTTCATACTCTGCAAGGCTATGCGACGTGTGCTAAACAGTAGGCTTCTGACATACCTTGAAGCTAATAATCTTCTCAGTTACCGGGTTCCGCCGAAAACGTTCAACTGAAGACAACAGCTAGGATCGATGGCTTAACGCACCCTCTCCTCAGTTGTCACATTTCGTAGTGGTCACCCACCGCCGCGAACGTTGCTTAACTTTACCAATCAGTTAGGAACGGCTAGTCGAAATGAGCCATGAGCGCTACAGCGGAGCAGCTAGAGCGGTTCCTTAATAAAAACACAAAATCCATAACTAAATGTAGTTTTTTTTTTATTATGCTGCTTTGCCACAGACTCCTGGGTCCGTGCTCTTTTTTAATATACTACTTACATATTTGTTAGTGGTATTATTACTAAATGTATAGTTTAAGTATCTATAATAATAATCATAACTATCAAGAAAATTTATATTCGTGCTTTAAACAAGTAGGTAGTGTCTTTTGTTCTGATAGTGTCTGATAAGACAAGCTTTCGAACTGACAAATCCTTGAGTAGTTAAAACTCAGGAATTGGGTGAAATGTGGTCTCACGCTACCCTATCTGACATAAAAAGCAATTGCCAAACCAACCATTCTGCCTAACTTACAAACTTTTATTGTGCCAACAATGTAAATATTGGTGAGACATTGAGAACTTTTCTAAGTATCAACCTTCGTCAACTATTTATTATAAACACGTGACATGAGCAATTGATTTAGCTTGCATCATCATTTTATTAACGTCTCTCGTAAAAAAATAATAAACCATCCCAATTATACGTCTAATTGTTCTGGGGCTACTGGTTAGTGGATTTAGTTTTTAAAGTGCGTAATAAAAATGACATAATTAACGATTCTGTGCCGCCCATAACTGAATTACAGTGTCACTCGGAACTCCAAAATTTAAAGTTTCGTGTGACACTGCACTGCGTACATCATCCTGAGACATCAGCACAGTCTGGTAATAAGATTACTCGACTGTGAGATCAGATAATAAAATCTCAATTGCCCATTAATTTCACCAACTATAGTGCCTTCAAACCGGAACACGGTAGTGCTTGCACACTACTGCTTGGCTACAGAATAACTTGCAAAGCGGACCTAGACAGACTTAGCAAAAAAGTCCTACCACCTAGTAAAGTGGGTTGATGGAACTTGACCATACAGGTTGAAGTGATTATCAAGAATCTCTCAATAGACGACGGTAAATTGGTGGCAAAAGGTGAAGGATTTTGGACATGAGATCACTTGTCACGGTAGATGTACGCGGGTTCAAAACCCGCTTGTGATTCAAAACTTTCCGTGAAATTACAAATTAATTAGTGAAATTTACAAGTGAGTATACGCCCAATACATTTGCGAAGGGTTTCATACAACATAACTAGATGTAGCATAGTTTAAAAGCGATTTCAAACGTATTATAAGTCCTACTAGACCCATGAGGAAAATTTTCATTCAATGCATCCGCAAAAATTTGCAGTGCCTGGCCAGCATTTTTCATCAGCTATGAATAATTTATATTAACTGCCACTGTATATATAACAGGCCCACTGCAACAATATTACAGAACTTATTTCTTATATCTGCCCTGTTCATTTTGTTCTTTCAGCGCGAGCTTTTTGTAAACTAAATAAAAGCAACATAGCTTCTCTACCCATTGGCATATCCTATTCCGATTCTTTTCATGACACAGCCACAGTACATAGCCTGTTACTGCCTCGCAATATCCATAATCGCCTCAGTCAGCGGCGGTAAATCCAAATTCAATCACATTCAATCGAGTCTTGATTGAATCCGTTCCGATATCCCTGTACCAGTTATCAACAAACTGACAGTTTAGAACCTACTCGCGGATAACGAGTAATATGCGATAAGCGCAATAGCTGCCAACTGCTATTGCAATATCTTGTACCTTTGTTATTACAAATACACATCGATACCTTCCATCAGGTGAGAGCGCGGTCTAGATAAGTTTGTTGCAAAAATAGCATATAAACGCATTTTACAAAACGCTCTTTACTAATTTCGGTTGCTGCTTTTATTTACTCGATACTGCGTGTCCTCGTACGTACGTTTTGTAGCCTGCAGTCGGAATTTAAATAAAGATCGTTTTGTTTAAATCACCGATTAATCGTAAATTGTTACGCCGCGTTAACGTAATGTAAGCTGTGATATGTGAAAGTAAATGAAAAATAAACGATATTAGCTGTTTTTAAAAGGATACTTGTGCTATAAAAAGCCTTATAGCTTCGTTGATAGCTTTTCACTGATGGTTATCCAACTGTTGAGAATAGCGGGAATGAGATTGGTGAGGACGTGTTGCGTAAGTTACTATCAGTTGTAGTTGTTAGTTCTTGTTTACTTTTCTTGTTACTTCGCACGCAATAAAACTACGACACGAGGGTCTTGGTTATAAGAAACGTGATGGGACCACTTGTTAGACCCGTAACTGATTGGGACAGTGTGAGAAGTTTGAAAAATAAACAAGCGCCAATAACGGTTTACTGAGACATTTTAGTAGGAGCCTTTTATTTATTTTGAAACTGGACACGTTGTGAAAATAGTGATTTAAATATTCAGCCTTGTGTTTTGACTATGAATCTTTATTATTTTAATTGAGTCGTGGAATAGATGACGACGAATGGCTGTTTTTTTATTGTTTGATAGGCTTGCGTTTGAGCACTATCGCACCTGATGGTAAGTGACGATGTGGTCTAGGATGTAACACGCTTGCTTAAAATCTCTGTTTTAGGCACTATTACTGTAATAAATAAGTACTGCAGCGCAGTTTAGCCTTCGGAATAAAATAGATTTAAGCTGAATGATCACCACTAGGATTATCAAATCGACACAAGTTTCAAATTAATTAATAAAGTAAAATTTATAATCATTAATTACAGTCCTAGACATATATTCACGGAGTAACTTTCTTTCGTTATTTTGTTATTAGAACATGAGTTACCAAAAAAGGTACAACAAAATATACAACAATAAATATAAACAATATAATATGAACAATGATACAAACCCTTCCTTCAGGAAGGGTTATCTCAAGAAATAAACCTGTAAAACAAACACATGAAATACATGTGGTTTGTTACTAGTACCTCGTTTAGCCGAGTGCAGTGCCACTTGAGAATCCCATTAGAACGTAGAATACAATCGCACACACAACTCACAGACCGAGCGACCGAGTTTCAGACATGCAGCAATATTATAAACTAAAGAGACTAGACTGCCTGTATTAGTAAGTTACAGGAATACAGAATTGCGGCTGGCAATGGCAGATGCTTTGTTAGTGAGAATAATTTTCCCGTTTGTATTGTAACAATGCACCGTTGAAAAAATGTCTGTCATATTTTTGTTTAAAACAATTAATACGAGTAGAAGGAAAATAGTTACAGTTATATCATAGAAATTGTTTAAATTATGAATGTTTGTGAAAATAAAAGTATAAAGCGTGTGCTCGAAAGAATCGAAAATGGTTACAGAATTACTTCGAATATGACATAAATATTATTAGTTCGCAAATGTGTTATTTCGACTCGATAGGTAGAGACGAAGTACGACACTGGCTGTGTGTTATATGAAAACAAAATATATATGCAAAGTCAGAGGGAAGGGGCATTCCTTTCTTTGCGCATAACCTAAAAGGGACTACATGTAATGCTAGTTTAGTCTTACAAGCAGCCGTTGATTCAAACACATAAAAAATAAACCCTCGCATGCCAGGTAATTTTCACGCCACTTTCAAGAAGAGCTCTTTTCCCACGTTTCCCTCGAACTTTATAAATAACAATGTAGAGAATTTATTTCGCGCCGTTTCGGGAGCAGAATAAAAATTTATTTATCCCCGTCGTGCTATCATCCCTTCGCAGTAATGTAGGATCTTTAGACAGAAGGGTTACAACAGATTTATGTGGCTAATGTTTCTAAGTAGAAAGACATGCTACGTTTTAATTTTAATTGAAAAATATTTGATGGAAAAAGTTTATTTATGCATTTTTGTAACTTATAGGACTGGAAACAGTATTGTGGCGTCGGCAGCATCGTAGTATCACAGGCAAGTTTCGGCTATTGTAATTTTATTCACCGCATAACTACAGAATATATAAACGATGCCTAAATGAGCCACCGGAATAAACAGAATGAGGGTGTCATCCCTCACTACATTTATATGTTTTACGGAGGGATAAATATTCCAGAATTGATGACAGAGCCACAAATACGCAATATTTTTACAACTCACATAACAAAGACACCATTCCCTCTGCCAATACAACCTCATAAAATTTTAGCCCCTATACAAATATGGGTGTTGTTTCATCAAACATTTTCGGGGGTAATTGGATTTGAGAGGACGATTGTTTAACGCTGTATATATAACGCTATATAAATGGTTTATGTTTTGTTATTACAACCCAAATTGTTTCTTATCAATTAAATTTGTTGGTTCAAACGATGGGATTATTAATAAATACGGTCGAACTTCTCTCGAGGTAGAGTAGAATAAAAACGCCCAATTTGAATTTTTGAATCTTAAAATTTCAAAGACCGCCTCATTCTGCCTCTATTTAGAAAAGTTTGATATATACATTAAAGTATAAAAAAATGTAGTTGAAAAGCGTAAATTGGCACAAGCCTTAGGAATGTTCAAATTATAAAATAAATGGCGGTGTAACGAACTACCGAACCACAATTACGTGAGCGGCTTCCAAGATTTAGACACACCTAAGCGACAACGCCGATGGAGATGTTATGAAAGAAAGAAAAAACATTTATTTGTGACACACAACTGGTAACAAATACAAACACCAAAATAATAAACAGCGTTGTCTATTAATGGTATTACCGAATTTTTCTACAGGAAGGATGGCGAAATCATTCTTGTGAGATTGTTTTACTTTTTCACCTTTATTAAGTAACATATATGTTGTTTGCAGGCATACCGATATCGAGATTATAAAATTTACACTGTCATTCTATGATGTTAAAATAAAAAGTTTCTAAAACCATCGTTTTATTATTTAGCCATTTTCATTTTACATTTAATATTGAGTAAAGCTTTGATTTAAAGCTGATCCTGTACATTGAATAAATAACATTATAAAATAAAAAAATATTTAAAAAAATATATGAAATATATATATTAAATTTAAATTAATATATGTATATATATATACACATGATATACATATAATTTAAATTTAATGTGGATTTGTCTCCCCATGTTTACTAACATGGGTACAGACTCCAGCTCGTGATTTTTTTTACGGTTACAATTAATCTTTGAATATAGACTGGTGATTGCGTTCAGCAGGACTGTCACTTTTATAGAAACCTGTAGACGCAATGGCCAGACCTGGCACGTCGTAGTCGCGGCGGCTGCATAGGTATGCCCCAAGCTTTCAAATCCCATCGAAGTCTTGTTTCAAGGATCATTAATTCTTTTCAAGCACGAATGGAAAGTTTCGAATCGCGATTAATTCTCCAAGTTTCTGACAATTTTCGCCAACTTTTGCAACTTTCGCTTTGGTTCTTAATTTGGTTAATAGAAACGACGGCTTCGTGGATTCTGTATCTGTAGGTTAAAGTTGGTTTACTTCGACTTTGTTGCCAAACTTACTCAGAGCGCTATAGCTGTGTATTTTAAATCGTTGTTTTTTTTTAAAGTTGTAAACAGCGACGAAAATCCTTTATCTATGTAGAATCTTATCTCTTTCGACAGCCTCTGTGATAGATACAGTAGTGATAGATAGCAGTAGTGTGCTGAACAGCGAAAATTATGTGAATTAGCTTGTATCATTTATTTAAGTCAAATAAATAAATATTCTATTTTAATCTGCTTGGCGGCAAGAAATAGCCGGCAAAGCAATACCTAGATGAACTCTACAAAAGTGTCCTAAATTTTATTTTTATTAGTTGTAAGTCGTATTACGTATAGAAACTTAAACTTTTTCACTAAAATAAAAGATTGAAAGAATGCTTTCAATTTTAAAACCTACGTATACGCTACGGTAGTACCTACTCACATCTAACTCTCATAACTTTCATAATAAACAGCCCCGTCTCTCCGTCTGCCATTCTCACGTTGCCATTCTAATAAACTTTTATTTGAATGGCAACGTGAGAATGGCAGACGGACGCAACGTGGTCATTATTACTCTAGTCATGGAATACGGAGTTTTTCACCGGACTATTCTAGCCCTTCTGGCTCAGGTACCGCTTTCGGCACCGGTATAGAATACCAGCGTAACACTATCAGACACCGACTCCGCCGGCGAGGTCGACGTACCCCTCGTAGGTTAGCTAGAACGGTCGCGACTTTCAAAAGGGTCCAGTCTTCCAGCGGACGTAGTCTTCTCGATCCTCTTATCCCGGCAACGGCCTAAGCCGAGGCTTGCACCTGGGGTGCCCTTGAGCTAGTTGCCTCATACTTTTGACGGCTGGGCGCCTAAAGCGCAACAGCATTAGCTTGTTCAAAAAAAAATGGAATACGGAGCGACGAAAATGCATACGTCTTCAAAAATTATGAATTGATTGTAGATAGATGAACTCTTTATTGTACTCCAAATAATAAAAATTACAAAGAAAAAAAAATTAAATAATGTGACAGTGTGTGCACCGGGCCGTGTCCGGCGCAAGAATGATCCGTAGTACACCCAGCGCTCCCTTTTTATAGCCAGATGGGTGGGGGAGCGATGACAGCTACCGGTGTTGCCACTGTAATAAATTTAAATGATACCACAGGGAAAATTACGGTACTGCCCGCTGCGCATAGAGTTTATAACTGGACTTTGCCGCCGTCAGGTACATAAATTTTTAATATTTATACAAATGGAGTATTTATTATTAAAAACTCCCTTTTGATAAAATAACCGCAATATTTCCACAAAGTCAATTCGTACGCAGCTTGTACTAAGATGATGTTATAGTATAGGTTTACGACCAGTAAAATAACATGGCATTCCATAAACACGCCTTGAACCTGGCATTGAGCGTTCACACGCGTACTATTTGACACACAAATGAAACATTTCAGAATAGAATAAAATTTTACGCTGCATCATTATATTTCCACTAGATACTTCGCTACTATAGTGGCTTAGTAACGTGTATGATATGATAAAGCTATTGGAGTAAAAGATATTGTACAATCTGTGCTTTCTTACGTAAAAAAATGTTACAACTAAATAATTTGAAATTGAATTCTACGAGGTTCAAGCTATATAATATAATATGGCAACACAACAATTGAGCCAAAAAACAATTTTTAGAACTACAAGATATTTACTCAGCAATAAAATAAAGTGAAATCGTTCAAAATGTGAAGGTGAAGATTTTATAGGAAGGAAGTTATGACTTATCAAGAAATATTTGGCTAAACCAAACATAGTTAAACACAAAAACAGACAAAGACAATTTTGTTTATGGACAATAACATTGGTCTGTCTTTTAAAGTGGTCCGAAATTATCATTACGTCTTTGGTATCTCAGGACGTTACATTTACATTTAGAAGGATACATGTAAATCGTTTTTTTTTTTACTAATAAGTATGGATTTTTAATTGTACATTATGATACAAGTGTGCTAGGTTGGTCAATGCACTCGAGGCGGTAATGCCCGATAATTCGTGCGCGAGAATGTAATATTAAATGCCGTGTGAATTTTAAATGACGTTTATCATCACACTTGCAAGTAAAAAAATACTGGTACTGTAATTAACTTTTTGTAAAATAGCGCATTTTTCTTTTGTTTCACACGCCGTACCTAGTGAAAGTAATCTCTAAGTTTAAAATCTTATAAAAATTATTATGTCATTTATATTTCCAGTATTATAAACTTACAAAAACCTATTTTTTTTTTAAATTTAAACTGCTTATATTAAGGCTTCTGTGGTAGGTAAACAGTTCATCTAAACTACTAGAGAAATTGGCATGACAAGATTAATAGGTCTATTTCTGTAGTTAACTGTACTACGCACGGTTTATTTAGCCAGCTGATCTCGTATACATTGTCCATGAAAATAGCTGATCTTCCGCGCCTTGTTGTTTAAATAATCGTGACGCACTATGTGTGCGAGTGTGTTTGTGTGGTATGTGTGACGTCACGGGCTGTGTACGTTGTGGTCATGCACATGGTCTGGACCTAGTAGCACCTACGATATAGGATATCACAGTCATGGACAATGTATATACATATGTACCTACTAGATAAACTTATCAATTTTTGTATTTAATATAAGCTTTCGTGCGCGAGGCTTTGTCTATTTAACCTATAGTAAAAGCCGCGAGTAGGGTTACTGCTAGGCCGGATTGTTTGGTGAATCACAGCTCTACTTAGTTAGACTTAGGTCGCGCGGTAGGCGAGCGGCATCAGCAGTGGTTTCGATCGCGTCTGTTTGATCCAACCATAACTTACAAGCAGGGCTCAATTTATTTAAATAATGTCAATTGAGTGCTGTGCTCTATGAAAATATAGCGCGCAATTTTAACTGATGTTATTTAACTTTAAAGAGGCATTTATAAAAATCGAGTGTGCTGTAACCAAACGACTGGAGTAAAACTTCTTTAGCTCCATCTATCGGTCGGTATTACTTTGTTTTTGCTTTGTTTAATGTCAATGTCGCCATCTTGACAATTGTAAATTATCATTTTACCGAGCAAATAATACAAATTTTAAGTAATTTTTAATTTTGTCATGTTGTCAATGGAGAACTGCGTGAACAACAACTTTCAACATCCATTCCCCTCGTTACGCATTTACCAGTTACTCCCCAAGTCAAGCGTGCGTAAAGAAGTTTTAATTCAATAAGGCTCCTAATGTATTTACGTAAATCAAGATTGCATTCCCCTCTGTTGGGTAACAATCGCACCATCATATACAAAGGAAGTGTAGAAACTTATCTAGAAATGCGCTGCGACGCTGTGCGCTCCTAGTATGTGTGAAAGAGATGTGAGAGAGAAGCGCATAGCGTTTTTGATTATGTAATAATGAACCAGCCTGCATGATGTAAATATGAAGAGCAAACCTACCAAAACAAAAACCAGCCAATATAAAAAACCTTTTGTGTGGTACGGATGCGTTGCTAAATGTAACCTTTAATACCTTGTTTAATGTGAAATTTTATATTTGTCTTTATTTGATGGCTACAAGCGGCTAGCATGCTACACCTTCGATCACATCATCACTTCCCATCAGGTGAGAGCGTGATCAAATGCTAGAAAGTTTGATATAAAATAAAAAAACGTCTAATTTTGGCACACGATTCTAATAAAATCAATTTTGGTTCGCTCGGCCATCAACGTTAATATTATTAATAAACTAGTAGCACCCCGCGGTTTCAAAAAATTGAATTTTTGTATTAGAAAATAAAATTAGAAAAATTGCTTATTTTCCGTTCAACTCTTTTAATTTTTCTTTCCTGAGAACATTCTCCTGACAATAATAATCCCAACAAAAAAAAGAATTCGCGAAAATGTACCATCCGTTCCCGCGTGATGCGATGAACAATGGAAATAGAGATTATTTTTATAGTTATAGATATATATAGTAAAGAAGACCAGAGGTAGTTGCTTAGGATTTAAGTTGTCTATCTGTCATTTTATATTATTCTGCGATGACTGGAAGTTTGACTATATTTTCACAAACCAAACAAATTAAATAAACGTGTTTTTTTTTTATTTAGGGTCCAATTGGTTTAATTGTCAAAATGTTGAAATGATTGATTATATCATGTCAATGAGATAAAGGTAGCTTTTCATAGCCTTCATTCAAACATATTCACTATACCTTCATAGTCCCAGAAATGTATTATTTAAGTAAACATTATTTTCGCTTGTACCTTGCACCAAACAGCCACACTTCTAACACATCGTTCCGTGTCAGCCAACACAAAGGGATTCATACCATTAGCGCTAATGTTCAGCGATAGTCTGTAGCGTTTGACCTGAAGCTGCTGATTTTATGATTGTTTACAAATATAACGCTTGAAAATTAGAAAAAAAAAATTTACAGTTGCAAAATACTTTGCAGTCGGCACGATTTGAACTCGTGAACTCGAAATTTCCAACGGGATTAGACTTTAGCCACTAGGCTACGTACACATCCACAATTGCCTCGAAATAATTTACACATAAGCCGACGACACCTATAGAACCAAAAAAAACTGTTCTTTACTATATAGTTATTCCAATACTATAAATAGACGATATATGAAAGAGAGAGTATGGTAGGATAAATATCACAGAATTAATGTGCGTTTTAAGATTATTATTTTTAAGTAAATGAATGACGTGACGAGCTAATCGTTCGCCTGATGTTAAGCCTCGCAGCTATTTTCTTACAGTGTCACTCGGAACCCTAAAATATAAAGTTTTGTGTGACACTGCACTGCGCACGGTATCCTATGGCTGATGCACAGTCTAGATGACTAGACTGTGAGATCAGGTCATAAAATCTCATTTGCTCAGTAGTTGCACTAGGTACAGTGCCCTTCAAACTAGAACACAGTAGTACTTGCACACTACTGCTTGGCGGTAAGATATATAAGACATCTCTCAAGTGCGTTTTATTAGAAAACCAATCCATTATACGTTACGCTTAACAAACCCTTTTCTACCTCTTTAACTTGATCTTTGTTTCCGACGATATTTTACCAAAATACCAGGCTAACATAACAACTAGTTGGGTTCAGCATTTCGTCTGCCCGCAGAGCGGGTTGCTCTGTGTCTGCTAGACAGACTGATAAAACGCCAGACGAATTAAGAATAAATATTCTCTTTCGTATGCGAGGCTAAGTGAAAACCGGACAAGCCGAGAAACACACCTATCATTAATTATATTATGACACAGATCAGATAACTCGTTAAACGGCTCATATGTCCTTTTCCGATAGTAACGAAGTGAAATAAACTTAATATACACGAATGTATAATTTACTAAAACAGTACAAACTACTTGTCATGGGAATGTTCAAAGCAACCGACAGTGAGAGGAACCTTTTTTAAAGAAAAGTTAGCTTATAGACTGAATACGTAGTATAAAACTTCGTATTAAACAAATATTGTAACAGGTAAAACTTTGTTGATAGTTTTCCAAGCAAAACCAACCTACGCGATGAATATCAAAAACTAAAAAATAAAACATTTATAATAATAATAATAGCAATAAGTTATTCTTTAATTTCAATACCAATTTGAAGAATTACCCTCAGGATATTAAATGGATGTAAACATTTAAAAAAAAATCAGTTGTCTGAAATGAAATTCTGCCAAAAAAGTAAATTGATAACTTCTACGCGCTACGCCGCGTAGCAACGGCGTTACGGCGTAGTTGTTGCTACGAGAAAATAGACCTGTTTTCGGATTCTCACTGAAATATTCAGTGGTTGTCTGAAACGTCATGTTCTGAGGTTGCGTTTTGATGGAAACGAACAAAACGATTCTGAGTAAGCTTAGAATATCTACTGAGAAAATGCGTGCGGTAATCCAAGGAATTAATCTGTGATTCCGGACTGGGATCAATACTTACCGACTGGAATAGAAACAAAGAAAATACGAGATAATGTTTAGCTAGTATTAACCAAGTACTACAAATGGGAGAACTTAAGAAACTGAAATTATAGACGCACCGTGATTTCACCACATTTTAACTGTTTCCCAGAAGCTTAAGTCTTATTCTTGTGGGATCTGTTATTAATGGATCTGTATAAATTTCATCGAAATCAGCCGTTCGGAAGTAAAAATAAAAAATACCAAACAAATCCGAAATCACGAAAGATGGAGAAAAACCGTGAAAAGAGGCAAAACAGTAACAATATTATTTTGTAGTGGGCAGTAATAACACCCAAAGATGACACATATAGAACCTGGACCCTAACTAGGATTCCCTGTGTCTAGGGCCTCAGGAACTACGAGGACCACGGTCCCACAACACTCAGACACAGAACAAGTTTTTTTATGACTTACTTACTTTTATACGTATTGAAACATATACAAATATGTGATTTTGTTGGTTGCATTCAAGCTCCGTCATCGCCTAGCAGGGTATTAAAACCTACCGACTACCAGCAAGCATTAGTGTGCATGCACTACTATTCCGGTTTAAAAAGCATTCTAGCTGATGAAATCAAAAAAGGTTGCAAGTTTTAAAACCGTGCCTTTTCATTTTCTCTTAAGGCTTCTTAGAGCCTTCAGTAAAATATCCACCATATTACTGTGGCATTTTGACTGGTAAAATAAGACTTTGACATACTTTACTGTACAAAAATTCCTTACTTGGAAGAATTATCGTCAAAAAGCGATATAAACCTATTAAACGAAGAGAAGAAGAAGATACTACCACTCAGTCATTGTCATTGCATCAAATCATGCAGAAACGTCTTATAAAAAACATTATTAGGTTCTTATTACATTCACTGATATATTTCTTGCGACGTTTCGATTGCTTGCCCACTAAGCAGAAATAATAACGTTATTTATACGAGAACACATCAAGTATTCTTTTTGTAAGCCCTCCTCTCCTCCCTATGTTACAAACATGTATTCCCAACCTCCGGCCCGGTCAGGAATTTAGTAAGGCCCGGTTTTGGAAATTTCTTGTATTGGGCAAGTTTTATTTGATAACTCACAACAAATTTACAAAGCTTTTATATAAGTCCCAATACAAAGAAATTTTGTATTGGGACCTATATAAAAGCTTTGTAAATTTGTTGTGAGTTATCACAGTAAAGTAGCTCACCTATATCGTTATTTAATGGAAATTAAGTACAAAATTAAATGTACTAAATAGTTTATACAGGAAAATAATATGCAACATTATTATATGCAGTTTAATTAAGGCTTACGATGTATATAATAGATGTATAATAATATTAATAATAACGCCCAACGATCACATACATAGATCCTGGACCCTAACTAGGATTTCGTGTCTAGGGATCCAGGAACTAAAAGGACCATGGTCCCACAACATCCAGACTCAGAACAAGTATTTGCTCTTTTTTTTCTGGGAACAAATACTTGTCCTGCCGCGGGAATCAAACCCGCCGCCTCCGAGTTATGAGTAGACTTGCACCATCACCACACCACAGAGGGTGTATATGTATATGCAACACGATAGTCCTATTTCGAAGTTTTAATTAGAAATTTATAAAACAGTGTAAAACTACAATAATTTGGCCCTACAGGTAAACGTGTTGAGTACGGCTGCTGTAGAGACATTATTTGAAGACTTGCGACGAAGACTCAGTGGAAAAAGAAAATACAAAGGGACACCGATAAAGCTTTTGAAGAAAGAATAATTGTGTGAGTAGTGTGTTCGGTACACAAATAAATAAGAATGTTTGTTTATCGGACTAAAGATATTCAGATATTCAAACGTACAAAGAGAATGTATTGAGTAAATAATTGTATTTACAAGACATGTTTTTATATCGCTTCTAATATATGGACACTATAATAAGTAGATCAGTACCTACGTCTTCGTCGACGTCATCAGACAAATATGTCGTCACTGCTAGGATACGGGCCTTCTCTACAAGCTCTACAAAAGCATAAGAGCTTTCTCTACAAGCTCTACAAAAGCATAAGAGCTTTCTCTACAAGCGCTACAAAAGTATATTTATTTGGTTTTTTTATATAATGACGTACATATTGACAGCCTCTGCGGAGTGGTGGTTGAGGAGGTTGGCTCATAACTCGGTGGCGGGTTCGATTTCCGCGACAAGGCACGTATTTATGCACGGAAAAAAAGCTCAAATAATTGTTCCGTGTCTGGGTGTTGTGGAACCATGGTCCTCGTAAACACAGGGAGTCCTAGTTAGGATCCAAGATCTATGTATGTGATCGGTGGGCGTTATTATTATTATATATAATTAGTCTAATAAAAATATAAAATTATTTCATTTACAAATTTTAATATTAATTTCAATGATCAAACTTCATTTATTTAAATTTTTTACATTTATCACATTAAATCAAAATGTCATTAAACTCGCCTAACAATAATAAGGTTTGTTTTGGCGGGAAAACGAGAAAAATCGTACACAACATTGTATTATTTTCCAAAACTTGTGTTATTTTCAGTGTTAGTGCATTAACTTGGTGGCGTTTTATTCGTTAAGAGCTGGATTACAGGCAGGAGTGTGGGAATGTGATATAATGATGGTGAAGGTGGTTTCTTTACGTGTTGTTTTCAAACTCTAGAGAAACTTCTAGTAAAGTTACCACCACTTTACTAGGAGAATGACTAGACTAGACTATGTCTTGACTTAGACTGTGACTTGACAAATTTCTGCATGAAATATCTGCATTATCTTGAGCAATTATCAATTACTTGACACTGGCTAAATACACAAAATTGTGGAGCCAAAACAAACAAACAAAATAATAATAAGATATGTTCAAAAAAATACTTGGTCCGTTTGGTCGTATTGCTTACAAGTTGGAATGAAGTATTTAAATACCAACGTATTTGTTTCACCTAACTATTTATGTATTACCAGACTAGTGTCCCTACTGGGCGGATCGAAGATCATGTCTAAACCGGGATCCTTTGGATGCAAGCGGCAAGCAGTCGCTCAAAGGGAAGCTCTATGAGGAAGGCCTAGGTTCAGCAGTAGACGTCTTTAAGCTGACGAACTATTAACTATTTCTAAATAATGGCGCTGTGTGTAATGTCTACACATATTATTATTATTAAATATGCTTCATATTGCAGTGTTCAAATCCAACTATTTATTGCACCGCTCTAGTTGAATTAAAAAAAAAATTACTTCAAATTATTTAGTCAAGATACCCTATACTATTATTATTCTTATTATAATTGTTCAAAAATACATTCACATTTACAATCTCACACACACACACACGCACACACACACACACGCACACACACACACACACACACACACACACACACACACACACACACACACACACACACACACACACACACACACATAATAATTATATACACAATATAATATTTACATACACACAAACATTTCATGCTATTTGTGTATACTGCAAGCTTGTTAAACACATTTTTTATTGTTGAATATTTAGTATTTATATAGTTATATAGTTAATTTGTGTAATCCTGTTTGGCCTTCTTTTAAGTATGTAAATTTATTACTGTATACTATGTTATTCACGCTGTTGGATTGCCTAAATAAATAAAATAAAATAAAATAAAATGAATAGATGAAACCTAGTAAATCCTTCAGTTTGGGAAAAAACAGCTTCTCAAATCCATCAAGTCGTGTATAGAGTCTGATTAAACAGAACTCCGTGGCCTAATGGGATTTTAAGTGGAGTTCGGCTGACCTCCGACCTGGCTGGCCATAATATTTCATTTTAAGCCACGGACCGGCTTATTGGCCCTGCAGCTATATATTGTAGAAGCAGTATCAAGGTGTAGATATATTTATGTATGTACAATAAATTGAAGGCAACCCGCGGTTTCGACTGCGTTTATCAATCTTGTACACGTCATTTGACCGCTTTAGGTGTGAATTTTTAGAAAACCCGTTTTGGTTAACCACACATCATAAAAAGCAAGACATCCTCTAGTTCTCAGCGCATGATTCGATTGTAATTTTAGTCATAACTTTGTTTCGATATATACGTGTATACATATCCGTATCATTTCAGAGTTTCGTCATGCGACAAAAGTATTTCATTAATTAGACTATTAACAGGAAAACACACAAAATAAAATTAATTTAGTGGATATAATATTATCCTTAAACAATGGTGTGTTTTTTTACGCAAAGCTCAACAAACTGACAAAATGCAAAATGTTAATGCTCAAAACAGGCGGTATCGCAGACGTGGAATGCTTTTGAAATCACCTGGTAGCTCGTAAAAATGTAAATTATTCTCTTTGCCGTCCACAAACATAGCAGGCCGCAGCCTACAGGAATCGGAATTGATGGTTAACGACAAAAACCGCGACAGTATAAATTGTAACTATCAGTAGTATAAAAATTACATTATGTGGCCGGCGACGGCATTGACTCAGCATTCAAAACATCGGAGATGACGTAGTAACGTCGGGTGTCTATTATCAAAATTAGCAATTTATAGAAACCCAGTAATACCACTTACAGACATACCTTAAACTTTTTTTTCGTAATAACAAATTACAACTTTGTGGCCATTAAGCTTTTATTTCTTTAGCTGGTGTTTACATTTTTATGTCTCGTCTATTGCTTAAATAACACCTTTCACTAATGATTAGCTTTACATGTTTTCATAAAAAAATACAGCATTACGGCATGTCTATTGGCAAGCTAAGCCAATGCTTACAAGGCCGCGGCAGGGGCGAAGGCAAAGGTTCATTAGGCCTTCACAACAGCCCCATTATATTTATGAACCATTTTTTCGCACAAACGACTTGTGATTATAAATGTTAATGCTGAATACTTTTAATGTTGAGGTAAAATGTAAGACCCGTGGTTACGTAAATTCTATAACATGGTTTATTTAGCCTCGTTAAAGGGTAGCGTGGAATTTTAATATTGAAAGTTCACCAAACAAACTTGAATTTTTGCTTTTGCTATACCTACAGCAATTATTGGCCACGACTGTTGACCATTCCTTGTCTCGCAAACTCCTAAAACAAGTAGTTCAAATACTTAGTTTACTAAACACACATAAAAGCTAGCATGTTTGTAATGTTCTAATGCGCCATAACCCCTTAAACTCCAGCGAAATCATCTAACAGTTCTAACACCCAAGCAATAAACACCACACTAGATCCCTTTTTATTACTTCTCTTTGTGCCTAAAGATACAAATAAAAACGGCATTACACGTAACGGAGAGCGCGGGATACAATATGAAGAACTATTTGTCAAAGTCAATGGTCCCACTTTGGGCGCCAAAAGAACTTTTCCAACTTCAACAACTCTCATTGTTTAAAGATGTCAAGCGCCTTTCTACGAATAGTCTTTCGTCTTCTATCTAATCAATCACAAACTTTGGGCTATTAGAGATAACGTACCAGCGTACAAAAACTTTCTGGAAAAGGATTGGAAGGTTCTATATTTCATTTAATGTTTTCGTCCTATCTTTTCATTTAAATTAACCCAAATGCAAAACGCTTTTCTTTGAGTTAATTCTCATTCAGTGTCGTTGAACAATCAGTTTCTATTAAAGAGACAGGACGGTCAGATATTGTGAAGGCTGTACAAGATAAGACAAGGCGGTGATGGCCTGACGGCTGCCGGCGGAGTAATGACGTTACGAACGCCATCTTTAGGTACCGATACAATTGTGTTTGTCCAAAGTGCGAAGTGGCGCCCTATTTTCCCTCGTCGTATTTTTAAAAAGGTTAATTTGAATTTCAAAGACTTCAGGTACCTTCTGTTATTTTATGTTAGTACTTGGCCAGTAATTGCATTATTGTTGAAGAAAATTGATGAAGTATAGAATAATGATCCTCAGAATGGAACTGAGCGAGTGTTATCTTAATAATAAATACGTCTTTTAATACAAAATAATGGGGAATAAATAATATATTTCAAAATTCGGGATGACCAGCGTCCTGTAAAACCTAAAAACTTATCGTGATATTGAAAATGTGAATAGTTAATAATAAAAATAATAATAATAATTTAAATTTCATAATTTAAAATAAAATTGTAATTTGTTATTGTAATTTCAGGTTTTTAGTATTATTTAGCTTTTTTCATTAATTTACCCACAATAATCCTTTGCGACTGCTCCAATATAGATAATCTAATTACCTGAATTTATCTGAATTTTTTTTTTTTTTTTTTTTTATGTTAAGGAATTACGTGACGAGCTAGCCGTTCGCCTGATGTTAAACGACACGGCTGCCCATACCAGCTGCAGTGTCACTCGGAACTCTAAAGTATAGAGGTTCGCGTGACACTGCACTACGCACGTCATCCAGAGACATCAGCACAATCTAGTAATAAGATTACTAAACTGTGAGATCAGATCATAAAGTCTCATTTGCCCAGTAATTTCACTAGCTACAGTGCCCTTCAAACCGGAACACAGCAGTGCTTGCGCACTACTGCTTGGCGGCAGAATAACTGGCAAAGCGGTGGTACCTACCTAGACGAACTTTGCAGTAAAGTCCTACCACCTAGTAAAAAATTACACTAGATATTCTCATTTCATTTTGTATTTTGTGAATAGTTACATTATTTTTTCATTTCGTATAGATACCTATTGTACCTTCTACTTACGTCAATACCACAATGACCTTAGCAAGCACATGCGAGCGATTCTTGAGAAAAATCTTCAAGATATCTATGGTTTCTACAATGACACCACCACCTAATAAATAATAGTACAGGTAGGTTCTCCACTCTCACCAGTACGTATCTCAAACAGTGAAGCAAAGTTTTCCAGACGTTTTCAGCCGACATTTTCGCCGGAACTACTCACTTTATGAAAGAGTTCAGCTGTCTGCGAAATCCGGGGCTTTAGGGAGGATCGTACTGAAAAGTGGATACAAACTGGACATGCAGCTACTATGTACCGCTATTTCTAAAGTCCGACTGATGAAAGACTGCGTTTGACAGTAACAAAACATTGTAAAAATCTAAATTACATTTCAATATTTTCATATAGCGGCTACTACTTATAAAGTGTGATAAGTATATAAAAAAGTTAGACATACAACAAAATGATCCTATAACATTTTCGTTTTAGAACGTACGGTATGTCAAAAACGCAGTAGTACCTATGTAATTGAGGTTCCGGATCAGTTTTCTTTGTATTGTGCTGTATTGCTTTATCACACTAATATCATATCACATCACACTAATATTATAATGGCGAAAGTTTGTATGTTAGTATATTTGTTACTCTTTCACGCTCAAATGGCTGAATGGTTTTGGAGCAAATTCAGTACCAAGATAACATATAGGCTACATTTTATGCCGGAAATGCGAAATTTTCTGATGGGATCAGTAAATAATTAAAATACTTTTTATCCTCGGGTGAAACCGCGGGGCGCAACTAGTAATATTATATGCTTAGGTGAGAAGTATTCTGACTTGTAAAATTGCTAAGAATAGCCTATTTGCAATATATATTTTTTACTTTGAGTATATCTTGTCTTATAATATTATAGAAACTGACGTGAGTAGTACTCATAACTACCACTATTACACGGCTAAAACTCACGAGATACAGTCGAATAACTCGACCGGTGTTCGGGCAATAAAGATGCCCATCCTCAAGGAGTACGCGCGGCGGCGGTGGTGGCGGCTCGGCGCTGACTGCGGACCATGGCTCGCGTCGCCCGCTGTGAGAGCGGCGCGGGGGACGCAGGCCGCGGCGACAGGTGCTCAGTTGTCAGAGCGGCGGCGCACACGCTTACGTCAGTGTCACTATCACTGTCACTGTCACAAACATTACCACAGCGTATGGGATTGTCACATACCACACCGACCGTATCCAATTCACGCATAAATGGTTCGACTCTGGCTGAGACAACATTAAGAGCTGGATTCCACGCAGGTGGTAAGGTCCATCCTCGGTCCCGGTTAAAGTTCGGGTGACGAGCAATCTCAATGGCCTCACGTACTTTTCGCGGCACGAAAAACTTCTCCCTCGCTAGTACGGAGGCCTTATCGAACCTAATAAAATGGCTCGTCTCCTCGATAAGGGCATGCTCTGCAACAGCGGACCTCTCTGTGTCTAAGTTCTTAATGCTCCTAATGTGTTCAGCCAGCCTGGTCGCGATGTTACGTCGTGTTTCCCCAATATAACTCTTCCCGCAGTCACAGGGTATCTTGTATACCCCCGGGACATTCAGTAGCTCTTGGTCTTTGGGCGATCGTACCATTTGCCGAAGTTGGACGTGTGCGCGGAAGAACGTCCTAATACCATATTTCCGTTGTAGCAGGTATCCGATCTTGTCCGTTATTCCTTTTACAAACGGCAAATAGATAGGCGACCGTTCCACGGTAGATGGCCGTATGCGTACGCTTCCACCCACTAATCGAGAACATTGCCGCCAATTATACCCGTTATTTTCCAGCACCTTCTGTACGTGTTCCAGCTCAACACCGACGTATTGAGGGTCGCAGAGGCTTAACGCACGGTTAATCAATGTTCTCGGTACAGAAGATAATTGCGAGGGGTGATGATGAGAGTCAGCCCGCAAGTACCGATCAGTGTGTGTATGTTTCCGGTATACGGTATGTGACAGTGCCCCGTCAGGTCCTCGAATGACACGAACATCTAAAAACGGCAGCTCTCCCTCCTTCTCTTCTTCTACCGTAAAGGAGATGTTCTTATGCACAGCATTGAGGTGCGACGTGAAATCACATAGGGCATTCTTGTCAATTATAGCGAACACGTCATCAACATAACGCCACCAAAAACGTGGCCTAACAACGGCGGTGGATAATGCCATACCCTCGAACCATTCCATAAATATATTAGCCACAACCGGAGCTATTGGTGATCCCATTGCCACACCTTCAACTTGCAAGTAGAATTCACCACGCCATAAGAAGTAACCACTTTTCAGACAGTACCTCATCCAGTCAACGTACTCAGCGGGTAAGTCAGTTTCCTGTATCAACCTAGAGATGATAGCGATAGTATCCTCCACTGGTACATTTGTAAACAAGGAACCCACATCAAAGCTAACCATCACTTCTGACGGCTGAACTTGCACCCCTGCCAACAACTGGATAAAGTGCCTTGAGTCCTTGACATAGCTGCTAGTATTGCCGGTGAAAGGTTGCAGAAAAGTGGCCATATGCCTGGAGAGCTTGTAGGTAGGGGCGTCGATCTGGCTAACTATAGGTCTAAGTGGCCAATCCGGCTTATGGATCTTGGGTAACCCGTAAATTTTGGGTGACGTAGGGTTATGTGGGCGCAAACGTGCCAAGAGATCCTTGTCATCCAAGCTCTGCAACAGCTTGACTACATTTGCTGTTACTCTTGCAGTCGGGTTGTAGTTGACTTTCTTGTACGTCTGGTTATCGCTCACCATCTCTTCAATTTTCTTCTGATATAGTTTGGTGTCAACAACCACCGTTGCATTGCCTTTATCAGTCGGTAATACAAGGATCTCCTGATTATTGCGTAATTCTCTCAAGGCTAATACCTCGTCCTTGCTAATATTATTTTTAGGTAGTTTGGACTTACGCTACAAAGATGAAATGTCCTGCCTAATACACTCTGCGTCATGGTGTGGAATTTTGTTCTTCATCACTACGTCTTCCACACTAGTTATTATTCTTTCCACTGGTACTCTGCGTGGAACAGGCGCAAAATTCAGGCCCCGAGATAAAACCCCAACTGCATCATCACTCAAGTGATGGGCATCTTTATTGCCCGAACACCGGTCGAGTTATTCGACTATATCTCGTGAGTTTTAGCCGTGTAATAGTGGTAGTTATATCTTGTCTTCTCGTACCAAAGGCAAAGTTCATCAAAACAATGGACAATCGATGATATTTAACATTAGCACTAAGGGAATCCGCAATGCTGTTATGACAGGCCATCGAGTGCACCTGTTATAACAGACACATCTGCTATTCGTAAGCTCGTCGAGAGTGTGTTTATAAACGACGTAGTTCAAGGCGAGCTCTAGTTTCAAAGGTTACGACTCATTTGGAACTGTACGTGGTAGTAAAGACTTGTAGAATATTATCGGGCGTACTAATGAATGATAGTTAAGACTTGAGCAAACTATCGGGCGTTCCAATGAATGAGTGGTGAACGTTTAACTGTTCAAATCGTTCCTAATCATTTGTTGTGTTGTCAACTTAAGTCGTGTGAAACTATTCCATTTCCTTTCCAGTTCCTGGGTCCATAGACACAGGGAATCCTAGGGGCCAGGATCTAATTAATAATAATTGTAAAAGACAGTAGAAAGAAGAAAAAAAAAATACATCACTGTAAAGTTTCTTGTAGCTTCTTCTTTACAGTTGTAATCGAAGCTTCGGATCAAAGTTTTCAATTCTGCATTGTGCCGGATTGCTTGCACCAGTAGTGAGAAAGAGAACTGCTTTTTTTTCAAACTCATATATTGTAATGGGCTCGCTTTATATTATTTGACAATAAGCACTTTGTAATTTTATATGCTTAGTGAAATAACTTAATTTTAAGTACCTAATATAATTTTGACTTGTAAAAGTGCTAAAATTAGCCTATTTGCAATAAATCTTTTGACTTTGACTTTGACTTATGTATGTGATCGTTGGGCGTTATTATTATTATTATTTTTTCAGTTGATATTTATTCCCTTAAATACCAATTGGAATGGTATAAATTATATGAAAATCTAGTAGTATCGGACGCACAATATTTTGTGGGTAAGTTAATTGAAACAATAAGCATATCAATAAGTGACGACTGGCTACTGTTGTTAAAATCTGTTTTGGGCGAATATGCCCATAACAATTCTAAAAGTGCTTTCAAAAAAGGTATATGCAGAAGGAATTATGTAGTAAAACAAACATCTGAGTGTCAATATTAGTGGAAAACAAAGACTTCATTTATTTGTCTTTTTCTTGAACAGTCTGATACATATTTTTTTTCTAATTACTACAATCATGCTAATCTGTACATATCTTAATATTATCCTGCCGGTATTTTTTTTGTTTTTGTTTTGGCTCCACACTTGTGTGTATTTAGCCAGTGTCAAGTAATTGATAATTTATCAAGTTAATGATATTTCACGTAAATATGTGTCAGGTCACAGACGAAGTTATCAAGTCAAGTCAGAGTCAAGTCATAGTCTAGTCTAGTCAAGTCATACTCCAAGTAAAGTGGTGGCAACTTTACCAGAAGCTTCTATGGAGTTTTGGAAACAACACGAAAAAAAACGTTTCACCATCATTATACCACGTTCCTACACTCATGTTTGTAATCCAGCTCTTAACGAATAAAATGCCACCAGTTTTATGCACTAACACTTAAAATAACACAAGTTTTGGAAAATAATACAATGCGGCGACGCGATCTTTTTCGTTTTCCCGCCGAAACTCCATCCTGTCGGTATATAAATCTTTACAGAATTAAATTATAACCTACGATGAAATCAATTACATGCATGATACTTCAACATTACCTCAAGCCAGCCTACACGTGTGATGTTAAACTGACATAAGACACAACTTTAATCCTTCGATATAAAGATCATAGTTGCCTACCATTTAATTATACAACCGAATATTTTGCCGTGACATTGATGGATTGGAGACTAGGCCGTGAGAGTAACATGTGACCATAGTGGAACAAACTTTTGCATATTCCGTAGAAATTCGAGATAGCTTACTCATATTAATTAATGTACATCAATTATATTAAAGGTAAAGGTAGAAAATGAAGTAAGCATTAAGTCCTCCTTTGTACTTTTTATGTGCATAAAGTATATAATTAAATATTGTTTGTGAGCGAGTATGGATCAGCAGTACCCTGTGTGTCTTTCAAATTGACGCACCCAAGTTCAAATGCCTCTCGGCCTTGCTACAATGACTTTTCAAGTTACCGCACTCAAGTGCCGCACTTGGCCAGCGTAGTAGATTATGGCTTATTCTCTCCCGATATGAGAAGCCTGTGTCCCAGCAGTAGGAACGTATTGGACTAAAGACGTACGTATTGTAATATTTGAATATAGATTATTTTTAAAATGTGCGGGGCAGCCTCTGGGTACTGCCGATCAAAGTTAAAACTAACTAACTTCTATACATATCAAATTCAAAGTCCTGACTGACTGACTGACTGACTGACTTATATATCAACGCACAGCCTAAACTGTTGGTCCTAGAGAGTTGAAATTTGGAGTGTGTTTTTTGTAAAGTGTAGGTATCCACTAAGAAAGGGTTTTTCGAAATTCCACCCCTTATTTATTGAAATGGGAGTTTGAATAATTTATGAAAAAAATTCTTCTTCGTTTCCTATAGGCCACACGGGCGAAGCCACGCGCAGAAGCTAGTGTGACATATAGCTCATAGGAAGCGTGCGGTGACTTGTCGATGATGCAAGTTTCACGCTTTTTTGCTCACCCAAAAAGTACACATATAGCTCATGGAAAGCGTTCGGTGACGATGACGCGAGTTTCATGATTTTTGTTCACCCAAAAAGTGGTCAACGCGCCTTAAGTTTTCACTTCAAAAAACTCCGAAGTTACATTTTAAAAATATTGTTCAAGTATGGACATTGCGTCACTCATCTTTCATTCATCTTGAAATAATTAGCAACTGCATTATACGAGTGTGTGAGTAAGCGTTATGTTGTTTTGCGTAATCGTGTGCATGACTAACATACGGCTGTCTGCGGAGATCCCCCACTGTTTATTAGCTGTGTCATAATTTTATGATGAACAGACATTACATTAAAGTTATTGTTAACGAATGGCATGTGATATCGATTGAATCAATTGGTATTGTAATACTGACACGACATGTTTGAGTGTCGTGAAGGACAATCAATCTCTAAATAAATGAGTGTAATAAACGAAGCGCTGCATCTCTATATTACAATTAGAACCAACAAAGTATTATTTAAACATGATTAGTTTATTGTGTTTTGTGTTAGATAAAATAATAACTTACCGGTCTAATTTTAGTTTTTGTGTATAGTCAAGGTTAGCTTTAATATAAATACCTACTGTAACGACTGTGCCTATATTTAAAGCCGATTTTAATAAATAATAGTTTAAAAAACACGCTCAAATTTTTTAGTTTGGTTGTCTATATAAAGCGGATTTTTTAGGTTTTTTTTTACTATTATTTAATTTCTACTTTTTAGTTTGGTTTAGTTATAAAAGCGTGTTTTTTATTTTATTTTTTTCATCAAATTAGTGTATTGTCGTCGATACTCGGTCCTCGATAAATCTACTAAGAACTACATCTCTGAATGAAATTTAAGTTTAAAGTGGGTCAAAATCGCGCCCAAAGGAGTCGGTTACAAACATACAAGTGAAACTAATATAGAACGTATAAAAAGGAGGTTAGAGGCAATTTTGTTTTACATATTTTTACTTATTTGGGTTGGGTTGGGAGTTGGAACCTACGCGATCTCTATCATTTACCAACCGATGAGGAAAATTCTTGAATGGTTTGGTTTTTGAATCAAAATAACTGAAAATATATATACTCATGGATAAGAATATCATAGTCATCGCGGCCAGTATATAGTCCAAATGTTTCTTTTTTTTTTGTAGTAGGTAGGTAGTTTTTAGTATTAGTTATTAAATCATTGTAGTATTTAGAAAATAAAGACAATTAGCCGGGTTAGAAAAAAAAAAAAAAGAATATCATCCAAGTATTTCATATAGTATTCAAATTAAGGCGATCGAAGCCGGTTTGACTCCCTTTTTGAATGATGTTATGTGTGTGGATAGTTGTATTATAACATGTGTATTGTATGACTGGCCTGAGAGCTCAGTTGGTAGTGGCTCTGCCTTCTGAATGTAGGCTGCGGGTTCGATTCCCACCCAGAACAAACATTTTTGTGATGAACATAGGTGTTTATTCTATCTAGGTGTTATATTGTAATCTATATAAATATTTAGAAACAAAAAATATTTAAGTATGTATTCTATTAGTTACCTGGTTTCCATAGTACAAGCTTTGTTTACTTAGTTTATTATTTAACAATAACCACTTTGTAATGCTATATGCTTAGTAAAATAATTTATTTTAAGTACTTAACATAATTTTGACTTGTAAATATATCTTTTGACTTTGACTTTAATAAGTTTATCTAGAGTTCTAAACTAATCTTATAAAAAGCCTATGTAGATCGAAATGTACGTAAATGTTAGCGTTTGAAATAAGGTAACCATAAAAGCTTGAATACAATTCAACACACATCTTGCACGTAGTACACGCAATAATTCGATGATGAAATCATAATTTCATTAGCATTTCGTGACTCGAGCTGGCGTGAAAATAATCACGAAATTTTTGTGGGCAACACCAATATCACTCACGAATTTACAAACAAAAAGTAATTACTTAATCCTTACACCTAATACATAGCGGCCTGAGAGCTCAGTTGGTAGTAGGTAGCTTTGCCTTCGGAACTATAGATTGTGGGTTCGATTACCACCCAGGACAAACATTTGTGTGATGACAATCGATGTATGTTCTGTGTCTGGGTGTGATATTGTGTACATAGATACTATATGTTTAAAAAAAAAGTATGTGAGTAATGTATCTGTTATCTGGTTCCCATAGTACAATCTTTGCTTAGTTTGGACTAGATGGCGCTGTGTGAACAGGTCCAAATATTTTTGAAATTGTTATCTTTTATAAAACAAACTTGTTTCTGGATGGCGTATTTTGCACGTTAATTAGAAGCGCAAATGCGTCTGATTCGTTAGAACTAAATCTTAAAATCCCCGATCCTAAAATGTCGCTGTTTCGTAGGTAATAGCTGAAACCGTAACGTCTTAAACCCAAAACGACTTGTTCATGGATACTTTATTAAGTATACATTTTAATACCATCTATACATATAAGTTATCAAAGCCCTGACTGACTGACTCACTTATATATCAACGCACAGCCTAAACCGCTGGTCCTAACTTGAAAGTTGGAGGGCGTGTTCTTTGTTAAGTGTAGGTATCCACTAAGAAAGGATTTCTCGAAATTCCATCCCTAAAAGGATGAAATGGATGGTTGAATCATCTATGAAAAATTTTCTTCTTCGTTTCCTATAGGCCACGCGGGCGAAGCCGCGAGCAGAAGCTAGTATTATATAAGGTGAATAGACGAGTTTAAACCTTTAACTTGCTTATTCGCCAAACTATTTACTCATGATTGTATTAGTCTAATTAGCGTGCATATATATGCGTGAAGATAAAAAAAATTGTGAATATTTCACACAGCGCCATCTAGCCCGAAATAAACGAAACTTGTACTATGGGAACAGATAACAGATATAGTGTTTAGATACTTTATGACTGTAAATACATTCATAATCTAATAATCAGATTACTAGAGTGTGCTGATGTCTCAGGATGACGTGCACACTGCAGTGTCACGCGGAACTTCATATCTTAGGTTCGTATTACAGAACGATGCTCAGTTATCGATCGGTGCTCAAGCAGAGATTTCATTCATAAAGAGATTAATTAGTAGATGAAATCTCTGCTTGAGCACCGATCGTAACTGAGCATCGTTCTGGAACACGGACCTTACAGTTCCGAGTGACACTGCAATTGTTATGAGCGGCCGTGTCGCCTAACATCAACGGCTAGCTAGTCACATCTATACATATAAAATTCAAAGTCCCGACTGACTGAATTACTGACTTATATATCAACGCACAGCCTAAACCGCTGGTCCTAGAGACTTGAAATTTGGAGGGTGTGTTCTTTGTTAAGTGTAGGTATCGATTAAGAAAGGGTTTTTCGAAATTTCTGCCCTAAAAGGGTGAAATGGGTGGTTGAATTATATATGAAAAAAAAATCTTTATTCGTTTCCTATAGGCCACGCGGGCGAAGCAGAAGCTCGCTAAAAAAACCGCAACATCTGTGAGTCATGCAGATAATTTAATTGCTTACGCCATGATGTATCTTAATTTGTTTTAGCTGATAAAATGTTCCGCGACGTGGGTTTCCGCGCGGTTTACTGAGTGACGGCTAGTAGTGCAAGATTGCTCCGGAAATCATTGTTTTTATAAATCTATTTCTGTATTATCGCAATTTTTAGTGAGCCTTTATACTAAGATAGAGTCTGCCCGCAGTTTCACACGCGTTTATTTACACAATTCGAACCTCTTTTCGCAGTACATTCATTTCTCCTAAAGGACTTTATTCCCGTCATCGTCCATCCAAAGAACATATAAATATATAATAAATAACTATTTATAAACATTTTACACAGTGCCATCTAGCTCCAAATTAAGCAAAGCTTGTACTATGGGAACCAGCTGGGCGATCATATAACTCGATTGCAAACTATAGAAACACAAATTTGTATGAATTTAACAGTTTGAATACGCAGTTTATGTGCATAGTTAGTATGGAAATTTCTCCTGTTGCATTGCATTCAGTTTCGTGATCAACCCGCTGATAACTATTAAATTATTTTAGTTTTCAAAATAAACACACAGAACACAATATAACACTAAGACACAGAACAAACATGATTATGACACAAATGTTTCTTCTGGGTGGGAATCGAATCCACAACCTACACAGTTCAGAAGGCGGGGTTACTACCAACTGAGCTGATGGGCCAATCAATATAACCACTATACATACATATATATGTAGTTTTATGTGTAAGTATTCTTGTTTATCCATTGTTTAAACATTAATAAAAATATCTTTTTCGAATTTGTGAATTGGGGGGGTGGCCCTCTGGGTCTAGACTGAAAATCAGCGCAGGATGACTCTGATGACCAGCAATATGCTGAGCCGACGCCCATTCGATACTTGTTTATTTCTATTCATTATGTACATATTATGTGTAAAAAAATAACCTGTTTTTGTATTTTAATTTTAGACAAGTATTGAATAAATGTTTTTCTATTCTATTCTATTCACTACATTTTACTTTACGTCCACCTTCTATCTGACACTAGCTCTACTAGTGACTCTTCTGCTAGTGTTAATACCGCTATGAATCAGCCTATTTATCTTATAGTTTGATTCACTGCTAGATAACAAACACTTAATAAAAGATTACAAAAATACAATAATGATGATTTACGGGCCTGGTTGACTGAAAGATATCGCTTTTGGCAATAAGGTCGCGCATTGGTCCCCACTTCTTATATTTCGTTGTATTCTTTTTAATTTTTATATGTGGTGTGTACAATAAAGATTTTATCTATCTATCTATCTACGTGAGTAAAGTATGTTTGAACTTAGAAAATAAATATCATGTTATAAGTGTTTTTCACTAATAACTTGATTTCTTTGCCTATTAAAAACAATGTATAAATGCTAATTTAGCTATCTGTTATAAAAACATAGGTTTCCCAACATTAAATTGAATTCTAGAATCCACAAAAACATTACTTACCGTTATTTTCTCAAAGCATAATTAATTATACTTGCTAATTCTTCAAAAAGTCCCGCTTTTAAGGTATAATCATGTTTAATTAGGGGAAGTTATAATTATTTATTTATGCGTATGCCAAGAGGCGTATTTAAGTTTCTGTGTAATTTCTTAAATAAGCGGCTTACTCAAAATTCTACTTACCTACCTAAAGCATGCCTACAGAATACAAACCTACTGTAGATTTTAATTAAATATTACTTGCATTGAAGGGAAACTTTACGTAAGTACATACCGGTACATACTCCTTCTTAATATAGGGCGTTTTCGGCTCAAGCACATCCCTACAAGTAGTAGTATAATAATAATAATAACGCCGTACGATCACATACATAGATCCTGGACCCTAACTAGGATTCCCTGTGTCTAGGGACCCAGGAACTATGAGGACCATGGTCCCACAACACCCAGACTTAGAACAAGCATTTTCGCTTTTTTTGGCACAAATACTTGGCCTGCCGCGGAAATCGAACCCGCCGCCTCCAGGTCATGAGCAGATCTGCTCAACCACCACACCACAGAGGCTTCCGTAGAGTATTCCGTTAATACAGGCACGGCAGTCTATTGTGAACGGACGAATAGGAGAGGCGTGTCAATAAATTAATAACTAGCAGCTGGCGATTTTAAACTCTATAATTATAATAGTAATAATATGTAAATAAATGAAAAAGGCTTTGTCCTTGAGTGCTGACTGGCAGACAACTGCGTGAAACCCAAACTACTGCCCGTAGAGACTTGAAGGGGGGGTACTTCCGTATATGGGGCGGCCCGTAGGAGTGTATGTACTATTTAACCTCTAAAATGGTCAATTGGGATTGGTCAAATGGAATGTGTTTACGATAAGAGGTCGTAGAACATAGACTAAATGGGATGGGATGTATAGAATATGATAAGAGATCATACTGACATATATTAATATTTCAAAAAAGTCCTACCATATACGAGCTTCTACCGCAGCTTCGCCCGCGGCGTGGGCCTATGGGAAAATAATTCAACCACCCTTTTAAGGGTGGAATTTCGAAAAATCTTTTCTTAGTGGATGCCTACGTCATAACATCTACCTGCATGCTAAATTTCAGCCCGATCCGTCCAGTGGTTTGGGCTGTGCGTTGATAGATCACTAAGTCAGTCAGTCACCTTTGAGTCATATATATTTAGATACCTATATTATGCAGACTGCGGTTTTACTACTACTTTGCCAGGCAAGTAGGTAAAATACTGCGAGTACTATGTAGTTACCTTAATAATTGGTGCCTATTTCTTTTTTTATGTTATGGAATGACGTGAATAGCTAACCGATCTCCTGATGTTAAGCGACACGACTGCCCATATCAGTTGCACAGTTGTTTACTCGGAACACCACGGGGGTGGTGGCAGGGGGTATGTGGGACTCGAACCCACTAAAACCCCCCCGTGAGCCCTCGTCCGCCGTACCGGGGCGAGAAGGGGTCGCGACTGCAGTCCAGCCAACTCGCCCCCGGCGGCAGGCCCTTTCGGGCCTCTCCGCGCCAATGGATGGGTGACCTTGCTCACCAAGGTCACCCACCAGACGTGAAGGGCCGTGCAAGCCGGTGGAGAGTCCTCCGAATCTCCACCAGTGGCCCCACTACGGGGGAGGGAGGAGGTGCGCGTAACGCCTCCTCCTCCCTCCCACTCGTCTTCGCCGGAGCGGGTCAGCTCCGGCGGCCTCCTCTCTGACCCGCTCCGCGGTCTCCTTCTGCGCCATCACGTCCTCGCAGAAGGAGACCACCGCCTGCCACGATCTCTCGCTGTCGAGCATGGCTCTCACCACGCTTGGCAGCGAGAGATCGTGGCCTACTGCCATGGAAAGTGTGTGCCGCTGCGGGTCCCAAGCGGCACACGTGTGTGTGGGGCGCTGTATCCTCCAGCGCCCCACACTCATGGCAGGCGGGGGGTCGCTTCCCGCCTTGCGATTTGGTGCAGGTACTTTCCAAAGCAGGTGGTACCTACCTAGACGAACTTTGCAGAAAATTCCCCCACCACTTCTTACCTAGTTACTTTAATAACATCGAGTAAAAGTAATTGTAGACGATAAAATCGATTTCGTTGTACACCAGACTGGTATCTCTTTCTCTAATTACCACTTCAATCAATATCGTTGACTATAGAGACATGCAGTGGACAACTCGATATTTATAGACGTTGCGGTCAATCTGAATCAGAACTGGAACAACGTCGACAATTCCAATAATGCCATTTGATCGTTCGGAATTTCTGATGGGGTGTACGACGTACAGACAATGCGGTATTGAACCGAGCAGGAACGTAGTCAGTATTGGGGGACCACCTGGCCGATCACGTAACTCGATCGCAACAGATAGAAACACAAATTTGTATGAATTTGACAGTTTCAAGCAGCTTACTTATCACTGTAGTTTCTTGTAGCTTCTTCTTTACAGATGTAATCGAAGCTTCGAGTCGGAGTTTTCTGTTCTGCATTGTGCCGGATTGCTTGCACCAGTAATGAGAAAGAGAACTTCTTTTTTCTTCAAACTCATATATTGTAATGGGCTTGCTATATATTATCTGACAATAAGCAGTTTGTAATTTTATACACATTTTAAAATAACTTAATTTTAAGTATACCTAATATAATTTTGATCTGTAAATGTGCTATAAATAGCCTATTTGCAATAAATCTTTTGAATTTGACTATGTGCATAGTTAATATGGAAATTTCTCCTGTTGCTTTGCGATCAAAGTTTCGTGATCACCCCTCAGTCAAGTTTTATATATATTATATGTATGTACTAAACATAATAAACTTTGCTTTATTATTTTAATCATTATATAACAATTTTTTTTTTTTTTAAATAGTGTAGGTACTTCTTCAGGTTTTCTTATCCTCGCGTTAGAATCTTGTGACTTCAATAACTGGTAAGTATCATTACTCAATTTTATTCATCTTCTGAATTTTCAGTGGATCTTTTTATTATGGGATGAGGAAGCCGGGAAGCAGGGGTAGGTTCACAGGAGAAGGGTTCCTGAGGGATTTCTGAAAAGAATTATTTATATATTAATAACGATTCGAATGCTAGATTTGCGTTGTGCATGCAACATGTTTTGAATGAAATAAAAAACGAGCTTCATTTTAATACATGTTGGTTTATCGTTAGTCATGCCTTTCATGAGTCTATTCGGGGCCCATGCGAATAAAGGATTTTGTTTTCTTGGATGTTACAACACCAATTTACATTGAAGAAAAGCGCTGCCCCAAAGGCAAACTACCGTAAAGTTGAAACGATCGAAACGTCGCGTATTGATATACGTCATCGTTGCATATTTTATCGAAATGATCGTAAAAATATCACGACGACGGATGATGACAAAATTACTGTAAACGTTTGATAACTTAATGTAAAGCTAACTAGATTATCCGATCTGTCTTATTCAATCTTGTAAAATGGTCTCGGATAAACTATAGTCAATGTTATTCATACTAAACAAACAAAATTGCGTCAGAGTACGCGTCATGTAATACGGTGGCCTCACGAATAAACACTACACAGCAGTGAAATGGCTAATGTTTTTCTTGCTTTATCTTTGTCCATTTCAAACAACAGAGTGAGACAAAATACAAAATAAATATTCCTGTCTAATTAATTAATTTAGTCTTATTCACCGCGAACACATTTTTGCAAACTCCTTATAAATAAGACATGTACCTAGGTACATGTCTAAATATACCTCATACCTCACAGTGTGTGGTTTGTCGATTCGCTATAAGGAACTGATAAGCGCGATAGCAGAGACGTATTCTCGATTTCTCGAGCAGAAACTGCGGGACTTACGGGGAATGGAGTTATAACGCTTTCGGCCTAACTACACCATGTCTAACAGAGAACTTCTAAGACTAGAGTATGTGCTTAAGGTTTGGACAAATCAATTTCGCCCAGGGCTTTAGAAAACCATCACCAATTATGATAAAACAATTCTAGTATGTATACGCGATAGCGGAACTTGGAACTATAGAACTGATAGAAAAATTGATATAACTTTTACTCCGGAGGAAAGGGTAAAACAAAAACCTTCTACTGAGGGTTTGTGAACAAGTTACACACTTAAATAAAATTGTCTATCCTAGGGTCTCTTGGGTTGTATTTCTAAAGACTTAGCTGAGGTGAAGATACGTAGAAGTTTCTGGCCTAAATTCTGACTTCAGGGCAAACTTGTCTATACCATAGAGATGTGATAATAATAACGTACGCGCGATCTTTCCAGATCCACCATCCATTCGATACCTACATCTCCAGCTATTTACATTCCAATATAAAATATGAAAGCATCTTGTCCAGGTGCCAAGTGCTTGTCGCTGTTCCCATGAACGCTGCAACAAAATATTTCTCAACTCCATTCTGATATTTAAATAGATCTATAAAATTGTATAGCCCAGGTCTGCTCCGTAGCGGTTAAATTTAGTTTCGTATATAAGCCATGGTAACAAGACCTGCGGGAATCGCGTTTCCTGTCAAAAGACGGACTTTGTTAGCTTAAGTTAATTAAATTAATTTGTTCAATAAAACGTGATTTGGATACAAAATTAAGACCGCACTGAAGTGACAGGGAGCGCAATTCTGTTAATGATTTTCCTTTAAATCACTGAGGAAGGATAAGGGATGACCGATGAATTGAGATCAAAGCGGGATGAATCAGAACGAAATTGGGATGAATTAGAACACATTTCACGCAAATACGCAAGTGTTTGACGTTCAAGGCGAAGATAAGCTATATATCTGGTAACTATAATCGAAACGTATGCCGAAACTATGTGACTACACATAACTGATTTCCGCAACCATTTTGTGAAGTTCTATTTGAGGGCTAAGGGATCTTTAAACCAAATCGTTTGACTCTTTGCGGTACTCATAATCAGTCGTCAACAGACTAAATTTAACCATTAAGTTCGACACAACACATTAGTGAAGATTTTGGTAGTAAAAATTTACGAAATCCGTAACTTAATTCACCGAGAACTCTCAAAATTTGTAAGTTGAAATGTTAACGCGGTGGGCAGGCCACATCGCTCGCAGAACCGACAACCGATTGGTCAAAACCACGGAGAGCCGTTGGACAAGTCAACCGTCAGCCGTGGACGTTGGAAGTCAATTCAACATCAAAATTGCACTCTACGGGGGAGGGAGGCCTTAACTCGGCAGTACACATTTTCCAGCTGATGATGATCATGATAAAAACTATTTCAGCCCTTGAAAGTAACGGCAACATTTAAGAACTGTCAAATTATGCTCAGTTTAAAATTTTGCGCAAAAATTTCGACATCAATGTGAACTGTACTGTTTTATGTTCAGTTTCATAATTTGATGTGCTTTTATTGGCACATATTTTCTCAGAGATTCCGAGGGAGCAACGCTAGATTGCTATCACGTTATTACCAGATTAATGTCGTGACTACCGACACAGAAACAATAATACTATCGTGACTCATGAGCATTATAAACTGGTTCACTTGTCAATCAATCTTTTGTTTAGGTACACACACTACATACTCACATATACCCTCACACACTCATCATATTGGTGTCTATCTTGTATCCAAAAAATCTAACTGTAGAATATACTAGTATGGGTACTTGGTAAGTGGCCCTGTCAGCTGCTAAGTTGATGGTCAGCATTCAACATATAAAATATACTGAAGACAAACAAAACTATAGTGTGCGCAAAATTTAAATTAATGCAACAGGATTTGCTTGTGATCTTTTGCTATTATGTCAAGTTAATATTGTTTTATTATGCTATTATAATGGACTCTCTCACAGATAGTATGATAATAAGTGCGTTTGGTTTGAGATTGGTAGCATTTTGGCATTTGCAAAATTAATGTGTAAACTTTGTTTTGAGAATATCGCTTATAATGCCACTTTTTCACTCCCAAAACAAATGCATAATAACCAAATGAGGTGTGTTATGTCAAATATCAAAAAGCTAAATAAACAATTGGCCACCAACACTTGAACATGAAATTCATTTGATTTTTGCTGTTGTGTCTTGCATATATTGCCCCTGAAGATATTTTTTGTGCTGTATATTAACATTTAAACTCAATATTTCTTAGAAGCTCGCTTCATGATGAGAACTTACCTAGAACAAATACATAAGGGTGAGAACTAGACATGATGTGCTAGCCAAACTGATGTGATAGTCAAAATGTATCTGGAAGCCTGAGTGGTAATTAAATACATGTAAAATTAAACTGTCCTCTTACTGTGCCTTGCCTTTTTTTTTTAATGAATATTACACTTTTCGTCACAAAAATCAGTAATTTTAAAATGAATGACATGCACATAAACAAATGTTAACCAAATTTAAAATGACATTTTTTTTAATTATATTTATTTTATTACTTTTTAATGGAATATTCTTCCTTTTATTGACTATAATGTATTATAGTTAGTTAGTTTATATACAAGATTTAATTCAATCTATGATAGAAGTGTATAATTAATGTGTTCATGGTATATTATTAGATAATGCGATACAAAAAGTTAGAATTTTTAGTGTTTTAAAATAAATTCTAGTTTTCTCTCACGTTACAAAGTTTATAGAATCATAAAAGGGCACTAAAGCATGGCATGGATGTGATATAGCTTGGAATATAAAAAATAATAATGTGTACACCCTTGTACATACAGACAGGTTAGAAATAGACAGATCAAACATGCTATTTTCAACATATGTGTCAGAGGAAGTTATAAAATATAGCACATTTTATACAATACTGCAAATAACCTAGACATTTTATTTTAAATTTAATTAGTGATAGTATTATTCCATTTAATAAAGAACATAAATAATTAAAGATATGTATTATGATGTTTTGGTAACTGTGATTACTGCAATATTATTATTTATATAAGTTTAATATAATATTTAAAATAGGCACATTGAGTTGTTTATATATACATTGAAAATTGTTTATATACTAATTTCTTTTGAATTGACATAAGAATTTTAGCTCACTGCAAATAATCATTATAAACCAACACAAGGAAGGAAATGACAAAACGCGTAAATTATAACAACTAAAAACGGGTGTTATTAACAGCGCACAGGGCGCGGGCAAATATCGCGCTAAGCGCCTCTTTGTAAACAAATAACATTTTTTAAATTTTACATATTGTTCAACGACGACGATCTATAAAATAGGCGTTTACAATATAAAGAGCTGGTCACTCACCATATGAAGTCCTTGCAGTGGGAGCAGAACGTCGGCTGCTTGAAGAATCTTGGCATGAACTTGTGGTCTTTAATCAGGTAAACATTTTTCTTCTTCAGGGCGCCCTTGCGGCCTCGCAAACGGAATCCCCCAACGACAACGTCGCCACCGCCTTCATCACAATTATTCTCCTCGTCCGCCATGGCGAGCGGTGGCACAAACGCCGGTGGATTAGGAATTACTTACTATCTCACAATTATAATCGGGAGCGCGACCACGAATAAACAACCGCACTCAACCGAATGTCATCGCGATTTGATTAGTCAATGAAATGAAATACAACTTGAAGGCAAAACGTCAAACGACAAGATGAGTGCTGTCAGTTATCAATGCCAGTTTGAAGTTACCACTTTTTTATGACTTCACGCAATTGTCGCATTCAGCCAAAATCAAATAAACTTTTTATATTACTTACAATTTTATATTGTAATGTATAAAATCAAATAAAGATCATTATTATCCAAGTCTAGTGTACCACAGTCTGAAAATTAGGCTCCAGTAAAATGGCAGATACATTATTAAATGCTTCTAGGGAGTTTTGGAGAGAACACAAACTCTAAATATAATTTGCTTTCCACCCGTGTAACAATCAACGGTTAACAGTCAACCATTTTTGTCCATTGACTACTGATTATTTATGGACAAAATTGGTTTAAATAAAAGGCTTTAATTGATTTTAGCAAATAACAATTAAGCCATTACGGAGCATTTTCACATTCCCGCCATAAACACGATATATGTGTGAACTCACGGAATGTTCAAAAGAACTACTTAACAATAGAATTGTGAATGAAAAGTACAGTGTGCAGTAAACGCGTAACTTCTACTACTTATAAATAGATTTGTAAATTTTTACTGGCTAAACACACAAATTGGGCTGAGAATAGTGTTTAAGAAGTAAATTTTGACAGTTCATATTTGTGACAGTGACAGCTTCTTTAGACTTTTTGTGCGGATTACTTGTGATACATAGTATCCTCTACTTGGTCTGTGCTTGTGATTTGTACTGGATTTGTAGTTGCTGTTTGGCCGTTATTTTTTAAGTTTCGCGACTTCATGAATCGTCGTCCGTCATCCTCGTAAAGAAGAATAATTTGAGTGTTATTGAAATGTGTATTATCCGAAACTGTCTAAATTTACTACCCTCTCTTTAGAATACGTTACTTTGTTAATGTAGTAGAATCAGTTTACATTACACCGCATCGAAATGAGTTCTGAAAACTCGGATTCTGGTCCCAGCATAGCATTATCTCTGGTGGCTCAATTTGACGACATAAACCGTTTAAATAATGTCCTAAATGATGGAGCCGCTGAAGAATGTAAGTAATTTCTTCCACATAATATGAAACCGAAGTTCTAGTTGTAAGCATCGAGAACTACCCCCTGATCGTTGGATTTTTTTGTTTGCCCGTTATTTACAGGTTTCATTAAAACACAGTTCTATGCTTCTATGCTAAAGTTTAAGTTAAGTTAAGTTTAAGTTGCTAAAGTTTTTTTTTTTAATGTTATATTTATTAAAGTTAAATGAATAAACACTTGCCCATTGAAAACTGCCAATGGAACATGTTATAGATACTCAACATGTAGATCTTTGAAAATACAGCCCTGGGGCAAGAATGATCTGGATCTGTGATTGCCACACGTTTGGTCAAGGGTCATAGGACAATGTGAGGTATCACTGCAGCCTCCCATTCACGCATTAGGTACTTATATAGATTTTTTATGAGCTCTCAATTATTATGTAGTTTATTTACGGTAATTGCTACATGTAAAGTCATTTATGTATTTGCCAACTCAATGAACTAACTATTAACTGATTTCAATGTAAATGAAATTCTAAATTGAAGTTAATTAAAATTAATAATGTTGTTGGGGCTGAACAGATGTATGAAAAAGATATTAATAGAAATAAAGTAAGCGAACAACTTACAGGAGGAAGTTTATACCTACAATACTTGTGTTTGCATATTTCTATTAAATTAGTTTCATGTTCAATATAAGTGTTGATATTATTTACTAAAATTGTTTGTTTTGTTGTGGGTCTCATAACAGTCATCCATGGACTATATTTTGATAACCACTGATCTTATAGTACACAATACTACTTGGTTGGAATGGTAGTAAGGTTGACATGCAATTCATTGGCTGAGAGCTCAAATCCTACAAAGGCTGAGGAGAATGAGGAACTGCAAGCTTTTGGTTTGCAGTTCCTCATTCAAGCACAGCAAAGTTTTACCTTCAGCCTAAAAGAGAAAATCTAATTACTTTAAAGAATGGTACATAATTATATGCTTGCCAACTATGTTGACTCTAGGCCATTGGTTATGAATAATTACAGGCTTTCTAGCATTCGTAAAACAAATGGAATGGGTCAGGAGCCAATGGGCATCAGCCCAAGAAGAAGCAGTCCGTCTCCAAACAGAGCTAGATGAGTCCCTCCGTACACTGGCTAAGTGGGAAGCAAAATTCTCTCATGTCAGGAAACTTCTAGATGGAGAGAAAAGAGAGAGGAATATTGTCCTGAAGAAGTATAATGAGTTGGTATGTGGTCATGTAATTACATTATTTATATCTGCAACACCCTGCAGGTTCACCTATTATTTACACATTATTTTAATTTCCCCTAAAGCAGTTCAGCTGTTTCGCTGTGAAAGTGTTATAGATATTATAACACTTTCACAGCGAAACAGCTGAACAAAAAGTATATATTATTCTATCATGAATCTAGTTCCCATAGTACAAAGCTTTGCTTAGTTGTAACCTAGATGGCGCTGTGTAAAGTGCTCACACATATTTTATTATATTTCACAGTGTAAGCAGCTAGACTTGGCTCGAGACCTTCTGTTCAATGACAACAGAACCAAGCTTAATGATGAGACACTGCAGAAGCTGGCATTCCTCAATGGAACTGCTCCACAGGACCATAATGCTAAGCTTCATGGGGTGCCAGAGTTGAATTCTACTGGTAAGTCATCAATAGTTAAAGTTAGCTTAACAATTAGCATAGTATTTGATGTTGGTATGGCTAATTCACCATTCGGCCAGCCCTCTCACTTGGTACTGACTTGTTATCTTGGGTTGTTTTCCACAACTAGGCCACAGCAGCCTTTTTTATGATGAGGTCAATACCTCACTGGACTGGATCACTATCCAGGACAGCCCTCAATCCAGTGATGGTTATGTGGAAGGTTGAAGCAGATTTTTATACTGCAATATATCATTCGAATTCTTTCGATAAGTTACTAAAGGTGCCGCGTGGTTTCACCCGCATCTTTCGCGTTTTTCAATATGTTGATCCCAGTAATGTATAGAAAATGTGTGCAAAATTTTTTCAAACTTGCTTTAGCTGTTTCGGCGTGATAGCAACACTAATAAACGGACATTTCTCTATTATATAATAGTAATCTGGGTTGTCTAGAAGGGATCGTTTTAAGCAATAAAACCACCCATTGCAACATTGTTAGAAGTTTGTGATTATCAATTGTTCCTGTAGTTTCCCTCATTGTGACATTTGTCTTGCATACATGCCTATTTGTAAAAATGTAGTGTTGTGTGTTATGTGATATCTTGAATCTACCTTCTTTCTTAATTTCTTTCTTTCTGTAATGTGGTGTTATATATCCAAAGTATTATGGTTCAGGTACTCTACTGTCGGAGATGTCATACTCCCGGTCTGAAGATGACCTAGATCTGTCGCTGGCGTCGTCTCGCCGCTCGTGGGTGCAGCGAGGCGGCTGGCACACGAGGGAGGCTCCACCTGCTAACAAAAAGCGTCGGTCTTCCACTTCTTCTGCCACAAAGGTGAGATTTATCTGTAACATGGTGCTGTAAGTTCCGGGGATTTTTTTATATTTATACCTGCGATATTGCGAATCCCCCCAACCGCGCCCACCTCTTCCCGCGGGTGCGGGACACAAGCTAACAGAATATACAGAGAAATGACAGTAGAATTCTCATAGGTACATTAAAATCTTCTGCAATCACCAAGCTCCTGCCAGGTTTTTTTTTACGAAATGACATGACAAGCTAGTCGCTCGCCTGATGTTAAGCGACACAACTGCCCATATCAGTTGCAGTGACACTTAAAACTCTAAAGTATAATTTCGCGTGACACTGCACTGCGCACGTCATTCTAAGACATCAGCACACACTAGCAATAAGATTACTAGACTGTGAGATAAGGTCATAAAGTCTCATTTGCCCAGTAATTTCACTACTCACACGAACTTTGCAGAAAAGTCCTACTACCTAGTAAAGGTGTGGTGATTATGGCAAATGCTCCTATGATAAGTGTGGATGTCTAGCTGTTTATCTGATATTTTACATTTTCAATCTTTATTTTATCATTTTTGGGTACTTACTTCTCTTTTTTTAAGCCATCCGTCCCGGTCCGGTACTCTGCCAGTCGGATCCAAGATTAACTCGCGATCTTTACAATATCGTCAACTCTTGTAGTCGAGCGGCCGATGTTTTGCTAATTTTCATTGATGCTATTTGAAGGGGTGAGAATAAAAAGGATTTAACTGATTTTTTTGACCAAATGACTTAGGGGTATCGTTGGATTCAGCGTGAAATTATCTTCAATAATACATTCTCAAAATACCGAAATGAGGCTTAAATCTCGAGATTTTGAGTCTAAAAATGGTTTATCTGTCACAGGAATACAGTACGCTTAGCATAAAAACATTACTTTATTTCTTTTATTATATTATATTTTTACAGTAATTGTATGAATTAGTACTATATTTGGTAATTTTAAATAGAAATAAAACATTTTCAAGCTACTGAAACTTACATAAACCTTTTCTATTACCTTATAAGCACTCTACATAAAAATGACGCCGTTGACGTTTAAAGTCAATTTTCTCGAAACTGTCAATTTGTCAGTTAAATCCTTTTTATTCTCAACCCTTCATTTGGGAAACACCTCACAATTATATCCTTTTTCCTGTCAGACGGTGGAGCTAAACGGTGGCAAGGTGCTGGCCACCGCAACCACCACACTGACTCTCGAGCGGACGCCCACCAACCATGACCTTAAGCCGCCGCAGAACTTTGTAAGTACATTCCATATTCCACATGTTGCTATTGGATTTGGAGTTGTCAAATTTTCAAAATTGACAGCTATTTCCCAAATACATTGACGTATATCATCGCTCACTTCACGTCCATTCACAGTCCTTAAAAAACTTATTGATCAATTCAAATCAAACTCACGATAGTTCTCGATCTAAAAAATCGAATGTGATTTAGACCACACAACTGATGTAAAACTTCTTTAGCTCCATCTCTCTTGCCCTTACAGTAATATAAGAAACGTAACTCTCTCTCTTTCTGATTTCACGTTGAGAGGGAGATATACTTATATCTCCGTCTCAACTTCCTTTCACCTCACCCGATCAATTTCCGTTACACAATCACCAGCATAGCGCGCGTAAAGAAATTTTACTTCAAAAATATTCTCTAGTTTGAAAACTATCGTGAGTATGACACATTTTTGTAAGATAAATAACGGCTGTGGCCGGGCAGGCTGTGGTCGATCGCAGCACCAGTTACATGCTGACGCTCGCGAAAGCCGCCGCGGCTTGCGTTAGTACCTGGCTCCCAGAAGAAGGACATCGAATATGTCCGAAACCTGGTCGGAGTAATTTCGAAAAATTGACGTGAGTTTTAGCCGTTATTTATCTCACAAAAATATTCTCTAGTGTTGACGAGTAAGCAGTATTTTGTACATAATTTATAATACAAATTATTGCTCATATTTAACTGTAGATACATGCTTTCATGTTACAACAAAAATTAGTAATTATAAAGTCGGCGACTCATATAAACCTGCGCTCGATTCGAGCACGTTACAAATCGAATATATATAATGCCGAAGCATGTCATCACAGCGAGCATCCCGAGCGCTCCACTTAGATTTCGGTTTTTTTTGGAAAAATCCTTTGAATGTTACATTAAAAGACAGTCGCTAGCGCGAGCAAAATACTCGAGAGCCGCCGCAAGCACACGCTTATCGCGCTTCTCTATATACCCTATCTCGCAACGTCCCGGCGGCGGACGAATCACGGGGGGAGTTTAGAGGATTCGAGTCCCACATACCCTCTGTCATCACCCTCGTGGTGGCAGGGAAGTGCGAGGGATTTTCCCCCCTCAAAAAAAAACGAGTGTGCTTCAGAGCACATGACTGAAGAAAACTTCTTTAGCCCCATTTATCGGCCGGTATAATTTTGTTTTTGCTTTGTTTAATGTTAATGTCGCTATCTTGACAATTAAGACACAAAATTGTCATTTTCATACCAATATAGTATACATTTTTTATGTTGACAATGGAGATCTTTAACAAACAACTTTCAACTTTCGTTCGCCTCGCATTCACCAGCTTACTCCCCATGTCAAAAGGGCGTAAAGAAGTTTTACTTCAAAAAAGTGTAAGCCTTTTGTGCGGCCTAAAATTACACCAGAGTTTACCACTTGCTTACACGAGAAGAAGTAACAAACCTTTATGTGTAACATGTTATTATCATTATTTTTTAAATTTGTTTTGGCTCCACACTTTTGTGTATTTAGCCAGTGTCAAGTAATTGATAATTTCTCAAGTTAATGATATTTCACGCAGATATGTGTCAAGTCACAGTCCAAGTCATCAAGTCAAGTCATAGTCTAGTCTAAGTCATACTCCTAGTAAAGTGGTGACAACTTTGCTTGAAGCTCCTATGGAGTTTTGGGAACAACACGAAAAGAAACGTTTCACCATCTTTATACCACTTTCCCACACTTATGCTTGTAATCCAGCGCCACCAAGTTATGCACTAACACTGAAAATAACACAAGTTTTGGAAAATAATACAATGCGGTGATGCGATCTTTCTCGTTTACCCGTCAAAACTCCATGTAACATGTCGAATGTTACAGCAACCGATATCCGAGAGCAGCGACGAGGCTCCGCCGCGGCGGCGGTCGTCGCGCAATCATTCCACGCACACCATCATGGAGGAGTGCACGCCTACCGCTCCGCCGCCCACCGGTAACTATAATAACTGTACTTTACCTTTTCTTATTTACTCGCTGCGCCCCGCGGTTTTACACGCAGATAAAAAGTATTTTAATTATTTGCTCATCCCACGGGAACATTCCACTTTTCTTGAATAAAATGTAGCCCACATGTTAATCCAGTGTATAAGCTATCTTGGTACTGAATTTCATCCAAATCCATTCAGCCGTTTGAGCGTGAATAAGTAACAAACATACACACATACAAACTTTTGCCTTTATAATATTAGTGTGATTTGCCAATAACTAAGTAACAAGTGTAAGATTGTTACTTAATAATTGGTTATAGTTTTTTATGAGTTCAATATTGTTATTGTTTCCTAACAAAGTAAATTACATACATACTGGCCCGATAGCTCAGTTGGTTGTAACCCTGCCTTCTGAACTGTAGGTTGCGGGTTCGATTCCCACCCAAGACAAACATTTGTGTGATGAACATGGTGTTTATTCTGTGTCGGGGCGTTATATTGTATTCTATGTATGTATTTACAAACAAAAAGTATCTAAGTATTGTGTCAGTTATCTAGTTCCCATAATACAAGCTTTGCTTAGTTTGGGGTTAGATGGCGTTGTGTGATTAGTCCACACATATTTTTACAAAAATAAAATATTTTTCGAGAAATCAAACCGATTAATTTATGAATTTTATTTATTGTTTAATTAGCAAACAAAAACTATGGAAATCAAACGAAATTAATGTAGCGTGCACTCACTACTATAAGCGTCTAAAATTTTTTTTTATGTTAAGGAATGACGTGACGAGCTAGCCGTTCGCCTGATGTTAAACGACACGGCGCCCATATCAGCTGCAGTGTCACTCGGAACTCTAAAGTATAAAGTTTCGCGTGACACTGCACTGCGCACGTCATCCTGAGACATCAGCACAATCTAGTAATAAGATTACTAAACTGTGAGATCAGATCACAAAATTTCATTTGCATTTCACTAACTACAATGCCTTTCAAACCGAAACACAGCAGTGCTTGCTCACTACTGCTTGGCGGCAGAATAACTGGCAAAGCGGCGGTACCTACCTAGACGAACTTTGCAGTAAAATGGCGTTATATGGGGGAGGCCTGCTGGACGGTCACGTAACTCGATTACATATAATAGAAACACAATTAAAGGGATGACATCAAGAAGGGTTTAACTGATTTTTTTCACAAAGTGACTTATGGGTATCGTTGGATTCAGCGTGAAATTATCTACAGCAATACATTCACAAAATACCGAAATGAGGCTTAAATCTCGAGATTTTCAGTCTTAAAACGGTTTATCTGACACAGGAATACAGTTCGTTTATCATAAAAAGAATAACGTATTATATTTTTACAGTGATTGTACGAATTATTACCATATTTTGAATTTTAAAATAGAATTAATACATTTTCAAGCAACTGAAACTTACATAAACCTTTTCTATTACTTAACAAGCACTACATTAAAATGAAGCTGTTGAAGATTAAAGTCAATTTTCTTGAAACTATCAATTTGATAGTTAAACCCTTTTTGATCCCACCCCTTGAATTTTGTATGGATGTGACAGTTTGAATACGCAGTTTATGTGCATAGTTAGTATGGAAATTTCTCCTGTTACTTTGTTTGCGTGTTTTCCCCCCGTAGCTAGAACGTTCGCGACTTTCAATAGAGTCCACTCTTCCAGTGGATCTCGATCCTCTTATCCCGGCAACGGGGTAAGAGGATCGAGGCTCACACCCCAGGAGTGCCCTTGAGTTAATTGCCTCCCACTTTTGACGGGCGTCTTAAGCGCCGGCTCTCCCGTCCGGTGACGCTGTAAAGGTCGGTAGAGACCAATAGTATCAGCTCTGCATTGCACACAAAGTTTCGTGATCACGAGTGCAAGGTGACGTGCGCTGGTGCCCCCAGACCCGGAGAGCCCGGCGCCGGCGGTGCGCAGCCCGTCCGTGATATCGGCGGCGTACGGCTCGCCGCGCGCCCGCCCGCGCCCGCACTCCTTCGTCACCAAGACCTTCTACAAGCGGGAGACTTGCGGGCCCTGTGGGAAGACGTGAGTTCATACTTGACACACTAAGGTCCGTATTACAGAACGATGCTCAGTCGTTGATCGCTGCTCAAGCAGAAATTTCATTCACTAATTGATCACTTTATGAATGAAATCTCTGCTTGAGAACCGATCGATAACTGAACATTGTTCTGTAATACGGACCTAAGGTCTGTATTACAGAACGATGCTCAGTCGTTGATCGCTGCTCATGCAGAAATTTCATTCACTAATTGATCACTTTATGAATGAAATCTCTGCTTGAGAACCGATCGATAACTGAACATTCTATAATACGGACCTAAGGTCTGTATTACAGAACGATGCTCAGTCATCGATAGGTGTTCAAGTTCGTAAAGTGATCACTTAGGTCGGTATTACAGAACGATGCTCAGTCATTGATTAGTGCTCAAGCAGAGATTTCATTCGCTAATTGATCACTTTATGAATGAAATCTTTGCTTGAGCACTGATCGATGACTGAGCATCGTTCTATAATACCGACCTTAGTGAATGAAATCTCTGCTTGAGCAGCGATCTGTAATACGGACCATAGTTTTCGAAATAAAACTTCTTTACGCACACTTGACTTGGGAGTAAGCTGGTGAATGCAACACGAGGCGAATAGAAGTTGAAGGTTGTTGGTTCACGTAGATCTCCATTGTCAACATAACAATGTTAAAAATTACTTAAAATTTGTATTATTGTGTTGGTATGTCCGGTAAAATAATAATAACAACGCCCAAAGATCACATACATAGATTCTATATAGGGAATCCTAGTTAGGGTCCCTGTATGAGGCCATAGTCCCACAACACCCAGACAGAACAAGTATTTGCGCTTTTTTTTTCTATGCGCAAATACTTGTCTTGCCGCAGGAATCAAACCCGCAGCCTCCGGGCTATGAACCGACCTGCTCAACCACCACACCACAGAGGCTGTCACCTCTTTGTAAATTGTCAAGTTGGCGAAATTAATATTAAACTAAGCACATCAATCCTGAGACATCAGCACAGTCTGGTAATAAAATTACCTGACTGTGAGATTGGGTCATAAAGTCTCAATTACCCAATAATTTCACTAGCTACAGTGTCCTTCAAACCGGAACACGGCAGTGCTTGCGCACTACTGCTTAGCGGCAGAATATCTGGCTGGTAGCTACTTTGCAGAAAAATCCTACCACCTAGTATAATACAATATATTCCTATTTCATTGCGGCTACCTTCAGTTTATTGCATTACATAATTTATTTAAACGTGTTGCGTTACATAGTTCGCGATTGTTACAGAATCAAGTTCGCGAAAGTGGGCGTGAAGTGCGAATGTTGCCGCGCGCAGGCGCATCCCGAGTGTCGCGCACTACTGCCCACACCGTGCGTGCCGCCCGGCACACTCGCGCGCCGCGCCAACCCACAACAGGTACTGTACCCGAGTGGCGCGCACTACTGCCCACACCGTGCGTGCCGCCCGGCACACTCGCGCGCCGCGCCAACCCACAACAGGTACTGTACCCGAGTGGCGCGCACTACTGCCCACACCGTGCGTGCCGCCCGGCACACTCGCGCGCCGCGCCAACCCACAACAGGTACTGTACCCGAGTGGCGCGCACTACTGCCCACACCGTGCGTGCCGCCCGGCACACTCGCGCGCCGCGCCAACCCACAACAGGTACTGTACCCGAGTGTCGCGCACTACTGCCCACACCGTGCGTGCCGCCCGGCACACTCGCGCGCCGCGCCAACCCACAACAGGTACTGTACCCGAGTGGCGCGCTGTGTGTACCGTTAAATAGACATTTCGGCTGTCATGCAGTTATTTTAAGAGGCACTAAATACTAAAACAAAATCTATTTTTTTTTAATCGGACCTATTACGAATATTCTATATAGCATGGTCTGAGTACATACATTTAAGGAAAAGAGTGAATTAAATGCCACCGTGTATATATTATGTGTTAAGTCACAGTCCAAGTCATCAAGTTAAGTCATAGTCTAGTCAAGTCATGCTCCTAGTAAAGTGGTGGCAACTTTACCAGAAGCTTCTATGTAGTTTTGGAAACAACACGAAAATAAACATTTCACCATCGAATAAAATGCCGCCAATATGCACTAACACTGAAAATAACACAAGTTTTGAAAAATACATAATAATAGGTCTTTGCCTATGAAATTGCCGTATTGCAGTACAGACTTTTTCAAACAAAAAGAAGTTTTGATTGGCTATGAATTCTAAATTTAAATTAATTTTGTTTTAAAAATATGACATTCTATTTACAATATAAGTCTTTTGTTTATTGATTAGCGTTGTATTTTCATTACATTTCAAAATTTTTCCTCATAATGGACACTTTGAAATTTCGTGTAATTATGGAATATGAGTTCCGTCGTGGCACCAACGCGGCACAAACGACACGTAACATCAACGACGTTTACGGAGAGAACTGTACAAACGAACGTACAACCCGTTATTGGTTTGCTCGGTTCCGTTCTAGGAATTTTGACTTGAAAAATGAACCTCGTGGTCGTCCGGAAACTTTGGTCAACAATGATGAATTAAAGGCGATTGTGGAAGCTGATGAATCTCAATCTACAGCTGAGCTGGCAGCAGCTTTTGATGTTAGCATCAAAACAATATTGGTCCATTTGCGACAGATTGGCAAGATAAAAAAGCTTGATAGATGGGTGCCCCACGAACTTAACGATCGCCAGCGCAACGTACGCGTCGAGACTTGCCTTGCGCTGCTTAACAGGCACAGAAATGAAGGAATTTTGAACCGAATTGTTACGTGCGACGAAAAATGGATTCTTTTTGACAATCGAAATCGCTCAGCAAGTTGGTTAGATCCTGGTTCGGTACCAAAGCAATGTGCAAAACGAAAAATGACCCCTAGAAAGGTGATGGTCACAGTTTGGTGGTCTAGTGCTGGTGTGATTCATCATAGCTTTTTACAAAACGGCGAGAGCATTACTGCAGATGTGTACATTGAAGAACTGACCACAATGATGGCGAAACTCGCACGTCTGCAACCAGCTTTGGTCAATCGGTCGTCTCCACTGCTACTTCACGACAACGCGCGACCCCATACTGCACAACAGACCGTCTCTAAGCTGCATGAGTTGGGTTTGGAAGCTCTCCCTCATCCGCCATACTCACCAGATCTTGCGCCTACCGACTATTACTTTTTCCAAAATTTGGACAACTTTTTAGCGGGAAAAAAATTCAATTCCCGAGACGCAGTACAAAACGCCTTTGAAGAGTTTGTTGTCTCCCGTCCTGCTGATTTTTTCAAGAAGGGCATCCATAAACTGCCACAGCGTTGGCAAAGATGCATTGATTGCAGGGGTGATTACTTTGAATAAAAGAAATAAATAAGTTCGAAAAAAAAAACTTTAACTTTTTTCAAACAAAACGGCAATTTCATAGGTAAAGACCTAATCTTTTCGTTTTCCCGCCAAAAACCTCAATAAATGCCTTATTCTTTTTTTTTCTTACTTTCTATGTCAGCTTCGCAATACGCGTTCTTATTGTATGAACGTGTTGAGAGCGTCTCTATCAGTCTTTCAGAGCGTATCCGCAAGCGTAACTTTTTTTTGTATATGATAACATTAAAAAAACGTGTGCGCTTTAGACAACAAAACTGAAGTAACATTTCTTTAATTTAGCTTCATCTATCGGCCGGTATAACTTTGTTTTTGCTTTGTTTAATGTTAATATCGCATTCTTGAACGTAAACTATAATTTATTTTTTATTTTTTTGTGCGTGCAAAAAGAAGTTTTACTTCAAATACCAATGTTTTTTTTGTGGTTGCAGGAAGGTAGTATCGCAGACTACGCCCCGTTGACGCCGCCGATGGTTCCGGCGCTGTTGGTACATTGCGTCAACGAGGTGGAGAAACGTGGGCTTTCCGAACGCGGCATTTATCGGCTCAGTGCTGCAGACAAGGATGTCAAGAGGCTAAAGGTAACTTGATAGAGAGAGACAGATGTAGGTCAGAGAACAAGGGAAAAAATTGCAAAGTGACACGAAAACATTGGTGCTGATAAGCATGTCAAGCGCATGATCTACCTCGGAGCTAACACCAACTGAGCTATTATTTCAGTCATAGTGAAGTGAAGAGCTAATCTGCAATGGGGAAGTTAAGCTACCACCTTAAATAGTTTATGTTCTTAATATTTGCTATCGAGCTTCTTCTCTTCTTGACATAGGTTGTTATATGTATGACGGCGGCAACATCTAGCTATAAACTCTATGCGCAGCGGGCAGTACCGTAATTTTCCCCGTGATAGCATTTAAATTTATTACAGTGGCAACACCGATAGCTGTCATCGCTCCACCACCCATCTGGCTATAAAAAGAGAGCACTCTGTGTACTAGGAATCATTCTTGCTCCGGACACGGCCCGGTGCGCATGCTGAAGGCTTATAGTTATATAGGTTACAATCTACGCACAACCCGTTCTGGCTATATGTATATAATAGGTCTTTACCTATGAAATTGCCGTATTGCAGTACAGACTTTTTCAAACAAAAAAAAGTTTTGATTGGCTATGAATTCTAAATTCAAATTAATTTTGTTTTAAAAATATGACATTCTATTTACAATATAAGTCTTTTGTTTATTGATTAGCGTTGCATTTTCATTACATTTCAACATTTTTCCTCATAATGGATACTTTGAAATTTCGTGTAATTATGGAATATGAGTTCCGTCGTGGCACCAACGCTGCACAAACGACACGTAACATCAATGACGTTTACGGAGAGAACTGTACAAACGAACGTACAACCCGTTATTGGTTTGCTCGGTTCCGTTCTGGGAATTTTGACTTGAAAAATGAACCTCGTGGTCGTCCGGAAACTTTGGTCAACAATGATGAATTAAAGGCGATTGTGGAAGCTGATGAATCTCAATGTACAGCTGAGCTGGCAGCAGCTTTTGATGTTAGCATCAAAACAATATTGGTCCATTTTCGACAGATTGGCAAGATAAAAAAGCTTGATAGATGGGTGCCCCACGAACTTAACGAACGCCAGCGCAACGTACGCGTCGAGACTTGCCTTGCACTGCTTAACAGCCACAGAAATGAAGGAATTTTGAACCGAATTGTTACGTGCGACGAAAAATGGATTCTTTTTGACAATCGAAAGCGCTCAGCAAGTTGGTTAGATCCTGGTTCGGTACCAAAGCAATGTGCAAAACGAAAAATGACCCCTAGAAAGGTGATGGTCACAGTTTGGTGGTCTAGTGCTGGTGTGATTCATCATAGATTTTTACAAAACGGCGAGAGCATTACTGCAGATGTGTACATTGAAGAACTGATCACAATGATGGCGAAACTCGCACGTCTGCAACCAGCTTTGGTCAATCGGTCGTCTCCACTGCTACTTCACGACAACGCGCGACCCCATACTGCACAACAGACCGTCTCTAAGCTGCATGGGTTGGGTTTGGAAGCTCTCCCTCATCCGCCATACTCACCAGATCTTGCGCCTACCGACTATTACTTTTTCCAAAATTTGGACAACTTTTTAGCGGGAAAAAAATTCAATTCCCGAGAGGCAGTACAAAACGCCTTTGAAGAGTTTGTTGTCTCCCGTCCTGCTGATTTTTTCAAGAAGGGCATCCATAAACTGCCACAGCGTTGGCAAAGATGCATTGATTGCAGGGGTGATTACTTTGAATAAAAGAAATAAATAAGTTCGAAAAAAAAATACTTTAACTTTTTTCAAACAAAACGGCAATTTCATAGGTAAAGACCTAATATTTGTAGCTATATTATATTTATATTTATGTTATATGTATAATGTTGCTATACACTTTAATTGCCACAGAATTACAGTTTTGCTGGTAAAGAGTGGTTTTACAGTGGACTACTTTTAACATAGTCCCTCCTTGCAAATATCTGTTTAGGTTTTTGAAAAAGATCAGAATGTTTTTTTACAAAAACCCCTATTTGCATAATACACAGAGGAATTAAATTTTCATTCTTTAGAATTTAATTTGATAATACCTAGATTTAAGTTTTATTTCATAAGTACTTTTTTATTTAGTAATATAGGAGCGTTCTATAGCATGGACTGAACACATACATTAAAGGAAAAGAACGAATTAAATTCCACATTGTATAGGCTAGACAAGGTCAAAATCATAAATTTAAAAAAAATCATCATATATTGACTGGCCCGATAGCTCAGTTGGTAGTAGCCCTGCCTTCTGAACTACGGGTTGTGGGTTCGATTCCCACTCAGGACAAACATTTGTGTGATGAACATAGGTGTTTGTTCTGTGTCTGGGTGTTATATTGTATTCTATGTATGTATTTACAAACAAAAAAGTATCTAAGTATTGTATCAGTTATCTGCTTCCCATAGCACATGCTTTGCTTAGTTTGGGGCTAGATGGCGTTGTGTGAGATGTCCACACATATTATTATTATTTATTTTTGATCATTAGGAGCGTTTCCTCCGCGGCTGCGGCTCCCCGTCGCTAACGAACGAGGACATCCACGCAGTATGCGGCTGCATCAAGGACTTCATCCGCTCCCTCCGCGAGCCTCTCATCACCAACGCGCTGTGGGCCGACTTCCTGTCGGCGGCGGCGCTCCCCGACCCGAACGACGCGGCCTCCGGGACCGTCCACGCAATCAGCCAGCTGCCACAGCCTAATAGGGACACGCTGGCTTTCATCATTTTGCATTTGCAGAAGTAAGTTCAATATTTTTGTCTATGGTCATGTTATATGTGTGTAGGTTTTTGAAGTGAAACTTCTTTAGGCATGCTTGCTTTGGGGAGCTGGCGAGGCGAAAGGAAGTTGAAAGTTGTTGTCAATGTAGATATCCATTGTCAACATAACAAAGTAAAAAATTTGTATTATTATGTTGGTATGGCTCGCGCAAAACTTTATGAGCTCTTGTTAGTTAGGCTTGAGTACCAAATTGCGCATAGTACAGATGAGTGCATTGTAAAAGCGGCCATACAATAACTATAATATGCGTACTGCGTAATCCGAGAGCTCATAAAGTTTTGCGCGAGCTATATGTCCAGTAACATTAACATTAAACAAAGTAAAGACAAAGTTATACCGGCCGATAGATGGAGTTAAACTAAAATAATTTTACTTCAGTTGTGTGATCTAAAGCACACTCGTTTATTTGCATATCATATAGCACTGTCTAGCCATGAACTAAGCAAAAATGTTGTGTCCGTAGAATAATAATAATAACGCCCAACGATCACATGAATATGCTGGACCCAAACTAGGACTCCCATCTATTTATTTGTTTATTTATTTATTATTGTTCAATTTATAATAATTAGCTCACAGTTTATGACCAAAACGCTAACTATTTTAATGATTATTTACGTGTAAATTTAAAGTTATTACAAATAGTCCTTATGTTATCGTAAAATATGTCGACATGCTGGCACTCATGAGTGAACGCATTAAGTAGGGCCAGTGCCCCTATCTAAGAACTCAGGAACTACGAGGACCATGGTCCCGACTCAGAACGAGTATTTGCGTTTTTTTCCGTGCTCTAATACTTGTCTTGCTGGGAGAATCGAACCTGCCGCCTCCGAGTTAGAAAAGAAGTTAGTCGGCTTAGAAGATCGCAGAAAAAAGTTTCTGTTTGATGCTGTTATCCTTTCTCTTGATATTCCCTAAACCGTGGAAATACGTGTCTTAAGAGCCGGCTCTTACGACACCCACGGGAAAAGATGTTATTTGATATATTAAGAAGGTAATGTTTTCCAGAGTGGCGGAGAGCCCGGAGTGTGAGATGGGCATAGAAAATCTGGCGCGGATCTTCGCGCCCAACATCATCGGCTTTGGTCTCACGCCGCAGAACGAAATGTACGCGATGGCAGCTAAAATGACCATGGTCAGTTGATTTATTATTATCATTATTACATGCCTTCATACAATGTCATTACTTAGTCTAACTAATCCATTTAATTATATATTACTTAGTTCAAATATTCCATTATATGAGCCTCGTGACTGCACTGCACTGCATTTGCATAGCATACATTGCCTACCTCTCGTCACATTACAATTTAGGTCGAATAAAATTATGATTACTGTTAGCATTTTTTTTTTTTTCTTGATTTGTTTTCTTTCTTTAATTTCTTGCTCTCTTGATCATTTTTTTTACGAGGATCATGGTCCCACATCACTTGGACAGAACAAGTTTAGTGTTTGTGCTTTTTTTTCTTGTTCACAAATACTTGTCCAGTCGGGGGAATCGATTAGGGGATAGATTATTTGATAATTATTGATAATTATTTTACAGTAAAACAATGTCATGACTGACTTATCTAAGTACGTGCAATAATGTCTATAGATGAATAAACAATTGAATTGAGATAGAAAGATAAATTCTTCTTCTCCTCTTCGTTTAATGGCTGGTTATCGCTTTTTAGCGATAATTCTGCCAATGTCAAGTAAGGAATTTTTGTGCGTTAATGTGATGTCAAAGTCTTATTTTGTCAGACAAAATGCCACAGTAAAATGGTTTACTGAAGGCTCTAAAAAGCCTTGAAGAGAGAACGAAAAGGCATAGTTTTAAAACTCGCATCCATTTGCCAACCTTCGTGCACGTTCACGAACACTTAACGGATAATAATCCACTCTAATCACACAAATAAAAATTCAAAAATACATGGATTATGATTAAAAATTCAAAATTCACAACTGTCATTTTAGGATCCTTTTTTTTTTCAATGTTTTGGCTCCACACTTTTGTGTATATAGCCAGTGTCAAGTAATTGATAATTTATCAAGTTAATTATATTTCACGCAAATATGTGTCAACTCACAACAAGTCATCAAGTCAAGTCATAGTCTAGTCAAAGTCATACTCCTAGTAAAGTGGTGGCAACTTGAAGCTTCTATGGAGTTTTGAAAACAACACGAAAAGAAACGTTTCACCATCATTATATTATTTTCCCACACTCACGCCTGTAATCCAGCACTTAACGAATAGAATGCCACCAATTTTATGCACTAACACTGAAACTAACACAAGTTTTGGAAAATAATACAATGCGGTGACGCAATCTTCGCGTTCCCGCCAAAACTCTAATGTACACTGCAATGAAAGTTTCGTGACCCCCTGCTCGCCCCTTGCAGGTGATGCAGGTGCTGCTGCGGCTGCCGGGCGACTACTGGGCGCAGTGGGCGTGCGCCGCGCGCTCGCCGCCGCCCGCCGCGCGCGCCGCCCGCCCGCGCGGGTTCTTCTTCTCGCCGCTCGACTCCGGGTGAGCACGCCGGGCTCCACGCCTTGTGGACCCGTGGAAATCTCGCACAGTTCGTTTCTAGAGATCGTTTCTGCCACATACATGCAACTTGTGGAATGAGCTACCATCTGAGGTATTTCCGCTGAGCTACAACATGGGGCACTTCAAACGTCGGGTAAATAGAGTCTTAGGTCCGTATTACAGAACGATGCTCAGTCATCGATCGGTGCTCAAGCAGAGATTTCATTTATAAAGTGGTCAATTTGTGAATGAAATCTCTGCTTGAGCACCGATCAATGTCCGAGCATCGTTCTGTAATACGGACCTCAAAAGGTAGGCAACGCATTGGCAGCACCCCCGGTGTTGCAGGTGTCTATAGGGGACGGTAACTGCGTACCATTAGTCTGGCCGTCTGATTGTTTGTCTGTCTGTTATTTAAAAAAAAATCGCGACTCATTATTTTGAGCACGTCACTGATCACAAAATTAATAATGCTCAAAGTGTGCAGAAGGTATTGTATGACGAGCGAACGCGAGTGATTCAACGTGCATTCTACTAAAAGTAACATCTTACAACCCTAATATAATATATTATGTCATTTGTCATCTGCTTTTGCAGATTTGCATTTGACTCGCCCAATAGTTCAGTTGATAGTTCTGAACTGTATGTTGTGTGATGAACATCGATGTTTATTTTCTGTCTGGATGTTATATTGTATTCTATGTATGTATTTACAAAATACGTATCAAAGTATTGTATCTGCTACCTAGTTCCCATAGTACAAGCTTTGCTCAGTTTGAGGCTAGATGGCGCTGTGTGAAATGTCCAAAAATATTTATTGTTATTATTTACATATATAACGGGAGGAGGTGGGTTCGATGCCCGCATTCTGATCAATTTACTTTATAATTTAGTTGATTTCCCAATCAAATGAAAGGGTTTGCTGAGAAGAATACAAAAATTAAAATAAAAGCTTGTTTTAAAATGTTGTATTGCCATTATAACATAGTAATTATCTGATAAATTATTTTTTTTGTTTACCCGAATGTCTTTTCATAAATATGATGCTATTAATTTTATATTCCTTAACTATAACTTTATCGAACGGTTGAGAAATAGTCGAGCTTCCGTATAAGCGTATTTGATATTAAAATAACGCTTTTTTTTTACAGAATGCCAAGAAAAAAGAAGAACTATTTTAACTATCAGGCAACTATGAACAACGAGAAAATGTAAGTTTTAGTTTCGTTCCAATAAGAGAACACCTTATGTTAACCATTGCGTAATAATGTTTTTTTTTTTCTATAAGTTAAGTTAGTAAGTTTACGCCTAAGTTTGCCTTTATTTAGGTTTGTTACTAATTATCTATGTAATTTTTGGTTAATATCGTTCGATAAAAATCAAAGCTTTTCATTAACACTAAGGTTTTTGTAGATTATTAATTGTATGTATCCTTAGGACCCAATTTCATACATCTTAATTTAGTCAAATATACTCCAGCTCACAGTTAAAAAATATTAGAGGTTTTTTTTTTTTTTTTTTTTTTACTTCAAACTTGTCTAGCATTTGACCACGCTCTCACCTGATGGGAAGTGACGATGTGATCGAAGGTGTAGCATGCTAGCCAAGTAAATACCTATTCACTCTTCTCTTGAACACGCCCGGGTCATATTTCGCCGGAAACACAGACGCTGGCAAGGCATTCCATTCCTTAGCCGTTCTAATTAAGAACGTGGAATCAAATCGCTTGGTACGAATGGGTGGTATTTCGACCACGAAAGGATGGCGCTTAGCCGAGCGTCTAGTAGTCCGGTAGTGGAATGGTGATGGGAGTATGAGATCATGCAGTTCTTGTGCGCATTCGCCGTGGTGTAATCTGTAAAAGACCGACAGACTTGCCACCTTACGTCGGTGCGCTAGGCTCTGGAGCCTTTCACCAACCAAAGTGTCATCGTCAATGAGCCTTTTGGCACGCCGTTCAATCGAGTCCAGAGCCTCAAGCTGGTACTTGGCAGACCCGTCCCACAGGTGGCAGCAGTACTCCATACATGATCGGACCTGTGCTTGATAGAGATTAAGAAGCTGTCCAGATGTGAAGTACCGCCTTACCTTGGACAAAATGCCGAGTTTTTTTGAAGCTATTTTGGCTTTGGACTCGATGTATGATCCAAAGTTAAGGTTTGACGTGAGATCAACACCTAAAAGCTCAAGGTGGTCTCCCAGATTTACAGATACACCACGGAACGAAGGAGCCAGATGGAGTGGGCTCTTTTTTGCAGTGAATAAACACGCCTGTGTTTTTGCAGCATTGAACCTAACCAAGTTAGCATCGCCCCAGTCGGACACGGCTTTCAATGCAAGGTTCATGCGCTCAACCATAGCCTCTCTCTCAATCCGGACATCGTCACCACTGGCTCGGGCACTGGATGTGTATCTTTCAACAACAGTACTATCATCTGCATACCCAAAGGTACCGGGCTTTAGCAAATCATTGATGTGGAGTAAGAATAGTGTTGCTGAAAGAACTGACCCCTGAGGTACACCAGCATTAATAGCTAATTGATCGGAAGAGCAGCCATCAAGAACTACTCTAAGCGATCGTTCCCTCAAAAAGTCTGATATCCAAGTGCACAAACCAGCAGGTAGTCCGTAAGATGGAAGCTTATTCAGAAGACCGTCGTGCCAGACCCGATCAAATGCCTTAGAGACGTCTAGAGATACAGCAAGTGCCTCTCCATGCATCTCTAAGGCTTCGCTCAATATGTGAGTGGCATACGCGAGAAGATCCCCAGTGGACCGGTTTCGGCGAAATCCGTATTGCCGGTCACTGAGGAGATCATTGTCTTCAAGGTATGCCAAGAGCTTGTTGTTAATTATACGCTCCATACTCTTACAGAGAATGGAGGTAATTGAGATGGGTCGATAGTTGGCAGGATCAGCACGACTGCCCTTCTTAGGTACAGGTTGTACGTTGGCTAGCTTCCAACTCATAGGGACTATTCCGGTGTCTAGAGAGAGGCGAAATAGGCGTGTTAGAATGGGAGACAACTCGGGTGCACAGCTCTTAAGTACAATTGCAGGTATACCATCGGGACCACTGGCTTTGTTCACGTCTAGACTGCGTAATGTTTTTAGTACTTCCTTCTGCCGTATGCGTATTTCCGGCATGAAAACACCGCATTGTGGAAGGCAGGGAGGTACCTCATTAGCAGTATCTAAACGCGAAGCTTCTGCAAAGAGAGTGGCAAACAAGTTTGCTTTTTCTTTTGCAGTGTGAGCCAGCGATCCGTCTGGTTTCAATAATGGAGGCAGTGAGGATCGACAGAAGTTCGCTTCAACCGATTTGGCTAGGGACCAAAAAGCCTTACTACCCGCTGGGTAGGAAGCAAGTTTAGTCCCTATTCGACCAATATGATTGAAACGAGCCTTCCTTAATTCCTTCTTACAGGCCTTGGCGGCAACGTTAAAGGCTTTCTTCTTAGCTCGAGTGTCCGAGGCCTTGCGTTTTCGAGCGTCAGCCCATGCCAGATATGCCGCATGCTTCTGCGCTTCAGCACGTGCACATTCGGCTCCAAACCATGGGCTGGCTTTGCTGGTCACGGGTTTATCGGAAAATGGAATAAAATATTCCATAGCCCGACATACTACCTCAGTAACCGCATTCGCGCAGACCGTCGGATCTCCAGAAGAAAAACACGTTTGCCGCCAAGGATATGAAGCGAAGAAATGTCGCATCTCGTCCCAGTCTGCTAAGTTGTATCTCCAGACACGCCGATTGCTCTTAGGGCTTGGGTCAGGCGGGGAGTATACTGAAACGGACTTGACCAGACAGTGATCGGAACTACCAATGGGTGAGGATACCGCCACAGAGTATCGGTCTGGTTCAGTCGTGAGCAGAAGGTCGAGGCAGTTAGCAGTGTGGCTATCAATATCAGGCACTCGCGTTGGCTCTTTAACAATCTGCGTTAAATTGAGCGCCAAAGCGAGCTTACGCGTCTCTCTCCCAGCGTGGTCCGTGATCCGGTGTGGGACTAACCACTCCTGGTGGTGAGCATTAAAGTCCCCCAGAACAACAAGCTGAGCCGAAGGATAGCGTTGCTGAGCCACATCTGCCGTTTCACTGAGATACTCCATTAGAAGAGTTGTCTCCCGGTCACCGCTATGTGATCTGTACACACCAGCATAGAGAATTTTCTCAATGCCGGTGTCCACAAGCACCCAAATCACCGAAAAGTGGGGATGTTCAAGGTTTCGGAGACGCAAACAGCAAATGTCATCACGGACGTAAACGCAGATACCAGCGCGTGGAAGGAAGCGGTTTTCCAAGATGAATCCTGGATAGTCCAGATATGCCGTGTCTGATGGACATCCTATTTGCGTCTCAGTCAAGAAGAGCAAGTGCGGTTTGTTGGTCTCCAGATGATGATGGACCGCTTGCAGATTTGAGTGCAGCCCACGAATATTTGTGAGGTGCACTTTAAGAGTGAGGACGTGCATCTGCCGTTTAAACTTGCTCAATTTTTTCGACTTTTTCATAGTTGGGTGAGTTAGGTAGACAAGTAGGAAGTGGACGAGATATTGGGATGCTAACCCTCAGTAATAGAGAAGCTCCTACGCCAATGGAGAACTTGCGCGGAGACTGCGGGGACGCCCGAACCCCCCTGAAATTGCCCACAAGTTCCTCACTTCCAGTCGCCAACTGGCCCTGTGGACAACCTCAGGATTTTACACAAGCGGTGGGGCAGCCTTTCGTAGTTGGCTAGACTACTACTTGGGCCCCCTACAACTTGCGGTCGGCCAGCAGAGAGCACCGTGCTTCGGATCCCGCTACCCTCCGAAGCAAGGTCTCCGACGCGAAAGCATCTCCATCACCAATACCGGTCTGCATACCCAACACAACTGTCCACATCTACTCGTCAGTATAATGTTTCTATAGCTTTTACTTTAAATATTAACCGAAATTATTGTATTAGATATAAAATTTTACATGCATTTCCTTTTAAAATCACGAAAATTGTTTGTTGTTATAAATGAAACAATCACTTGCATTAAATGACGAATTAAAAAAAAGTGAAAACATAGGATTTTGTCTCTATTTTGTATTTTTATATAAATATTTAAGGGAAACATTGTCCGTTTGTTTGCGAGGCTTTCACGCAAAAAGGCTGTACCGATTTGGCAGAAATTTTGCATTCACATCACTGACAATACCGAGATCAGCATAGGGTATTTTTATCCCGGAAAATCAAGATAAATCTTCGCTTGAAAACGAGTAAATTGCGGGTGATAACGGGTAAATAGAATACTATATTTAGCGAATATGATGCTTCTTTATTTTTAAGTTCTTTGTACTTAATTAGATTTGACATTGGTTTAGTTTTTACCTTCGTTTCAAAAGGGCTTATTTTGTTAATTCTGTTGTCCTAAATACACTAAATTTGTCAATTCTAAAAATGTTGCTGTCTCTTTCACATACATTGAAATAATAAGGATAGCGATAGTTTTGGAACTGTTAGATTAAGTTTTTAGAATTGTGTCAGTACAAACAGAATTGACCCCTATTAGTTATTTTATTTAGTTAAATATATGATTCCGTTGTTGAGACGTCATTCCACCGCCTAATATGTACTATGTATATAAATGGCATGTCTATATCGCTTGTGTAACTCTTACTGTACTTTAAATAACCTTTGTTGGGTGGTCTTAGTTCTTAACTTATAGTTTAATGTGTGTTTTGTTTATTTAGTTACTATTTTCATACGTTCATACACCACAAGTTTTTGTGCCACACATTTCTAAAAGTTGCAGTGCCTGCAATAAAAATTGCAGTGACCGCAATAAAAATTGAAGTGCCATCAATAAAATTGCAGTTGTAAACCTAACCTGGGGGGTGATTGCGGAGCTTCGATTGTAATGCAAATGGAGACATATTATTCCTAATTTGAAAATTGCCATAGGAATTATGTACAATAAACTGCGTATTGAAACAGTCAAATCCATACAAATATGTGTTTCTATTGGTTGAAATCAAGTTACGTGATCGTCCAAGCCAAGCCAAGCCAAGCTGAGGCTAAATTTGTGTGGCTGGGCGCTGCACAGTACTAGGGGTCGATTTTCGAAAAATATCGTATATATATCGTATCTAATGTAACTTGTTTTTATTTAATTACGTTTCGGTAACGGTGAGGTATACAAACAGCCCGATATTTCATTAAAAAACAAACCATTGATTGTCATAAATATTTATTAATACAGCTTATGTAGTGAATCCTAGACATTGGGGGTGATCACGAAACTAAGGTCCGTATTACAGAACGATGCTCAGTCATCGATCGGTGCTCAAGCAGAGATTTCATTCATAAAGTGATCAATTAGTGAATGAAATCTCTGCTTGAGCACCGATCGATGACTGAGCATCGTCCTGTAATACCGACCTAAGATTACAATGCAACATGAGAAATTACCATGCTATGTACATAAACTGCGTATTGACACTGTAAAATCCATACAAAATTGAAGGGTTGAGAATAAAAAGGGTTTAACTGTCAAATTGATAGTTTCGAGAAAATTGACTTTAAACTTCAACAGCTTCATTTTGATGTAGAGTGCTTATAAGGTAATAGATAAGTTTTATATAAGTTTCGGTTGCTTAAAAATGTTTTAATTCTATTTTAAAATACTAAATATAGTACTAATTCATACAATTACTGTAAAAATATAATATAATAAAATAAATATTTTAGTGTTTTTATGCTAAGTGAACTGTATTCCTGTGACAGATAAACCATTTTTAGACTCACAATTTCGAGATTTAAATCCTCATTTCGGTATTTTGAGAATGTATTATTGTAGATAATTTCAGGCTGAATCTAACGATACCCATAAGTCATTTTGTGAATAAAATCAGTTAAATCCTTTTTATTCTCACCCCTTCAATTGTGTTACTAATTGTTGCAATCGAGTTACGCGACCGCCCAGCTGAACTACTGTCCAGTGTTTTGTTATCAAACCTTTTTCGAAAATCGTCCTCTGCACTCAATCAGCTTTCATACTTCTTTATGTTCTTTAGATGTAGCAATATAACACAGTATTCTTTATTTGTAGTATTGATCATAATGTAAAAAGTACATGCTTACGTTAGGTGCCTACATAAATTTGTACTCTATTGAATAATAATATAATCGATGACTTGTCTAATAAAGCCAGACTACAAAATCGATTTTAACGCTTGTATTGTATTATAATAAAGGTTGAAAATTATGGTAAGATTTTTGGGCCGTCAAAAATAGTACATAAAATAGCAAAAAACTCTGTATATTTAGTTTAAAAACTCTTATCAGCAAGTTTTTGTCACTGATTTTAGTGTTCTAGTGTTTCGATTTGTCTTTACTAACTTCATTTTTTTTTCTTTTCAATAATTATTAATAAGTTGAAATTAAAATTAAGGCTGTAAATATTCTTGGGATACGGGATAAGTTTTTTTATTTACATTTAGCTAACGTTTACTTTACCTTACCGTGTTTATTATTTAATTGTTTTTTTATAACTATAAAACATTTATAATATAGAGATTTGATGTAAACAAATAAACACAATTTTGTCAAATTACTATATTATTCCTAAAGTAAATCACAAACTTTTGTCCTAGTCAAAGACTAGTGTTTAGTTTTATGTTTTGTGTTTTGACTTATAAACTTAAAATAAATTGATGGAAACAATAAAAGATGTTTTTTTTTAAATAAAATATAATCGATAATAACATAATAATAATAATAATAATAACGCCCAACAATGGGACCCAGGAGCTACGAGGACCGTGGTCCCACAACGCCCAGACTCGGAACAAGTTTTTGCGCTTTTTTTTCTGTGCACAAATACTTATCATGCCGCGGGAATTGAACCCGCCGCCTCCGAGTTATGACGCTGACTTGCTCAACCACCACACTACAGAGACTGAAACTATACTTAATAAAAAACTTACGCTATTATGGCTTTACGATCTTAAAATGAGCTTCGTTCCATGCAAATTTTTTTAAAGTTTACACTAACTCTTGTCAATATGGTATGGATACAAAAAGACAACCATGGCAAACGCATTTAGAGAGAGTATTACTCTATTTTGCAACCCTGAGAACCCTGTTCCGTTGTGCTAGAAAATCAGAAATACATGCAATGCCTATGTGCGGACTGTGAAACTAGTACAGACAGAACATAATGTTAGAGCAAACGGTTTTCTGTTAATCAGAATGTTTCAAAACATTCTGATTAACATCGTGGTAACTGAATGGATAAGTATAATAATAATATAGTATAATAATTTCATTTAATATTAATAACCATCTGCACTAAGGTTAGCTTTTAAGTTCGCACTTATCTCTGGGACGTACCCAAATGCATTAAAGTACGTACGTCATAGAGCGAACTACTGGATCTAGCTTAGTACATAAATACTTAGTACTTAGAATACATATTGTTCAGTTTCAAAACTTTTTAAGTGGAGGAGTTGAAGGATTCATAAATAAAAACTTTGATAAAGGAACAAAACAAGCGTTTATTATTTGTAAATATTCACTTTATCGATTAAAATAAGAATAAATTACTAAACAAATTGAGCAAATCATAATTTTATAAGAATTTTGATGTTACTAATCTGTACACTGCAATGAAAAATAAATAGGTTAAAACATTTACTTTTACACCTGTTGTATCGGTGCCACGATCGGGGGCCGATTCTCGATAAAACGACGCCAGGTAAATTTAGAACAGCTTTCTGCTAAGTCAGGCCGCCGATGGAATGTGTAACATATCATAAAATCGTAAAAAACTTTAAAAATCTATTACTGTAGGTAGTTTACATTGGGTATTACAGAACGATTCTCGGTCGTCAATCGGTGAACAAATCGAGATTTTATTCACAAAATGATCAGTTGGGCGATCACGTAACTCGATTGCAACAAATAGAAACACAAATTTGTATGGATTTGATAGTTTGAATACGCAGTTTATGTGCATAGCTAATATGGAAATTTCACCTGTTGCATTGCAATCATAGTTTCGTGATCACCCACGTCGAATTTGACGATTATCGTTCGGCAATACGCGCCATGATCTTAAAGAAACTTACTAGTGTGGTGATCACGGCACTTTTGATCGCAATGCAACAGGAAAAAATTCCATACTACACTTTACATAACTATGTACATAAACTGCATATTAAAACTAAAATTTATACAATTTTGGGTTTCTCCTGTTGCAAACGGTAAAAAAACGCTCGAAATTTGACAGATTGTTTTGTTTTCGAGAATAAGCCCCCAGATCTACTTTTTTAATCTATGATAGTCAAACAATAATTTCTTACTTACAGTCTAGTGATGTTAGAGTCTACTCCCTAATGAGACCGAATAAGCTGAATTTTTGTAAACACCTATATGTTGGCATTCTAATGCCCATATACTGAAAGAACTGTAATACTAAAGTTTTACAGTTCCTAAGTTTACACTTATCCCCCGAGCCCCCGGTTACTCATACGTTTGTCAGACTCGGGTCATGTCAACATACTAAATACTGTACGCTCATTGGTTGAGATAGCCGATGATCAATAAGCAACCAATGAGCGTTCAGTATGCCCAAACTTTTTACCAAATGTAAATGAAAAAGCGAAAAAGATTGCGTCACCGCATTGTATTATTTTCCAAAACTTGTTATTTTCAGTGTTAGTGCATAAAATTGGTGGAATTCTATTCGTTAAGTGCTGGATCACAGGCGTGAGTGTGGGAAAATGGTATAATGATGGTGAAACGTTTCTTTTCGTGTTGTTCCCAAAACTCCATAGAAGCTTCAAGTAAAGTTGCCACCACTTTACTAGGAGTATGAATTTGACTAGACTACGACTTGACTATGACTTGACTTGATGACTTCGACTGTGAATTGACACACATTTGCGTGAAATATCATTAACTTGATAAATTATCAATTACTTGACACTGGCTAAATACACAAAAGTGTGGAGCCAAAATGTAAAAAAAAACAAATGTAAAAAAAAACCCGGAGAATAATGTTGCTTAACTAATTTACATTGAGGTAGACTTTAGTACAGACAGACGCATTAAATGCCAAAATTAAGGTTTTGTTATAATCAGCTTATTAGGAATCATTACACAGGCGGTAGACCCCTATTTTTAGCTTATTTGGCTGGGCTGTTAGAACAATACATAGTAAACTGTATAAACTTATATTCCTAGTTAACGTCGACAATAGTATGCGTGAAAAACGCTATTAGTGCCTCTATAGATTATAATTTACTACATACATAATGTATGTATATGGCCATGGATTGGCCATGGATTTGCGTAAAATTCTTTGGTTATACACGACTGATAAAATTATTATACCATACGAAGCCTTAATATGGCACATTATTATAATAAAATGACTACTAAACTTATACACACCAACGCTTACTAAAATATTGTATTCTAGAGGAATAGTTATTTTATGTATTCTCTCTCTCTCTCTCTCTCTCACTCTCTGAAATTGGCAAAAATGAAATATGAGAAAGCAGTGAATAACTGTTCAACTTAATGCAATGTTTATTAGTGAAGCCTTAAAATTTTACTAAATTTTTCTTAATTTTTATGACTGAAAATTATAATTACTAAAATCCTGAATATACATTTGCGTAGAGATTATATTATAACTAACTCAAGACTGTAGATGACTCACAAACATAAATATATTAAACAGTCAAAAATACGTAGTACCGGCAGTAAGAGGGAGATAACCGGCTATTTCCGGCTTCGAAGTGCGTCTCTCTCTGTCACACTAGAGCTACAAATGTCACATTATGACCGACTGATGAGTCAGAGCCGACATTAGCCGATTACCTCTCCGAGTGACAGAGACAATGCTCTACAAAGCCAACTATCGCCCTCTTTAACTCGATGTGCATTATTAACCACCGGTACCCATGAATCCCGAATAAAACAAATTGCGTTTAAAGATATTTCATCAATATACATAATGGCCAGACGCTTTGATAATGGTTTCATAACACAATGCGCAATAAAATGTAACACGATAAACTAGCTACATTAGGCACGCTTTTTACAATATTTAATGAGCTAATTAGATAAAAGTTATACATTGGATAAAGCAAAACGTGCTCTAAATAAAAAGTGAATTTTGTAAACACAATACGGAAAAAATAACAAGTGTGCTTTAGATTACACGACTGAAGTAAAACTTCTTTAGTTTAGCTCTATCTATCGGCCGGTATAACTTTGTAAGTTAATTTCGCAATCTTGACAATTGTAAATTGTCATTTTACCGGAACTACCAACATAACAATACACATTTTTAACTTTGACAATGGAGATCTACGTGTAGCAAAAACTTTTAACTTCCGTTGACCTCGTCAGCTTACTCCCGAGGTCAAGCGTGCGTAAAGAAGTTTTACTTTAAAAAATCCGTTTAAGTCGCTTTAGGATTTAATAATCGGATAACCCATCTATTGTCATTGCAAAATTGCGGTTGTGTTGATTAGCTGCACATGCCTTTAGAAAAGCGGTTCCGACGTTACAAAATATTGTCTTCTCACTCGTACCACTATGGAAAGTGCAGTGTTAGTGAGATAGCAATAATGTCCGCGCTGTTCAGAACTTTACTTTGATAAAAGAGTTTTCATACATTTAGAATATTAACTCTTTGGTTTCGAAATTTCGGTCCTTTTGCGGCCCGTATTAAAAACGACACTCGGACGATGATCGGTGCTCAAGTAAAAACTCCATTCATAAGAATTATAATATTATTTATGAATGTTATCGCAGCTCGAGTATCGACCCGTGCGTCTGTAATACTGGCCTGAAAGCATTAAAATCTATTGGTAAATGCTATCAAGTAAATAAAAATTTTCTTAAGAACTATAATAAAAATATAACGACTAAAAGCACTCGTTTACAAATAAATGCCGTAAATGACCCTGATTATAAAGCGAATTATCAAAATTATTCGACGTACGTAATAACGGCAAGATGAGGTTTGATTATTCTATGTATTATTATGCTACATACATTATTATTTTTACCTTAAAATATATGATATAAATAATGTTCCAAGATCATCACACGCGATTATATTTACATTAACCGTTTTATTTTTAATAATCATTTAGCAAATTAATTAAATATAGGAATGTAACAATCATGTCTTTGCAATAAAATACTTTCATATTCTTAGAGATTCATCATTATTCACAGAATATTCTATATTTTTCAAAGTTACGGTAGAAATGGATTCGCTTGAATGCGTTATAGATTTTTAAGAGTTGTCTACGGACTTGGAGGTAAATAATGAACTTACAGCAGGAATAACAATGGACTTACTGTTACCATTTACCAAGTCTATGATTTAAATTTTACACTTATTAAAATTATATAATTTATATCTACTTTACCGTTCATAAAAAGTTTTCTTTTATTATATAAGTATAAAACTATCTGTCTTTAGTATATTAAAAGTACCCTCATCTAATTCTTCAATTCTATTGGAATATCTGTTTTTCTCCGATCTTAAGAAGAAGTTAGAAACACAAAAAACTTCCTAGACCAAAAACTCCATCCGCAAAGACATTTAAATAAATAGCGACTGTGGATTCAACATCATAAAGTGCAGTTCAGCTCGCACAGTGACCACGAGCCGAAGTATTCAACAACTAATTGCCTCTCATTATACTCGTACTTCTTTTGATGCTTTTAGGGTGGATTCGACCAAACGAGAGTAAATTTTATTCTTAGAATAAATCGCCATTTGTTCGTGAGTAAATCAATTTCACATTTTACCATCTACAATTCTAAGAATAGCAAGTCTATTCGAGTATTATTACTATACTACCGTTTTTGGCGGAGTTATTCCGAGAATATTTTAATTCAAAATAGACAAAGATAAAAAAGACACTATAATACGACAAAAGCGAGTTGATATGACATAAGCTTGAATACCGTGTCGTTGTAGAACAACAATTGTTAACTGGGTAATAGATTCGTTCATCATTAATATATTTTTTTTTAAATAGCGGAATAAATTTAATTAAATTTTATTCCGCTATTCGCGTATAGTAATTGTAAGCGTAGCTAAACTTTGTATTGCGTGGAAAAACGAAGAATGAATTACTCGAGTATAATATCGTGGAATAGATTTATTCTGGTATAGTTACTCGTGTATAAATCAAAGTTTGGTCGAATCCACCCTTAATCAACTCCATGGCCGTTTTCATTACTTCATTTTATACCTTGTCTATGGGCACATGCAAAGCTAACCTCAAATGGCGCCGTTTTCACTGAAGTTCTATTCATAGACTAATGTCATTCGATGAATGTCAACTTTTTTTATATATCCTATGGAAACCCGCTGCACTTCGTGGTTTCACTTGGGCACTTATACATGCACACTTTACCACCCTTTTTAACTCGTAAAGGACGGGAAACTATATAGAAAAAAAACCCTAATGTTACAAAATTAAATGAAGGTACTTTTTATACCGCTCTTTTTCAATTCTACCTTCATTAAAACTTGTTCTAATTTTAAACAGTCAGCGTAACACTGGTGTCATTGCCAGTTAGTATTTTAGGCAACTCGCTAGTTCCGAAGTTAATTCCGAAAGGCCGTAAATGGTATATGAGGTACTCCATCACGTACAAGTACTCAGGGCTCACGTAGTGGAATGTGATAGCGTAGTCGGAGCAACAGTCTAGACCCTGGAATAACGAATTCCAAAATTAAACGCATGTCACCATTTTGTAAAAAGAAAGCGATTCTTTTTACAAAATGGTGGCTGCTCTATAATGTAACTACGAAAACATTATCAATGGTAAACGTTGCAAATTTTAAAACTTCTTTTTTTTTGGTTTTATTAAAAGTTAGTTGAAAAACAACAGACATGTATTTACTAATTTAAGAATAAGAATAAGAATATTTTTATTGTTCAGAAAAGACAAACAGAACCTTAAATATACGATAGGTAGGTACATTAACAAATCAGATTTTACTGATATTAACAACAGGTAAGCTAGTAGGCAGGTGCTGAGGGAAATTCCATTGTTCCAATTCCAAATATGAGTTATACTAATTATTACAGTGACTGTTGTATCGGTTTCAAATGGATTAAATCAAAACAAGTAAAATCAGACAAGTATTATATGTTTCTTAGTATACAATATAAGGCACCTATTACCTACCTACTAATAGTAATAAGATAGTGGTAACACAGTATTCCTCTTGATTGACCCTTAAAAACATAAAAAAACATAAAAAATTGTTTTTGATGCAATTAATTTTTCTATGAATTTTTGTCTATTAGACTCAATTTGAAGGTTTAACATTGCCGTCTATTTGACTAGAACAATCATACTTTTACGAGTTTTAAATCTGTCAACTAAAAACTTAAAATTTGTAGCCGCTGTGAAAGTTAAATGAAGATTTTAGCTAGAAGCCAGACTGGTAAATAATTCAACGCCTTTTTTCGAAATATTTATGGTATGGCAGACATCGTAAAAAATTTTGGGTTTACAATAATTGACTTTACACATCATCAACATAAAATCTCACCATATTTTTTACATTCTTTACATTAATAACTTGAAAAATGCTAAATATAAAATTTAATATATCATGATACCGATACTTGAAATTCATTTCACTCGTTTCACACATTTCCAAAAAAATTTTTTTTTCCTTTGTTTCGAAAACTAGACCAATTGTATTCAATGTATTTATTTACAAACAAAAAGTATCTAAGTATTTTATCAGTTATCTGGTGCCCATTTTTTTTGATGGGGGGAAATGCCCTTGCACTTCCCTGCCACCACCCCCGTGGTTTTATGTTGGGGTATGTGGGACTCGAACCCACTAAAACCCCCCCGTGATCCGACCGCCGCTGGGATGAGGCGAGATGGAGACGCACTGCATTAACCATCTACAAGCTTTGCTTAGTTTGGGGCTAGATAGCGCTGTGTGAAATGTCCACAATATTCTTTTTTTTTTTAATTATCCTACTGTTGTATTTACTATGAGAACCAGATAACTGACAAAATGCTTATGTTTTATTTGAATATTACATACCTCATCAGTGGGGTAGTATATGTAGTCCCAGTACCAAAACCTTTTGTCCTTGTTGGGGAAGAGGTGATCGTGTGGCACGAACGGGAAAAAACGACCTCGCTTATGTGAGTCGCGGGAATCCATCGCTTTTACGCCAATGTTGTTCATACATTTTCCTGTTGAAACGATAATTTACTAGTGATTAGCTGTGTACTGACCTCGCAGTTATATTTATAACCTCTTTTTACCTACGTTTTGCACACAATTTATTTATATAAAACATTATGCTTTTTTAACATATCGTCAAATAGTAAATTATCCTCAATGGCACAATAAAAAATATTAAATTAAAAAAAAAAATACTGGCATAGTGGCTTTATTCTTTAAACTAACTACTACATGCTATTAGCAACATTACGTAAAACAAAAACATTAGGACTGTATGGTTCGTACTACAGAACGAGGCTCAGTCGTCGATCGGTGCTCAAGCAGAGATTTCATTCATAAAGTGATCGATTAGTGAATGAAATCTCTGTTTGAGCACCGATCGATGACTGAGCGTCGTTCTGTAATACGGAATAGTGTCTGACCTGCCTTTTGCAACACAGTTTAATTACTAAAGCAAAAGGCAGAGCACACTTTATCATGTAATCTAATTGAATTAAAAAAATTGACTTTAAACTTCAACGGCTTCATTTTAATGTAGAGTGCTTATAGGGTAATAGAAAAGGTTTATGTAAGTTTCAGTTGCATGAAAATGTTTTAATTCTATTTTAAAATACTAAATATAGTACTAATTCATACAATTACTGTAAAAATATAATATAATAAAATAAATATAATAATGTTTTTATGCTAAGCGAACTATATTCCTGTGACAGATAAACCGTTTTTAGACTCAAAATCTCGAGATTTAAGCTTTATTTAAGTATCTAGAGAATGTATTATTGTAGATAATTTCACGCTGAATCCAACGATACCCATAAGTCATTTTGTGAAAAAAATCAGTTAAACCCTTTTTGTTCTCACCCCTTCAATTAAGAGGTTTCCAATTAACAATTTGAATTTGTATACTAGCTACACTGACCTATAGACAGGCGAAATGCCCCAGCCTTCTACCAATAGATATTCTTATTTCATTTTGTATTTAAGATGAACTTCCGTCACGCTTGATTCCATCAATTATCTCTACCAATAGGTTAGCTACTCTACTCAAAACGCTGGCAGCATTGCAATGACGTCACTCGCTGTGATGGGTGATAGATAACTCAACAATGCCTTAACAGATTTCGCTCACACACGTACTCAAAACTTCTACTGAAACCAACTACCCTCCTGCCAAATTTTTATTAATTAGCATAAATACCTTTATAACATCTAATAATAACTAATAATCAAACTTTATCACCGAGTACATATTTTCAACCGGCAAGCTGTTTTTAAGCAATCAATAAAGTGTGGCCGACAGCAGTAATATAGTAAAGTGAGCACAAATACTGTCGCGGGACTCGAGACCACCGTCTGCCAGTTAAGAACCAAACTGTTCAACCGAGTTTTGGCGGGAACGCGAAAAAGATTGCGTCACCGCATTGTATTATTTTCCAAAACTTCTGTTATTTTCAGTGTTAGTGCATAAAATTGGTGGCATTCTATACGTTAAGTGCTGGACTACAGGCGTGAGTGTGGGAAAGTGGTATAATGATGGTGAAACGTTTCTTTTCGTGTTGTTTCCAAAACTCCATAGAAGCTTCAAGTAAAGTTGCCACCACTTTACTAGGAGTATGACTTTGACTAGACTATGACTTCTATGACTTGACGACTTCGACTGTGACTTGACACATATTTGCGTGAAATATCATTAACTTGATAAATTATCAATTACTTGACACTGGCTAAATACACGGAGGTATGGAGCCAAAACATAATAATAAAAAAAAACTGTTCAACCACAACTCCACATAGACGGTCAAAAGAGTGCAAATATAGAGTTCATACCTATCTCGACGTCTTCAGCGCCGCCGTCACCCGCCGAGCAGAGATGCGGCGAAGGGAGAGCTTTTTGTACGAACATTTCTAAAGCGGTGCGGCTCAGCACGTAACCCGCACCTCCGCTCATGTAACCCTGGTTCACGTGAAACAGAACCAATTGTTTCATTGCACTATTAAGACGTGAGACCTTATAGTCATAGAATACTTAATAGTACTTAATGGTACAGGAGGTCACGAAACTTTGATTGCATTGCAACAGGAGAAATTTCCAGTGTGGAAACTTTGCACATAAACTGCGTATTCAAACTCTCTAATCCATACTAATTTGTGTTTGTATTTGTGTCAATCGAGTTACGTGATAGCCTAGCAGGTACACATGATTCACTCACTTCACTTCAATAAATATCGACTCTTGCTACGACGCAATAAAGTTCAGTTGAGCTTGTTAGCGCTGAAGTAGCAATAATAATGTATATGCACAGTAAAAACCATAAAATGTTTTTTTATTATAAAATTCAAAATTATAAAAATAAACCATCAATCAATCGGTAATTCGGTGCACGAATTTTGTGCCCATAAGTTTACCTACTTCGAACGCATATATATAAATATATATCAAATAAGGTACGCAGTAGTAAATATAATAGACTATTTGTCTACTTATTATTAAAAATTATCTAATAAATACCTGTTTGGTGAATGGCTTGAATCTGCATCCAAAATAAATAGGGCTTGTTGGGCTGTGGTCCGCTAACATGTACCTGAGATTCTCCACTATTACGTATCTGTAACAAAAAATCAAAGAATCTGTCAAGTTAATTTATTTCTTAAGCTATGAAATAACTGATTTTGTAAAGCAGTTTCACCTGTATCTTTCATCCAATAGATGGCCAATGAAAGATGAAAAGCCTTCAGTAATATATCCACCATTTTACTGTGTGTACATGTTTACGTCTGTGTTTCCGGCGAAATATGACCCGAGCGTGTTCAAGAGAAGAGTGAATAGGTATTCACTTGGCTAGCATGCTACACCTTCGATCGCATCGTCACTTCCCATCAGGTGAGAGCGTGGTCAAATGCGCTAGACATGTTTGAAGTAAAAAAAAAGGTATTTTGACGGTCAAATTAAGACTTTGATATGACATAGCCGTACAAAAATTCCTTCTTTAAAATTAGCAGAATTATTGCTAAAAAGCGATAGAAAGCCATTAAACGAAGAAGAAGTAAATTTCGTTTAAATATATTAGTGACAACTAAATCAAGTTAGCGAAATATTACAAAATATACCAAATTATTACTAAACAGACTAATGGGCTATAACAGAACTACGCTCGGTCACGAATAGGTGCTCAAGCGTTGATTTCATTCACAAATACATCAATTTATGAATGTAATCTCGACTTGAGCACAGTTACGCGTTGACGGAAATTGATTGCAATCAATAGAAACACGAATTGCATTAGACAGTTTCAACACGCATTTTCAAATCAAATCAAATAATATTTTATTGACATAAAAGATTTACATTTATTGAAGATTCCATTGACTCCTGAACTAGTTTATCACTGTATCTGTATTTAATTATTTATTTTTACACAGGAGCCATGGCTTCTCCCTTTAAAATAGGACTTATAGATTATGTCATAATATGCTATATTTTACAGTTGTTAGATATTTTACCCTTTTAAAGCTATCAAAGGTTTCTTGTTATATAAAGCAAAAGTAAGACTAATGTTGTAAAATAAAAACTAAATGTAATATTTTAGGAAAAAATATTTTATCTGCACATGTGAATGAGTGTATGTATGTATATGTTTATGTGAATGTGTATTTATGTCTATGTGTATGTGTGTGTGTGTGTGTGTATGTGTATTTGTATGTGTGTGTGTATGTACACAGTGCACAAGTGCACAGTCGAGTAATCTTATTACCAGACTGTGCTGATGTCTCAGGATGATGTGCGCAGTGCAGTGTTATACGAACTATATTTTGGAGATCCGAGTGAAACTGTTCTGTTATGGGCGGCCGTGTCACTGAACATCAGGTGAACGACTAGCTCGTCACATCATTCACTAACATAAAAACATAAAATAAAAGAAGGGCAAATAATTGCTTATTAGATGAGACGTGATCACCCGAGGAGGCTCTCGAAATGATATTTTATTCATTGTTTTATCCTTATAACCGTGACTAACTTAATAGCAAGACAACATAGTGAAGTACTTTCAATGTCGTATCACTTTGACACAGTAAGACACAAAGCCAGAAGATCCATCAATTTTCATGCTATTTCCAAGGCATGAATTATCTTTAGATTAGAGAGAGATTTATCTTACAATGGATAAGGCTAGCATTAGCATAACACTTGCAAGCGTAAAAGCGTTTACTCATTAAAAAGGATGCATTAATGGATCGTGGCTAGTTATTATTATTATTTTTTTGTTAACGAGTCGTTCACCTGATGTTAAGCGACACAGCCCATAACAGTAACACAGTTACTATCGCAACTTCAAAATATAATGTTTCGCATTGCGGGATTTTCTTTTAATTTTCCTTTTGCATTGCAATTCAAGTTATGGAACTGATTGCGAACCCTGCTATCGGGTTCGAAATATATTATTTTCATTTAATAATAAAAAACGAATGTTTTAAACCACACGACTGAAGTTAAATTTCTATACGAAACGTAACTCTCTCTCTTTCTATCTTCACTAACTTAATTCTATCTCTCAATTTACGTTCGTCTCGCCCGATCAATCTCCGTAACGCTCTCGTTACGTATTCACCAGCTTACTCCCCAAGTCAAGCGTGCGTAATATAATGTTTTAGTTTTATATGTAGTTTAGAAAATAGAATAATAAACTCACGTATTTTAGTTTAGGAAATAGAATAATCAACTCATCAACTCACGTATTGTAGTTTAGAAAATAGAATAATCAACTCATCAACTCACGTATTGTAGTTTAAGAAATAGAATAATCAACTCATCATCTCACGTATTGTAGTTTAGAAAATAGAATAATCAACTCATCATCTCACGTATTGTAGTTTAGAAAATAGAATATCGCAACTCATCAACTCACGTATCATCATCAGCCTTCATGAACCAGTCCGCATCTCTCCGGTGGTGCTCGTACACATATCGGAATGCAGCCTTAGTCTTCGCCCAGAGATTATCTCTGCCTTCATGAACAGGGAGCCGTACAGATGGTAAAGATGGATCTAAAAAAACGATTATGCTTTAGACCACACGACTGAAGTAAAACTTCTTAAGCTACATCTTAACTTTGTTTTTGCTTTGTTTAATGTCGCCATTATGACAATTGTAAATTGTCATTTTACCGGACATACTTACAAAATAATACAAATTTTTAACATTGTTATGTTAACAATCTATGTTTAAGCTGCGTTGCACTGCCCTGCAAAAAGTTCCATGTTACACTCAGGTTAGCTGGAAGATTAGCTCTTGGACATTAAGGTCGCCTATGTACCTACATTTGTTGTTTATGCAATAAAGGATTTTCTATCAATCTATCTAACAATGGAGATCTACGTGAACCAACAATTTTCAACTTCCGGTTGTATCGTTACGCATTCACCAGCTTACGCCCCAAGTCCCAAGGCAAACGTTGGTAGTTTTAATTCAAAAAAAGTCAAAAAGTATACTTAGGTGTACTTTTTTTAGATAGAGGTACGTAAGGAAGTCAATAAGCTATCATCATCATCATCAACGAACATAGGCCTCTCCATAGAACGCCACTTTGAGCGGCTACCCGCGGTTTGCTAATCAGTGGGCTTTGCGGTATGGTATCGCAATTGGCAGTGAATTTGCTAAAGTATTGTACTCGTCAATCGGTCTATTCGTTAAATCCTTATACTTAAATATTTTTCGTTAGTATGGTTCACAATAAACTGTTCAAATTACGCACATATATAAAAATTACACTGATTTATTTACTTCTAATTGGCTTACTTAGTTTCCACGTCAAAAAGGGTAAACTGCGCACGGAGCAGCAAATTTCAAAAAATGCCTTACTAATTCAGAAATAAGCGAAGGCAAGCAAAATAATTCCTTTTAAAAAAAGGTGTTTTAAACGACTTCAATCCCAATGAGCACATCATTAATGTGGTCAAAATCGAAATACGCATTATTAAAGATAACTCAAAAACTACTTATCAGATCTTGATCAAATTTAAATGGACCACAAGGGAAGCACCAGCTTTTAAAGAATTATCAAATTCGGTTCACTCGATCAAAAGTTCTGAGGTAACAAACATAAAAAATACAGTCGAATTGAGAACCTAGTCGGTTGAAAATAATAGGTCTTTACCTATGAAATTGCCGTATTGCAGTACAGACTTTTTCAAACAAAAAAAAGTTTTGATTGGCTATGAATTCTAAATTCAAATTAATTTTGTTTTAAAAATATGACATTCTATTTACAATATAAGTCTTTTGTTTATTGATTAGCGTTGTATTTTTATTACATTTCAACATTTTTCCTCATAATGGATACTTTGAAATTTCGTGTAATTATGGAATATGAGTTCCGTCGTGGCACCAACGCGGCACAAACGACACGTAACATCAACGACGTTTACGGAGAGAACTGTACAAACGAACGTACTACCCGTTATTGGTTTGCTCGGTTCCGTTCTGGGAATTTTGACTTGAAAAATGAACCTCGTGGTCGTCCGGAAACTTTGGTCAACAATGATGAATTAAAGGCGATTGTGGAAGCTGATGAATCTCAATCTACAGCTGAGCTGGCAGCAGCTTTTGATGTTAGCATCAAAACAATATCGGTCCATTTGCGACAGATTGGCAAGATAAAAAAGCTTGATAGATGGGTGCCCCACGAACTTAACGATCGCCAGCGCAACGTACGCGTCGAGACTTGCCTTGCGCTGCTTAACAGGCACAGAAATGAAGGAATTTTGAACCGAATTGTTACGTGCGACGAAAAATGGATTCTTTTTGACAATCGAAAGCGCTCAGCAAGTTGGTTAGATCCTGGTTCGGTACCAAAGCAATGTGCAAAACGAAAAATGACCCCTAGAAAGGTGATGGTCACAGTTTGGTGGTCTAGTGCTGGTGTGATTCATCATAGCTTTTTACAAAACGGCGAGAGCATTACTGCAGATGTGTACATTGAAGAACTGACCACAATGATGGCGAAACTCGCACGTCTGCAACCAGCTTTGGTCAATCGGTCGTCTCCACTGCTACTTCACGACAACGCGCGACCCCATACTGCACAACAGACCGTCTCTAAGCTGCATGAGTTGGGTTTGGAAGCTCTCCCTCATCCGCCATACTCACCAGATCTTGCGCCTACCGACTATTACTTTTTACAAAATTTGGACAACTTTTTAGCGGGAAAAAAAGTCAATTCCCGAGAGGCAGTACAAAACGCCTTTGAAGAGTTTGTTGTCTCCCGTCCTGCTGATTTTTTCAAGAAGGGCATCCATAAACTGCCACAGCGTTGGCAAAGATGCATTGATTGCAGGGGTGATTACTTTGAATAAAAGAAATAAATAAGTTCGAAAAAAAAATACATTAACTTTTTTCAAACAAAACGGCAATTTCATAGGTAAAGACCTAATAGCTTACCGTCTACAGAGCTCATGAACAGGAGAATATTGCATCGTTTCCCCCACGTAGCTTTGACGTGCCTCGCTTTCTTCTCATGGTTGTCTGGCTGGGTCATCACCCAGCAGAGGACCCTGACTTTCTTCGAGAGCTCATCGGCCACCGATCTGTCTTCATGTTTGTGCGCCGGCTCGTCCTTCCCATGCTCTACGAATTCAACTATTGGATGCTTCTCTATATCTCTGATTGATTCTCTGCAAACGAATTCACCTGTACTTAGTTGGCAGGCTTTTGAGTACGTAGGGCGCATTCAGTTACTAGATCAAAAATACATCTGTGAAGCAGATATTGGTTTATCGAGCGGAACTTTCTGTTGCTTTTATAGTTTGGTCTGTTCTTTTTATATTTAGAACAGCTGCAATATTAAGTAATTAAACTTTACATATAAATTTTCCTATCGTACATTTAAGTAGGTATTCGTGGCGGATAACATTTTTACAACTTTACAATATTGGCAGAATAATATATAAATATAATAATAGTATATATAGCTTTCAGAACAAACAAATCAATTTCCAAAAAATGTACACAAATTTATTTAGTTACATACCTACTCGTAGTCAGAGCAGGTAAACAATTTTGATTTTATAATGATAGAAGAGTTTACTATGAACTTATTTTAAAAAAATGCACACTTATAATAATAATAATAACGCCCAAGGATCACATACATAGATCCTGGACCCTAACTAGGATTCCCTGTGTCTAGGGACCCAGGAACTACGAGGACCATGTTCCCACAACACCCAGACTCAGAACGAGTATTAGCGCTTTTTTTTCTGTGCACAAATACTTGTCCTGTCGCGGGCATCGAAAATACTCGTTCTGAGCCTATCTAAAGTTGTAAAAGTTAAATGAGAGTGACATTTTCCAAATAATGGAATAGAATGTAGATGGAATTGAATTGACTTCGTTCCAATTATATATTGTACACATTTTTGTTCTCTAGTTTAGATGAGTTTTTGCGAAAAATATGCAAACCCACGAATTACATGAATAATGTTTTTATTATTATTTTGTTTATCGCAGATTTAACGCATTTCATGCAAGTAAATTGGCAGCCACAGGTCAATTTGCAATTTTTCATAGAACTATCGAGGGTAATGCGAGATCAAAGTGACCAGAATGCGATGGATATTCCCTCTACAGCGTAAATAAGTGTTACCACAGAATAAATTCGTTGCTGTAATGTCTCAGTTTTAACGTCGTTTGAATGTGAAACAATCAATAAACCAATATGTACCTATATAAAACGAGTTTGCTTTAGAGCATACTACTGAAGTAAAACTTCTTTAGTTTAGCTCCATCTATCGGCCGGTATAACTTTGTTTTTACTTTGTTTAATATTAATGTCGCCATCTTGACAATCGTAAATTGTTATTATACCGATCATACCAACATAATCATACAAATGTTTAACATTGTTATGTTGGTAATAGAAATCTACGTGACCAACTTCAACTTCCGTTCGCCTAGTCACACATTTACCAGCTCATTTTACTCCCCAAGTCAAGCGTGCGTAAAGAAGTTTTACTTCAAACACCTTGCATGATTTTAACCAATCCAATTGCACTAGCTAATGAAGCAACGGGATGTTTGGAAATTGCAAACAAAATCTTTTTCAATTTAATAGGCAAATAAAATGTAACATTGAGCTTTAAAAACATGCAGAAATAGAATGATCTGTAAATAATTTGAACAGAAATCACGAAAAAATAACTGGCCAAGCGCTGGTCGTCCCATGCAATAGTGGCATACTCGTACGTTACGGTTTTATATTTTTTTTTGCATTTGTGGTGACTATCCTAATTAATTAATTATCCTTACAGCTTAGATAAGTATCCTTATCAGCCCGTAAGCTGATCGGGCTGATAAGGATACTAATTAAAGCTTTTCCAACGACTGCAGGCTGCAATAGGAGCACGTTATAAAAATAAATAAAACCACTCACGTTTTAGCCTTGGATAATAAAGAAGTTTAACATTTTCATGCCTACCTATAAACATATCATTTTGATAAAATAAATAATAATAAATATTTGTACACATTGCACATAGCGCCACGCTAGCCACCAACTAAGCAAAGCTTGTACTATAGTATCCAGATAACTGATACAATACATAGATGTTTTTTGTTTGTAAATACATACATAGAATACAATATAACAACCCAGATACAGAACAAACATCGATGTTCTTCACACAAAATGTTTGTCCTGGATGGGAATCGAACCTATAACCTACATTTACTGTTACAGAAGGCAGGGTTACTTAGAACTGAGTTATCGGGCCAGTGATATACATATCTCGTTTACAGGCTAAATACGTAAATGAAACTTGTGCCAATGGATAATGATCATTATAATAAACATGATATCAAATCATGATAAACAAAGCAAGCATTATCTTCTATTTATATAAAAGGCTTTGTCCTGACTGACTGACAGACAACGCACAGCCCAAACCGCTGGACGTATAGACTTGAAATTTGGAGAGTTAGAGTTGGCTACCTTTTATGACGTAACCGCGTGCCAAGAAAGGATTTTTGAAAATTCAACCCCTAAGTGGGTGAAAAGGGTAAAAAACGTTTGTACGAAAAACCTACATTTCGAGACGTATCGTTTTGAAACTTAAAACATACGAACAAGTATAAAAATAAAAGAAATGTTAAATTTGAGTTTTTTGAAATTCAATATTTAAGGGGGTAATTTTTTTTTAAAGATTGTATGGAAATTTTAAATAAAATTACCGTATCATACTGAAATTTGATATCTGTAAAGAACATACGAAATAAATAGATACCGGTCGCGGAGTTTTTTTTTTAATTACATACTTTGAAGGGTTTTTTTGGCAAGGTTTAATTTATGAGGTGAAAATGGGAACGAAGGTTTATGAACAGTCATTTTAAAAGTCACGTTTGGAAACCCGGTTATTATTAAATTTATAATATATGTTGTATGTTTATAAATAACATAAATATTACTTTAAAATATTTTTTATCAACGGGATATTTACCACGTAATTTGTTTGTTTTGAGTTGCCGTTATTTGGTAGTTAAGTTTGTTATTGTTGTAAGTGACAAGTGTGTAAGTTTAAAAAGTTATAAAATAAATATGTTAAAATTATTAAAATAACGACTCTTTAGCAAACTCATTTATATTTCTTAATTACAAATACATATCGATTATTATTACATCATTCAAGACTATGTTGGCCTTTATATTATTGAAAAATTAAATAAAACGTAATTTTCATCGAAAAATCGTAACATTGCGTTCTTTTGGTGACTTAACATTCTTTGAAATATCCCGTTATCCGATCGATCATTACTTTGATTATTAACATACTCATATTATTTCTATTCTTAGGTTATTGATAGTTAAGTTTTGTTATTTTCTTAGATTGGTGTGGTTAAATTTTTCTTCGTAATTTGTGCAGAATTTTACACAAAGATTTAATTATTTATATTCTGAGGTTTTTGATAGATGAATTTTCTCAAATTTCTAGATTGTTTAAGTTCGTTAGATTTAAGTAATTGCTTTCCCACCATAAATTTTTCGGTAGGGTTCCCAGGTCAAAGATAATTGGTCATATACTTATTTAATTATTTTAGTACAAATATGGTTCAAGAGTCACTAAACGTTAAATGTGAAATGGTGAGTCATACCATCATACCAATCTTTATTTAATGTGTTGGACTCGGTAAAAGGGCATTGGATGTCCGTAAATAAATTGTCAGTCATGTAGAGCTAATTGGAATGAATTTGCGATATTGTCATATAATGCTAAGTCTAACAATGCCGCTATGAGAAATCAATGCACGCGAGATTCCAGCCATTTATTAATTTAAGAGGGTTATGTTAATTTTATCCCGAAAAATGAATGGTTTCCGAGGGAGAGCCCATGCGGGCGAAGCCCCGGGCAGAAGCTAGTACATTATATATTAATTGATAATTAACGATATATTTTTAAACATACCAAATGTTTTTTGGTTATAACAATTATTTTTTATTATTTAAATTAATACCAGTTCACCCGCCCCGGCTTCGCACGGGTGAATTATTAAAACGCGGTTGATCGTGATAAAAATATTATGGTGTTATTAGTGGGGAGGGAGCTTAAAACCAGGAGACGGATCTCCTGGTTTAAAGCTCCTTCCCCACTAATTTTTAGCCAAATGAACATTTTAATGTACCGAGGAAAATGCTGCTGAAACCCCATTCCCTTAACCGTATTTTACGGCACCCACGAGAAGAGATAGGGTCATATTCGGCAATTCACACGGCCAATAAAGTAGGTACATACTTGAATCTATACATATAAAATTCAAAGTCCTGCCAGACTATTTTTTTTTATGTTAAGGAATGACGTGACGAGCTAGCCGTTCGCCTGATGTTAAACGACACGGCTGCCCATACCAGCTGCAGTGTCACTCGGAACTCTAAAGTATAGAGGTTCAGGTTTAGACACTGCACTGCGCACGTCATCCAGAGACATCAGCACAATCTAGTAATAAGATTACTAAACTGTGAGATCAGATCATAAAGTCTCATTTGCTCAGTAATTTCACTAGCTACAGTGCCCTTCAAACCGGAACACAGCAGTGCTTGCGCACTACCGCTTGGCGGCAGAATAACTGGCAAAGCGGTGGTACCTACCTAGACGAACTTTGCAGTAAAGTCCTACCGCCTAGTAAACTGTGACTGACTTATTACCAACGCACAGCCTAAACCGCTGACCCTAGACACTTGAAATTTGGAGGGTGTGTTCTTTGTAAAGCGTAGGTCCATCCCAAATCCACTAAGAAAAGGTTTTTCGAAATTTTACGCCTAAAAGGGTGAAATGAGTGGTTGAATTATATATGAATATACATATAAAACTCAAAGTACTGACTGACCGACTAATATATCAACGTACAGCCTAAACCGCTGATCCTAGACACGGACGGTGTGTTCTTTGTAAAGTGTAGGTATCCACTAAGAAAAGGTTTACGCTAGAGAGAAATGAGTGGTTGAATTATATATGAAAAAAATCTTTATCGTTTTCTATAGGCCACGCGGACGACGCCGCGGGCAGAATCTAGTCACTTATAAAATACTAACTAGCACTTTTAATAAACTTTTAAAATACACATGCACAAGCAAAAGCAATGGATATAGAAAATGCCAGTGACACAGACAGAAAAACACATAGCATGCGGTAAATATAATTATCATAGTTATGGATTATTTTTTAGCTTCAGTTACCTGTACTGCGACCAACCAGCGTCTCTCGTCAATCCTGAAGAGCTTAATAGTATGTACGCAAAGCTAAATCCTGCCGAGATTCCGATCACCAGTGTTAGCACAAAACGTCGACCCATCACCCGACCCTCGGCCTGAAGAGTTCACATGGTCACAATCTCGGATCATATTTAAAAAATAACGTATTTATCTTTTAAAAAGGATCTCCAATTTTAATAGCGCAAGGCACAACGAGTCGATAAATTCAAATAGTTCTTAATTGTTGGTGGTGAAATGAGTATCGAAAGTTTAAAACTTTAAACAGCGGAATGGAACTAATACCTACGTATCACTCACACTCGAGAGCATTATTATCATCATTAAAATGGCCGTTTTTGTGTGTATCCTGTTTAAGTGATGAAAAATGCTATATAGACTATACCCGATTAACTTGATAAACTAGGCATATTTGAATATTCATAGCCAAATTCAAATAATATTTTGGAAATATGCTATTTTAGCACTTATATATAAATGTCAAAGGGATGGCTAAATATTTATCCTAAAAAGTGGGAGTTCTCGAGAAACTATAAATTGATTTATTGTATGATATTATATTTGAAGTAATTAAACCTTTGTTATCACATTATGTTTGTAGTATGTAAGTTGTAACAACACCAACCGCAATTTTGGTTCTTTAATTTCTGTCCATCCTAAGGTAGCCTGGAAGATATCGCTTAATGCGATAAGGCCGCCCTTTGTTCTGCCATACCTTGTAAGTTTTTAAAATTACTTGAACAAATAAGTTATCAATTTAAAAATAAAATGTACTGATTTATTTTTATTACAGGTGCATACGACATAATAACTGTTTATTTAATAGAATACGAATATCTTTATACTTCTATACATATAAGTAAAAATATTCAATAGTCCGAATTAAATTGAAGAAAATAAATTCACAACTAGATGATAAATAGTTTTTAAATAGGCAAGTATAAGTATTGCTACATCAACACCAATTTGCACTCATTGATGCCCCTAATTTGTATGACAACTGAACTATTTGAGAATTAAGATGAATGCTTTAGAACTCGTTTAGGAATATTTGCAAAAAGTAAATGAAATTCAATAAGGCAGGTGAGTACCTACGAGAAAAACGTAGACATAAAATCATAAGCATCACAGCAAGTTCTATTCTACATTGTGCCGGATTGCTCTGCACCAGTAGTGAGAACGAGAACTTCTATTTTTCATGCTCATATTGTAATGGGCTTGCTATAAATTATTTGACAATAAGCACTTTGTAATTTTATATGCTTAGTAAAATAACTTAATTTTATGTACCTAATATAATTTTGACTTGTAAAAAGCGCTAAAAATTGCCTTTGAGTAAAACTTTGACTTTGAAGCCACACTATACAAGAAATATTGTTTATTATAATAGTATTTATAAATATCAAACAATAAAACGGGGATCACTTGCCACAATAAAACAAAAACAATCACTGATAACTCATCACAATCATTAAGTTACGCGCCATTATTCGAACGTATAATATTTAAACGACTCTTTGTGCCAGTACGCTTACAAAATAGTTTTTAGCTTGAAGCATACTATTTCCAGTTTGATCGGGAAAATTATAAATTAAAGTTTGTTGTGAAACTGTGTAGCTCGCCGGCACATACACTGAAAATGTTAACAATTACATAGACAGAAACAAATATACAATACAGCAAGAGGGTGTGGTCTCACTGCAGGCGAGAGCGAAGCGTTTTATTAAAGAAGGATTGATTGACCATTACATCGAATATTCACTGGAAGATTTTAAATATTATTATGATCTATCTACCTGTTATGAGCTTTATTACATTATTTTTTATATGTTACTGAATGATTTGACGAGCTAGCCATTCACCTGATGTTAAGCGCCACGGCTGCCCATAACAGAATAGTGTCAATCGGAACCCCAAAATAGAGTTTCGAGCAACACTGCACTGCGCAAATCATCCTGAGACATCAGCACAGTCTGGTAATAAGATTACTCGACTGTGAGATCAGATCATAGTTTCAATTGCCCAGTAATTTCACAATGTACTAAAATCTAACGAAAACTGTTTGATAATTCCACATTGACATTGGCTTTAAGACATACTTTTTAATTCAGCTTTTATGGATGGATATTTATTGAGTTGAATCCTTAGGTATATTATGTAGAAGACGTCCTATTATATTACTTCATTAAACAACACGTGGGGCGAACGAAAAGTAGTAGTAGTAAATTCTGTTTATTCATTCCGAAAAACTCGGAATGAATAAACAGAATTTACTACTAATTTACTATCAAATATGAATTTATAGTTCCTCAAAATATTCTCCGCTATCGTAAACGCAAGAAATATCAATTGATTGATTTTGAAAAAATGTATGAGACTTCTCCGTGGTAACCACGAAACATATTTTTCATAGTCTTCGACGGTCTCTTCTGATCCGATCTCATATGATCATGCGATCATATGGCGCATCTAATCGGAAGTTATCACGAATTCGTCACTAAGATTGACACGACAGCGTTTAAATTTTACAAGCCAGCTATAAATATTCGTCTTTCATGGTGCTTCATTGCCCAAAAGCAATTGAAACCGAGCAAAGCTCTACTGAGCTGTCAAATTACATTTAAAATCGTAGAAAATCATCCTACGGAAATTTTTACGAGTTCAATCCATGGTGATGTAGACAAAATTCTAAGACGCCATTATGTAAAAAAAAACTGCCAGATGTAAAAAACTGTATAATATTCTACAGCCTGAGTCCCATTTTCAAATGTTGTAATTACTTTTTAAATATTGTTTATGTAAGTGGCCAGTTCCAGAAATATATAGTGCGTCCTAAATATTATTAACATTATGTATATGTAGATTATTTTATTTATGAGCGGAAAACTAACTCTTCTCGCCGACAGTACGACCACTAAAGCGTTTTTACACATATACATACTTTGTTATGAAGGCGTAAGTGGGGCTCGTGTTATGAAAACTTAAGAAATTTGAATGATTGTATTGATGCATCATAAAATTCCTATAAATTACAAACATGTGTCTGATATATCTCAGCGCTAAAAATGCATTTATTAGAGGAGGATTACTTTTCGTTGAGTAAATATGGTTGAAATTCCTTCAACCAGCACTAAGCGTTTCGCTACTAACTTTAGTATTGCGAATAGCTAATAATTGAAACAATTTGCCGACGTCCTTATTTCCTGTTAAGTTATAACCTAGGAATTAAGTACAGAGTGAACAGGTATCTTCTAGGCAGGCATGCTCCATCTTATACCACGTCATTGCTTAACATCAGGCGAGACAGTGGTCAAATGCTTTGCCTATAACTGTTGTATATCATGTAGAATAGGACAGATGGAGCCACGGGCGCGAAAAGCCATTAATGTTTGTCAAGATGGTGGCGGGAGATGAAAAACACATAGAATTCGCTAATAAAGTAGTAGTTTACCTAATAACAGTCTTTATTTTATAAAACAATAACCAATAAAAAAAGCCGATAATATTAGATTTTATAAAAGAAGTAAAAACGAAAGACCATAATTTAAAAGTGGAAAATTAATAGCCGTCATGTGTTTGTTAGCAGGTATATTGCAAGGTATGTACAAAAACGAAAAAATCTTATGAGAATTTTGTTTTTGAGCTAACAGTATGATAAATGAAGTATTTATTGAAATGTTTTGTAATTGACTGGCTAAATGTTTAGTCTATGAGTATGAAACCTACTTTTGATATAATCTCGAAAGTCTCGTTTTTTTCCCAGAATTTCAAGACCGGGCCGAGTCTCGATATTTTCCCGGGATTGAAAGCCCTAGTAGAGACAGTGTGGAATTAAAACGACAACGAAACAAAATATTAAAGTAAAAAAAAAATCTAAAATAGAAAACACAAATAAGCAGTATATTCAAAACTAGAAAATAAAATAAAAAGTAACATAAAATTGTGAAAAATAAAATTGTATAATTTTTGGAATGTTGTGTTGTTGGCCTCTACGTACATTAAAAGAGTCACCGGACGACAGGACGGGGAATCAAAACATTCTCAACAACGTGGAGCGACGTCTATTACGTTAGATACATGTTTTTGAACATTGCTTGCGAGAGAATGTATGGTGGAACTGTATGATTTTCTGGTTATTATTATTTTCAACCGATTTCAAAAACCTCTAATCTCTATCATTAATTCTAGATTATAGATAAGACGCATAGAAATTTCGTCAAAATCGGATCAGTAATTTGGTTTTCTAAATCAAAATACCTGGCCATCATTTTTACTTTCACTTTTTAGTTGCATTTGTTGTTTTATTCTAAGCACAAAATAAACTAAGAATACAGACAATAGAAAATTTATTAAAAAGAAAACAATAATCAAAACACGTCTTACTTTTTGTGCTTAACAGTGCAGCAAAAAAAACTGTTATTGTAAGTAAAATTATATCTTTGATTATTCACATACACCACGGATCACAATATAGTCCACATATACACACAAACTCATAAATATTTTTAGAACATTTATTTCAATGTTATTAAATAAACTACATATGCAATTTAAATATTATCAGTATCACTATTAGCTGTTCAGTGTTATCGGAGTATTATTACTATGCCAAATGGTTTTGTCAACTGACATCCGACAGAATATGATTGATAAAACTAAATCAACAAAGATTAGACAACATCCTTTTTAATAAACATGTATTTATAATACTACGTCCAAGGTAATAGTACGGAATCACACTGCAAAAACTTGACGTTATTAGCCGCATAATGAATGAACGAGCAGCCTCGCGAGGCTGCCTCGCTTTATACTCACTAAATACTGACTGACCGAGTCACTGCAGTGAGGCTGAGCTGACATCGCGGGCTTAGTTTATAATGAAGGCGCCATGGGACCACCCATCACAAGTTAACCATTCTGAGTAACTGCAGCAAACGAACTAAGGCGCCTTTGACCATCCACATCGCTAAGTGTTGTTGGTGAGGGTTGGGCATGCTTGATTTGGACCATATCAGGCCCAAGCGAGGCAGCGCACGCACTTGCTTCAGGCGTGGCACATACTGACCCATCAAGCATTTGCCCCATGAGACAGACTTGCAACGCTCCTCAGTCAGTCAGTATGTGGTGAGTACCAAAATGCCAATGAGATTATTCCATGGTGGTGAAGTATAGGATAGACCTCTTAAATATATAGTGTTACCTGAGCTAAGTGAAAAAGATGGATATCAGTATTTTCATTTTATTTAACAAAACAAAAAACAATGAAAGTACTATTAATCATTCTGTGCCCATCTTTCTCCTAAAAATACTTTTTAATGTGTGTAAACTGCATTGTAGCGCATGGCGCTACAATGCAGTTAAGAGAATTAATTAAGATTTGTTTAAGCCAGCATAGAATAGATAAGTATGCACACAATAATAGTTATTAGTACTTAGATGTTCTATGACCATCCTACTTCCTTAGGAATATATTTATATATATGTGGGTGTGTGTGTGGGTGGGTGGGTGTGTGTGTGTTTGTGTGTTTGTGTGTTTGTGTGTGTGTGTGTGTGTGTGTGTGTGTGTGAGAGTGTGTGTGTGGGAGTGTGTGTGTGTGCTTTTGTATAACTGTAACTTTTTTGCGGCCTACTACTGTAAACTTTAAAATGAATTTTTATTTATAATTTCTTACATTATTCAATAATGATTATAAAAATAGTAGCATAATATAAAAATTTATTTATTTATTATCAAATACCTTGTTTACCAGTGTGATATCCATATTCTTATTTCCAATGAAAAATTAAGGGTTTTGTGTAGTACTGTAATGTATATGTTATGAAATTATTTTAAAGAAAATTGCAAATAAGCTGAAAGTCAAGACTGAAGTAAATAATTACAGTGTGGTGGTTCCAACTAAGTTGATCTCTGCAATTAACATTTTATGATGCTTGAAATTAAATAACTTGTGTTTGATGTGTTTCTTAATTGAGTTAGTAATTTTTATTAAGAGTAGTTTTTAAATTAGAAAAAAAATAGCTTTTAATATTAAGTTTAGCCGAGCCTATTTTCTCATTTAAGTTCATCAAAATTATGCTAAGACCATGCGATTTACTTGCTTTTGTTTGTATCTTATTGACATAATTATAATTTAAATCATAGTACTAAACTAAGGACTATGAGTCTATGTTCCATATTACAGAACAATATTCAGTCATCAATCGGTACTCTAGCAGAGATTTCAATTGTGAAGTGATCAATTAGTGAATGAAATCTCTGCTTGAGCACCGATCGATGACTGAGCATGGTTCTGTAATATGGACCTATGACCTGTTCAATGTTAAAATAAAATTTCCTCACAATAGGTATAAAAAAATTGATTTGTGCTTGTAATTGGTCTTGACTTGACTTGACTTCTTGGTTTTGGCCTCTGCGACTAACAGACGTCGCAATTTTGCCAGTGTCGCGTACTATACTAGGATAACAAGTGATGGAGAATAATCTGTGTGTACGTAGTAAGTACGGTGTATGATATGGGAGAATCAAACTCCGGCCTTCAGATTCAAGGGATTTTTATCTACAACAAATAGAACATCACATAAGCACAACACAATCTACATAAAAAAAAAATATACACTCAGGGCATAACAAACATAAAGATTTAAAGTTATTTATCGATATCGTTTAAAAAAAAAAATTATAATTTTAATTTATTATTTACAATAAATTTACATAAAAAATAAACAAAAGGGGTATGGGAAAGTGATAGGAGGGACTTCAGAGAGGTGGGACGGGGGATCTTAGGGGGGAGAATATCATATAGTGACATCTGCATTTTCTGACACTCAAAAAAGAGATGGTCCATGTTTCCCTCGTCTAAACCACATTCACACAACGAGTGATCCCTAACCCGAATTTTTGTTAAATGAACAGGAGTATTGTAATTGGTAATAATGCTAATAATCATGATTGACAAGGGCTTATCAGTAAAGTTTATCTCCTACATATTCTACATCGTTCCGCTAGATTGTCCTCAAACAGTTACTAACAGGTACCTACTTAACGAGATAAGCCCCTGATTCCCGCTTGTCAGTTTAATATGTCCGGCAGCGGTGAGGTCAGAGGCTAGTGACGGCGCATAAACATTTTGTAGCAACGACTTTGGTCTTGCAGCGATTGTAGGTAGTACCTAATATTATATAAGAAATGTAGCTTACGTTCATTACGTTCTATAAACCATTAGTACAAAATCTTCGCCAAATCAATTGATTAGGTCAAGTCAAAACTTAACGACAAAAGTAATACCAAACAAATGAGATAAAACATGGATAAAACACTAATAGAACATTTTCCGGAAACTCACGGTCATCTTGCAGCAGTATCGATGTTTTCAATGCACTAGTTTCCCTATTCTTCTTTATCACATTTTTATAACTTATTTATACACATTTTCGGATAAATAATAACTTTTTACAAATCTGCTTGTAGTGAAGTGGTTTTTTTTAAAATGTTTTGGCTCCACACTTTTGTGTATTTAGCCAGTGTCAAGTAATTGATAATTTATCAAGTTAATGATATTTTTCACACATATTATTCACGCAAATATGTGTCAAGTCACAGTCGAAGTCATAGTCAAGTCATAGTCTAGTCAAGTCATACTCCTAGTAAAGTGGTGGCAACTTTACCAGAAGCTTCTATGGAGTTTTGGAAACAACACGAAAAGAAACGTTTCGCGATCATTATACCACTTTCCCACACTCACGCCTGTAATTCAGAACTTAACGAATAAAATGCCACCAATTTTATGCGCTAACCCTGAAAATAACACAAGTTTTGGAAAATAATACAATGCGGCGACGCGATCTTTTTCGTTTCCTGCCAAAAAAAACCTTGTAGTTGATATTATTTGTAAAAAAAAGCAATATATGTCAGAGTCAGTGTCAACGCATGCTGACGTTTAATGGTAATGACAAAATCTTTACGTTCGTTTTGACAATGACAATAATAGTCGGGTAAACAATTTTTAATTACTTAAATAAAAATAAAAATTTAAAGTACAGTTAATAAAAAAAGGGAAAATTAAAAATATAAAATAATAAATAGTGATAAACAAAAAGTTATATACAACCTATATCGTACCATGTTGTGTGTTACCAATATCATACCATGTACCAATTAGTAGTGTTCAATGTTGCTTTATGTCAATATCTTGCTAAATGCTATTTGCTTTATTTAAAAAGCATGCTATTTTACGTGCTATATTATAGCATGCTTTTTTTATAAGCATATATTTTGTTACGCCAAAACGGGTGGGCGCGAAAAAAGCATGCGAGGTGACTGTTAACTCGCAGCTCCTACCTCATCGTTGGACTCGTCGGACCGACAGCATGCTTTTTATTAATATTAAGTACATCGCGTTTATGAATTTATTACGATAAAATGGAGCAGTAAAAAAGAACAATGAACTTTATATGATACTTTCCAGGCTTAGGACTGTCTATAATTGATTAAGTGTTATTATTAAATAAAGTATGTTAGTATGTAAAGCAATTATAGGCGTATTTAAAAGTTTATTGAAGTATCATGTATGTACAAACAATCAACTATGTACATATTATTTTTTTAAACATTTTTATACACTATTTACATTATATATACACTTTTGTACACATAATTTACATTTAGAAACGTTATCTGTGCTACTTTTGCACTAAACAATCGTGTTCTTCGATCACTGATGAGATACCCCGACTTAGAAAATATTCGTTCACAAGTATTATTGGGTACGTGAGCCGCCTGAGATCGCAAATTCGCACGCGGTGCGTTATACGATGACGCATGCGACCAATAGCAATCGCTAGCATGCGACGACTGGCCGCCGCGCGCCGCCCCGCCGTGCTACTTGCTTTGTGGTGCTACTTGCTATTGCTTTGCTACATGCTTTGCGGTGCGACTTGCGATGCGCGATGAACAGATTATACAGAGTGCGAAATAAAGCAAATAGCAACAAGTAAGAGCCACGATAGCATTTGCTATATGATATGTATTATAAGCACGTTGCTTTATGTTGCTATATGCTATATTAACCACCACTAGTACCAATGTCAAAGTGTATTCTTTGGCATTGGCAACAATGGATGGCAACATTGCTCTAGTCTATGTTGAACTGAAATTGCCCTAAAGTCTGTTTTGTTGTTTCTTTTCTGTTTTATTCAATAAAAATAGTAAAAGTGCTAATTATTTGGTGAAATTATGAAGTGTGTGTAGCCGCGTGCGCCTGTAATGTATAATTTTATTATGTATTCGTGAAAATTAACAGGCTGCAGATATGTGGCGTTTATTGCTTTGTGTTTTTATCCTAAACGTGAAAAATGTAGCTGGATTTAGTCCGCTCTGCGTCAACAACACCGCGAAAAACTATACCTGCACAAATCAGGTAAATTTTCCAAATATATGGTTTTCATGTGTAATTGTAAAATATTGATTTTATACGAAAACACAATGCATGGTCTGCCATGCAAATGTCAAGAGTCATGAATCAAGAAGTCTTATTTTTTATATTTGTCATTTTTAGGGCTAATACGTTGAGTTGTGAAGTCTATTTAGGGCCTATCAAAGAGTATATTTATAATACCTATACTAATTCTAGTCTGGTTTCCCAAACCTAAGTGAATAGGTACTGTGTACTTGGGTAAATACATCATGGGAGACCAAGGTCATTTTTAAACTTGTACAGCTTTATTAATAAACGGGTAGTAGTTTTGGGTTAGTTACTTCAGCATTTGTCCTCTTTTTGCTACTGGAATATTTAGCTGGATCAAAAAAGACAAAAGATGCTGTAACTAATCTAAAGCTAGTTCATGTTCATTAATAAGGCTGGTAGTGTTTTAGCTATGAAATTAGGTAACATATTCTCAGAGACATCCCACTTTGATGAGAAGTAGGCTTTTGTAGATTTTAATTTGTTTCAGATTAGTTTCAGTGTAAAATTCATCATAAAATTAATTTTCAGCTGGATTCTTTAAAACACCGAATAATCTCATTTGCTTCATGGTATATCTTAGTACATGATATTGGAGAAATTGTGGTGAAATGGCCGCAGAAGCCACTTACTAAGATTCAATTCAATTTAATATTTAATCTGTTTATATACTCACCCTATACTAATAAACATTGCATAACAGTTGAATAACTACTCAGTGTGTTCTTTTGTTTTATTTTTGCCTATTTATAAGCTGATAGAGAGAAAATATATTTAAAAAAGTTTTGTTGTTTGTGCTATCTTTAGGCTTTACAGGAGAAATCACAAGCTTCACATTGATAGATGTTAACATAGTTAATTAGTATTACCAGTCAAAATGTCTTGTTGGAAAATGCTGAGTGCCACAATAAATAGGTATAATCAACAGAATTCACTTAGAACTTTCTATGTGCTAAGTAAACCAATAAATATTGACTATAGGCAAGTTTATTTATTCACCAATGCAATATTGAGACAAGATAGCGTTAAAAATAAATGTGTTTGAATGTATAAATTATACATCAAATTGAGTAAGCTACACAGGCACATTATTATATAGTATATTATATTATTATTAAAATAATTATTTGGCAAAAAAATTAAACGAAGAGAAGAAGTAATCCTGTGTTAAAAATATAATGTGATAAGTGAATATATATTTTGTTTACAAGCAAGATAAAATAGAGAACTAACACTGGGTTAGTTATTTATTCAACTAAAATAGAACTAGCAAGTGGGCCTAAATATGTAATAAAGTTTAATACTAAAATTTTCTGTTCACCAGATATTGAATGAAGACCCTATTAATGATGAGATATGTAATCCGGAAGTTTACGAAGCAAACAGTGCTCAATGTGGCTCCATGGTGTTCCGGCCACTCAGTCCCAACACGCATATTGGAGGGGTGATACTTAAACCCTACATAATCACAATAGTGCATCACAAGAACTTCAACGACTATTCCGTTAACCATACAGTGCTCAATATAACATTCAGCAATATTAAATGGAAGCGTAAGTGCTCTAAGACTTCGGACAGGACACATTCCATGCAATAAGTTTTCATATCTAATGCGAAAAAGTAGCTCCCCGAATTGTTTAGAATGTAACTCAGTTGACGATCTGTATCGATATCGACGATATATACGATATTCTAATGGAATGTGTCCGGAACAAAGATGAGAGAGATAAATTATTTGGGTCTCGTCCACTACACCTGGGAGATTGTAACATCATTCTTGCTGAGTCTGAGAGAGGGAGACAAACTTATAGAGAGGGATAGAATTAATCTATAATATTAAGTTAGTATATATATTAGTTTAAGTATTAGTATTAGTTAAAATAACCAGGGCGGCATAATTGCAAATGGCGATTAAAGCCCTTTATTATTGATTTAAAAAAAAAAAAAAAAAGTGCAACTTAAGGCCTACAGATCTACACTTAATCATCAATTGATGCTCAAGTAGAGATTTCATTCACTATCTATTAGATGGTTTTGTGAACAAAACTTGTCATGAGTAGAGTGTGATTCATGGACTGAGCGTAATTCTGTAATATGGCACAAAACATGTGAGAAAGGGTGGCCAAGCATTGCAGCGCTGTGTGAGCTTTTGTTTTATTGGATTAATAGCAGAGTCATTTAAATGTCTTTACAGAGCGAATCTTTTGTATGTGTACTACAGTGTTCTGAGGCTCAAAATCTGTTCTTTATTATTCTTTAGTTTCTTTATTAGCTTATGCATGTGGTTCATGCATTTTGTGTTTGTTGTGTGGTTGCATGTTGAGTGAACCTGTTGACATTTGCACTTATTCATTATAAAACATATCTCTTAAGCACTCCTAAGTGTGATACACTAATGTTGAATTTTGAAGTTAAGCCACAACTTATTCTGTGATTCAAGTGAAATATGAAAAGCAACTTAAGCCACTGATGCCATTGTCTATTGTTATGCTCAATGACATCAAGCCCTTGGTTGTTGATTCATTACAAAGTATTAACAAGGCCAGTAATGGTGTTCAATAATAAATGATGAGGAAATGCTTGAAGAAATGACATTGTCAAACATTTGCATTGGGGTAAAACATTTGCATTGGGATAATAGTTTTCTCATGGGCCATCATGCTCCACCTTAGACAACTTCGTCACTTACCATCAGGTGAGTAGAGGGAGGGAATAGGAAAGGGGAATAGAGTCATTTTGATATATTAATTAAATAATAATCGCTATCTTGATTATTTTCTATTTCAGTAAACAATTAGTATTAATTTGTGATGTGCATGAATGTCATACGATAATATAAACATGCATCTTTATCATCTAGTATCTTAGGTCCGTATTGCAGAAAAAACACTGTCTGATTTCTTAGCTAATTAGAACCTAAGAAATCAGACCATCAGGAAACCGGTAAATTAAACCGCAGGGCGTATTTAGTAAATTTTTTCTTTGTAAATGAAGTCATGTTTAAATATAAAAAACTGTTCAAAACTACATTTATAATTATCTTTTTTTATTGTTATTGTATGTGCAGTCATATCATGAAAACATAACCACAAATTTTGACGTCATAGTCGTAATATGAGGAGTATTAATAATTCCCACATTATTGCTCGCATGAGTAAATTGAGCCCATATTCAAACTTAGGTAATAGACAGAGATTAAACACTTTAAATACAGTGTAACCCCATTAATATAAAAGTGGGTGCAAAGAAATTTGGAGGTATAGAATGACTCCAAGATTTATCGAAATCATCCCCAAATTTTAGGTATTTGAAGTAAATCTTTACGCACGCTTGATTTGGGGAGTAAGCTGGTGAATGCGTGACAAGAGCGTAAGGGAAACTGATCGGGCGAGGTGAACGGAAGTTCAGAGGGAGATATATGTTGAGTTGAGAGTTGCATTTCGTATATTACTGCAGGGGCAAGAGGGTGAGCAGTGCGCGCGCACATTTTCTTTCTCTCTTCCTGTCATAGCCAGTGCATATTTTCTTTACTAAGTTTTACTTCAGTCTTGTGGTCTAAAGCACACTCGTTTTTTATTCGTAGTTTACTTTCCGTCTTTCAAACCGACGCACTCTGGTTCAAATCCCGCTCGGCCCTGCATCTATGACTTACCAAGTTATGTGCGAAATCGGCACTCGCTGATGACCGATGAGGAATACAAAATAAAGCTATTAAAAAAAACGAGTGTGCTTTAGACCACGCGACTGAAGTAAAACTTCTTTAGTTTAGCTCCATCTTTCGGCCGGTATAACTTTGTTTTGCTTTGTTCAATGTTTAGGTCACCATCTTACCAATTATAAATTGTCATTTTACCGGACATACCAACATAATAATAGGTTTTTAGCGGGAAAACGGAAAAGATCGTGTCACCGCATTGTATTGTATGATCTGACTGGCCCGATAGCTCAGTTGGTAGTGACCCTGCCTTCTGAACTGCGGGTTGTGGGTTCGATTCCCACCCAGGACAAACATTTGTGTGATGAACATCGATGTTTGTTCTGTGTCTGGGTGTTATATTGTATTCTATGTATGTATTTACAAACAAAAAGTATCTAAGTATTGTATCAGTTATCTGGTTCCCATAGTACAAGCTTTGCTTAGTTTGGGGTAGATGGCGTTGTGTGAGATGTCCACACATATTATTATTATTGTTTTCCAAAACATGTGTTATTTTCAGTGTTAGTGCATAAAATTGGTAGCATTTTATTCGTTAAGTGCTGGATTACATGCATGAGTGTGGGAAAGTGGTATAATTATTGCGAAACGTCTCTTTTCGTGTTGTTTCCAAAACTCCATAGAAGCTTCTGGTAAAGTTGCCACCACTTTACTAGGAGTATGACTTGACTAGACTAGACTATGGCTTGACTTGATGACTTGAACTGTGACTTGATACAAATATGCTTGATATTAATTAACTTCAGAAATTATCAATTACATGACACCGGCTAAACACACAACAGTGTGGAGCTAATACAAAAACAAAAAAAAAACCGGACATACCAACATAATAATACAAATTTTTTATTACAAGATAATATGTAACTCCATGACCTAAAGTATATACAATGTTGCTGATCGGGTAAATAATTTTAACCACCTCAATTCCAGGAATGCGCTTTCGTTTCCAAGAGAAATACAAGAACCTGCGCAACCATTGCCGCACCATCGCTTTGTCGAACGACGCTGTGATAGACGACCAGTCGGTGTTGTACTACGATTGCTACTGGACCAGGCCGGGGCAGAAAGGACTGGGTCAGAGTCACATATTGGACTTCGAAGCTCATGGAGACGGCGGCGTTATCAATAGAGGACAGTATTATTTCAACGTGCCCTCTGCTGAGATGCTTAGTGAGTAATTTCTACTTCTATTTTTCTACTAGGTGGTAGGACTTTTCTGCAAAGTTCGTCTAGGTAGGTACCAACGCTTTGCCATTTATTCTGCCGCCAATCGGTAGTGTGCACTACTGTGTTCCGGTTTGAAGGGACTGTAGCTAGTGAAATTACTGCAGAAAAGTCCTACTACTCAGTGAAAAGTCCTACTACCTAGTGAAAAGTCCTACTACCTAGTGAAAAGTCCTACTATCTAGTGAAAAGTCCTACTACCTAGTGAAAAGTCCTACTACCTAGTGAAAAGTCCTACTACCTAGTGAAAAGTCCTACTATCTAGTGAAAAGTCCTACTACCTTGTGAAAAATCCTACTACCTTGTGAAAAGTCCTACTACCTAGTGAAAAGTCCTACTACCTTGTGAAAAGTCCTACTACCGAGTGAAAAGTTCTTCTACCTGTTGTGACAAAGAGTCATTAATGGTTAATAATACAATAAAATTAATCTATACAACGTGTTTTATAGGTCCTGTTGCGAAACCCGAAGAATGGACCCCATTTATCTACATAGAGATATTCCCGACCATAATGCGTCTGCACATCCCCCCACCGCCTTCCCAGTTGAAGATCTCGGGTTACTACGTCGAGGTTTTAAAGGAAAGTGGGAAGGGCGGTTATCTGGTCAATTCGAATACCGTACGCATCGAGAACGGAACTGACGATGTGACGTACGATTATAACTTTGTTGGAGAAAATGGACTGTTCTACTTTATGGTGACCCCACTGTGTTCAAATGGAAGGAAGGGCACGAATGTGGAAAGCCCGAAGATTCAGATCAGTGAGTATTGGCACAAAATTAGTTTCATAAATTAAATTAATTAGTTTGGTAATAGGCCGTTTGACTGCTATATTTTTTTAGTTTGCAAACTATCGTGAGTATGACACATTTTGTAACTATCGTGTAATATCGTGAGTATGACACATTAAGTAATTAATAACGGCTAAACTCACGTCAATTAAAAGTCGTAATTACTCCGACCAGGTTTTGGACATATTCGATGTCCTTCTTCTGGGAGCCAGTTACTGGCTCTACTATGCGCGCCATCTAGCCTCAAACTAAACGAAGCAACCTTCGTTTAGTTTGGCGCTAGATGGCGCTTGCGCTGGCGATGGCGAAATGTTAAAAAAAACGAATGCTAATATATTTTTGTTTACAATTTGAGATTAACACCTTTTTGAAGTAAAACTTCTTTACTTTACTTAGGAGTAAGCTAATGAATGCGAGGCAAATGGAAGTTGAAGTTGGTTCACGTAGATCTCCATTGTCAACATAGCAAAGTTAAAAATTTGTATTATTATGATGGTATGTCCGGTTAAATGACAATTTACAATCGTCGAAATGGCGACATTAACATTAAACAAAGCAAAAACAAAGTTATACCGGCCGATAGATGGAGCTAAACTTTAACTTTATTCGTGTGGTCTAAAGCACACTTATTTTTTTACCTGTAGTTTTTCTATGATACCCTGTGGTTTCTATGATACCCTGTGGTTTCTATGATACCCCGTGGTTTCTATGATACCCTGTGGTTTCTATAATACCCTGTGGTTTCTATGATACCCTGTGGTTTCTATGATACCCTGTGGTTTTATGATACCCTGTGGTTTCTATGATACCCTGTGGTTTCTATGATACCCTGTAGTTTATATGATACCCTGTGGTTTTATGATACCTTGTGGTTTTATGATACCTTGTGGTTTCTATGATACCCTGTGGTTTTATGATACCCTGTGGTTTCTATGATACCCTGTGGTTTTATGATACCCTGTGGTTTCTATGATACCCTGTGGTTTCTATGATACCTTGTGGTTTCCAGGCAGCGAATCGCAAACGATCAACATTTGCATTGCGAGCGTGACCGCGCTCATTGTAGCGTCACTGTTCGCTTACTACATAGTGCTGAGGCTCGTCCGCCGGTACTGGTGCAAGGAGCAATATAAACTGGCTATGGGTGAGTGTACTACAATTTTCAACTCTTTTCCCTTAAAAAATAAATTAAAAAAAACACTATGTTGATTTTTCTAGAGCTTTGGCGGAAAAACGGAAAAGATCGCGTCATCGCATTGTATTATTTTCCAAAACTTGTGTTATTTTCAGTGTGTGTTTAAAATTGGTGGCATTTTATTCGTTAAGTGCTGGATTACAGGTATGAGTGTGGGAAAGTGGTATGATGATGGTGAAACGTTTCTTTTCATGTTTTCTCCAAAGCTACATAGAAGCTTCTGGTAAAGTTGCCACCACTTTACGAGGAGACTAGACTATGACTTGACTTGATGACTTGGACTGTGACTTGTTTTGATACATACATTTAATATTAATTAACTTGAGAAATTGTCAATTACTTGATATGGTAATGGTGAGAGGCTAAATACATATAGTGTGGAGCCAAAACAAAAACAAAAAACACTATCAGGTCCACTTAGTGCTGGATTAACCGCGTAGCAAGAGTAGCAAAAGCTACGGGTCCAGCGCAAAATATTATATACCTGTATATTTACCCATTATATACCCATTCATCTCAGCCTCAGCCAAATTTTTTGAGTGAAACTAATTAAGATGTAGTATATTGAATTTACTACATCTTAATTAGTTAGTAGTTAGTAGATGTCACTAAAACTTTTATAAATTTTTATCAAATAAATGTGCTGATTGACACCTCTGTGGTGTGGTGGTTATCAGGTCGGTCCATAACCTGGAGGCGGCGGGTTCGATTCCCGCGGCAGAACAAGTTAATTACATAGGTAACTTATTTATTATTCGCGCTTTTTTGCTGTGCATAAATATTTATTTATGCACAGAAAAAAAAGCGCGAATAAGTGGTCTGAGTATGGGTGTTGTGGGACCATGGTCGTCGTAGTTCTTGGGTCTATACAAGGAATCCTAGTTAGGGTCTAGGATCTATGTATGTGATCGTTGGGCGCTATTATTATCATTATATTGTTTCCAGGGATGGAAATACCGCCACCGACCAAAGTACTCGTCATATATTCACCGACGAACCGACTCCACGCCGAGTGTGTCGCGTCATTCGTTACGTATCTACGCACTGAATACGGCTTAGACGTGATGTATGACGGAGATATCTCGGCTACATCTCACGGGGATCCTTACATATGGGCCGAAGAAGCCTTCAGGCTCGCATCGCACGTCATGTACATAGTAGGACCTGCGCAGGCCAACCCTTGCAATATCTACGATAAACCAATCATAACGGCACACAAAGACGTTGACACTTTACTCCTGTCCTTTATTAAAGCAAGCCGAGTGTCTCGATCCCCTAAAGATATCCTGAACATATACTTCGAACATTCCACCGGACCGCTCCCTCTAGAAACTAGACCGGATAAAGTCTATTTCCTTCTAAAAGATTGGCAGAAACTGATATCGCATTTATCTAAGAACCTGCTCCCGAAAAGAATGATACTGCGAACTGAAAAAGGTAGGTGCTTTTTGGAAGACTTGACCCGGGCCAAAAAGATTCTATTGCAAGACGAAGTTGTCAGGTCCGATAAGAACGAAAAATCGGACAAAAAGATATTGCTGTAATCGGAATAATGATTTATTTAAGTGTTTAATTAGTTTACGGGAATAAAATAGTAGTAGACGCGAAACGATTTTGCGATAAATACCTAAGTTTGTTGTGCCTCTGTGAGGACTATTCGTGTTGGTCGGAAAGGTAATCGCACAAAATCGACGAGGCATTTCTCGCGTCTATTTAATTATTTACCTTTTATGATAAAGATTTTAGTGATTGTAATGTTCAAGAAAATAATTTATTTCGCGTTTGAATATATTTTAAGCATGAATATGTAACATACATAAAATATGTCGCAAATGCAACAAAAAAATTCGATCAAATATTTTATGGTGTTTATAATTGTTGTCACTTTCCAGTCTATGCATATCTTATTGCTTTTAATTTATAGTTGTTAAATTTTAGATTCTCTTAATTTTATATATGAACTATATATTATAGATATTGTAAAACTTAAGTAATTTAACCAACTATTGCCTGTCTACTGTAGACGTCGACTGTGTCGAACATGGTGCGATCTTTAGTAATTTTACATTGGGCTCTGCTTTTATATGATTTATAAACATCGTAAAGTTTTGCATGTTTTCCGTGAAAAAAATTAAAACCTGGAAAAAGAAATATTTTATTACAACTTTACTTATATAAATGTTAGTCCCTTAATACTCGTTTTCTGGATTATCCAAAGTTATTAGGTGTGCCATAAATACCTACCTGAATTCTTGTGTACCTTTTTGCATGTAACAGTCTTAAATTCGTGTCGCATAAGTTTTTTAATGTGTGGATCTTTAAATTGTCGATATTTTATTGGAATTACTTTCATTTGAAATATCGAGTATTTAAACAAATTATGCGACTTTGCGTGATTAAATAAACGTTCATAAAAATTACGATAAAAAGTTAGGTGCTTCTTTGACTACACAGCGTTGGGAATTATGACGTATCTACGTTTATTTAATCTCGCGCATTTATATAATCGTTATGTAGTTGATCTCAATTGAAATGTAAAACTGTTGAAGTGTGATCTATCAATATACTGTATACAGGACTTTCAATTACTAAGCTCAAAAAATTATATACCTTGTGATGTATTTTTATAAAAATAAAGTCGTACGTATTACCAAAGATGTAAAGTTTTCTTTCGTCCCTTAACTTTATTTAGAACTAAGTTGCGCCCCGCGGTTTCACCCGCGGATAAAAAGTATTTTATTTATTTGCTCATCCCACAGGAACATTTCACTTTTCCAGGATAAAATGTAGCCTATATGTTAATCCAGTGTACAATCTTGGTACCGAATATCATCCAAATCCATTCAGCCGTTTGAGCGTGAAGGAGTAACAAACATACACACAAACAAACATTCGCCTTTATAATATTAGTGTGATTTAATCACTACATAGATAGATCAACACTTTATTGTACACCGTAAAAAAGAAAACAATTTACAAAAAGAAAAACTTACATAATAAACTAGTACTAGTACAACAGGCGGTCTTATCGCTTAAAGCGATCTCTTCCAGACAACCTTTGAATCGGAGGAATCTGTAGCTTAGAATTTTGATGACTAGATAATTCGTCTAAAAATACTAGGAATATTTTTACCATGGTAGAGCCGATTGTCTTCAAAAATTTCAAATCTGCAAACAATCAGACATGTATTAGTGGTGTACACTGTAAAAGTAATCTTAACAACTGTAATAAGCAGCCGTGGACGCTCAACACCAGGCGTTCAATTTGCTCCGTCACGTCATTCATTAGCATTACTAAGATTAAAATACTTACTAAATAGGTATCGGGAAGGCTTTACGGCAGCCGCGTCATAACGTGTGTAACGGTGGGCGGTGCTGTATAACTACATAAATATTATTGGGCTGACTAGAATCCGTGCGGTTGGTGGGTGTAAGCTTGTTGAATGTCGGAATGGTATTAATATTACATCTTGTGTCAGCAGCAGCGGAACATCTGGTAATACTTTATAGGCACATTTACTAGGTAGTGGGACTGCAATCTTCTAGGTAGGTATCACCGCTTTCGCCAGTTATTCTGCCGCCAAGCAGTAGTGCTCAAGCACTAATGTGTTCCGGTTTAAGGGCACTGTAGCAAAGAAACTACTGAGCAAATGAGACTACTAACCAATCTCAGTCTAGTAATCTTATTACTACTGTGCTGATGTCTCAAGATGACGTGAAGTGTCACGCGAAACTATACTTTGCGAGTTCCGAGTGACACTGATATGGGCAGCCGTATTGATTAACATCAGACGAACGACTAGCCCGTTATGTAAATATAATTATTGTATGTACTCCTTAATTTATCTTAATATATAAAAATGAATCTCTATTTCCCTTGGTCATCGCATCACGGGTGAAAGGATAGACCGATTTTGCTAATTCTTTTTATATTGTGTTCATTGTTTTCAGAAGGTTCTTATGAAGGAAAATGTTAAGACATTTAGACAATTTTCACCGCGCGAATAAAACCGCAGGGCGCAGCTAGTATGAAATGAAAAAAAAAGAACTGCAGTTATCATTGGTTTATTTATCACGATGAACAACAATACATGCCTGCGTACAATTTTGGAATGTTGTATTGCATACAACCAATAGTCTTATTCGATTATCGGTAAACACTCCCATGCTGTTACACGACAGAAAATACATAAATCCATTACACCGTCTATGCGAGCGAAACAATACATTTATTAGGTCACCAAGATGCATTTAAGAGCGAAAAACGCAATGAATTAGATAACTAAACACTATTGTTCACACCACGCACTATACATATAAAATTCAAAGTCCTGACTGACTGATATATATCAACGCACAGCCTAAACCGCTGGTCCTAGAGACTTGAAATTTGGAGGGTGTTCTTTGTAAAGTGCAGGTATACACTAAGAAAAGGTTTTTTGAAATTTTACCCTAAGAGGGTGAAGTGGATGGATGAAATTAAATTTACGAAGAACACAATGATAGATACGCGTTTACAGGTACAGTGCCACCAATTTAAATGTTCAGGTTGATTTTTGGCCTTTTTTATTAGTGCAGGGAATGTCCTCGTTGGAATACGACGACGACACAGATAAGCTGCGCGTGTTGTACATAATAATAATAGTACATAAACTGTTTTTGAATTATGAAATTAGCATGACGATTATCGAAAGTTAACGCTTAAATATTAAATCAAAATGAGTGTGCTTTAGACCACACGACTTAACTAAAACTTCTTTAGCTCCATCTATCGGCCGGTATTATTTTTTTTGCTTTGTTTAATGTTAATGTCAGCATCTTGACAATCGTAAATTGTCAGTTTACTGGACATACCAACAAAATAATACAAAATTTTAACTTGGTTATGTTGACAATGAAGATCTACGTGAACCAACTTCAACTTTCGTTCGCCTCGTATTGACAGATCTCCATTGTCAAACATTTTAATAATATGTTGGTTTGTCCGGTAAAACGACAAACCAAAATTATCAAGATGGCGACATTAACATTCAAAAGCAAAAACTAAGTTATACCAGTCGATAGATGGGGCTAAACTAAAGTTTCATTTCAGTCTTGTGGTGTAAAGCACACTTGTTTTTTAACAAAGCACTTTAGGCATTACTACTAATACGAATGAGCGCAAGGGAAATCAAACAATCGTGTGAAAAATTACACAAACACTGAGCAACCATAGAGAAGTCACAAATTATTTATATTTAAATAAATGCAAACACAATTAACAAATTATAAGAAAATCAACTCACAACATGATTAATATAAAACTAATTTGTACACCAGTTAGGACAATAGGACATATATTATTTATTATATTGGCCTCGACTTAATACGAGTAAAACATAATTTAGTAATTCCATTAGTAATAAAGTTCGGAAGTTAATAAATTCATTTATTTATAAGGAAACTGCTCTTTTTCAAAATCATATCGTGCCAATAAAATGTATAAATCATAACAAAATTTAACAACTACAAACTAATGACTTAAATTGCGAAAACAACACATGATTATACAAACATTATGAACTAGATCATAGTTTTGAAACCCAAGTCTGAATTTCACTAACACTAAAATTTAAAAACCTAGTGCCATAAAGATACACAAATAAAATACAAACCCATCAGCTATAAGCTTGCGCAAAACTTTATGAACTCTCGGAAGTTAGGCCCGAGTACCAAACTGCGCATGGTACAGATGAGTGCATTGTAAAAGCGGCCATATAATAACTATAATATGAGTACTGAGCAGCCATCCACGCTAACTCCCGAGGGCTCATTAAGTTTTGCGCGAGCTATACCATTGTGTCCCACTTAAAAATGCAAACATATCAATTTGTCCACTGACAAAATGAGATTTGGACGAAATAAAGCGACACAATGAAACTCAACCAATTTAAGTCTTGGTCAAAATGAAACTTGGACAATTTGAGACATTTGCATTGTCTAAGACAAAAAAGTAGCATTTCAAAAACCAAGTGTAAAATGGAAGTATTTACAATGAAACCTTGTTTACCATTAATTTTACCATCATAAAAAATTAAACAGCATTATTTGGCAATAGCAGCCGCATTTTATTTCGTTAATCTGTGATTAACAACAGAATTAGGTGAGGTTGGGTCAAAACTTGCTTAGTAACTACGCCTTGATTTCACACTATACCCCAAACCCCTAATACGATATACATACGAAAGTATAGCTCGCGCGAAACTTTATGAGCTCTGGGAAGTTAGGCCCGAATACCAAACCGCGCAAGGTACAGTTGAGTGCATTATGAACATTGTAAAAGCGGCCATTCAGTAACTATAATATGCTTGCTGCGCAGCCATCCGCGCTAACTTCGGAGAGCTCATAAAGTTTTGCGCGAGCTATATATACGTATATACGAGGTACATTACTGAACTCTATTGTACTGTAATGTTACTGTACTCTGTTAATTATTGGTATGTAATTTTTAGTTAAGCATAGTTACCGCTAGGAGCGCTGTTCTGGGTTTTCATACTAATATTTAAATCACTATTTTAATTCTATACTTGATAGCGAGTAATGTACATTGGAACAAACTCTTACTAGGTACTGGAGCCATTTTTATATCGACTTCTTAGTATTTTACATATATTTTTTTTCGATGGGTTTGCGTTTGACTACATCGCACCTTATGTAAGTGACGATGAGGTCGAAGGTGGAGCACGCTTACCCAGGAATAACCTTACCATTATAAAATTAACATTTCTATAGAATAGTGTCGCCTAATACAAGACGTTTAGCTGAAAAGTTATTTGACGAGCAGCTGTCAAAACCCATTTGACATTTTTCAGGTGTTGCCACTAGCGGTTCATTAAAATATCATAAGTAACTTGTAGGTACATTAGTACACGGCTAGTTGGATGTTCAATAAATATTTATTCAAGATTTTTACAAGTGAGATAGAACAGATGGATGGATGGGTGGTGATTTTATAATTCTTATGTTTAAACGGATAGAGATCAGTTTCGAATTGGGTTGCACGAAATTCGAAAATTTGTAGTTCGGAGAATGAGGGTTGACGTAGATTCATGTGAGGTGCGGGTAGTTCGCATTATACGGGTCCAACGCAGTACTATTCTAATGGAAGCTACGACGACTGTTGACTTTCATGTGCTGGAAATAGAAATAAAACTGGTTGCATACGCCGTATAATTGTATGAAAAAATCGGGTTAAATATTAATGAGTCATTCAAAATACAATGATCTTTCTTTAAACCAGCAATCGGAAAAGATCAAGACACGCCAATTTGGTAAAGTTATACGCTTTATAACACACACGACAGCTGTACAGCGTAAAGTAAGAACGAAAAACGTTTCAATGCTGTAGGTCTATCATAGTCTAACTATTCTTGAAATGAAATAAATACAGTTTCCATAAAAATTTATGGAAACTGTATTTATTTCATAACAAATATGACAACGTAAAATTTATGAAAATTGTATTTATTTCATTTCAAGAATAGTTAGAGACAGCAATATTCCACAGTGGCGACTAACGCTAGTAACTCCATAATATCTTTTATCAGGTTTAGTTATCTGTGCTTTTAACGCGAATGCCCCTAAAAATAGCATTTAGATAAAAATAACTTAGATAAATAAGCAAACGTATTTGGATAAGCTTATAATCGTTATATTACTTTTTCATTAATTAATAATAAAAAACTGTCACTGTAACTGTTACGGGCGGCTGTGACATTAACTAGACAGACATAAGACATAAATACTAGTCACGTCATAAAAAATATATGAACGTTGTGATTTTTTAAAATTTAGTCCGTTATATTGTTTTTTGGTTGGCAACACTGACTAGCGCGAGAGTGAACAACAGGGGGAGAGTCAAGCGGTTGTAGCGCAATACAATGTCGAAACTTTATATTTTAGAGTCCCGAGTGACACTGTTATGTTATGGGCGGCCGTGTCGCTTAACATCAGGTGAAAGACTAGCTCGTCACACCATTCACTAACATAAAAAAAAGACTTCTGGTTTTATTTAAAACTTACATGATCTCCAAGCTGCTATCACTGTTCTTTGTGGCCTGTTCCCCCTCGCTAGAGTTTGACCCCCCGGACTCTGACCGTTGATTTCGCCTGTGTTTCTTCTCCTCCACAACTTCCGTGGTTGCTTCTTCCGCTTGCCGCTGCCACGCGGGTATAGACGGCGGCTCCGTCCGCTTTAGTGAGGGGAATTGATTTCTGCAATTATTATATTAATTTTTAACCGACTTTAAAAAAGGAGGAGGTTCTCAATTCGACTGTATTTTTAAAGTAGAACTTCTTTACGCACGCTTGACTTGACTTGGGGTGTAAGCTACCGAGGCGAAGAGAAGTTGAACATTGTTAACATAACAAAGTTAAAAAAAATTATTATGTTGGTATGTCCGGTAAAATGACAATTTAAATTATCAAGATGGCGATATTAACATTAAACAAAGCAAAAACAAAGTTATACTGGCCGATTATAGATGTAGCTAAACTAAAGAAATTTTACTTCAGTCGTGTGGTCTAAAGCTCACTTGTTTTTTTATTTTTTATTTTATGTTTGTTACCTCTTTAAACTGGGTAAACCAATTTAGATGAAACATTTTTTTTTAAATTTAAAGGTACTTCCCGTGTGATCGATCCCATTTCAATTTAATAAAGATCTGTTGGGTAGTTTTTGAGTTATCTTTAATAATGTGTATCAGTTTTGTCGGGAAAGCGAAAAAGATTGCGTCACCGCATCGTATTATTTTCCAAAACTTGTGTTATTTTCAGTGTTAGTGCATAAAATTGGTGGAATTTTATTCGTTAAGTGCTGGATTACAGGCGTGAGTGTGGGAAAATGGTATAATGATGGTGAAACGTTTCTTTAAGTGTTGTTTCCAAAACTCCATAGAAGCTTCAAGTAAAGTTGCTACCACTTTACTAGGAGTATGACTTTGACTAGACTGACTTGACTATGACTTGACTTGATGACTTCGACTGTGACTTGACAAATATCGATAACTTGATAAATTATCAATTACTTGACACTGGCTAAATACACACAAGTGTGGAGCCATATCTAAAAAAAAATGGATTTTTTTTTAGATATGGCATTTTTTTTTTACATTGATGATGTTCTCATTTTTGTGAGAAACAAAAAAGGTGGGATGGAAGTCGGTTGGACTCCTTTTTAAAAAGGAAATTATTAATCGAACACACATCATCATCATCATCATTAACAGCTTACCATGACTACGTGTCGTCTATTTTTAGCTACGGACTTATAATGAGGGAAACTCAGTTGATATTGAAAGAGTTTTTAAAATTTAAAAACGATGTATTCGTGTAGTAAACAACGCCTGGTTTTTAGATAGCTGTAAGCCATTATTGAAAAAATGTAACATTCTTCCTTTGCCATGCATCTACATCAAAGAGATTTGTTTCTTTGTTAACGCCAATCCAACTTTATTTCATAAGCGCAGTGAAATTATTACACGACAAAAAAAAAATTACGAACCTACTGCATCAACCTCCTTGTCGTAAAGATATATATATAAGAGAACCGTTTATAATATGTGCATATCAATATATAATTGTATACTTATTTGGCACAACGAATAAGCATTGCAATTTAACGGGGCAATGCTGCCAGCATGTTGGGTACGCTACCTACTGGTAGTGGGCTGGAGCATTTGGACTGTCTATAGGTCACCGCGGCCAGTATAGAGTCCAAATGTTTTTTTTTGTAGGAGTAGTAGTAGGTAGTTTTTAGTATTAGTTATTAAATCATTGTAGTATTTAGAAAATAAAGGCAATTTGCCTTGTTAAAAAAAATTGTATATCAAATGACAAATTTTAAAGGACAAACTATTTAATAAAGCTTTGTATGACTGGTTGTTAAAACGCGCATTTTATAGTGTTAAGGAATTCTAAATGTACTGTAACAAAAATATTATTTAATATTTGCACACTTGTATGCAGGGTGAACACAAAATGTCTAATTATTTTAAGTAACTTATGTTAACATTTCTCGACAACTGTGTTCTAGCAAATAAATATTTGATTTGATTTGACCGCCAGAAAACCGCCCCATCAGTTGGGAGAAGTCATAATGGCCACATTTGGCAGGTGTATCGGTGATCGCAGTAAATTGTAATAATATTAATACTAGATATTAATTGTAATGCACGGTAAATTTTTTCATCATCAATTCACAAAACTTACCTATTGAGTAATATTCCTTTAACTGATGCTATGTCAGATTTGATGGTGTCCAACTGTGATTTCACAGCGGTCTGCTGAATGGATCCCTGTATTTCCCCGCGTAGTGACGTCACATTTGCGTTCAATATGTCAAGCGATTTGCGCAGTTCATCGATACACTCCGCTGTCGACTTTTTCTTTGGTTGCTCAACGAATATTAGATGCCTTATGCAGTTCTGTTAGAAGAAAAATAATGTGTTGATAAACGTGTAAAATTCTAAAAATACTAGCACATCCTCTGATAGCCTCTGTGGTGAGGTGGTTCAGTAGGTCGGCTGCGGGTTCGATTATTTGTACAAGTATTTGTGCACAGAAAAACAAACGCAAATACTTATTCTAAGTCTGGGTGTTGTGGGAGTTCCTGGATACAGGGAATTCTAGTTAGGGTCCAAGATCAATGTATGTGATCGTTGGACGTTATTATTATTTATTTTTCTGTTTCAGTCCCACCAAGTATTTTACACATTAAACCAAGCTATAAAGGTGGCTACGTTAAGGATTTCCTCGAGGATTCTTTGCGTGAAAACATCCGGAATGTGGAGATCTGCAGGAGAACTAAAGAGACCGACATAGCTCTCCAAAATCAATCTTAGCTAGTATAAATGGAAAAATAGGGACCAATAGGGAATGGGGAAGAAAGGTTCTCGAGTGGTGATCCGAACCGGCAGATGCAACGTAGACGAGCTTTCACTGAAGGACCGACAAAATGCTGGGCGATCACTTAACTCGATTGCAACCGATAGAAACACAAATTTGTATGGATTAGACAGTTTGAATACGCAGTTTATGTGTAGTACATAGTTAGTATGGAAATTTCTCCTGTTACATTGGATCAACGAATTGCTGGGCGATCACGTAACTCGATGACAGTAAGAAACACAAATTTGTATGGATTTGACTTTGGACTTTGGAGTTTGAATACGCAGTTTATGTGCATAGTTAGTATGGAAATATCTCCTATTACATTGCAATCAAAGTTTCGTGATCACCCCCCTGGTTCAAATCCGCGGGAGCCGATGGATGCATGATGCAAGCAGCCGGCCCACGCCGCTCTATGGAAGAGGCCTGCGTTAGAGACAGCGATAGTTGTTGGAGTGAAAAAGCAATACATATTCTTTAGGCCATGATCTACCACGCTGGCTAAGTGCGTGCTAGTGGATGCTACATGTCCTCGAATTTTATGATTCTTGGACATGCCGATTTCCCCACAATGTTTTCCTTTACGGTTGTAAAAGCGAGTGCGAATTCCGAATATTACTTTTTATTTAGACAAATTACAAGTTGTATTGAGCAGGCGCTCAGCCCTGCAACTGTCTTTACAAGTCTTAAAGTCAAGTACAAGGCCGAGCGGAATCTGAACCTCGGTGCGTCGGTTTGAAAGTCTCACGGGCTACCGCCAAGCCTCACTGGCTCTTATCAATATTGAATAATTTAATATATAATCTCGTCTGCAAGTGACCTGTGCGATCGACTTTTAGCTAAACGTACAGCTCATAAATCAGCACTTGAATCCAACTGCGTGACGCTACATACGATAATGATAAGAGAACATATTTTGTGGGTTTAATTATGTATTACCGTCCTTATCTCAATGACCGATATGTGCTGTGCGAATATTTTAAATTACGTATAAGCACGTATAACATAACACTGAGTATCATATACATATAGTTGAGAAAAACAGGCAAAAGTCGTATTGACCGAATAAATTGGTCAAAAGTAGTTTTAACTGGCGCGCTCAGTTGTCTTAGGCAAAACTACTTTTAAACGCACACTCGGTCGGCTCGCGCGTTCTGTTTGTCGTAGTTCTAACATAACGTAGTGTTCTATTCTGCATTATACATACTTTTCAGCGCCTTAACAACTGTTGTTGTCCACCATAACTTTTAAGTTTTGACCGATATAACCAGTAATATAGTTTTTACTAGGTGGTAGGACTTTTCTGAAAAGTTCGTCTAGGTAGGTACCACCGCTTTGCCAGTTATTCTGCCGCCAAGCAGTAGTGCGCAAGCACTACTGTGTTCCGGTTTGAAGGGCACTGTAGCTAGTGAAATTACTGGGCAATTGAGACTTTATGATCTGATCTCACAGTCGGGTAATCTTATTACCAGACTGTGCTGATGTCTCAGGATGATATTGTGCGCAGTGCAGTGTCGCAAAGTTTCGATTTTATCATTTAGAGTTCCAAGTGACACTGTTCTGTATTAGGCGGCCGTGTCGATTAACATCAGGTGAACGACTAACTCGTCACATTATTTATTCTCATTTTTTTTAAAACTAGATACTTTAGATGGAATCTGTGAGTCAAAACTATTTTTGTCTGATTTTGCTGGTTAAAAATACTTTTAACACAGCACAGAAGCATAGAATAAATGATAAAGTAAAATTGAGAAATGTCCTTTGCTTTGGAAACACAGTGACTAGAGGTAGATTGTACTAAGGTGATCAGTAAAATGCTATAAAAGCATCTGAAATTTTCATCATCAGCCTGCATTAGACATAGGCCATGCACGCCACTGGGCCCGATTTTCGGACCTCATCCAGCTACCTACTGCCAGCCACTCTGCACATAGCAAAATAGAATGAAAAATAGTTGTAATTTTAATTAATGATAAAATATTTAATGTTTGTAAATATATAAAAGTACCTACATAAAATATAAACAGCAAGTTTCTTAGTAACAACACAAGTTGGACATACTGCAGTCTGTGTCATTTGTAGGTTGAAATAAAAGTAAACATTGATTTGGCAAGTTCAGTAAAATTTGTTACGGCAGTATACTTATTATCTTTGGTGAAAAGGAAACAAACGGAATGTGTACCAGTCGAGACATGCTTTTCTGAAGATACCCTGACATTATGATTGTGATCTCATGTTCAAATTTATCTCTCACTAACATAATAATATGTAGTTGCAGGTTCAAATCCCGCTCGGGATCCAAATGTTTCTTTAAATCTGTTAATTATGCTAAGTAGGCGATAGTGCAATATTAATCATAAATATCTTTGGATATGTTAGCAGCAGTGTAACTAACAATGAAATTAAAATATAATTTCATACCCTTTCAAATTACCTATGTGTGGATCAAAATGCATGAAATCTAAGTTATTGACTATTTATAAGGAAATGCATTTTTAATGTTATTAGATTTTAGGAAAACACAATTTTTTTTTGATACATTTTGATTTAAATTGCCTTTTAGTCATTGCAACACAAAAATGACTTACAACTTATAAATCGCTTAGTTATCTCAGTTTTACTCTCTTCTCCAACACTTTTTTATCTTCTTTCAGACATGTTGATGAAAACCGAATTTAAAAAAAGTTGCACTCTCTTTATTTCTAATGGTAGGTTATTTTTAATGTTAATAGGTAGTAAACAAGCATAAAGCCCTGTAACACCAGACAACCACTAATACATAGCTTCCCCTGTGATAATATGAATAATTTGGGTAAAAAATTACATCATGTACCTTATAAAACCAGTAGCAGCCATAAGCAAAGCCTCCATACACCAGTAAGGGCATCACATGGTCTCTAAGCCAGTTTCTTCTGGAATGGAAGAACAGTTCTGATGCTGCGGAGGGTAGGTCCATCATCTCCGAACATTGTGAGATAGCTTTCTGTATCTCTGGATCAGTGAGTCCTTTGCTACGGAGGAAGCGTTCTTTGCTTTCTATTGTACAGCGTTGTACATTTGGATTTGTTAGGAACTTCACTGCTGTTGTTACCTATGAAAAAGAAAGGAATGAAAGGTTTTCCTTTAAAAAAGAAAAAAAGTGGAAAAGAAAGGTAAGGAAAAAGTAAATATAATTTATGCTTAATTACGTCATACACCCAATATGTGGCCGCTACTGGTACACAGGCTTCCATTTATAGGGATATGATGCAGGCCATAATCCATGTGTGGCCGAGTGTGGGTTGGTAGATAACAGATGACTTGAAGAGACAATGGTGTGAGAGTCAGCAATATTTTAATTTGGTAGTGTTGGTTTTAAAGTTGTATAGGCAATTTTGGTTTGAAAACTATTGTGAGTATGACACATTTTGTAAGATAAATAACGGCTAAAACTCACATCAATTAAAAGTCGAAATTGTATAGGCAACTGTTGAGCCACACTCGCTTTTATGTATTACCCAATAACAATAATATCCTATTTACGAATCAACAATGAACTTTTGACTTTGACATAAACTTTACTTTTTATCCATTTTTTAATAGGTTTAGCAGAGCAAGAAAACAAACAATTTACAGGAACTTGCCCAACACTAACATTATTTACATTTTATTGAAGCATGGAACTGAATGGACAAGCAATATTTTAACAAATCACTAATATATTGTCACACCCATTAAGAACCAGCTCACACTTAACTAATATTTAACTCAAGAAAAAGTAATTAGTAAATTAATCAGTCTTATGATTAATCTACTTGTAAGTAGATGAACAATTTATTAAAAAGGGTATGGCACTCATATGTTTAACACTCTTTGAATTAAAAAAATAATTTAAATACAATTTAATTCACACAGAGGGCAATGAACTATTTTTAAATAACAATAGGTTGTCACAGAGTAGAGTTTATGTAGGTTCTTAAAAATTATGAGGCAGTAATGGCAACAAAGTTAAGACTTGAAAAGATGTAAAAGGATAAGTTAAAAAATATACATTTTAAATAGGTATCATAATAAGGTATTATGTCAAAATAGATAACTAAAAAGATAAGTAATTACATGAGTATTTTACAGTGTATTAATTCAATAGTTACATATGTTGGTAACTAATAGACCAATAATTAGTCGGTATCGCTGCTTATTTAATGCATGAGGAATATTAGCGGTGTGCTGTGTGAAATAAAGAATTTTCTATTGTTCGAATGAATTACAAAACATTACAAAAAGCTACGACGGGCCGAAGGTCACATATAATGATTGCTAAGCACTAGTCTGTAATATAACATAATATATATAATAAACCAATCTTTAGAAATTTCATAGATTGTGTTGTATAATTTTAGAGATATAAGTTTCGAGCCATGAATATGATTTATCATACCAAGTTATCCCGAATTTCATTTCCAGCACTGGTCAAGATATCCGAAGCCATTGTTATTTACGTTGTACACTCCTAGTTTAACAAGATGCAATTATTCTTAGTAATGTCCACAATATAAACTGTAAGAAAGAATGTGGTTTTACAATTATTTCATAGATTTTAAATAAAATAAAAAATCGACGTAAAAGCCGACCAAACGACAACTCTTTGCTAAAAAAACTCGACAAACAGGCCAAAGAGTATGTAACAGGCGACAGAAAATCTGACAGATACAAGACTCAGGTCCGTAATACAGAACGATGCGCAGTCATCGATAGGTGCTCAAGCAGAGATTTCATTCATAAAGTGATCAGTGAATGAAATCTCTGCTTGAGCACAGATTGATGACTAAGCATTGTCCTAAAACCGACCTCAGACAGTCAGACAGTGAGAAATTAGAGATAATGAAGAATTTTTTATATTTTTTATATCGGCAAATTGGCTTTATTCTTTCAACTAATTACTACTATATGCATTTTACTATTTTTATATATGTTTATTTAATTTAATTTGACGTTGACAATTTGATTAACAACATTAACATTTTGGTAGTTTGGCAGGAATACGAAAAGATCGCGTCGCCACATTGTATTATTTTCCAAAACTTATGTTATTTTCAGTGTTAGTGCATAAAGGTGGCATTTCAGTGGTTAAGTGCTAAATTACAGGCATGAGTGTGGGAAAGTGGTATAATGATGATGAAACGTTTCTTTTCGTGTTGTTTCCGAAACTCCACAGAAGCTTCTTGTGAAGTTGCTACCACTTTACTAGGACTATGACTTGACTAGACTATGACTTTGACTGTAACTTGACTTGATACAGTATATGATATTAATTAATTATGATATTGGTTTTCTTCTGTCTTTCTACATATAGGATGACGGGCTGTGCGTAGGTTGCAACCTATATAACTATAGGCCTACAGCATGTGCACCGCGCCGTGTCCGGACCAAGAATGCTCTGCAGTACACCGAGCGCTCCCTTTATATAGCCAGATGGGTGGGGGAAGCGATGACAGTTGCCGGTGTTGCCACTGTAATAAATTTAAATGTTACCACAGGGTAAATTTCGGTACTGCCCGCTGCTCATATAGTTTATAACTGGACGTTGCCGCCGTCGTACATAATACTTTATAATTTGTGTTTTGTTTTGGTTGATAAAATTACCGTTTACTAAAGAAATGTAACCCTTATAGTCCAAGCCGCTTATAGTTCCTTTATAATAAAGATAAAGCAATGAGTGCCTTAAAAAAATTAAGGACTTATGTCCTTAGTGACTTTTTATCTTATAGTAATTACTACATAACTACAGCAAGTAATTAAATAAGTCAGATTTTTATAAACGGAAATACATAAGTAGGCCCGTATTACAGAACGATGCTCAGTCATCGATCCGTGTTCAAGTAGATGTGAATGAAATCCCACCTTGAGCACAGAAACTGGCAGAAACGTCAAACAGACAGTAGAAAAAAAAATTTAATACGTCACTGTCAATTTAAATGAAATGTTAATTTCAAACCAGTTTTCAGTGCTGCCAAATAAACCAATCTAGCTAGATTTAGCAAAATTGAATGCTATCCAGTTGACATAGAAAATCTCATAGCAACGCTGCGTTTGTTGTAAGCATGTGACTATAATTGACTGAGTAAATAACGGCATGTACTTACCTAATTAATAAATAGTGAATCTTTATATCACAATAGAGGAACTGTTATTCTAGCTGATCTTGTTTTATTGACATGGCAACACTGAAATTAGAATTTCAAAAAATGCATTTTTGCTGAGTACGAATTGAATTGGTTGGTTACAAAGTGATTATTTTTATTTTAGAGATGTTGTAAGTTTCGCAAAATGAGCGATTTTGAAAACGCCACAGAAGCAGCCTCTCTGGCTGTTCAGTTTGACCAAGCTGGACAAACGGATAATGCCGTGGAATGCTATCGTACTGCTGCAAGAATGTTGGACAGAATCCGAGATCAGTTTCCTTACGAAAAGCAACTGGAAATAAGGAAAAAAGTAACTGAATATCTTGAAAGAGCTACTACTTTGCAGGAACAAAAAGGTTCGGTTCATATGTTTGTAGTTGTGATAACATTTTGATTTTGAGATATGTTTAATAAAAAAAGGTGACTCATAATAGAAACAAGACAATAACTACCTACTACGTTACTGCTCAACGAATTGGCATATTTAAATGTATAATTGTATTGATTATGATGTCATTCTGACACTGCTTGGTCACAACAGCAATATACTAATTTAGAATCTGAATTAGAATAATATTATTCTTGCAGACAGGTCCACTAGAGCCCAGCAATCTGAAAGCGAGCTATTACTGCAGAAATACTACTTTTTGATGCAACAAGCACTGGATGCAGACCAAGCAGGCCACAAAGAACTAGCATTGGAATTGTATATGCAAGCCGTTGAGTTGGCCGTTAGTTCTGTATGTATATTGGCTGTCAATTGTTGAACCCTAACTCCTAAGTTAGGCTCAAAGTACTGTCTCATGGTGTAGGCACCATACAAGTCACATGTTTCTCAGAGAGGGCTTAATATAACTGCCAAACTCTGTGAGGCTTGCATTCAGTTATCTTCTGTGCGATTACATCCATAATTAACCTGTTTTTGATTACCGGACTTAAAAGTATGCTATGGTGGTTTTGTTAGTGTAAGCTATCTGTGTGCAAAAATTTCATCTAAATCCGTTCCTGTGGTGTGAAAGCTACAAAATTAAACTAAATACATGTGTGATGAAATTGAGGCACTGTGTGATATTGGTAACACATGTTGATGTTCAATATTGCATATTATACCACTTTCTGATATATTGGTCAGATGATGTCATGGCATCATGGCTTACATACGAAAATGTATGGAAGCCATGATACCAAACACATGGTGTGTAAAACAAAGATTTTATTTATCTATCTAATCAAATATCACATAAATACCTGCATATCACATAAATTACCATTGTGATGTGACTTCCAACACTAGCAGTATACACATCAGCATTCATGCTGCTTGTAAATCATCAAATAATAATAATAATAATAATAAAAGAACAAATATATAATGTTTCACTTAATATATTTTTAGCTGTGCCCCTCGTGTGTTTTACACGCGTGGTGAAAATTTTCCATACTTTCTTAAGTTTTTCCTCCTTATGAAATACAAAAAAAAAGTGTATCTCTTCATCCATTATGCAATGACCAAAGGAAATAGAGATTAATTGTTATATATTAAGATTATTATATATCATCACCAGCTGGAAGACTTTACTGCTGAACATAGACTAGACAAGAATGAAGTAAAAAAAAATAGGCCTTCCACATAAAACACTACTTTGTACACTTATCGTTTGCCATAATTCGCTTGGCAGAGCTTACATGAAGAGTGACTATAATGTTAGACAAAGTCCTTAAGAATAAACTGATTATGGAATCTGATTCACATAATGTTGCTCTACCGAAGCAGGGTCATTATGTAACATATTAAGTTATGTTAACCTAGACCCAACTAGAGACCTACAGTAAACAATCATATTTCATACATCTTTACTTTTAGAAAGTAGCAGACCCTGATATAAAGAGTAAAATTGAAAACTTAGCTGGACAAGCTTTGGACAGAGCTGAGGAACTGAAGGGAATTAAAAAGCTAACTTCTTTATCAATAAATGAGAATAGAAGACCAGGTAATCCTTGTTGTTCTATATTACCCGATAAACCATAACTTATAAGCCATAATAACCCCATCACACTAATATTATAAAGGCGAAAGTTTGTATGTGTGTTCATGTGAATGTGTATGTTTGTTACTCCTTCACGCTCAAACGGCTGAATGGATTTGGATGAAATTCGGTACCAAGATAGCTTATAAACTGGATTAACAAACAGGCTACATTTTATCCTGTAAAAGTGAAAATTTTCTATGGGATGAGCAAATAATAAAATACTTTTTATCCGCGGGTGAAACCGCGGGGCGCAACTAGTGCTTAATAAATGATATGCAGTACTTAACTGATCACAGTAGGTAGTACCTATTACTAAGATGCCAGAATACTGCCCCCTGCCCATCAAGGAGATACGATGATTTCTTTCTTACGCCTTGAACAATACAATATCAAAAAAGGTTTGTATGTTGTAATGTCTTTACCTATGAAATTGCCGTTTTGTTTGAAAAAAGTTAAAGTATTTTTTTTTCGAACTTATTTATTTATTTTATTCAAAGTAATCACCCCTGCAATCAATGCATCTTTGCCAACGCTGTGGCAGTTTATGGATGCCCTTCTTAAAAAAATCAGCAGGACGGGAGACAACAAAGTCTTCAAAGGCGTTTTGTACTGCCTCTCGGGAATTGAATTTTTTTCCCGCCAAAAAGTTGTCCAAATTTTGGAAAAAGTAATAGTCGGTAGGTGCAAGATCTGGTGAGTATGGCGGATGAGGGAGAGCTTCCAAACCCAACTCAAGCAGCTTAGAGACGGTCTGTTGTGCAGTATGGGGTCGCGCGTTGTCGTGAAGTAGCAGTGGAGACGACCGATTGACCAAAGCTGGTTGCAGACGTGCGAGTTTCGCCATCATTGTGGTCAGTTCTTCAATGTACACATCTGCAGTAATGCTCTCGCCGTTTTGTAAAAAGCTATAATGTATCACACCAGCACTAGACCACCAAACTGTGACCATCACCTTTCTAGGGGTCATATTCCATAATTACATGAAATTTCAAAGTATCCATTATGAGGAAAAATGTTGAAATGTAATGAAAATACAACGCTAATCAATAAACAAAAGACTTATATTGTAAATAGAATGTCATATTTTTAAAACAAAATTAATTTGAATTTAGAATTCATAGCCAATCAAAACTTTTTTTGTTTGAAAAAGTCTGTACTGCAATACGGCAATTTCATAGGTAAAGACCTATTATTTATTCTAATCCAATAAATAATATGAATTAGTTCTGGAAGGGTTTTCTGCCAAACCCTAGTTTATGTCTTTACAATACAGTACGAACTCTTTATTGTATACCACATGCTTCATTAATTATACATAATAACTTATAGTAGGAAATACAATGGGCAGCCTTGTCACTAAAAGCAATCTCTTCCAGGAAACCTTTGGATGGACAGTATTAGACGATAGTGGGAGTAGATGGTGGCATACAATGATGTCATATTTTTATTTTATCCAACTACCATTACTACCACTACCTAAGCTTTAATGTTTTCTATTCATTTTGTGTGCATATTAAAATAATGTAATTTCAAATATTTCCATAGCCGTTTCACCAAACCAAAAAGCACCCTTGCAAAGAGGAGAGAGTGTTCATTTGAAAGTGAGTGGTAAGAACACAACATACACAGAAGAAGAGAAAGAAGTATTAAAACAGACATCCAATATAAACAACAACTGTTTCTTACCGTTCATGAATGTTGACTATCAGGAGAAGTTTCAGTATGCTATACCATTTGAAGATAGGTGAGTTTTAAGTTTTAGTATGCTATACCATTTGAAGATAGGTGAGTTTTAAGTTTCAGTATGCTATACCATTTGAAGATAGGTGAGTTTTAAGTTTCAGTATGCTATACCATTTGAAGATAGGTGAGTTTTAAGTTTCAGTATGCTATACCATTTGAAGATAGGTGACTTTTAAGCCTGGCTTCTGGCCTTCTATCACAGGGAGAGCTTATAGATATAACCCACGCCCAAAATGCTACAGTGTACAGCTGTACAGACCAAGTACTAAGTTGTTTAGTGGATGAAACAAATGTCTTTGTTTTCCGTGATTTGTGTATAAAAATTTGTTAAAATTGCACTCATAAATATCTTTACACTGTTAAAAAATTAGCATTCATACATTTTAAAGTGACGGTAAACAAAGTGAATCAAAATAACAAAAAAAAAAAATTTAAAGTGAATGGCAATAAAACCTTTATTTTTGATTAAAAAAAAAACCCATACAAAGGTGTTTTTTTCCTTTTGGCTTCTTGCTAAAACCTCCATTTAGCATCACAAAAACCCAAACATACTATAAAGTTACGTTTTTTACGAATAACAATGTATAAAATACATGTCCGTTATTTTTCAAAATTACGTTTAATAAAACTAATAACAAGAGGGTAAGAAATTTGGAATGCTGTCCATTTTCATTAGGGTTTTCCTGTCCTAGGCTGTATTAAGGAGTGCACATGGACATTACAATAAAATAAATAAAAAAGGGAAGAGAGAGGGATAGAGAGAGAGAGAGGAGGGGAGAGGGATAGAGAGAGAGGAGGGAGAGGGATAGAGAGAGAGGAGGGAGAGGGATAGAGAGAGAGAGATGAGGGGAGAGGGATAGAAAGAGAGGAAGGGAGAGGGATAGAGAGAGAGAGAGAGGAGGGGAGAGGGATAGAGAGAGAGAGGAGGGGAGAGGGATAGAGAGAGAGAGGAGGGGAGAGGGAGAGAGAGATAGGTAGAGAGCTTATTTACCATGTTGGCCCATTGGTCGTGTATGGTGGAGTTGAGGTGGAATTAGAAAGACATCACAAACTGTTTTCCTTTGCAGGGCGAGTGCACTGAAGTTGTCTAGGAAACAGGAAATGGAGTTTCACAGCTGGATCAGACCCCACGAGATCTGTGCGGAACCAAAGATGATTGCCGGCGATCACATCGACTGCTTCAGTATTAAACAGACTGTGAGTTGGTCTGTGAACTGAATTAACTATTTATGAAAAGGGGAAATAAGAGTCATAATAGCTGTTTAGGTAGAAGATGATTTTTACTAGGTGGTAGGACTTTTCTGCAAAGTTCGTCTAGGTAGGTACCACCGCTTTGCCAGTTGTTCTGACGCCAAGTAGTGCACAACTACTGCTGTGTTGCGGTTTGAAGGGCATTGTAGCTAGTGAAATTACTGAGTAATTGAGACTTTATGATCTGATCTCACAGTCGAGTTGTGCTGATGTCTCAGGATGACGTGCGCAGTGCAGTGTCGCGCAAAACTTTATATTGAGTGACGACACTATTCCGTTATGGCCGACCGTGTCGCTTAACATCAGGTGAACTACTAGCTCGTCACAAAATTCACTAACATATTTATTTACAAAGATAGACTTTATATACCTCAAACATTTTAGTAATCAGCAGGATTTGATACCTTCCGACTCATCTGGTTACACGCTCTCCCAACTGAGCTACAGCTCAGTGGTTGCGAAAATCTTTAAGACTATAAATATTACGCGCACGCTCAAATCCCGCTGGTTGCTAAAATTTATAGAAACTATAACATGTTGTATATATACCATAAGCGTAGTTTACACTTCAAAATCCAATCCATGAATGAATTTCTTAATTTATAAATGGTGACAAAAGTGATAAGATTAATTAATAACGCCCAACAATCACATACAATAAATCCTGGACTCTAACTAGGATAGTATAAAGGGACTCAGGAACTACGAGGACCATGTTCCCACAACAACACACAGAATAAGTATTTGCGCTTTTTTTCTGTGCTCATATACTTATCCTGCCGCGGGAATCGAATCCGGACAAACTGTTCATCCACCACACCACAAAGGTTGTTAATGTTAAGGTGAAAAAAGTCGTTTGTCGTAGCTAGGTATGAAAGATTAGGTATAGGGTATAGTGCTTATTTCCCACTTGGTAGCCTTGCGCATTTTAGTTCGCGACAGGGAGCGCTCCTTTTAGTTCGCAGGTTGTCGGTGAACTAGGTCGTTCTTCTAGTTCAGTAGTTCGCGGCAGGACCGAGAGCGGGTAAGACGATTGCTCTCAGCGATCTCTTGCCTGGTCCCGCAAGAGCCAAAGAGCTGTAGTTATATCTACTGCTATGCTCTATTTTGTTTATAAATTGTTATAGCTTCTGTTGTAATAACTACTAAATAGGTACATTTTGCATATTAATTTATTAATTTAATGCCATTGCATTGATTGCATGGTATTTAAGAAAAAAAAACATTTTTTTATTAGTACCTATAGGTACTCAGTCTACTTAGGTAATGATATAAAAATATTATACTAGGTAAGTACCTACTAAAAATACGTAGGTACTTAGTTTCGATGAACATATTAAGTAAGTATTTATTAAAACTATGTAGGTATTCTTAATGTTTGTTAAAGAAAAAAAGACTTTAAAATTAACCATCATTTATGTAATCAATATTTAAAATATTCTAAGTAAGAATGATATGTACGATCATCGCTCTCTCCCGCTCGCGACACGCGCCTCGGAGCGCGGCGCGCTGGGGAGCGCGGCTCTCGCCGCTCGCCGCAAGTCGGTCGGTCAAAGAACGAACGAACTAAAATCAGACGCAACCGACACCTAGTTTGCGTCGTTCGCTCAAAGGAGCGCTCTTTTGAACTAGGTCGTTCGCGACCTACACAAGGCTACCACTTGGTCCCGGCGGTGTAAGAATAGGACAACCATATATTCTTTTCTCTTTCTTAGTATGAAATTAAGGCGGTTGAAGTCACGTTAATCCATCATCATCTATTTTCTTTTGAAATCCACTATCTTTTCCAGATAGTATCGGACTGCTCGTTCGTGGCTTCACTCGCCGTATCAGCTCTCTACGAGAAGCGATTTAACAAGAAGATCATCACTTCTATCATATATCCGAGGAACAAGAATGGCGATCCCATAATCAATCCGTTCGGCAAGTACATGATCAAGCTGCACCTTAATGGAGTCAGGAGAAAGGTGAGAATTGCTTGAATTTGAATGTTAAGATTTATTAGAAGTTAAGTGATTTCAAAAGAAAAATAAGGATAAATCGTCATTTATCCAAAAACTGGAACAATGGTGGATGATTATTTATTCGAATAACGATGAACCATCAGTTTATCAGAATAATTTTAAAACTTAAATAAAAATGGATCATCAATCATCCTCCAAATCAATAATTTAGAAGCCAGAATAATATCATTACCCGAATAATGATGGATCGTTGATTATAAGAATCATATTAAAACACAAATAATAATGGATCGTTTTATTATTCAAATAACAATAAATCGTCTATTTGTCCAAATCATTTTATAACCCAAATAATAATGGATCGTAATTTATTCAAATAACGATGAATATTCTATTTATCCGAATAATTAAAAACTTGATTATTGATCGATCTTCCAAAGTAACCAATGGACGGTTGTTTATATTTCTTGTTTGCTTATTCCAATCCGTCATAATACTGGCATAAAAAAAATTAAAACTCTGTTATGTATTAGTGTATTACTGTAATTTGAACAAAAGGAAAAGATAGCGAGACGACATCCTCAAAATGGCAGACAGACACAGATATTTAGTTTTAGTTCAAGTTGTAAGATAAAGCAATAAAAGCTATTTATTTGTTTACGAGCTTTTGCCCGTAGCTTCGCCCGCGGCGTGGCCTATGGGAAAATAATTCAACCACCCATTTCACCCTTTTAAGGGTGGAATTTTGAAAAATCCTTAGCGGATGCCTACGTCATAACATCTACCTGCATACCAAATTTCAGCCCGATCCATCCAGTGGTTTGGGCTGTGCGTTGATAGATCACTATGTGAGTCAGTCAATCAGTGTCACCTTTGAGTTATATATATTTAGATTATGTGTTACGGAAAAAACCGAGACCGATGACTTGACGTGTCCTTTGAAGTGATAGCCAATAGCCACCCTTTCATAGATGCTACTGTTATTCTACAGATAATAATAGACGATCGCCTCCCGTACAGCCGACACGGACGGTTGCTCTGCTCGTATTCAAGCAACAAGAACGAGTTTTGGGTGTCGTTGCTAGAGAAGGCATATATGAAAGTGATGGGGGGCTATGATTTTCCTGGATCTAATAGTGTAAGTAACTACTCTTTTTATTTGTCTTGATTTTACGTATGTGCGTGCGTGCGTGCATGCGTGCGTATGTGCGTGCGTCCGTGCGTGCATGCGTGTGTGCGTGAGAGCGTGCGTGAGTGCGTGTGTTCGTGTGTGTATCACTACTGGGATCAAAAGCGGTTCGAAAGTTCAAGTTGCTGTTTTCTCACTCCAACTGCTATGTCCAAAATGTAGAGGGAGTAAAACAGCAATACAAATGTTTGCACTTTTTAGTACAGTAAGTCCTTACCATCACTTTTGACATGGATGAATAGCTGGCAGGCCACAGAAGAAAAAACAAAATAGGCGGGAAAGCGGCAATCCGATCTTCATTTGTTTTTTCGAGCTGTAGAGTTTTGTTTATACTCCCGTATAGCAGAGATTTGTATTCACTAATTTTTTCTTTAGCTAATTAATGTTTTTATTTTTCTTGCATTCGTAATGAAAAGCAGTGTCTCGGGTTAAGGACTTATTAGGCCCTTGAACTCGAACCTCATCTCGGCATTAAATTATTTATTTTCAACCATAGGTGTTAATGTATTATTTACTAAAAATGTATAATTTACTAATTTTTTTATTCAAAATTATTATACCCCTTAATATAAAATAAATGTTTTGCACCCTGCACTTTACCACTTCGTTAAATTCTTTCCATCCAAATAAAATGTAATTCTTTCCATCCAAATAAAATGTGGCCTGGAAGAGATCGCTTTTAGCGATAATGTCGCCCACTGGTACACATTATATAATTTATTGTAATATTAGAATTTTTTATTATTTGGTGTGTACAATAAAGATATCATCTATCTGAAAAAAATTAGTGATATGAGAAATATATCCATTGTTACAATTTATATAAATAATTGTTTTTTTGTTGTAATTACATAAACCTTTTATATTACCTTATATTAGCACTCAACATTAAAATGAAACCGTTGAAGTTTAAAAGTCAATTTTCTTGAAACTATCAATTTGACAGTTAAACCCTTTTTGTTCACCCCTTCAATTGCGATAGCTAATCAATTTATTTTATACGTCAAAAACGCGTATATATATCGTGTATATATATATATTTTTTTTTTATTTTTTTTTTTATGTTAAGGAATGACGTGACGAGCTAGCCGCTCGCCTGATTTTAAACGACACGGCTGCCCATATCCGCTGCAGTATCACTCGGAACTCTAAAATATATAGGTACGCGTGACACTGCACTGCTCACGTCATCCAGAGACATCAGCACAATCTAGTAATAAGATTACTAAACTGTGAGATCAGATCATAAAGTCTCATTTGCCCAGTAATTTCACTAGCTACAGTGCCCTTCAAACCGGAACGCAGCAGTGCTTGCGCACTACTGCTTGGTGGCAGAATAACTGGCAAAGCGGTGGTACCTACCTAGACGAACTTTGCAGTAAAGTCCTACCACCTATATTAAATGTATTCTCCTTAGAACATAGACCTGCACGCGCTAACCGGTTGGATCCCGGAACGTTGCGCGATAAGACCGACCGAGGCGGACTTCAACGCGGACGCGCTGTTCGAGAAGCTTCGGGCTAGGATCGAGCGCGGCGACCTGCTCGCCACCGTCGCCACGGGGCCGCTGCCGGACGCGGAGGCCGAGCGGACCGGGCTCGTCGCTACACATGCATATGCGGTTTTGGATGTTCGACTTGTTCATGTGAGTAGAAGGAAAGGGGGGATAGAGGTACCACCACCAAGGTAGGAATGGCGAAGGATAGGAAAAAGTTAAGTGCTTCAATTATGATGAAAAAATGAAAATGAAATGAAAAATACATTTATTTAGATAAAGGCAAATAAGTACATTACATTAGGTTAGAAAACCTGGGTCCCCACACTAGGCTCAGAGCCGGTATTATGCGGTCCAGGCCTCTTTCGCCGGAAATAATATGGGAAATGCCTTAGCTAGGTTACAAATATTTATATAAATTACAAATAATTTTTAAATTAAAGATTAAGTTAATTGTATGATAAAAAATAAATACGCACTAATTTTTAGATTAATATTAGCATGCTAGAATACTAATCTAACCAATGCGAATGTGAGAAATGACGATGATGGGACATAATCAAAACATAGTTTTGTGAAGTAAAACTTCTTTACGTATTTAATAGCTAGTGAATGCGTGATGAGGCGAACGGAAGTTGAGTGGGAGATATAAGTTAGTGAAGATAAAAAGAGAGAGAGCTACGTTTTAAAATTTGTATATGTTGGTATGTCCGGTAAAATGACAATATACAGTTGTCAAGATGGCGATATTAAATAAATAAATAAATAAATATTTGTGGACATTACACACAACGCCATCTAGCCCCAAACTAAGCAAAGCTCGTATTATGGGTACCAGATAACTGATACAATACTTAAATACTTTTTGTTTGTTAATATATACATATAATACAATATAACACCCAGACACAGAACAAACACCTATGTTCATCACACAAATGTTTATCCTGGGTGGGAATCGAACCCACAACCCACAGTTCAGAAGGCAGGGTTACTACCAACTGAGCTACCGGGTCAGTCAACCAACTGAGCTACCGGGTCAGTCAGGAAAAAGTTAAGTGCTTTAATGATGATGGGACATTATCAAAACATGGTTTTTTGAAGTAAAACTTCTTTACGTAGTTAGTAGCTAGTGAACGCGTGATGAGGTGAACGGAAGTTGAGAGAGAGATATAAGTTAGTGAAGATAGAAAGAGAGAGAGCTACGTTTTAAAATTTGTATTATGTTGGTATGTCCGGTAAAATTACAATATACAATTGTCAAGATGGCGACATTAACATTAGACAAAGCAAAAACAAAGTTATACCGGCCGATAGATAGAGCTACACTATAGCAGCCTTATTAATAAACACGAAATAGCTTTGGATTAGTTACACCATCTTTTGTCTCTTTCGATCCAGCTAAATATTCCAGTAGCAGAAAAAGGACAAAAGCTGAAGTAATTAACACGACACTGATACCCGTTAATAAGGCTGTAGAAGTTTTACCTTAGTCGTGTGTTGCACACTCGTTTTTTATGTCTATTGTGTTTTTTTCCGTGAAAACGATTGTTTTTTTCTTCATTCTTTTCTTCGTTCATTCTTAAGGGCCGATGTTAGATTTTTCGTGAGTATATTTAGTCAATGAATTCTTCAAAAATGTTGAATGCGCAAGCATGTACACTGAAATGTTATCAAACGCCTGTCTGACGTCATCATCGGCTAGAAGACATAGGCCTCCCCCATAGAGCGTCACCTTTACCGGCTGCTGGCCCCTTGCGTTTTGTTTTTCATAGTCTTGCATTTGGTTTTTCACTGTGACTGGCCTGATAGCTCAGCTGGTAGTAGCGCTACCTTCTGTGCTATAGGTAGTGGATTGTATTCCCACCCAGGACAAACATTTGTGTGATGAACATCGATGTTTGTTCTGTTTCTGTGTGTTATATTGTATTCTATGTATGTATTTACAAACAAAAAGTATTTAAGTGTTTTATCAGTTATCTGATTGCCATAGTAACATGTATTTGTGGGCAGAACGGGTAGTGCGTAGGTTGCAACCTATATAACTATAGGCCTTCAGCATGTCCACACCGCGCCGTGTCCGGAGCAAGAATGATCGTAGTACACCGAGCGATCTCTTTATATAGCCAGATGGGTGGGGCAGCGACGACAGTTGCCGGTGTTGCCACTGTAATAAATTTAAATGCTGCCATAGGGTAAATTACGGTACTGCCCGCTGCGCATAGAGTTTATAACTGGACGTTTCCGCCGTCATATTTATTTTTTATTTACTTATTTATAGTCTGATGCGCATTATGAAAGTTATTTTTCCTTCTCAGGGCGTAAAACTATTCAAGCTAAAGAATCCATGGTCGCATCTACGTTGGCGCGGGAACTATTCAGAGTTGGACACTGCTCACTGGACCCCGGAGTTAAAGTCCATTTTACAGTATTCACCTGATAGCGCGGCGCAGTACGATAACGGAGTCTTCTGGATAGACTACCGCAGTATACTGAGTTTCTTCGACGTCTTCTATCTTAATTGGAATCCGGCGCTGTTTGAGTTCACTTATTGTATACATCAGTAAGTAGAACACAAATTATTCCTATTTCTGAAGTAAAACTTCTTTACGCATGGCTTGGGGGTAAGCTGGTGAATGCGTAACGAGGCGAACGGAAGTTGAAATTTATTGGTTCCAGTCACAAAGTTAAAAATTACTTACAATTTGTTTTTGTAATCTTAGTATTTCCGGCAAAATGACAATTTACAATTGAAGGGTTGAGAATAAAAAGGGTAACTGATAAATTGAGTTTAGTTAGTTTCGAGAAATTTGATTTTAAAATTCAACGGCTTCATTTTAATGTAGAGTGCTTATAAGGTAATAGAAAAGGTTTATGTAAGTTTCAGTTGCTTAAAAATCTATTAATTCTATTATAAAATACATATTTTAGTACTAATTCGTATAATTACTGTAAAAAAATATAATAGGTCTTTACCTATGAAATTGCCGTATTGCAGTACAGACTTTTTCAAACAAAAAAAAGTTTTGATTGGCTATGATATCAAAATTCAAATTAATTTTGTTTTAAAAATATGACATTCTATTTACAATATAAGTCTTTTGTTTATTGATTAGCGTTGTATTTTCATTACATTTCAACATTTTTCCTCATAATGGATACTTTGAAATTTCGTGTAATTATGGAATATGAGTTCCGTCGTGGCACCAACGCGGCACAAACGACACGTAACATCAACGACGTTTACGGAGAGAACTGTACAAACGAACGTACAACCCGTTATTGGTTTGCTCGGTTCCGTTCTGGGAATTTTGACTTGAAAAATGAACCTCGTGGTCGTCCGGAAACTTTGGTCAACAATGATGAATTAAAGGCGATTGTGGAAGCTGATGAATCTCAATCTACAGCTGAGCTGGCAGCAGCTTTTGATGTTAGCATCAAAACAATATTGGTCCATTTGCGACAGATTGGCAAGATAAAAAAGCTTGATAGATGGGTGCCCCACGAACTTAACGATCGCCAGCGCAACGTATGCGTCGAGACTTGCCTTGCGCTGCTTAACAGGCACAGAAATGAAGGAATTTTGAACCGAATTGTTACGTGCGACGAAAAATGGATTCTTTTTGACAATCGAAAGCGCTCAGCAAGTTGGTTAGATCCTGGTTCGGTACCAAAGCAATGTGCAAAACGAAAAATGACCCCTAGAAAGGTGATGGTCACAGTTTGGTGGTCTAGTGCTGGTGTGATTCATCATAGCTTTTTACAAAACGGCGAGAGCATTACTGCAGATGTGTACATTGAAGAACTGACCACAATGATGGCGAAACTCGCACGTCTGCAACCAGCTTTGGTCAATCGGTCGTCTCCACTGCTACTTCACGACAACGCGCGACCCCATACTGCACAACAGACCGTCTCTAAGCTGCATGAGTTGGGTTTGGAAGCTCTCCCTCATCCGCCATACTCACCAGATCTTGCGCCTACCGACTATTACTTTTTCCAAAATTTGGACAACTTTTTAGCGGGAAAAAAATTCAATTCCCGAGAGGCAGTACAAAACGTCTTTGAAGAGTTTGTTGTCTCCCGTCCTGCGGATTTTTTCAAGAAGGGCATCCATAAACTGCCACAGCGTTGGCAAAGATGCATTGATTGCAGGGGTGATTACTTTGAATAAAAGAAATAAATAAGTTCGAAAAAAAAATACTTTAACTTTTTTCAAACAAAACGGCAATTTCATAGGTAAAGACCTAATATATAATAATGTTTTCATGCTAAGCGAACTGTATTCCTGTGTAAGATAAACCGTTTTTAGACCGACAATCTCGAGATTTAAGCCTCATTTCGGATTTTTGAGAATTTATTGTTGTAGATAATTTCACGCTGAATTCAACGACAACAACACCAATAAGTCATTTTGCGAAAAAAAAAACAGTTAAACCCTTTTTGATCTAATCCCTTCAATTGTCATTTTGCCAGAAATTGTAGTTGAAAGGGAGATATAACTACGTGAAGATATAAAGAAAGAATTACGTTTCGTTTATTACTGTAGGGGCAAGAGAGATGGAGCTAAAAAAGTTTTACTTCAGTCGTGTGGTTTAAATCACTCTTACCTCATACCTTTTTTATGATAAGGAATGATATAGGTAGTCGCTCGCCTGATGCTAAGAATAAGAATATATATTGTTTATTGCTAAATAAAGAAAAACATACTGGGTACAAATATACGCACTATTTGTTTTTTAAGAATCTATTTCCAAATTTACTCTTGATGTAATTAGGAGAGCGATCACTCGTTATTACTTCTAGCTTAAGAGTGATCTTGGATAAAGCAATTTTTAATACATTTTTGTTTTCTCAATCATTATCTTGGTTAAAATAAATACCTTCTTTATAAGACATTTTACGGGTCTGAATTTATGTGTTCATTAACAAAACATAATCACACTAATATTATAAAGGCGAAAGTTGGTATGTGTGTTTGTGTGTATGTTTGTTACTCCTTCACGCTCAAACGGCTGAATGGATTTGGATGAAATTCGGTGCCTCTATAGCTTATATACTGGATTAACATATAGCCTACATTTTATCCCGGAAAAGTGAAATGCTCCCGTGTGATGAGCAAATAATTAAAATACTTTTTATCCGCGGGTGAAATCGCGGAGCACAACTATTAAAAGAATAAAAATAAAAGACTTTTTTTCATCAATTTATATTTTACTAGCTTCTGCCCACAGTTTCGCCCACGTGGCCTATAGGAAACGGGGAACAAAATTTTTCATAGATAATTCAACCACTCATTTCATCCTCTTAGGGATGGAATTTAGAAAAACCCTTTCTTAGTGGATACCTAAACTTTACAAAGAACACACCTTCCAAATTTCAAATCTCTAGGACCAGCGGTTTAGGCTCTGCGTTGATATATAACTCAGTCAGTCAGTCAAGACTGAATTTTATGATTTTTACTCGCATCATAATCACAACTACTAAGCAATTTCAATCATGTCTCAGTTATCTAATTGAAACAATGCTTTCGAAGTCCATTCCAGATCTCGAAAATGTCGAGATTTCGCCGAGATTGAATTTCTGATCCTTCGAGATCTTGACTTAGCGATCTCTACTCGAGATTGCATTCCCTAAGTGTTGTATATTGTCTTTGTTCTTAGGAAATGGGATGCCGGAAATGGCCCAGCGAAAGACGCGTACAATATAAGCGAGAACCCGCAGTTTTCTCTCCACGTCCAAGGCGCGGGCGCCGTGTGGCTACTATTGACTCGACATATCACACAGATAGACGATTTCAGGGACAATAAGGAATATATTACTCTACTTGTGTACAAGAATAATGGGAAACGGGTGTACTACCCTTGTAAGTAACCATCCAAGAAGCTTATGTAAAACGCTTTGTAACGGAAAAATGTGGCTTGACGTTGCCTATATTTTTTAATAACGTAACGTATCACCCTAAAGAAAGAAGATCATAAGAAACGTCGTTCAAGGCCACATTTTCTTGCTTGAAAGCGTTGTTTGTTATTATTATTATTATTCTCAAGTGTTTTTGTAAGCTTCTTAGTATCATCAATGATAATAAAAATAAGTATCGTTAATGTATTCAGTGAGATTTAGAAAAGCGCCATCTAGCGTCGGCGTTGTACGCGCGTAGACGTTGAAAACAAGAAGTGATTGTAGGACAACGACGCCGTCTTCTGTTTCAATTAAACATAATATATAAATATTGCATATATATTGCATATATTATAATTATAATATATATATATATAATAGGTCTTTACCTATGAAATTGCCGTATTGCAGTACAGACTTTTTCAAACAAAAAAAAGTTTAGTTGGCTATGAATTCTAAATTCAAATTAATTTTGTTTTAAAAATATGACATTCTATTTACAATATAAGTCTTTTGTTTATTGATTAGCGTTGTATTTTCATTACATTTCAACATTTTTCCTCATAATGGATACTTTGAAATTTCGTGTAATTATGGAATATGAGTTCCGTCGTGGCACCAACGCGGCACAAACGACACGTAACATCAACGACGTTTACGGAGAGAACTGTACAAACGAACGTACAACCCGTTATTGGTTTGCTCGGTTCCGTTCTGGGAATTTTGACTTGAAAAATGAACCTCGTGGTCGTCCGGAAACTTTGATCAACAATGATGAATTAAAGGCGATTGTGGAAGCTGATGAATCTCAATCTACAGCTGAGCTGGCAGCAGCTTTTGATGTTAGCATCAAAACAATATTGGTCCATTTGCGACAGATTGGCAAGATAAAAAAGCTTGATGGATGGGTGCCCCACGAACTTAACGATCGCCAGCGCAACGTACGCGTCGAGACTTGCCTTGCGCTGCTTAACAGGCACAGAAATGAAGGAATTTTGATCGGAATTGTTACGTGCGACGAAAAATGGATTCTTTTTGACAATCGAAAGCGCTCAGCAAGTTGGTTAGTCCTGGTTCGGTACCAAAGCAATGTGCAAAACGTAAAATGACCCCTAGAAAGGTGATGGTCACAGTTGGTGGTCTAGTGCTGGTGTAATTCATCATAGCTTTTTACAAAACGGCGAGAGCATTACTGCAGATGTGTACATTGAAGAACTGACCACAATGATGGCGAAACTCGCACGTCTGCAACCAGCTTTGGTCAATCGGTCGTCTCCACTGCTACTTCACGACAACGCGCGACCCCATACTGCACAACAGACCGTCTCTAAGCTGCATGAGTTGGGTTTGGAAGCTCTCCCTCATCCGCCATACTCACCAGATCTTGCGCCTACCGACTATTACTTTTTCCAAAATTTGGACAACTTTTTAGCGGGAAAAAAATTCAATTCCCGAGAGGCAGTACAAAACGCCTTTGAAGAGTTTGTTGTCTCCCGTCCTGCTGATTTTTTCAAGAAGGGCATCCATAAACTGCCACAGCGTTGGCAAAGATGCATTGATTGCAGGGGTGATTACTTTGAATAAAATAAATAAATAAGTTCGAAAAAAAAATACTTTAACTTTTTTCAAACAAAACGGCAATTTCATAGGTAAAGACCTAATATATATATATATATTAATTATAATTGCATAAGTTGATAAAAAATGCTATGCAATAGCTTTACCGCGGCAGTCTCCGAGTGCCACACGTCTTTTTATATATTATGTTTAACACTTTTTTATAATTATATATATTATAATTATAATATATTATATATATAATTATATATGTGACTTTCTTCATTAATAAATGCACTTTGTTTATTCATATTTAAAACACTTTGTACACAAATTATACGAGTACAGATATTCACTGTTGTACATAGATGATAAATACCTATACACCTATATACTTTCTCACAAATAGCTGATTACGGTAGTTTTCCAATACAACCAATGCCACCTAAAGGCGGGTTGTATACTCCTTGGGTTGTTGTACTCCGACCGGCGAGTGGGGGGGTGTTAGGTTTTTTCGTTACGGAATTTCTGGATTCGGTCCCCACGCTCAAGGCCCGCGATAAAAGCTATGCAATAGCTTAATAACTACTAATATTTATCCGCGACGCGACAATATCCTGATCGAAATGATTTGTTCACTGGGGAAATGTAAGTACCTAGTTAGATTTAGTAGAGCGCCATCTAGGAGCTCTAATTGAAAACCCGCATTGGCTGAAAGTGCAAGGCGTGGTCGCCGTGTAGCGGTATTTAGTAATTTAAAATAGCGCCATCTAGCGCCAATAAGGTGTTATTGTGTCTTTTACTTTGTTATTCTTTGCCGTCAGACGATCCTGAGCCTTACATAGACGGCATACGAATCAATAGTCCTCATTATCTCTGCAAAATCACCACCACAGAAAGTACAGGAGGAAGGTATGACTTTGAATTATATTATCAGAAAAATAATGGCTCCTACGTTATTCTATAAAATATATATGATATGTAGCAGTCTTGGAGTGTTATTCGTACGACAGTTGCGCGCTTTTAATTGTTTATCTTTACCTATAATGCAAATTAGTGGCATCCGACCGCTTAGAATTTCCTGTCAACTTTAGTACGGGTTCAAATCCCGTTTATGAATAGAAAATTTCCGTACATAATAAAATAATCATTTTATGACGCTACGCAGGTGGTACATCTTAAATCTGTCCATTTCCAGATTCACACTAGTGGTGTCCCAGTATGAGAAAAGTCGGACCATTTTCTACACACTGAGGGCGTATGCCAGCTGTCCATTCATCATGAACAAGCTACAGGACTTTCCACATGTTAAAAACGTGAGTAGATATTTTCAAGAAGACAGGGAAATAACCCATTCAACATTGTTTAAACTCTCATGGTTGTTCAAATTAAATCATATAAATAATAATTGTAATAATTTCCCTAAATTTCGGCATACATACCATGTCCACTGGGTCGAACTTATTCGATCGAATCGTTTTCGAACACGCTCGTTTTTTGTCATCTACCCGCATTTATCAGTCTTGATGAATGCAGTGTGTTTTAGACCACACGAATGAAGTAAAACTTCTTTAGTTTAGCTCCATCTATCGGCCGGTATAACTTTGTTTAATGTCGCCATCATGGCAATTGTAAATTATCATTTTACCGGACATACCAACATAATAATACAAATTATTAACTTTGTTATATTTACAATGGAGACTCGATTGTGCTGATGTGTCCGAATGACCTGCGCAGTGCACGAGAAACTATACTTTATAGTTCCAAGTGACACTGCAACTGATATCGGCAGCCGTGTCGCTTAACATCAGGCGAACGGCTAGTTCGTCGCGTCATTACAAAATCAAACAAAAACTTTATTCACAGCTAAAGGGTGAATGGTCAGGTCGAACCGCGGGCGGTTGTGAGAACCACCGAGCGACTTACCCCAACAACCCTAAATACATTATAACGGTCCCGGACTCACGTGGGGGTTGCCATGTGGTCGTCGAACTTAAAGGGCCCAAGGTCTATCAGATGGGCATAGACGCAAGAGTGGAAAGTTTGGATGACCCAACGGTTACTGCGCCGTTTTTGAGGGAATCTTCCGGACCTCATAGGTGAGATTTTTATTATTTTGTTTTGGCTCCACACTTTTGTGTATTTAGCCAGTGTCAAATAATTGATAATTTCTCAAATTAATTAATAATAGGTCTTTACCTATGAAATTGCCGTATTGCAGTACAGACTTTTTCAAACAAAAAAAAGTTATGATTGGCTATGAATTCTAAATTCAAATTAATTTTGTTTTAAAAATATGACATTCTATTTACAATATAAGTCTTTTGTTTATTGATTAGCGTTGTATTTTCATTACATTTCAACATTTTTCCTCATAATGGATACTTTGAAATTTCGTGTAATTATGGAATATGAGTTCCGTCGTGGCACCAACGCGGCACAAACGACACGTAACATCAACGACGTTTACGGAGAGAACTGTACAAACGAACGTACAACCCGTTATTGGTTTGCTCGGTTCCGTTCTGGGAATTTTGACTTGAAAAATGAACCTCGTGGTCGTCCGGAAACTTTGGTCAAACAATGATGAATTAAAGGCGATTGTGGAAGCTGATGAATCTCAATCTACAGCTGAGCTGGCAGCAGCTTTTGATGTTAGCATCAAAACAATATTGGTCCATTTGCGACAGATTGGCAAGATAAAAAAGCTTGATAGATGGGTGCCCCACGAACTTAACGATCGCCAGCGCAACGTACGCGTCGAGACTTGCCTTGCGCTGCTTAACAGGCACAGAAATGAAGGAATTTTGAACCGAATTGTTACGTGCGACGAAAAATGGATTCTTTTTGACAATCGAAAGCGCTCAGCAAGTTGGTAAGATCCTGGTTCGGTACCAAAGCAATGTGCATAACGAAAAATGACCCCTAGAAAGGTGACGGTCACAGTTTGGTGGTCTAGAGCTGGTGTGATTCATCATAGCTTTTTACAAAACGGCGAGAGCATTACTGCAGATGTGTACATTGAAGAACTGACCACAATGATGGCGAAATTCGCACGTCTGCAACCAGCTTTGGTCAATCGGTCGTCTCCACTGCTACTTCACGACAACGCGCGACCCCATACTGCACAACAGACCGTCTCTAAGCTGCATGAGTTGGATTTGGAAGCTCTCCCTCATCCGCCATACTCACCAGATCTTGCGCCTACCGACTATTACTTTTTCCAAAATTTGGACAACTTTTTAGCGGGCAAAAAATTCAATTCCCGAGAGGCAGTACAAAACGCCTTTGAAGAGTTTGTTGTCTCCCGTCCTGCTGATTTTTTCAGGAAGGGCATCCATGAACTGCCACGGCGTTGGCAAAGATGCATTGATTGCAGGGGTGATTACTTTGAATAAAAGAAAAAAATAAGTTCGAAAAAAAAATACTTTAACTTTTTTCAAACAAAACGGCAATTTCATAGGTAAAGACCTAATATTATATATATGTGTCAACTCAAGTCACAGTCCAAGTCATCAAGTCAAGTCATAGTCTAGTCAAGTCATAGTCTAGTCAAGTCATAGTCTAGTCAAGTCATAGTCTAGTCAAGTCATAGTCTAGTCAAGTCATAGTCTAGTCAAGTCATAGTCTAGTCAAGTCAAGTCACACTCTTAGTAAAGTGGTGGCAACTTTACCGGAAGCTTCTATGTAGTTTTGGAAACAACACGAAAAGAAACGTTTCACCATCATTATACCACTTTCCCACACCCATGTCTGTAATACAGCACTTAACGAATTTTATGCACTAACACTGAAAATAACACAAGTTTTGGAAAATAATACAATGCGGCGATGCGATCTTTTTCGTTTTCCCGCCAAAAATCATATAGGTAAGTTTGATGATAATTTGAGCTTATTAATACCGGCCAAGTGCGAGATGGACTCGTGCACTGAGGGTTCCGTATACATTTATGACCAAATAAATAACCCCATGTGGTCCTGGCGGTGTAAGAATAGGACCACGTCATCTCTTCCCGTGGGTTATGTATAAAACGTTCCAAAAATTGTTCTTTATGAAGTAAAACTTCTTTACGCACACTTGACTTGGGTGTAAGCTGGCGAACGAAGGTTGAAATTCGTCCCTACGTGAAGATAGAAAGAAAGAGTTACGTTTCATATATTAGGGGCAAGAGAGATGGAGTTAAAGAAGTTTTACTTCAGTTGTGTGGTCTAAAGCACACTCGTTTTTTTTTACAGATCTGGCTTTGTGGTACTAGAACTGCCTTCCCTCCCAGCCGGTAAATATTCCCTTACGGTGTCGACCTTTTTGCCAGCTCAAGAAGGTCCATTTTTCCTTACGTTAAAATCGACAGCGCCACTTCCTATTGAAATGAGGAATTAGCGAGCGAACGGCAGGAGAAAAGAACACGACTCGATAGTTTAGGTTCTTATTGTCAACTATAGTTTAGGACTTAGGAAAGAATAAAGGTAGCTTTTTTTTTAAATCTTACATTTTAAGAAGCGTTTTTTGTCCACTTTCTTGTTCTGCATTTTTTAAATTTTTACTTGATATTATATGCTCTTCATGAAATTAACATTAAGCAATATGTATATACATCTCTCAGTCTTTCATTACATCATTATTCCACATCATTGGTTCTAAAGCCGTTCCGTTATATTTTTTTTGAGACACGGAACCTTAATATGTCCATTTGACTCGTGAGCGGCCGGTTTCGGGAATTCCGTAGTTTTTCCAATAACTTAATTGTGTTTAATAATTAAGATTAGAGAAAATTTAAATGTATCATTACAAATGTATTATATAATATTACCAGTAATAATACAAGTCGATAAAAATTGAAAAAAGATTTTAAGACGATTTTAGACACTGTTGTAAAATATGAATTGTATTTTTAGATATTGTTTGCGATTTTAGCTATTTTTGACAATAAAAATCGAATGTGCTGCAGATCTGTGCCTTGTTATAAAGTAACGAAATATGATGCACACGATGTTAATACTGGCAACACCATAGCTCGGAAGGTTCCGTTTGAGACAGAGCATTAAAGCAAAATGTTCTTTTGACAACCTCTTCGTCCTTCTTCCTCTCATAACCCAGATGCTGCTGGTTCTATTCTCGCGGCAGGACAAGTATTTGTGCACAGAAAAAAGCACCACCAGGCTAACCTTTCAGGCGACTTGTGGCAATTTAAGTATCTCATAGAAATGCATAAAAATCAGTAGTTTCACCAGCTGATGCTGTTTTGGAGTTCACTATGAACATGCACCTTTATTAAAGCTTTCGTAAAATAATTTTGGTAACTGCAATCAAAAATTAACAAATTAACTTTATCTTTCTTCTGCTTCAGAATACCAATCATTTTTAATACGCCGCGTTTATAAAACTAACTTTAAATTAAAACTATAAAAACTACGTTTTAACTCTCGAAAAATAAGGTCCAAAACAAACTTTAAGTAAATTTAACTAAAGCTGTGTCCGCAATGACAGCAGTTTAAAAACAAATTGCTAGCAAACGGCACAAGTTGTAAAAAACCTGTTAAAGCCAGTTTAATAATAGAGGTATTATGTAAGTTTTCTCCACTGTTGTCGGTTAACGTAGCGTCGTGTGCATTTGGGCTAATTAGTAATTTATTTTAAGCTTTTGGGGTTCTGTAGGCAGTACTTAAGATAATAAAGCGAGACCCGTCTGTACTAAAGTTTGATAGCTCCTAAGTTCGCACCTACTACAATCATTTGAGTATGTCACAGAGGATTAAGTGCGAATGAAATAAGAAACAGGTGTTAAAATCTCAATTATGAATATTATAATGCATTAAAATAATATATCATATTATTTGTATTGACAAAAATCAAGATTAAATGAAAAATCAGACGTGGTATATTTAATTACATACATAACCTTAAAAAAACATGTTTTGCACAAATTATAGCATTAGACTTTGCAATATTGTTTTACCTTTTTTAGTTGTTTTTTTGACAGATGTCAAAATTTAAAATACCTACGGGATCCATGAAATGTTTGGGCGTCACACTTAGTAAGCTTTTTTCTCTTGTCGGATCGCCTGCCAGTTTCTTTTTCATCACTTCTATTCTACGCCTGTGATATGTCTAGTTGTTAAGTAATCACAGTTGATGAAAATGCAAATCTGAATTTTATATGATGTTATTAAAATAAATATTTTTTGTACGTGTTTTTGAGTTTTATTTATCACATTTATAAATTGAAAACAAAAATTAGTAAGAAAGACAGTAACTCTTTATTTGGACAGACTGTACACAGAAACAAATATTGATAATAACTACAACTAAAAGAAAAAAAAACCTAATATAGTCACAATTTTAATAGTTGAAAACTTGCTTATAGCCTACCGATTCCTTGTTGTGTGCAAACATCGTTGGTGTGTACAGTTCGAGCAAAACGGTCTGAGCATTTGCCGTGGATGAATCCAAAGCGCTGATTCCCTTTCCTTTTGCAGGCCTTGAGGGACGAAGAAAATAATAATAATTAAACTATATTTAATTATTAGAGAAAAAGTAGATAAAATTGTAGATTATAAGGGGTTATAAATAAAACACAATTTAGATAACCTTCTGCGGGAAGCGTACCCAAAAAACTGGCAATATTCCCTCGTTGAATAGCTAGGCTGATTCGTTGTTGATAATAATAATTAAATAGTAATAACATGTATGTAGTGCAAATAATTTAATTATATATATGGGCGATTCTCTGTAAACTCGTAAACGGCTGTCCTGACCAAGTAAAAATAAATAAATAAAGCATAGAAATACAATTTATGCCTCATATTATTAATTAAATGCTGACCTTTATGGTGCTATTATATTTATAACAATAACCATTCTACTTTTTTTTCTAAAAAATATTGAACCTCTAAAAACACAGTCCCCTGGCTGTCCCTTTTCACAGATTCCCACTTTAGGATAATATTAAAAAAAAAACTATGCATACTAAATAAATTTTGCAGTTCATATCTAAAAGTAGAATGATTAATTTATATTTATGTCATAAAACAAGGTCTATTATCTTATTTTTTAAATTTTATAATGTCATGTTAATGTTGTCCGAAGTTTTCTTAGACAGTCCCCTGTCAAAATTTTAAACGTAAAATAAAAGAAAACTGATATGTTTACCAACGTTTTTTAGCGTGATATTAAAGGCCACTAGTGTGAAGATACTAATATTTCCGAGAACAGCGCCCAGCCTCCATTTTTTTTAATGTCCAAGCGCAATTTATGTTGTGGGTACACGTGTTGATCGTTGCGACAGACAGTCCTCTGGTAAGTGATATTAATAATGTTAATAAGAATATATATTTATATAAACTGTCTATATATCTGTGATTTGTGTCCAAATTTTTCTGTAGCTTCGTATGGAATCATGTTTCAATAGTTTTATAAATATTTTGAAACTAAACCAAAATACACAGTCCCCTGCCAACAGTCCCCTGCTTGGAAATATGAAAGGGGACTGTTCTATGTGCCAGGGGACTGTATATCTCATTAAATTGTTCATTATTATAAGGTTTGTTTGCATAAATTCATTTATTCATAGAAGATCTATTCATATAAGAAACATGGGAACCTAAATAATGTGTTCCGGATTAACTTACTTCGTAATTACGTAAATTATGTTATAGGTTGATTGCACGAACTCAAGATGGCTCCTAATAAAAATTTATCGCAAAGAGAATTGTTGGAGAAAACTAAGATATCAACGTAGAAAAATGATTCTCTAAAGAGAAGAGATGAAAGAAAAGGAGAGGTTAAATTATCAGAAAAAGGTTTGAGAAAATTGGTGAAAAATATGACAAAACGTGAACACAGGGCTGCCTTAAAGACGTGGAAAGAATGCTGCACTGTATACCGATCCAAACAAAATAGACTGAACAGCGATACTAATACGTTTATGCATGAAAATACCCCACTATCGGATCCTAAAGTTGATACTCCCCCTTCCAGACAGCCTACTCCAGTTCCAATTCAGCTTTCTGCAGCTCCAAGTGAATATATTAATTCACTACAAAGAAAAAGACAAGCCAAAACGAGAAGACAAAAATATAACAAAGAAAGAGATATAAAAGTCGCGGATTTACGGAAACAACTTGAGAAATACAGTGTATTAATATAAATGCTTTTGTATAACTCACAGCAACATAGACCTGAAACTCTGAGCTCTATATGAAGCCTAAATTATGTCCTACAACAATTACCAGAAGCTGCTTGAAGACCTGTGTTGCAATCGGTACGACGAAGACTGTTTATCGAGAATCTGTTCTACTTGCAGCAATAAAAATCCCAAATATAAAGAGTTTGACAACAGCAAACTGATTAAATATAAGATGTAGATTTCTGAGAGGCAAGAAATTCAAGATTTTAAGACTAAAATTACTCACATATTGGGCTTGCTATATAATATTTGACAAAAAGCATTCAAAATTAAGTTATTTTACTAAGCATATAATTGAGTAATTTTATAAGCTTAGTACAACAACATAGTTTAAAGTACTTACCTATTATCATTTTGACTTGTAAAATGCTAAAAATAGCCTATTTGCACTAAAATCTATTGTGCTATAATTTTATTAATAGTACTTCACAAAAGTCTGTATACAGAATATTAGAATTGATACTGGTAAATTATCTAAGGGTATATAATATACCGAATATATATATTTCGGGCATGAAATGTTTCTAGTACCATAGTTTTGAATTAAAAAAATTATTCTGTTAGAAAAGATATGTTTTTGATTATGTTTTTTCTTAAGAAAATATTCGAATGTTATATGTATAATTGTTTTATGTAAAAATGGTATAAAATAATAAATGATTCATACCAATTATATGACTTACTTCTCAATAAAACAGTCCCCTGTTGCACCTAACAGTCCCCTGTCGCCATTTATCAGAAAACCTAAAATTACTTTAAAAGTATACATAAATTCAATTGGCCATCTTGTGTACTAAAATTAACAGCTATTTTTCTAAGCTATACTATTAACATTTTACGGATTTAACAAAAAAATATGCCAGGACAAAGTTTCTATGGGCCATTACGAGTTTACAGAGAATCGCCCATATATTTCTGACATGACAGAAGAACCGATAAAGTTGGACTCAACACTAAATGCAAAATGCGTGAAATTTTTTTGTATCGCTATTTCATTCAGACATTCTCATCGCCCTACATGATCTACGGTACAGTTCAAGAATCTTCGTGTAAACTTTTTTGGTACATTTTCTATACAATTTGTCAGTAACGCCGTGTAAGAAAGAGAGGAGGCTATGAGGAGGTCGTCAACCAGCTAAATATCAATGTTAGAATTCGGATCAAGCGGTTCTTCCGAGTGTTTTTCATTATGTATCTTCATGGTTCTTGACTACAAATCCCTAGGATCAATACCTATCTTATCTTGTATCTTAAGAAGGTTTCTTTATTCCTCTGACCACTCGTAACCCAATTCTTTGCAAGAAAAGCTTTGCGATCAAGCTTTCCAATATTTTATTCAACAAATAATTTAGAGGTTTTCTATTTATGATGAATGTACCTACCTAATGTATTGGGAGAAGATCAAGACAGCGTAACATGAGGTGAATCAAATAGTCGTTAGGGGTTCGGAGCAACCGATTTTGTACCTTGAGTCCTAGTGTTAAGGCGGTGGAGTTAACGTGGGATGTCATGGGAAATGGTCTGGATTATAAGCTAGAGCGTTTCTATCTTGTAATCTAACCTGGCGTTACTAAAAGTTGTGTGAAAGGTAAAGGGACTAGAAACGAGTAGGCATCTAAGTGCTTTGATAAAAAATATAAATATAATAAAACATGGCAGAAAAAAAATACATCGCTGTAAAGTTTCTTGTAGCTTTTACTTTACAGATGTAATCGAAGTTTCGGTTCGGAGTTTTCTGTTCTGCATTGTGCCGGATTGTTTGCACCAGCTGTGAGAAAGAAAACTTTTTTTTTCAAACTCACTATTGTACCCAATGGGCTTGCTATTATTATATTTGACATTACGCACTTTGTAATTTTATATGCTTAGTATAATAACTTAATTTTAAGTAGGTACCTAATATAATTTTGACTTGTAAAAGCGCTAAAAATAGCTTATTTTGTGGTGAGTGGTGCCAAAAATGGGAAGCAACTAGCTCAAGGGCACACCTTGGGTGTGAGCATCGGCTTGGGTCGTTGCTGGGATAAGAGCCTAGGATCGAGAAGACTACGTCCACTGCAAGAGTGGACCTCGCCGGTGGGGTCGACGTACCCCCTGTAGGATAGCTAGAATGGTCGCGACTTGGGTTGTGTTACGCTGGTATCCTATACCCGTGCGGAAAGCGGTACCTGGGCCAGAAAGGCTAGACTGTTCCGGTGATCCTACGGCTGCTATAGGATCATCCGGGTCGCTCAAGCCGTGTCTCGGGCGGAGACGACGGGGTGAGCGAAAACTACGTCTACTAGAGTGTAGGTATCCTAGCGACAGTATTAATTTTGCAAGCACACATTACTATAAAATGCGTAGTTCTCCACAACTTTTTAGTTGGGTACTGTTGGCCCAATTTTCAAAACAATCGGGGGCGAGTTGGTTGGACTGCAGTCGCGACCCCTTCTCGCCCCGGTTTGGCAGACGAAGGTAAATGGGGGGTTTTAGTGGGTTCGATTGCCACATACCCCCTGCCACATACCCGTGGTGGCAGGGAAGTGCGAGGGCGTTCTCCCGCTCTAAAAAAAAATTCGAAACAACCGCTCAGCGCTCGCTCCATAAGCCTTCCCGTAAATGTTTTATAAGGACGTACGGCTTCAAAATTAAATTTATCCGCCTGTGTGTACGTTTTTATTGTATTTGTAGGTCCAAATTTCACTGCGAGCGAATGGGTGAATACCGCGGGCGGAGATTTGACAAAGCACCGTAACGTTTTCTTGTCGTTTTACGACACCAACTCGCAGATTTCCCCCTTTAACTAAGATGAAACTTTTAAATTGAAATCCGATTTTTTATCCGCAGGAAATTAGGTAAATTGCGGGTGAAGATGCGGAGTGCCTCTGGTAAAAAAAGGACTGCCAAAAATAAATTTTACAAAATGCCGTGAATTGCTAAGGTTTGTTAATACTCATTAAAAGTTTTGCTTTAAATTTATACGAATACTAGCTTCTGCCGAACACGAACGAAGAACGAAGAAGAAAAATTTTCTATAGACAATTCAACCCTAAGGTGGTAAAATGGATGGTTGCTGCAATTTCGAAAAACCCTTACTTAGTGGATGGCTTATACACTTTACATAGAACACACCCTCCAAATTTCAAGTCTCTAGGACCAGCGGTTTAGGCTGTGCGTTGATATGTAAGTCAGTCAGTCAGACCGGACTTTGAATTTTATATGTAGAGATGAATTTAATTTATGTGCCGTTTGGTTTAAATATCGTATAGATTAGTCGAAAACCCTCTTCTGACTTAAGACGTATACTTAGGTGCATTTTTGCTTTGGCTCATGTCACGTGGCGTGTTGCCTTGGATTCACCTGTCAGTCCCTTATTACGTTACTTGGGTTTCTTCGAAATCTAGTACGTTATTATCTCGGCCAAGTTCTCTTTAGCCTTGTGAGCTGGGTTTTATAATGTGAGCCTTCGATGTAAAGTCTAGAAGTTAGCTCGTAAAGCCACGCCTGGTAAAATTGACGCAGTAAAATTTTATAGCTATGCTTAGAAAGTTCCCATCGATCAATACGATCGGCTGAATGTATATTAGCTATACGTACATCTTATTTCAATTATACTTAACTCGCCTATAAAAACTTTTTTCTACTAATGAAATATTTTAATAATATTATTTTAAGTTCAGCTTATGAAAAAATTGATCACGTTCAATATTGTTTGACTTAGTGAAATTAAGTAAGTACCCATTCAAAGTATAATAGAATAGGTATAACGACGTTAATTTATGTTTGAACTCTGCACTAACAAAAAATTTGACAGCTCATTATTGTTAGGTATAGAAACGTAGTTACTTTACCTCTTTTCATAGGGTCCACTCTTCCAGTGGACGTAGTTTTCTCGATCCTCCTTCAACGGCCCAAGCCGAGGCCCACACCCCTGGGGTGCCCTTGAGCTAGTTGCCTCTCACTTTTGACAGCTGGGCGCCTTAAGCGTGCATGGTGACGTTGTAAAGGTTGGTAGAGACCAACAGCATTAGATGGTTCAAAAAAGTACCTACTTTCTCGGCTTGAGTTAAAACGAATGCACAATAACACAAAAAATTACTGACAAAATTCTTCATACAAAATACTTTAAATAGGTACAGAAACCTCTTAAGGAAGCACAGTCTCTATGATCATAAACTTTAAGCTTAAGTGCGCTCGAGCCACAAACGCTCCTAAATTGGGATTATTCTTTAGCAAATAGACAAACTTTACTGGCCCGAGCAAAGCTTCTAGAATTTTTAATGCAAATATTTTCCACCGGTTGCAATCCTTTAGGTAAAGTCGTAAATTCTTAGTCACGGCGACTTATACGTTCCAATCTACGGAGAATGAATATAAGTTTCAACTAGGGATACCTAAGTAGTTACTTTTAGCTTCTCAATTTGATTCAGACCAATGTTATCTCAGATAATAATAATAATAACGCCCAACGATCAAATACATAGATCCTGGACCCCAACTAAGATTCCCTGTGTCTAAGGACCCAGGAATACGAGGACAATGGTCCCACAACACCCAGATTCAGAACAAGTATTTGCGCTTTTTTTTCTGTGCACAAATTCTTGTCCTGCTGCGGGAATCGAGCCCGCTGCCTCCGGATTATGAGCCGACCTGCTCAACCACAACACACACACAGAGACTATAAATGAAACAATATGAATCCGTGATAGGTAATATTTCTTCCAGTTATTACGTTTCCTAGTACATGCAGGTACCTAATAAATTCGAAAGTTTTTGTTATATTTCTATTCGCTAGATCGTATACCTCTGACTTTACAACCCTAGCATAGTATATTAGGACCTTTCAAGTCAGATAATGATATTATTCTAAGGAATAACTAACCGTTAATATTAACCCTGTAATTAGAGGGAAACAGTCATATAGGTAATATAAAGATCGGCCTTCAAAATATTGCTATATTTTCCTAAACATGTCTGTTAGTCATTTGTTTTACGAAGTACCTAAAAGGGACAAGTATGGTACAGCCGTGCTGCTTTTTTGCTAGACTTGGCGGGAGCACTGCCGTGCCCCCAGACAGGGTTAATTTTGTGGTTACATACAACAAAGTTCCGAGAAAGTTTGTATTGTTCTATTCGCACACAAGTTCAAGCTCACCACAGCTGCACCTGTCTCCACTACTGTGGTACAAATTTGCAGACACTGTTCGTTCATAGCTACTGCATCCATGTCTTGGATTTTATGGAACACAAAGATCGTTTAGATTAAGTGCATTATATACCTACGCCTTTATGTCCAACATAACTCGCACACCTTCTTCATGTCACACATGACAAGGGACGTTTAGTCGTCCTTCCTGAGTTGTTGTCGTGAGCAACAATCGTTAAGCCAAGTTAGACCTTACGGAGTATCTACTATTATCTGTTCTGCACTTCTGGTGGCAAAACGTTATAAGGTCCGTATTACAGAACAATACTCAGTCATCGATCGGTGCTCATGCAGAGATTTCATTCACTAATAATTGATCACTTTATGAATGGAATCTCTGTTTGAGCACCGATCGATGACTGAGTATTGTTCTGTAATACGGACCTTATAACGTTTTGCCACCAGAAGTGCAGAACAGATAATAGTAGGTACTCCCTAAGGTCTATCAATTTGACTTGTTTGTACAGTGTGTAAGTAGTCCGTAGTCGTCCCGCTTCATTGTGAACTTTGTTACTCGGAATTCAATTGAAATATTAAGTATGCCCGCGTCTCTTCGGGGATATTTAGTTCTATCTTCACTTGCACCCCTACCGCGTAACCGTTCTGGGAATCGGCTTCGCCTGCCATCCTGCACGCGCCAATCAACAAGTCCACGAGTGCGAGCAAGAGAGAACACGATTACGATCTCCACCAGACTTACGCGGTAAGGCCCTTGGTCTGTTAATTAGAAGTTGGAATAGGTCACGATGGAGCTTCTTTTATAGTTCATTTCAATTTAATATGTAAAAAGTGACATCTTCTTAGTCTATATAGGTTTGGTTATATAGGTGTTTAGGTATATAGGTACCCAGGTACGTTTATTTTATTATGCAGGTATTACTATTAAGGTGTATCCATATACAGAGTGTAAATTGATAAGTGGACTAACAGAAAATCGCTTTACCTTCTTTGATATTTGTAAATCTCCATTCGTATCTTATCTATTTCTATAGAAAAAAAAAACCAAAAACTTGATCGTAAAAACCTGAAACTTTTTCAACATAGTGGCAAATACTAATCAATACTAGGTATCAGTTTTGGCGGGAAAACGAAAAAGATCGCATCGTCGCATTGTATTATTTTCCAAAACTTGTGTTATTTTCAGTGTTAGTGCATAAAATTGGTGGCATTCTATTCGTTAAGTGCTGGATTACAGACGTGAGTGTGGGAAAATGTTATAATGATGGTGAAACGTTTCTTTTCGTGTTGTTTCCAAAACTCAATTGAAGCTTCAAGTAAAGTTGCCACCACTTTACTAGGAGTATGACTTTGACTAGACTATGACTTGACTTGATGACTTCGACTGTGACTTGACACATATTTGCGTAAATATCATTAACTTGAAAAATTATCAATTACTTGACACTGGCTAAATACACAAGTGTGGAGCCAAAACATAAAAAAAAACTAGGTATCATTGAAAAGTGGCAAATACTAATCAATACTAGGTATCATTTAAAATATTGGTAAACATAAAAGTTTATTCCTAATTTTATTAGCCTCACTTTTTAAAATGGTTAAACTCACCATAAAATATTACACTTTTTTTCAACCATGTATAAAGTTGTATCATAATAACAATGGTGTATCTTTTGAAAGCTCCATTATATGTATCTCTATCTAGTTTGTGGCTCCATTATCGGAGCACTTACAAAAAAAAACAATTATAACTGTGTTGTCATTAATACTTTAGCCACAATCACTAAGTTTAAGGAAAAATCTTCCACCAGACTTCTGTTGATCCACCTATTAATTTGCACTCTGTAGGTACCTAGTATCTATAGGTACCTTTACATAAAGATCTTTGGCCCAATGCCGAACCTGTGATGTCTAAAGAGCCTGCTCTGAGCGTGAAATTAAAATCAAGCCGAGGTGTTGTAAGGCTTCAATAAACGAAAGGTTCTTGTGGTGATTCACCGATAAAATTGAAATATTTTCCGCTAATTTTACGCTTTTACGAGTTTTTGAGTTGTGCTTCAATGTAAGTTATAATTACGCGGTATGACAGTGAGTGCGGCGGTAGTTTTTACGACTTTCGAACGGCGATGCTCCCTGTTTCGAATCCTTTTCAGCCTTGCACCTATTACTTTCAAGTTATGTGCGGAATTTGGACTCGCTCTTTCAACCAGTAAGGAAAATGTCGTGAGAAAACTGGCATATTCAAGAATAACAAAGTCGGGAACTTGTGTCATCCACCAACCCGCATTTGACCAACGTGGTAGATAAGACCACCGAAATACACCCAAAATCTTTACCAAATATCACATTGGATACGCTCCGCTACGAACTACTTAGCCAATCTTTTTTTTTTTAATTTTTGGCTCCTCACCTCCCTGTATTTAACCAGTGTCAAGTAATTGATAATTTATCAAGTTAATGATATTTTATGCAAATATGTGTCAAGTAACAGTCGAAGTCATCAAGTCAAGTCATAGTCTAGTCAAAGTCATACTTCTAGTAAAGTGGTGACAACTTTACTTGAAGCTTTTATGGAGTTTTGGAAATAACACAAAAAGAAACGTTTCACCATCATTATACCATTTTCCCACACTCACGCCTGTAATCCAGCACTTAACGAATAGAATGCCACCAATTTTATGCACTAACACTGAAAATAACACAAGTTTTGGAAAATAATACTATGCGGTGACGCAATCTTTATCGCGTTCCCGCCAAAAACCTCAGCCAATCTTACTAATATTATAAACGCGAAAGTTTGTATGTATAGATGTTTGTTACTCTTGCACGCTACAACGGATTTGGATGAAATTTGGTACATACAAGGCTTATATAGTGGCTTAACACAGGCTACTTTTTATCCACGGGTGAAACCGCAGGGCGCAGCTAGTACCCAATAAACAATAAAAAAATGAGTGTGCTTTACCACACGACTGAAGTAAAACTTCTTTAGCACCATCTAATGAACGGTATAACTTGGTTTAATGTTAATATCAGCATCTTGACAATTGAAAATTGTAATTTTGCCGGAAATGCTAACATAATAATACAAATTTTTAAGTAATTTTTAACTTTGTTGTAATGGATACGTGCACCTTAATAACTTTCAACTTCCGTTCGCCTCGTTAAGCACTCACCAGCATACTCCCCAAGTCAAGCGTGCGTAAAGAATTTTTACTTCAATAAATAGCAAATACTTCTTTGTTTCTGAATCCTCATGAAATATTTTAGTAGCAGCTGTAAGCATACGTCACTCACTAAATTCACCCTTTCTAATCCCTATTTTCATTTATCACGTTTTGACCTTTGAAAAAGGTACAATTTTTGCCGCCTTTCATTCTGTTATGACGTTAATCCGACTTGAAAAGAGTTCTGAGAATGACTATTTGCAATTCATACTTCGCTCTGATGACGTCATTGATAAGCAGCCGTTTCCATATATTAACATACACACAGAAATCAAAGTTTTATTTCGTTCGTTTGCTGTTTTATGCGAGTGTGGCTCGGAGCGGTAGCCCGTGCTACTTTCAAACGCGTCGTGGTTCAAATCCAGGCCGGCACTGATGAACAGATTTTTTACTCGCTCTTACAACGGTGAAGGATGATTTCGTGAGGAAACCAAGAATCACAATATTCGAGGACTTGCATCGTATTATCGTATTATCGCGGGCGGAGAAACGCGTAGAGACATGTATGAATGGGCCCCCATCATTTTAGTTTCAGTTTCCGAATATAGCCAGATAAAGTACGTTTTATCAGTGGGAAGTGTATGTAGCCTCAACCCAGAGTATTCAAGGGCGCACGCAACTTTTCAATTGTTAACCCATCAAGATTCTGATCGCGACTAAGTGGGAATATTTTTAGCGTGATTATAAGGTAGGCTAAGCATTCCATTTTCTAATAGCTTTGACTGGCTTGATAGCTGATAGCTTAGTTGATGGTAGTTGTTATTTAGTAGTAGTTGGTGGTTAGGTAGTAGCTCTGCCTTCTGAACTGTAGGTTGTGGGTTCGATTCCAGGATAAACATTTGTGACTATCATAGGTGTTTCTTCTGGTTCTGGGTGTTTTATTTTATTCTATGTATGCATTTACAAACAAAAAGTACTCGCTCTCACCTGATGGGAAGTGACGATGCGATTGAAGGTGTAGCATGCTAGCCAAGTACAAGCTAGCACAAGTACAAACAAGCTTAGCTTAGTTTGGGGCTCGATGGCGTTGTGTGAAATGTTCACAAATATTTATTTATTCATTTAGATTAGTTAAATTCTCTTATTGTTGAAGGTCAAAATGTTCATGGTTATTCATCATCTACGTACTTCGGAGTAGGTATATCTTGAAAACCATGCGTATTCCGTAATTATGTATGCACTGAAGAGAGTGACCTCTAATTGTCTCCTACTCCCCACGGCACCTAAAATTGAGAGGAATTCAAATTTTGACGTGTTTCAGGGGATCTAATACCTATAACATAGTCCTGAAACTTTTGGGGCTACGTCGCAAATTTTCCTATTCTGCCTGGAACAGATAATAATATGTAGGTAGTTATGAAAACTAACTGTATTCAAATTAGGTATCTAAGGTCCGTATTACAGAACGATGCTCAGTCAACGATCGGTGCTCAAGCAGAGATTTCATTCATAAAGTGATCAATTAGTGAATGAAATCTCTGCTTGAGCACCGATCGATGACTGAGCATCGTTCTGTAATACGGAGCTTATAACGTTTTGCCACCAGAAGTGTAGAATAGATAATAGTAGGTACTTTTTAAGGTCTAACTTGGCTTAACGATTGTTAATACGGACCTTAGTGCCTACTAGTTGGTAAGTATAAGTCTGGATCAATTTCCTTAGACATAGTTAATTGAATGATGTTTTACGAACATGAATTTGTAAGTTGGTAAAGCTTCAGTTCCCTTCAAGTAGGTAGTTGTTACTTCAAAGAGGTCAATGAATGTTATATTAATGTACTTGCCAATATCAGTGCAAGCCAACTACGTGAACGATCGGAACATGATCTAAGTGTAGTGCAGTGGATGATCGATAAATTACGATTCTAATATATCGATATTTTATTACACTAGTTAATAGAACAATAGTTCGGATGTGTAACTTTACATCTTTATGTGGTAAAAGGAGCAATACATGAATGCAATCAAATATAGAATAAATAAGAATAAAAAAAGAGCACGGACCCATGAGTCTGTGGCGTGTAAAGTAGCATTAAAAAAAGTCGTAAAACCAATGTGAATTAAATTGTTGTTTAAATTTTTCTTTCCATTCGTAAAAGAAAATTTCCTAAGGCAAAGTATAAGTATTATATTTAACTATAGAGTTTCACAATGTATGCGCTTTTCCCGGAAATTTTAATTTTATTGGATGAAAGTTTTCTATGTTAATCTCGGTTGTGTAACTCGTGTAAGCAATCTGGTGTGAAAAACTTAACATAATAATTTATTTGTTTATTAACACAGGGATAAAGATATTCTATGGCAGTTAGGTGTAAGAGTATATAATAATAACGAGACTTCGAAAACTAAGCCGTATAAATTGATACTTACCGATAATCAACAAATTCTTATTGTAACACAACACTAGCAGACCAGAGTTACGTGAGATGTTCTCACACGGTATCAGATGGAAGTTGGGAATAAGAAATTGAGCCAGTTTTTTTAATACATTGCTATTTTTATTGTATGATATTAATAATTAATGCTGTTCGATCCATGTTTGATTTAACACTACTTAGTCATAAAACATCGATAATAATATCGACAGAATTTTTCTTCGAGCCCCATCTCTATTGATGCCATCGGAACGTAAGGTAAACAATATTGCCTAACAAGGAACAATTACGCTGAGAAACTTTTAATACAAAAGTACGTATGAAGAACTTCAGCGCCGTTCCTTGATTAAGTGGCAAAGTATATGCTTAACTTTTGGAAACGAGATATTTGTGAGGTATGAATTTACAAAGACGCATTTACTCAGGTACCTACATATAAAACCAGAGCTATTATTTACAGATAAGAAGACGCATTCCATTTTCTTCTTAATGCTTTCAACGTTTGTTTATGTATTTATATTGTGATAAAAAAAAATATGTGCGCTTGAACGGATAGACTTTTCTGACATTCGTGACACAATTTTGACGATTTTTTCATACACGGTGGCATTTAATTCACTCTTTTCCTTGAACGTATGTACTTAGAGCATGCTATAGAATATTCGCGCAAGGTCCAAGTAAAAAAAAAAAAAGATTTTGTTTTAGTATTAAGTGCCTCTTAAAATAACTACATGACAGCCGAAATGTCTATTTAACGGTACACATAGCGCGGGCACCAGCTGAGTGCTTTGTAAATGTTTAGTAGGCAATAAAACACCTGCTTTGTACAATGTCACAAGGCATTTCTTAAGAATTTAAATTTGATAATACCTAGATTTAAGTATTTTATAATCGTTAATACAAAACTAAACTAGACCGAAAAACTGAATTATACCTAAGAACTTAAAATATAAAAAAATAAAAGTAAAAATTTAAAATAGCCCATTGATAGAGAGGAATGTGCCCAGAATGCTGGCAGCCTTACCACGTTGAATGGCAATGCTTATTTTTTGTGCAAAATAAAAGCCAGAATTCTGGTAACCTGATGCTTCCACCAAACGTTTGGCCAAGTCTCTATATGTTTCCATGGCAGCCGGCCTTCACGGACCCATTGTCTCCACCCCAAACGGCACAAACATGATTTCCCTGTCAAGGAGTGCATATTTGTGTCGTTTGAGGTTTTCGGATTTAAGTTTTATTTCAAAAGTAATTTTTTTATTTAGTTATATGGGAGCATTTTATAGCATGGACTGAATTCCACCTTGTATACGTACCTAATAGAATTTTACTTTGTATGATCGTATGACTATAATGTATAGGCCCATGACTTCATAAAGCACAGGCACTATTTTAATAACAAAAAAAATACATTTCTATACATACCTCGTTCTAAAAAATCTTTTGATTAGATTTTAGATTAGATTAGATAAATTACAAATAGTTAGTATAGTTTTGACGATGAATGATTTGAAATCGTTAATCATCCCCTTTGAGGCTAAATTAACCAAATGAAGCATAGGGTCAGCTAATAATGTAAAATAAAAAGCACAAATTTCAAATTCAAATTCAAATAATTATTTAAATGGCACTTTAACCATTTCCAGAAGAATATTAAGTAGGTACCTAGTAGGATAACTAAAGTTCCCTTTCATTCCAGGTAGCGTGATAGCCATTCAGTCATTCTAGATTAGGTACCATAATAGGCGTTATAGAGCCTAGTCTAAAACGGCTATTAAGGTACCTGAGTTATAGTTCATTCCAGAGATTATTAAGACAAACCAGCTAAAATTAGAAAATGGGAACTGCCCCTATTGTGCGGCGTACCATTGTTGAAGATCCTATAAAATTAGAAATCTTTTCATTCTGCGACTTTTGATAAGGCGGCTGGAGTATAAAGGGAAGGTCTATAAGTGAGTCAGCTGGCGGCTTTGTTTACCTATTTTTGTTGTTGAATGGACTCAAAAGAAGTTTTAGGAAAGACTAAATGCGGACTTGAACAATGGCAGCTGCGAGATAAGTTATTTGATGACGTAAACGTCTTTGTCAGTTTTAGCCGTGTGATCCCAGCTTTAGAATAGAACTACCCACTACAAGTCATGGTTACTCATGTACCGTAAGCGTCGCTAAGAGAAATACACATATTAGGGAATGGACAACAGCATGCTTCTCAGCAGTGTTACCAGCCTCACTGTTTTAACAGTAGATTTGCTGTTTTCATATCGATGCCCCTGTTTCATTCCAAATTTTTATTGTTTCTCAATTAGTATTCAGTCTATGCAAATATTTTTTATAACCACTAAGTAATAAAACGCAATGACACTAGATGGAAATATGTACTCTTGTCGGTATTCGAAGGGATTCCCCGACCACAGTCTATGTAAATGACATTCATATTTGTATGCACTTGGATTTTTTTATTATGTTGTGATCAATATTATAATATGACAATGTATGTGAGTCCTGGTAACCGATAAATTTAGGTAATTCTTCTAAATATATATAACTAAAAGGTGACTGACTGACATAGTGATCTATCAACGCACAGGCGAAACCATTGGACGGATCGGGCTGTATCATTAAGTCATGTCATAGTCCAGTCTAGTCAAGTCATACTCCCAATAAAGTGGTGGCAACTTTACCAGAAGCTTCTATGGAGTTTTGGAAACAATACGAAAAAAACGTTTAACCATCATTATACCACTTTCCCACACTCAAGTGCTGTAATCCAGCACTTAACGAATAAAATGCCGCCAATTTTATGCACTAACACTGAAAATAACACAAGTTTTGGAAAATAATACAATGCAGTGACGCGATCTTTTTATTTTCCCGCCAAAATTCCGTCAAATGCCTTTGCTACAATTTACAATTGTTTATGAATTTCAAATCCATTACTGTGCGTTAGATTGGACCCAAAACGCTATTCAGTAGTTTATTATCAGCATTAAGATAAACCAAAGTTAGTAGAATGAGAGGTCACGGATGTATTGACCTTTAGCAAAGCCTTCTTTAATCGTATTGTGCCGGAACTTGAAGTAAGAAAGGGGATCATGGAGCAGTTAACTAATACGCACTCACTTTGAATGAAAAGGAAATCTTGTAAGGATTTAAAGAGTATTTCAGAACAACGAAGGATTTTCAAAGATTGAAGGAAAACAAGAGAATTCATTGTAAATTATACCAAAAAATAATTTTCAAAAAAATTAACCCCGTACATAACCTGTATACTAAATATAGCCTTAAAATTTCATTAATCTCCATGGAAATCCTTGGAATCCAAATCTCCAAAACTTCACACAAAAGCACCATCCAAATTTGTCACCCTTACAATGCTGCCTTATCCAAAATTCAAAACTTTTCTTCTATCTCTAAGCAAACAGTAGTGGCAAAACGCGTAGTCAATTAGACAATACCTTCGCCTTTTAAAATGAACCGTGTTCCCTTAAGTTTAAGGTACACTTTAGTTCACATTAATCAATCCCTTAAGCGGTTTGTCAACTTCTTATTAGGCATTCCGTTTGTGAAGCTTTGGAATCGGTAATAGTGGAAATATGGAGGCTCGGCTTTCCATGATTAAGCGAGGAAACGCCTGGAGTTTAGCAATAGTATTTTGAGAGAAAACAGTACCCAGTTTGCGTAAGGAAAGCTTTAGCTTGGCTTTGCATTTGATCACAGAGCAGTATAATGGGTACGAGCTGATTGCGCTTTCTGGCTTATCCAGCATACGTTTGTACTCTCGTTCATACAGTCTGTATTTGTCTATGTGCAAGTAAGAGCTGAATTTCAAATGGTTAGTTATATACTTCAGTGTTGTTTTACAGCCTCTGTGGTGTGGGGGTTGAGCAGGTCGGATCATAGCCCGGAGGAGGCGGGTTCGATTCCCGCGGCAGGACAAGTATTTGTGCACAGAAAAAAAAGCGCAAATACTTGTTCTGAGTCTGGGTGTTGGACCATGATCCTCGTAGTTCCTGGGGCCCTAGACACAGGAAATCCTAGTTAGGGTCCAGGATCTATGTATGTGATCGTTGGGCGTTATTATTATTATATTTATTTGTTTTTGCCGCTTTCACACCAAAACGGTTGAACCGCACATATTTTGCTTAATCTACCGAGATCAAAATAAAATACTTTTTATTCCGCTATTTCCGTGAGAAAACGAATAATTGCGGATAACCGCGGGCTGCTCTACCTGCAGACAAAATTGACATTAAGATTAAAACAACAGTCTCAAAACAAACTGGGGTATCTCCTAATATATTACTGTGTAGTGATCCAATCTGTTTCAGACAATTTGTTACCAAGACAGATCGTTGTGTCGTAGCGCTCGGTTGACTAATCGGAACTAGTGTTGTTATGTATTGAGCTAATAAAAGCTAGTCGTAACTGTAGCGGTTAACTCTAGCAATGTTATACTCTGTGGTGTAGTGGTTGAGCAGGTTGGCTCATAACCTGGAGATGGCGGGCTCGATTCCCGTGATAGAACAAGTATTAGTGCACAGAAAAAAAGCGCAAGTACTCGTTGTGTTTCTGGGTGTTGTGGGACCAATGGTCCTCGTAGTTCCTGAGTCCCTGGATACAGGGAATCCTAGTTAGGGTCCAGGATCTATGTATATGATCGTTGGGCATTTATAAATATTCAATTTTCTTCAGCAGCTGTGTAGCGATGAGATAAAACATTCCATACCTTGACAACGCGTACAGCAAATCAAGCTTCGAACTCCAATCAAAAGCTTCGTTCATTAAAACCGCAAAAAGCGAAATGAAACAATCGGAAAAATTGTCAACTTATAAATACGTCAGCCGCGATATTTATGGGAAAGCAATTTAAATAACAAAGACAGTAACGTTCAAAATACATTGCAAATAAAAATTGTAATAATGGTTTCGTGCATTATTTTCTGTAGGTAACAGCTAAAACGATGTTGCACGATTACTCGTGATAAAAAAGCTGTTTTTTTTAAATTAACGGTTTTGTTGCAAAGTTACATTACTAGCCATACCTATAAGACATAGAGCACTTAAATTGATAAAAATTAAGCTTATCTTAACTAAGTTTAACACGTTCAATATAAATGTAACAAAGTTCTAAGCTTAACCAATTTAAGCTAAGCAAAGTCAAGTTTTAAACTAACGAAACAGGTAAACGCAACCAAGCCCTAATCTTACCAATCTTTTTTTTTTTAGGGGAGGGAAATGCCCTCGCACTTCCTTGCCACCACCACCCGTGGTGGTGGGGTATGTGGGACTCGAACCCACTAAAACCCCCCCGTGAGCCCTCGTCCGCCGTACCGGGGCGAGAAGGGGTCGCGACTGCAGTCCAGCCAACTCGCCCCCGGCGGCAGGCCCTTTCGGGCCTCTCCGCGCCAATGGATAATCTTACCAATCTAAGCTAAGCAAAGTCATGTTCCAATTTTAACCATGACCTACCATGCTAAGCTAGTAAACAAGTTTAGCTAGAAGTAGATAACTTTAAGTCTAAGTCAAAAGATTTATTGCAAATTGATACTCATTAAAGTCGTGAAATGAAATATTTATATGAAGCTACAGTTAGGGCATTTTCTTCTTTTAGGTAATGTTTCCATTACAGTTTGGTCTATATTAACAATGTCACTCTCGTAATATAATTAAGGCATAAGAGTTTGGTCAAAAATGACAAAGCCATTTACTTATTATCTATAAAATTATTATGTAATATTCCAAAACGGCATTTTATGATAAGTAATGGTCAAAGAAAAGATTTCGAAAATGTTGGTTGTGAATTTTGAACTTTTTCATAGCCCGTTTAATTTTTAACTTTAATATGTGATAAGAGTGGATTTTTATCCGTTAAGTTTTCGTGAACGTGCACGAGAGTTGGCAAATAATAATAAATAATAAATAATAATAATAATAATAATAACGCCCAACGATCACATACATAGATCCTGGACCCTAACTAGGATTCCCTGTGTCTAGGGACCCAGGAAATACGAGGACCATGGTCCCACAACACCCAGACTCAGAACAAGTATTTGCACTTTTTTTTTCTGTGCACAAATACTTGTCCTGCCGCAGGAATCGAACCCGCTACCTCCGGGTTATGAGCCGACCTGCTCAACCACCACACCACAGAGGCTGTCAAATTATTATGTAATATTCCAAAACGGCATTTTATGATAAGTAATGGTCAAAGAAAAGATTTCGAAAATGTTGGTTGTGAATTTTGAACTTTTTCATAGCCCGTTTAATTTTTAACTTTAATATGTGATAAGAGTGGATTTTTATCCGTTAAGTTTTCGTGAACGTGCACGAGAGTTGGCAAATGGTTCCAACTTTAAAAAAAAATGCAATGTCGTTTTCTCTTTAAGGCTTTCTCAAGCCATCAGTAAAATACCCACCTTTTTACTTTAGCATATTGACTTTGACATGACATAGTAGTACAAAAATTCGTTATTTGACATTGGCAAAATTATCGCTAAAAAGCAATAGAAAGCGAGAGTTTTGGCGGGAAAACGAAAAAGATCGCGTCGCCGCATTCTATTATTTTCCAAAACTTGTGTTATTTTCAGTGTTAGTGTATAAAATTGGTGGCATTTTATTCGTTAAGTGCTGGATTACAGGCGTGAGTGTGGGAAAATTGTATAATGATGGTGAAACGTTTCTTTTCGTGTTGCTTCCAAAACTCCATAGAAGCTTCCAGTAAAGTTGCCACCACTTTACTAGGAGTATGACTTTGACTAGACTATGACTTGACTTGATGACTTCGACTTGACACATATTTGCGTGAAATATCATTAACTTGATAAATTATCAATTACTTGACACTGGCTAAATACACAAAAGTGTGGAGCCAAAATATAAAAAAAAATAGTAGGTACCTAACCTATATTACGATGATATAAAATAAATAAATAAATAAGTATTAGTGGACATTTCACACAGGCATGAGTGTGGGAAAGTGGTATAATGATGGCGAAACGATTCTTTTTGTGTTGTTTCCAAAACTCCATAGAAGCTTCAAGTAAAGTTACTCGACTATGACTTGACTTGATGACTTCGACTGTGACTTGACACATATTTGCGTATACATCATTAACTTGAAAAATTATCAATTACTTGACACTGACTAAATACACAAAAATGTGGAGCCAAAATATTAAAAAAAAAAAATAGAAAGCAACGATACGAAAAGAAGAAGAAGACAAAGTCACTCTCATAATGAAATTAGGACATATTAAAACGAAAAGCTTTCAACACGGTCCGGTTTATATCCAGCTTTTTTTGTATGTTAATGAATGATGTGACGAGCTAGTCGTTCACCTGATGTTAAGCGACACGGCGTCCATAACAGAATAGTGTCACTCGGATCAGCAAAATAGTTTCGTATGACACTGCACTGCGCACATCATCCTGAGACATCAGCACAGTCTGGTAATAAGATTACTCGACTGTGAGATCAGATCATAAAGTCTCAATTGCCCAGTAATTTCACTAGCTACAGTGCCCTTCAAACCGGAACACAGTAGTGCTTGCACACTACTGCTTGGCGGCAGAATAACTGGCAAAGCGGTGGTACTTACCTAGATGAACTTTGCAGAAAAGTCTTACCACCTAGTACCAGTAGTAGTGGTAGCTACCAGTTTTGTATGGATCATTATGGAGCCGTTCATCCGGAGCTAGGGGCTATTATACAAAGATGGAGAATTACGCTATAATCGCAGCGCAGCACCAGTTCAAATCAAACCGCGTTGAAATCATTTTGTATGTATGGCCCTTATATATTTCCTTTTCCCCATACATTGTAAATGCTGCCCATGTCCAGTTTCACTATGTCTGCGATAAAATCACTACTCCTCCCAGCCCTGAGGGTGTTGAGTCAGATCCTAAGGGCCCTTTTAGATAAAGCTTGATCACGTTAAGAACTTGGACGAGAAGACAAGAATTTACTCGTTTTAAGGGTACAAAGTGGAAAAAAAATTAAGTAACTTCTATTCAATGTATGCTTGTTAATTAGTTCAAGATTTAACTTAAATCAATACTTAAACATATTTTTAGGCGTCTTGGGAGACGCTCGTTGATTTTTTTTATTATGTTTTTGTATCCCTATAAAGACAAAATCACTTTCTCAAATTTTGACGGTATTGTACCTATCTTAAAATAAAAACCGAATGCAATAATAACAAGGTCTTCTTATCCGCGTTTTATCATATCTGTCAGATTTATTTATAATCGGTAGAGAGTTATAATACTAGTCTTTTCAATTTTTCTTGTGAATACACAACCGTTATTTTCATCCGTCTTCTTAGCTTGGTCAAGCTGTCTGCTAGTACGTGACCGGCCCTCCCGGATTACTGACGCTAATCTTTAGTTAAATCGACAACTTCCTTTTATTCGGAAAACGACGGGTTTAGGCTGAAAAAGGCTTGGGGTTGCACTTTCTTTTATAAGAAAGTTTGTGGATTTGAGAGGTGAGTAGTTTTTAAATTATAAACTTAGCGATTATCATCATAATTACTATTACCATACATCATATAGACCTTCAAAATATTATCGCTTGAAATTAGTAAAACTATTTTGTCGGTGTAAGACATGAATGTATAAAAACCCCAGTAAAGCACCAAAATGGCGATGGCGGTGGTATGAAATTTATGGCTTTTACCGTGACAAAATTACCATCTTAACTTGGTTGGGTTATATGGCAACTAAATATGGCTGTCAACTTCATACCAGTGTATAAATAATGTGTGAGTGGATGGTTATCCGAATTTAATAATAATATATGCTAAATTAATTACTTACCAGAGCTATCGCATAGCTTACAGATTATAATAAAAAATGAATCGAGTACCGAGCTTTTTTTTGTTGAAGTCGCGTAAAAAAGGGGCTAGTAAAGTAAGATTGGAAAAATACATTTCCGCTGTTAGTATTAGTTAGTTACAGAAATACTTTTATTTCTTTTTTTAGTTTGAAAACTATCGTGAGTATGGCACATTTTGTAAGATAAATAACGGCTAAACTCATGCCATTAAAAAGTCGAAATTACTCCGACCAGATTTTGGACATATTCGAAGTCCTTCACATCTTATTTATCATACTTTTATTTCTAATGATTTTCATTTCTAGAAGAAAGAGTGGAACACTTTACCGGCGTCCGTATTTCAAACAGGTATCTTCTAGGCAAGCGTGTTACATCCTAGATCGCATCGTCATTTACCATTAATTGCGATAGAGGTCAAACGCAAACTTATCGAGCAATACAAAAATACAGTTACCAAAATTTACTGAACAGCTAAATACTAAAACGTCCACTACATTTAAAATATTTTTTTTTGTACGTTTAATGCAAGTTTTAAAACTATACTTCCTTAGAAAAAGTGCATTCCTTAATTATTTAAGGTATCGCATCTTTTAATTCTGCTTTAATGTCATTCTAGGTTCACCAAAACTTACCACCAAAACCTTCGACCGTACTTCGACCGAAATTTTCAACCGACTTAAAAAAGGTAAAGGATATCAAGTTGGGTGTTTGGCTTTTTAAATTGCTCATAAAAAACGCAGCCGATTGAAAACGCGGACTGCTTCTAGTCTTAACGAAAAGCAATTTAGCATGTTGGTGAAGAAGTTTGTCACGTCAATGGTAAAGTTAATTTTAATATTTGGCAGTAAGTACGCAAACAACACATCTTCGAAGATAACTTTTCTTTTCGTGCGCAATCATCGACAAAAGCTTTCACGCTAAACGAGTGTCGATATTTGTATATATACCTTTTCTTTGCATTTTAGACGACACGATACGATATCGTTTTGGTTTGATAAACACTTACCCCTTTTTTATTTCAAACAACAACTTTATAAAGATAACCTTTTTTATTAAATTATCTTTTTTATTATATAATCTACTTTTTTTACAAAGACATGTTTTAAGCTAACTATATTCCGTTTTGGCGGGAACGCGAAAAAGATTGCGTCAACGCATTGTATTATTTTCCAAAACTTGTGTTATTTTCAGTGTTAGTGCATAAAATTAGTGGCATTCTATTCGTTAAGTGCTGGATTACAGGCGTGAGTGTGGGAAAATGGTATAATGATGGTGAAACGTTTCTTTTCGTGTTGTTTCCAAAACTCCATAGAAGCTTCGAGTAAAGTTGCCACCACTTTACTAGGAGTATGACTTTGACTAGACTGACTTGACTTGATGACTTCGACTGTGACTGGACACATATTTGCGGGAAATATCATTAACTTGATAAATTATCAATTACTTGACACTGGCTAAATACACGGAGGTGTGGAGCCAAAACAAAGAAAAAAAAATCTAACTATAACTAGTGACCGCCTAACACTCACGAGATACAAGATGCAAGTTTTAAGCTAGCCAGATACGTGAACGCAAACAAGTCTTAAGCGATGTTCCAAGTCAAAACTCTCACCTGAGGCAGGGCAATTTACGCAAAGGTGACACTGATCGGTAGACAACACCGTGTCACGTGTGTTTAAAAAAGTATTCAAGCTTTGTCGTGTCGCCGCCTGTAAATATTTCATATAGAACATTCACTCAGCCGTCGCTTCCGTGTTCTGACATCGATACGGAATCGATTTACACTCTCAGTCGCTTTGGTAAAAGACGGCTGTGATTGGTTAAGTGCTGCGTTACTTGCGCAATGAGCAGATTTTTTATTCCTGCTTATCCTAAACTGTCTAGCAAAGTATCTAATTATGTATAATAATTACTGTAGAATCATATTACGCACTTTACTAGTTAGCTACTTTAAAACAACTGAAATTGAACAAAACCGTCCGTGGTAGGTCAACATCCAGGGTTCTTCTTACGTGAGGGGACCTATACCACGTACAAAGTGCAAGTGTCAGCATTTTGGTCGCGCTACTAGATATAATATTAAATTATCTGTGGTCAATTTTGCGCTTTGGTAATCTTTGCAAAATACGATTTAATAAAATGGTTCTTTCGGTTTTCCCAGTTCAATACTATTCGGGCTTTGGGCTAACCTTTCGGTATGCCCAAAGCAATGACAGCCATCAACCGAATGAGATATTGAGAGCAATTCCAACCACAGATTGGAATGAATCGATTAAAATCGCATGAGCCCTATGTGCGGATAGCTGCTGAGTGGTGCACTTCTATTGTCCTAGAACAATGCTACTAACAGATGGTACAGTTTGACTAGGAAAGCGAAGCACACAAACAAATACAACATTAAGGTTAGGTATAGACAAGTATTATAAATGAGATTGGACGTAACGTGCTTCCAATCATGGGTTCACACAACGAACCAGGGATGTTATGGAAATGATATTTCGGACCTGGATACGGACATGGATGTAGGAATAAAATCATATCGGTTTCGGAAACGGATACGTAATAATTTCGGATTATCCGTTAGTTTCGGTTACGGATATTATATTGAAGTAAAACATAAACATAAATGTAATAATTTAGTTTTATTCATAGGTTTTATCTAGTCTAGGTTATCATTTGGATATACATATAATTATAACTCAAAGGTGACCGACTGACATAGTGATCTATCAACGCACAGCCCAAACCACTGGACGGATCAGGCTGAAATTTGGCGTGCAGGTAGATGTTATGACGTAGGCATCCTAGCGAAAGGATTTTTCGCAATTCCACCCTTAAGAGGGTGAAATGGGTGGTTGAATTATTTTCCCATAGGCCACGCCGCGGGCGAAGCTGCGGGCAGAAGCTCATCAGTCATATAGGTAAGTAATAATTATATAAATACTCAATTATAAGTTTTATCTATTATAACAAAAATGTCGTTTTATTTAGACTCCGATCTTATACGAAACTATCCAGAACTTGTGAAACGGATACAGTTATGGTTTCGGATATATTTTTATTTCAGATATCCGATAGCGGTCTCTTAAATAACTTCACTTGGTGGATGACGTTTCATCTAATGTTTATTTAATTTTCGCTTAATTTATGGGCTATTCGGTCGACCATTCATTTCTTGAAAATTATACGGGATATGTTTTGCTATATGGTATTAAACTTTTGGCATCACATTCCAGTTTTGACACGCCATCTACATTGGGTGAACATAACGATTCGAGGTGGAAGTTTGATTATCAATGAAGGAGTGTTTGGTTGAGAGTTTATCGTGTTTTGAGTATGATAGTTCCTACATAATTATGATAATAATATGATGATGGAAATAGGTTATCACGGGCTGGATCCAATTTTAGCTTTAGGTACATTAAAAGTAATCCATTGACTACGCTAAAAACACGGTCGATAATGTTAAATCATAAATCTTTACTATAAAATACCCTTTAAAATGTATTAGTGTACATATTTAAAAATAGCTGGATGCCAAAACCTGGCTTAAAAATATAATGATTGTCCACATACCTACCTACATTTTAGTTTGTGAGGGTAGATATCGTTTTATTTTGTCTCTCGCTGGTACCGCCCATCAGAAATGACAAGCCACGCATGTTTCTTATAAATGAAGATATTCATGAAATTTTATTGTGTTTTTAAAAATATCAAGGATAATTTATTTAACTTGATATTTGAAATACGTTAATTTAATTTACTATTTAAATATATTTAATTTATACTTTCGATATGTGCAAGTGTCATTCCTTCACGCGACTTCTTTCTACTAGGCTGAAAATGTATAGGACCTGCTATCCTTATTTTTAATGATATCAACGACTTAACAGATATACCTACAATTATTTCATATACAATTTGTGGCCTAAGTATTAGCTGCTTCTATTGAAGTCTTTGATGAAATTCAAATCGTCACTGATTAAGATATTTTATACTGTTTTATTTAATTCATGATGAAATAAAATAAACTTTAAATCGAAAGATCAGATTTAAGTACTTTACAAATTGAAATTGGTTTCCAAATTGTTTTATTTGCTTTTCCTTCTGTTCTACAAAATCCCGGCTTTCCACTTTAATTAAACCAGGGCTTATGAACAAGAGACGTCTTTAATCTAGGTCTCAGGTCGTGCCGCAACGTCCTATAGAATGCACAAAACAAATACGACCAACGACTCGTGAACGCACCATTCATCACAACCTCTTGTTGCTTTCACCCTCAACTTACTTCTACTTACAGCGTCTCTAGATTTTACAACCATTGACGGGTCTGCTAGAATATCTTACTCGAAAACTTAGTTGTGATGCATCGATGTATGCAAAACTTTGCGATAGTTTCGAACTGGTGAGAAAAGACAATGCCTAGGGTAGGCATGTGATTGATAATCAGAAGGAAATTGTAGTTAAGTCTTGGACTGGGTGCGTTCATCTTGGTTAGGTTTGACTTGAACTGGGATGGATAAACCTATGATTTGCTATTAGTAACGGGTTCCTATCAAACTAAAAATAGAGTAATTATAAAAATTTTCGACTTTGACATGACATAACCGTACAATAATTCCTCACTTGACATTGGCAGAATTATCACTAAAAAGCGATAGCAAGCCATCAAACGAAGAGAAGAAAAAGATTTTAGAAATTTATTTTTGTTTTTGTTTTGGCTCCACACTTTTGTGTATTTAGCCAGTGTCAAGTAATTGATCATTTCTCAAGTTAATTAATATATATGGGTCAAGTCAAGTCACAGTCCAAGTCATCAAGTCAAGTCGTAGTCTAGTCTAGTCAAGTCATACTCCTAGTAAAGTGGTGGCAACTTTACCAGAAGCTTCTATGGAGTTTTGGAAACAACAGAATGTAAGTACTCATGAAAATTCAACGAAATAAACTGAATGCATGTTGTTTCAAAACGACGTCTCGTTAGCAACATTTACGACTGGACTGCATGTGTCGTTGCATGGAGATACATAACAAAATATTGTTATGAGACTATTTCAATGCAGCGCATGCTCTATTTTTGTCGTAAACCATGATTACAGAGGCAATATAAAACAGAGCGTGAGCTTTATGCAAATGAATGAACTACGAGTATTTATGAAACCGGACATCTGTAAACAACAGTGTGGAATGAGTTGAGGTTTGTCGTATGTTATTTATTTATTTTATTTAAAGTATGAACGCATTTGCAATTATAACATATTGTCATATACTCATCAATAAACGTTTACATAGTAAATAAAATAAAATGAAAACAAAATGTTCAATAAGTAAGTACTCGAAAATTTTGTCCGGCGAAGGGCATTGGTATGCCAAAACACAGGTTTTCCTAGTTTAGGTACCAAAGTTTTCCAACCAGGAGTAAACTATTTGTATTGTTCGTAGACTGTTTTATGTTTAAACCGATGTTTGTAAACATTTCATAAACTATTTCATTTCATTTCATCAGTAATAAATATCGTCAACTAAATAAATGGAATTTATGGATAGAGTAATCACAGAGACATCAAACATTCGATCTAAGGCCATAGGACTCACAAAATGTTAATAATAAATTTAAAATAATAGGCTACTTATCGCAATAAACGTCACAGTCTGGATAAGTACTAAGGATTGCGGTGAGATCACTGATAATGACATAGCGGCGTATATCTTCTGTGTTATGTACGACTACGGCATATGTGAAAGAGTAATGTATTTAAGAAACGAAAAACAGCAACAATACAAAATGGTATCAAGTGTAACTCGAAACTAGAGGAAACTTTGCAACTAAGAGTTCCAAAGTCGTTGCAAAGAATCCGAAAATGGCTGTGGTGAATTTAGATTTTTTCCAAAAACCGGGTATTTTTGAAATTTTTTTTTGTATCAAACTTGTCTAGCATTTGACCACGATCTCACCTGATGGGAAGTGACGATGCGATCGAAGGTGTAGCATGTTAGTCAATTAAGTGTTCGTGTACGTGTACGAGTAATGGCAAATGGTTCCAAGTTTTTGAACCATGCCTTTTCGTTTTTTTTTTCAAGGCTTCATAGAGCCTTTAGTAAAATATCCACCATTTTACTGTGGCATTTTGATTTTGACTAAAGACTGACATGACATAACCGTACAAAAATCCCTTACTTGACATGTGCAGAATTGACGTTAAAAGCGATAGAACGCCATTAATCGAAGAAGGAGAAGAGTTCCAAGTGACACTGCATTTGTTATGGGTGGCTGTGTCGCTTTATATTAGGTGAAAGAATATGTCGTCACGTCAGTCAATTCATTAGAAATAAAAACAAGCTTAGATACTGCTTTACAAAATGCTGCGAAATACAACTCTACAGCATGTTTCTGTCATCCATGGGGTAATGGTATTGGAAGTGTCTGTCATAAAATGGTACTAATTTTTTTTTGGGTGAGGAGTTAACGTGACAATTTAATTTTTTTGTTAGAGCGGGACACAAAAAAAGCTTTATGGTATTATACTAGCGTTTATTAGAAAATGAATAATTTTATATCATAAGTAGGTTTTTAGTGCATATTAATTGAGTAACTAAGCCATCATGTATGACTTTGTATTGTCTAAGCAGTTGATTTGTATTTAATTTGTCGGCGGAACATCTAAATATAACTAAATTAATACAAATATATAAATTATAATACTTTTAACTTTGTTATGTTGACAATGGAAATCTACGTGAACCAACTTCAATTTCCGCTCGCCTCACATTCACCAGCTTACTCCCCAAGTCAAGCGTGCGTAAAGAAGTTTTAAAGAAAAAGAAAAGAAAGAAAGAAAATACTTATTAAAGACATCGCGCAACATTACATTTTTACAAATGTGGGACTTATACAGACAAATCACACGAAAAAAAGAGAGAAATTAAAAATATAATGTTGCGTGACGTCATGATATAGGTCCCGACTCAGCATGCCATTAAGGACGTAAGACTGATTTTCAATCGCAACCCATATTCATGACATTACGAACCGAAACCAAAAATGTTTACTTCAAAAGCTTTCATTTGAAGTCCTCTTAAATAAAACGTTGCTAGAATTAGTAGGATCTTATAAGTATTCATATTACAAAACATACTAAAGTCGACATCTTGTCGGGCCATAATTTTCTGCATACTTATAACGTCGTTCTTAATAATTTGGGAATTTAATCATTACCTCAGAACCAATTTCGCGTCTTCATAGCATGAATGACGGCATAATAAATTTGAGGTTTTCTTCACTCTGTGGTAAAGCCTTGTTTACATGGGGAAAGCTGCTGTTCAAGTTAGTAGGACAGTAGCTGAGAAACTCGTATCGTAGTTCATTCCCAGTTTTCGTTTTAGTGATATTTAAGTATGGATTATTCTTATTCGACAAATAAGATGATCCAAGGGCTATGCTGATCTTCAAATTTGATGTAAAGATGATCGAAAATTAGAATAAAAGGGTAAATGGTTTCATACCCTAACGTCAGTTTGTACTTAAGTTTGACAGCCCCTAAGGTCGCACCTATCACTCTAGCCTCCGGTTTCTTGTACGTTTGTCAAAATCGTGTCTTGTCAACATGCCAAATACTGTACGCTCATTGGTTGAGACGTCCGTCGATCAACAGGCAACCAATAGCCGTTCAATATATAGTCTGCCAATTTGACGAGAGTGGAAAGTGTGTGAAGAGAAAGTGTTATTCAGGAAAATTGTATTTCAATTGACTTTATTATAGGTAGGTATTAAAATTTGTCATCATTTTTGATATTACATATTTACCACCATTTTTTTGTAATGTTATAATTTGTAAGATACATAACTGTTCATACTAAGCCGTTACATACATAGACAATCTTTCAATATATAACAACTTTTGGTCTTACATATTTACTACCATGTTGTAATGTTATAATTTGTAAGATACTTTTTGTAAGACTGTTCATACTATGTCGTTCATACATAGCCAATCTATCAATATACAACATATATAACAACTTTTCCTTTATATTAAAAATAATATAATGAAATTCAATACAAATAATTCATTATGAACTGTTTTTAATTTTATTTAAATCATCTTTCATTAGCTTTTGTTCTAGATCGCTTATTAGCGAAACACAAACTAAAAAAATGCCATAGTCATTAAAAAAGAAAAGTTTTCATCGTTACAAGTAACGTATTATTGTACTGGCTAAGACAACTTGATTAGTGTAAACCTGGCATAATACCGCAATCTGCGGGCAACAGCGGCGGGTTCGATGAACTCCCGTTAGAATCACTATACGCTACATAGAAATTTTAACCATTTTACATAGAGAGGTGAAAAACTCTATATTCAATTTACATATCCAGTAATAAAAAATGTAGAAATCTTGAATTCATTCCATATTTCACTCTCGATGGCATGTATGACTGAGAAGATGTAATGAATTTAAAATAAAAATTTAAATGAGCCATTCAAAGAAAATAACATTAATATTTGTGGGCAGTTCACATAGTACCACTGAGCAAATCTTGTGCTTTGGGAACCAGATATCCTTAAATACTAACTGATAATAAAAATTATAGAAATAACTAAAAAAATATGTGATATTTAAATTGCGATATTTATTAGTAAACTAGTTGCGCCCCGCGGTTTCACCCGGAGATAAAAATTAGCCTATATGTTAATCCAGTGTATAAGCTATCTTGGTACTGAATGTCATCCAAATCCATTCAGCCGTTTGGAGTGAAGGAGTAACAAACATACACACATACAAACTTTCGCCTTTATAATATTAGTGTGATTACTAGGACATCGCTTATTCAAATTTCCCACAACTTTCAGACGACAAAAAAATGTTTTTTACTAGGTGGTAGGACTTTTCTACAAAGTCCGTCTAGGTTGGTACCACCGCTTTGCCAGTTATTCTGCCGCCAAGCAGTAGTGTGCAAGCACTATTGTATTCCGGTTTGAAGGGCACTGTAGCTAGTGAAATTACTGGGCAAATGAGACTTTATGATCTGATCTCACAGTCGAGTAATGTTATTACCAGACTGTGCTGATGTCTCAGGATGGTGTGCGCGGTGCAATGTCACGCGAAACTTTCCCTTTAACATGAAAAAAACTGTCTTTACTGATGGTAAGTGAAGACGCGGTCGACAATGGAACATGTTTGTCTAGCTAGAAGATGCCGGCTTTTATAACATGTAAAATACCTCTACACTTTTCCAGAGGCATGAAATATTTAGTTAGTTGACAGCTAAAATGCAACAGCTAAGCTAGTTTGCATAGTTTTGAATATACAAGCAAAGAATTTTGAGTTGATACTCTATTCTAAAGCACCGATAGTCGGCTAAAACGCTAAAACAGTGCATTTTTCATTACTCAATATCGGAAGCTCAGGTTTTACTGGACACTTTGGTGTTATACAAAGGTCCATCGTTATTTGATCTGTGCTACCCTTTTTGCTGGTTTCTGGGAGTGTGGCCGTCAAATAATGTGGAAAAAGTTAACTATGCATCTACTTTTAATTTTAGGCACCTATGTGTTTGAAATAGTCTTTGGAAACCGGCTGAAATGCATTAGCCTCGAACGTGGATATTTAACATTTGCCGTGCAGTCTCGGTGTTCTAAGAATTTCTTACAAATTTCTTTCTTTCCAACTCTTCTCGTAGTCGTAAGCGCCGGCTAAATAAATATTTTCCTCATGGGCAAGCGTACTCCACCTTAGACATCTTCATCACTTCCCATCAGGTGAGTTGTCAAACGCATGCCCATTTTACCATATAAAAAGTTACTGGTTAGATAGCTCAGTAGCTTTGCATTCTGAACTGTATGTAGGTTGTGGATTCGATTCCCATTAGAACAAAAATTAGTGTGATGAAGTAATGAACATAGGTGTTCTGTGTCTGGGTGTTATATCGTATTTTATGTATCTATTTACAAACAAAAAGTATAAATGTATTGTATCAGTTATCTGGTTTCCATAGTGCAAGCTTTGCTTAGCTTGGTACTAGACGGTGCTGTGTGAAATGTCCACAAATATTTATTTATTTATTTATTCTTTATCTAAAGATGGGTAGCAATAGGTTATAATGCAGGCTGAGGTGAATCAGCCTGCATTATAACCTATTGCGATCACCAAAACGCCCACAAAGCGTGGGTATTATGGCTACCTAATGGAAGAGGCTTATGTTTATTTATTTTTATTTATTTATTTATTTATTCATCAACAGAATTGTAGCATCATTACAGATAAATATCCAATGCGATGTTACAACTTATAATAAATATTATTATTACAATATGTATTTGTAGTATATATGATATACTATTAATTTCTATATATCTTAGAGCTACTTCTGTGAAGTTCGACAGGCTGCAGTTGAAAATGTCCACTCCCTTAGATATTAAATTAATCCAACGTATGTTCAGCAATGGACGTAAAAAGGTTGATCATAGTTACTTATTAAAATGATTTATTTAGGTATTCATTCACGTAAGTGGGGGCAGATAATAATATTTCTTTATTTGAGTAAAACTTCTTTATGCAAGCTTGATTTGAGGAGTAAGCTGAATGAAACGGAAGTTGAAAGTTGTTGGTTAACGTAGATCTCCATTTTCAACATAACAAAGTTAAAATTTGTATTATTATGTTGGTATGTGTAGTAAAATGACAATTTACAATTATCAAGATACCGACATAAACATTACACAAAGCAAAAACAAAGTTATACCGGCCGATAGATGGAGCTAAACTGAAGAAGTATAACTTCAGTCGTGTGGTCTAAAGCACAGTCGTTTTTTTGTACTTACTTATCAATTTGGTCTAATCTTACAAGCTTTTTCAAGTTTCTGAACTGCGTTTTGAGCAAAGCGTCTTGTATGTAAACAATAAGGTCTATAATAAACCCCGTATACAATGTCCGCCCGCGGCTTCGCTCCGATATTGCTCGTAAAGCGTCGAACAGGGCTGCTCTATAAAACTAACAGTGGCTGTATGACGTGAATCGCTTATTGCTGGAGGGTACAAAGGGTTCATGTTTGTTCCATTCTGTTGTCAACAACTGAAGCTGAGTACTTAGACTTATTTGTTACTTATATTTATGTACACAAGGTGTGAGCAAGTCGGCTCATAGCCCGTAGGCGGCGGTTCGATTCCCGTGGCAGGAAAAGCTGTGCACAGAAAAAAAGCGCATTTACTTGTTCTGAGTCTGGGTGTTGTGGGAACATGGTCCTTGTCGTTCCTGGGTCCCTAGACACAGGGAAACCTAGTAAGGGTCCAGGAGGAAATATATTTTTTCATTTTATTTGTAGACATTTCACACAGCGCCATCTAGGCCCCAAACTAAAAACTTGTACTATGAGAACCAGATAACTGTAAGGGTACATTATTTTTTGTTTGTAAATATGTATATAGAATATAATATAACACCCAGACACAGAACAAACATCGATGTTCATCAAACGCTTGCCTTGGTAGGAATCGAACCCCACAACCTACAGCTTAGAAGGCAGAGTTACTACCAACTGAGCTATCGGGCCAGTCGTAATTATAACAACCGTGGGTTTCATTTATAACTTAATATAATATAAGAGATTTTCATGGACCACGTGTTCACATGAAAGCAATTCGGTATATAGAAAAATAACAACTTAAATCTTTATCAGAAACATAACGTACCTACTTCTTTACGTCCTTTTTCCATCGATCAGTTCCGTGCATGATTGAGTCCAATTTATCAACCAAACACTCAAAACTGCCAATATATCGTAGCTTGGATCCGCTGGCACCGATCCTTTATGCCAGGAAGTATCAATTGCAGTACTGGGTACGACTCAAAGGGGAGATCAATCTATTCTAACGGGCGTCCGCCGCCAACGCGCCGGTAGATTTGTTCCGAAATTTACGGCGATGCATCCGCTTCAGCACGCTATTTTGTTTGCAGAATCTCAATGGTTGGGAAAATGAAGATTGACGCCGCTGACGTCAATAATACGTGCTGCTATCATTTCACGATGTAATTTAGTGATCATGTGTCTTGAATTCACGAGATTAAGGTCGAACTATTAAAAATTAATTGTAAGAAGCTTGACTAAATGAAACTCAACTCTTGCTTACAGCAGTAGTCGTATTACCATCAATTATTGAAATAAAACTTTTTTACGCAAGCTTGACTTGGCGAACTGAATTTGATTCACGTAGATCCCCATTGTCAACATAACAATGTTAAAAATTTGTATTAATATGTTGGTATGTCCGATAAAATTTACATTTGTCAAGATGGCGACATTTTTTTTTGTTTGGTTTTGGCTCCACACTTTTGTGTATAGAGCCAGTGTCAAGTAATTGATAATATCTCAAGTTAATTAATATCATATAATGTATCAAGTCAAGTCAAGTCACAGTCCAATTCATCAAGTTAAGTCAGTCTAGTTTAGTCAAGTCATACTCCTAGTAAAGTGGTGGCAACTTTACCAGAAGCTTCTATGGAGTTTTGGAAACAATACGAAAAGGAATGTTTCACCATCATCATACCACTTTCCCATACTCATGACTGTAATTCAGCACTTAACGAATAAAATGCCACCAATTTTATGCACTAACACTGAAAATAATACAAGTTTTAGAAAATAATACAATGCGGCGACGCAATCTTTTTCGTTTTCCCGCCAAAACTTCCCCTGTCACTCAAAGATGGCGACATTAACATTAAGCAAAGTTATACCAGCCGATAGATGGAGCTAAACTAAAGAAGTTTTAATTCAGTCGTTAAAACATACTCGTTTTTTTTTTTAAATTAGATGACACCTACTTTCTACCATCGAAATTCCTGATTACATACATTCGGAAGCTTCAATGTGGAATGAAATTAAATCAACCTTTCAACAATGACTCAAAACTCATTAAAGTTTCTCTTTACACAGGTTGATATTTTTTTCTTGACTTCCAAACTTAGACAGGAAACTCTTCTTTTTATAATAGCAAAGTTACCTCTTCTTGTCCTCTTTCTTAATTGAATTAATCAGTCCTTTAGCTTCCCTTTTCCTGGTAAAACTTTGTTCGGTAACAGTTGATTATACGATGTTGTTATTTGAATTGCTGTTTAGGAGTTCACCGTTTATTGTTGTTTTTATTTGTTTAGAGCGGTGTCGTTTTTCACATTTATTTTCATGTCCCGTTCCGAAGTTAAGCCGACATCGATGTTTTGAAACCTATATTGGTTTGATGATTGTCCACCTAGGAAAACCCTTTTTAAGGGCAAACAAGCAAATAGTCCTAATCGTAAGTGGTATACAGAGCAGGGAAAAAATTAAATTTCAGGCTGCAAGCGTAATAATTTTCCTTGTAAAGTATTTTCTTTGCTCTAAAGACGACACAATTAGAAGCATCGATTATCATTTTTTATTTGAAAAGTAATGTACGATTTTGCCGTTTTAATTTTGTGGACAAAAGCATACCAAAGCTACATATTTTGTGGACAAAAGCATACCAAAGCTACATATTTTGTGGACAAAAGCATACCAAAGCTACATATTTTGTGGACAAAAGCATACCAAAGCTACATATTTTGTGGACAAAAGCATACCAAAGCTACATATTTTGTGGACAAAAGCATACCAAAGCTACATATTTTGTGGACAAAAGCATACCAAAGCTACATATTTTATACTTTTTCATAAACATGAAAGTGCTGAATTAGTGACCAATTGGAATTAACAATATGAATGTTTGAATTTTTCAAACTGTTTTACCGTGTCGGTAGTTTTTTAGGACCAACTCTATCTAAACGAAATAAATATATAACAATTGAGTATAAATATTTATACTCAAAATGATGTGGTTGGTGGTTTTGCCATGACTTTTGAAAATTGTAAACAATCAATCTTCACCCCAAACTTTTTAATACGATTTGGCGACATGCGTTACATTAATCACGTTTGTTTTAAAAAGTATTGCCTGAGGTCAACAAAGAGAAAGCTTATTAAGCCTAAGTAAAAAGTAATTAAATTTTAGCTACATTTTTTTTTTTTTTAGAATTGAATGCCTAAATACCGACCGAATCTTTCTACCAAGAAGATCGAAATTGACCACTGAACTCAAAACTCACGATCTATCTTGACAAACTTTTGACCGATATTGTTCATATTTAAAGCACTATTTAGAATTTAGTACTTAGCATTTCTGCCAAAAATCAGCTTGTAAATGGCGTGGCAACTAACTTTTTCCATTTTGGGGAAAATACCTCGATCAAAAATCACCAACGCCAAAAAATTCAATAGTCTGTAGAATCGGTATACTAAGTTCCGTTGAAACATAAAACTTGTGCGAGTTGAAGCTGAAACTTTCGCTCGTTTCGCTCATTCGGTCAATTATTATTCCATCTTCTTGAACCAGGTATTAAAGAAAACTTTTTCAAACTCTACGTATTATTGCAAGCTTGCATTATTGTGATATTTTGATTAATATTGATTTTCTTTAAGTTTCTCCTTGAACTAAATTTATATAATGCCGACTTTTCTTTCATATTTGTAATATACGCCTCAAACGTAATGTGAAGATGTACCCGACAGAATATTTGATTCCACCTCTTTGATCCACTACTTCTTCCATCCGTTCACTATATTTATCTAATAGCACCGGCAAAAATGCTATTCATCATTTCATCCCGGATGCGCGAACATTTTCGGACCCTAAATATTATTTCGATTTCCTTCATAGGTATTGCAAGGCCACAGTAAAGATGCAGAAGTATAATTAAAGTGATAAGTTGTCTGTTTGTATTTTTGTGGTCTTGTGGGTTTATTTTTGTGGCTTTCATACGAAAATGCCTAAGCTTATTTGAATAAAATATTATATAGAAATTGCTTACATTACCAAAAATACCAGAGGGTACTTTTTATCCCGAAAAATGTAAGTCGCTTGGCCTACCACGCTGGTTTGTTCCAACCTTGTTTAGGCTTATATACGGGAGTTGATTTGTTAGCGAACTGTTAACACGCTGGTTTATAATAATAACTTTATTCCAGGGTAATAAAGTACATAATATTCGCACGCAATGCTGGAGGAGGCGCGTTGCGGCTGCGGCAACTGGTTCTATAGTCAGCAACAGCTCATACTCATACGCTAAGAACGTAAGTGTAGAAAACTGCAGTAGGTTATAGAACAATTAAATTTACTACATTTACGTTAGAGTTATTTCCAGCCAACTTCTGCACAGTATCCCAACTTTATTCACTGTACCATGTCCTTGGAAAAATGGGCATAAAGGGGCCGAGGGTCTGGCGGAGCGAGATAGATACATCATGAATACTCCCAGATCGGTGACGTTGCCATGTTTTTATTTTTTTCATGTAGTTGTACTATGTCGATAAATATTTATGAAGTCCTTTTCGGGTCAATGGATTAGCTATTACAATTTCCGAATTGGCAAAGCCTGTGCGTCTTCGAGCCAAGTTACCATCTTTTCATGTTGTTCATGATGTAAATACAGGTCTAGGTGGTCGTTGTTGAAAGCACGGTGATTCATTACAAAACATTTTTGTTCAAATACTTTGTTTTGCCCAAATAGTTGCTTCCATAATATTTGCTCAACGTTTCGGAGAATTTATAAAATCATATATTTACAACTTGGTCATCAAGTAATCTGACAAAAGTGGAACGCTTTACCGGCATCCGTATTTCCCGAAAACTACAACCTTGGAGTCTTCAAATCGAGAGTGAACAGGTATCTTCTAGGCAAGCGTGTTACATCCTAGACCGTATCGTCACTTACCATCAAGTGCGAAAGTGGCCAAGCGAGAGCCTATCAAACACTAAAAAAAAAACCTTTATAACCTAAATGCTCGTTAAGCGAAAACTTTAGTGCAAAAGTGGCTATTGGCACTTTGGCATTCGGGGGTTTGTGTTTGCTCGCGTCCGTAGGCTTTAACCCTAGTTTCCCTACACGTGACCCCTGGGTGGTGCCAAAAGAGCAACCAAATAACTGGTGGAAGGCCTTAGCCGCCGGCTTAGTTACCACCCATTGGACAAAACCACGATGCCAAGCGACTCGTCGTGTTCCATCGTGACGTCCAATGAAGCCGTTCTGACGAGTAGATGTGGACAGTTGTGTTGGGTATGCAGACCGGTATTGGTGATGGAGAGGCTTTCGCGTCGGAGACCTTGCTTCGGAGGGTAGCGGGATCCGAAGCACGGTGCTCTCTGCTGGCCGACCGCAAGTTGTAGGGGGCCCAAGTAGTAGTCTAGCCAACTACGAAAGGCTGCCCCGCCGCTTGTGTAAAATCCTGAGGTTGCCCACAGGGCCAGTTGGCGACTGGAAGTGAGGAACTTGTGGGTAATTTCAGGGGGGTTCGGGCGTCCCCGCAGTCTCCGCGCAAGTTCTCCATTGGCGCGGAAGCTTCTCTATTACTGAGGGTTAGCATCCCAATATCTCGTCCACTTCTAACTTGTCTACCTAACTCACCCAACCATGAAAAAGTCTAATAAAGTGAACAAGTTTAAACGGCAGATGCACGTCCTCACTCTTAAAGTGCACCTCACAAATATTCGTGGGCTGCACTCAAATCTGCAAGCGGTCCATCATCATCTGGAGACCAATAAACCACACTTGTTCTTCTTGACTGAGACGCAAATAGGATGTCCATCAGACACGGCATATCTGGACTATCCAGGATTCATCTTGGAAAATCGCTTCCTTCCACGCGCTGGTATCTGCGTTTTCGTCCGTGATGACATTTGTTGTTTGCGTCTCCGGAACCTTGAACATCCCCACTTTTCGGTGATTTGGGTGCATGTGGACACCGGCATTGAGAAAATTCTCTATGCTGGTGTGTACAGATCACATAGCGGTGACCGGGAGACAACTCTTCTAATGGAGTATCTCAGTGAAACGGCAGATGTGGCTCAGCAACGCTATCCTTCGGCTCAGCTTGTTGTTCTAGGGGACTTCAATGCTCACCACCAGGAGTGGTTAGTCCCACACCAGATCACGGACCACGCTGGGAGAGAGACGCGTAAGCTCGCTTTGGCGCTCAATTTAACGCAGATTGTTCAAGAGCCAACGCGAGTGCCTGACATTGATAGCCACACTGCTAACTGCCTCGACCTTCTGCTCACGACTGAACCAGACCGATACTCTGTGGCGGTATCCTCACCCATTGGTAGCTCCGATCACTGTCTGGTTAAGTCCGTTTCAGTATACTCCCCGCCTGACCCAAGCCCTAAAAGCATTCGGCGTGTCTGGAGATACAATTTAGCAGACTGGGATGAGATGCGACATTTCTTCGCCTCATATCCTTGGCGGCAAACGTGTTTTTCTTCTGGAGATCCGACGGTTTGCGCGAATGCGGTTACTGAGGTAGTATGTCGGGCTATGGAATATTTTATTCCATTTTCCGATAAACCCAAGACCAGCAAAGCCAGCCCATGGTTTGGAGCCGACTGTGCACACGCTGAAGCGCAGAAACATGCGGCATATCTGGCATGGGCTGACGCTCGAAAACGCAAGGCCTCGGACACTCGAGCTAAGAAGAAAGCCTTTAATGTTGCCGCCAAGGCCTGTAAGAAGGAATTAAGGAAGGCTCGTTTCAATCATATTGGTCGAATAGGGACTAAACTTGCTTCCTATCCAGCTGGTAGTAAGGCTTTTTGGTCCCTAGCCAAATCGGTTGAAGCGAACTTCTGTCGATCTTCACTGCCTCCATTATTAAAACCTGACGGATCGCTGGCTCACACTACAAAAGAAAAAGCAAACTTGTTTGCCACTCTCTTTGCAGAAGCTTCGCGTTTAGATACTGCTAATGAGGTACCTCCCTGCCTTCCACATTGCGGTGCTTTCATGCCGGAAATACGCATACGTCAGAAGGAGGTACTAAAAACATTATGCAGTCTAGACGTGAACAAAGCCAGTGGTCCCGATGGTATACCAGCAATTGTACTTAAGAGCTGTGCACCTGAGTTGTCTCCCATTTTAACACGCCTATTTCGCCTCTCTCTAGACACCGGAATAGTCCCTAAGAGTTGGAAGCTAGCCAATGTACAACCTGTACCTAAGAAGGGCAGTCGTGCTGATCCTGCCAACTACCGACCCATCTCAATTACCTCCATACTCTGTAAGAGTATGGAGCGTATAATCAACAACAAGCTCTTGGCACACCTTGAAGTCAATGATCTCCTCAGTGACCGGCAATACGGATTTCGCCGAAACCGGTCAACTGGGGATCTTCTCGCATACGCCACGCACATATTGAGCGAAGCCTTGGAGATGCATGGAGAGGCACTTGCTGTATCTCTAGACGTCTCTAAGGCATTTGATCGGGTCTGGCACGACGGTCTTCTGAATAAGCTTCCATCTTACGGACTACCTGCTGGTTTGTGCACTTGGATATCAGACTTTTTGAGGGAACGATCGCTTAGAGTAGTTTCTGATGGCTGCTCTTCCGATCAATTAGCTATTAATGCTGGTGTACCTCAGGGGTCAGTTCTTTCAGCAACACTATTCTTACTCCACATCAATGATTTGCTAAAGCCCGGTACCTTTGGGTATGCAGATGATAGTACTGTTGTTGAAAGATACACATCCAGTGCCCGAGCCAGTGGTGACGACGTCCGGATTGAGAGAGAGGCTATGGTTGAGCGCATGAACCTGGCTTTGAAAGCCGTGTCCGATTGGGGCGATGCTAACTTGGTTAGGTTCAATGCTGCAAAAACACAGGCGTGTTTATTCACTGCTAAAAAGAGCCCACTCCATCTGGCTCCTTCATTCCGTGGTGTATCTGTAAGTTTAGGAAACCATCTTGAGCTTTTGGGTGTTGATCTCACGTCAAACCTAAACTTTGGATCCTACATTGAGTCCAAACCAAAGTAGCTTCAAAAAAACTCGGCATATTGTCCAAGGTAAGGCGGTACTTCACACCTGGACAGCTTCTAAATCTGTATCAAGCACAGGTCCGATCGTGTATGGAGTACTGCTGCCACCTGTGGGACGGGTCTGCCAAGTACCAGCTTGAGGCTCTGGACTCGATTGAACGGCGTGCCAAAAGGCTCATTGACGACGACACTTTGGTTGGTGAAAGGCTCCAGAGCCTTGCACATCGACGTAAGGTGGCAAGTCTGTCGGTCTTCTACAGATTACACCACGGTGAATGCGCTCAAGAACTGCATGATCTCATTCTCCCATCACCATTCCACTACCGGACTACTAGACGCTCGGCTAAGCGCCATCCTTTCGTGGTCGAAATACCACCCATTCGTACCAAGCGATTTGACTCAACGTTTTTAATTAGAACGGCTAAGGAATGGAATGCCCTGCCAGCGTCTGTGTTTCCGGCGAAATATGACCCGGGCGTGTTCAAGAGAAGAGTGTAGGTATTTAGGTAATAGGTATTTACTTGGCTAGCATGCTACATCTTCGATCGCATCGTCACTTCCCATCAGGTGAGAGCGCGGTCAAATGCTAGACAAGTTTGAAGTAAAAAAAAAAAAAAATTGTCATTAAGTTGAAGTTGAAGTTGAAAGCTATTGCATAACTATTGTACATAGATGATAAATACCTATACTCCTATATACTTTCTCACAAACAGCTGATTACGGTAGTTTTCCAATACAACCAATGCCACCTAAAGGCGGGTTGTATACTCCTTGGGTTGTTGTACTCCGACCGGCGAGTGGGGGGGTGTTAGGTTTTTTCGTTACGGAATTTCTGGATTCGGTCCCCACGCTCAAGGCCCGCGATAAAAGCTATGCAATAGCTTAAAAAATATGGTCACGTATTGTGGACTCGCTAAGTTTCATCTTAGTTACATTATATAATAGAATACAATAAAAATAATTTATCCAACACCGGTATATAAAGTAAAAACTATATGTATAATTAATGGTCATATCACAATACAACACAAATACTCTTTTGATATATAATACTTTATTGTGTAATACAACATTTATAAATGTTAAATAAATCATGACTGCATGTTACATAAAAATAATAAATACTACCTATAAAGAAAACCTAGCAACTATAAAAATACTGATTAACTATAGTAATAAGTCTCTTCCTGTGTGCTTTGTACCATCTCATCATCATGTTTGTAGGGTGCTTACTACTATCACATTACCATATTTTAGTCTGCTTCTTACTATTACATTAACAAGTTTAGTCTGCTTCCTACTATTACACTAACATGTTTTAGTCTGCTTCCTACTATTACATCGTCGCGTTTATCTCGGAATGTCACTGAAAACAACTTAGAATAATTACGGTGCTTTCCTTATCTAAGATTTTCTTTCCCATCAAAATTAGGTACAATTGTTTAGCTAAATTCAATTCAGTCTTGTTTCTATGTAGATACTCTTTCTGAATGTGACCACTAATAAGTACTAATCAAGTCTTGCAAGACCATTACAACGTTATTAAGTATCATCGAGGGCATAGGCAATATAAATAGATTATTTTCACAAAATATCAGTGATTACCACTTATGTGGGTAACAGTAAATTTTTTTTTGAACTATCTAATGCTGTTCGTCTTTACCGACCTTTACAGCGTCACCGGGCGGAATACAGCGTCATAGAGCATGGTACAGCGTCACCGGGCGGGATGCAGCGTCACCGGGCGGGGGAATTCAAAAGTTTGTGTTTAGGTAAGTTTGTCACTACTTACCCCTCTAATAGTTGAACATATTTAGGATGAATTTTGGTGTGTAGATACTTTAAATCCAGAAGTAACTGGAATATATAGTCTACAAATATAAACGACACGTTTGTCCCGGATTGTGTCATTCCGGAGAGATAATGATGCAGGTAAAACTGCAGAGCTAGTAATAATATAATAGCAATATGTGGAAGTCCACAGATTATTTCGAAATATTTCCTACCAAGTATTTTTATAGATATGTGAAGTATAACCATGTAGTAGGTACACTCCCCCGGTGACGCTGTAAAGGTCGGTCTTAACCAACAGCACTAACCCATTCAAAAAAAAGGGGGGGGGGGGAAGCGGGACATAATAAAAAAATTATAATGATAAAAAACTAATAGATTTCCAATATACATTTTGTGACTGCATTGAATTATTACGTTGATATCAATATTTCTCCTTCAATATGTAATTTTGGAGGTCGAAGGCTACAGGAGGCTATATTTGGGGCAATATTACATTTCTTTTGCGAATGCCCTTTCAATGTCATGTAATAAATTACTACTGTTGTTCTAGGAAAGAATAAGTGGTAAAGGAACTAAAATTAATATTATATAGCCTTGTTATTGTGTATCTGTGACCTTACTTATAAATCGTAGAATGGATTACAAAGTGTAAACCATATTTAAGATCAACGAAGATATTGCAGTTCCTATAAATTTGAGCAGAATTTGAACCCGGGCCTTCCAACTCACCGGATCAGACAATCTCCCATCTGAGCTATGATCGTATGCTAAGTAAAACCAATTCAGTTTTTTTTTATTTGAAGTAAAACTTCTTTACGCATGCTTGACTTGGGGATTAACTGGTGAATGCGAGGCGAAGGTAGTTGAAGTTAGTTTACGTGGATCTCCATTGACAACATGACAAAGAAAAAAAATTGTATTATTATGTTGGTATGTCCGGTAAAATGACAATTTACAATAATTGTCAAGATAGCTACATTAACATTTAAAAAAAAAGCAAAGTTATACCGGCAGATAGATAAAGCTAAACTAAAGAAGTTTTACTTCGGTCGTGTAGTATAAAACACACTTTTTTTTTACTTATTCATCGGCTCCTTGCGTCGGTCTACCTTGGGAGGCTGGCCTATGACACATCTTACATGTTCGCACTTTCCACTTGAGAACCTTTCTCCATCCTTGATGTGTAATGAGAATCAACTCTCAATGTCACATTAATTACAGATAATCCAATACTGTTACTTACCAAAATAATTTTCTCCTGTCTTGACCTCGCTTTATCGGCTCCGTACTTTCTATGAACGTTATCTAATACCTAATTAACAACCTTGGACTTCATACACATGTTTTTGACACGGGCACCTTAGGCGGCGTTTACACGGTAGGTTTTGCTTTCAGTTTTACCACAAACTATTTACTATCAACTATTATCTAATTACTGATTGACACTGTTCTGTTAAGAGCGGCCGTGTCGCTTAACATCAGGTGAATGACTAGCTTCACACATCATTCACTAACATAAAAAAACTATGACTGATGGATTAAACTATTACTGGGTTACACAAACCTCAAGTCTCCATTAGTCACCATCAGCCTGATATCAGTTTCCATCGGTGAAAATTTTAACGTTACTACTGAAATCTTACTACTTAGGTACTGTGTTTATTTATTTATTTACCTTAATTAACATTGCATTACCAATTACATTCATTGAAGATAGGTCAATTCATTAATTACGGTAGATAGTGTTACATCGTTACCACCGTAATATAGCAATAGAGCGAGTATCGCATCCTACATACGACGAACCATGGTTCGAATCCCTGTTAGCTTTACACCTATGACTTCTTAAGCTACGTGCAAAATTATAACGGTGAAGGAAAACATGGTCATTATATATAAGCACGTTAAAGAATTACACAAGAAATCGAGGACTGTCATCTCACTAACCCAAGATTGGCCAGCGCGGTGGGACCTGACCTACATTCTAGTCACTACTAGAGTGTAGGTCAGGAAATAATGGGAATGTATTGGACTAAAATCATCAATCAGTCACCATAATTCATAGGAGTTGACTGAAGTTCAATAAGCGTGTAATTGACGCCTTATTCCAAGGGAAATGTACACTTCACTTAAATTGTACATACGAGTAGTACAACTATGTCTCGATAAAAGTAATACAATGTTACAATAAAGCGAAAGAAAAGTTGTCGTGTCTTACTTTGACAAGGTAGTACACTGTCAAGATTACAAACACATATTTCTCTGTAATTGGCAATTACGTTACAATGGCGCGACCAAACGACGCAACGCTCGGTTTTAGTACGAGTCGTTCAAAACGAGTTTTTCAATGGGTCCGCTTCACATGTCCTCTGAAGTTGCCATAATAGATCTATTTCGCGCATGTAATTGTAGCTGATGATTAATAAGAACCTTAGTCTTTAACGTTTTTTGGTTATCAAGCTACTATAGTTCCTAAAATTGTTAGCATTCAGTGGGTTTGATCCCGCGCCTTCCAACTTACGGGATTAGACGCGCTTCCGGCTTTCCCAGTAGCTGTAAAAATCTTTAAAATTTCAAAGTGTTTAACTCCTGTTATTAAAGGTTTTGTGAAAAGTTAGTTAATAGAAAAATTACAGATACGTATTTTTGAAGCAAAACTTCTTAAGCACTCTGGTGAATGCGAGGCGAACGGAAGTTGAAAGTTGACGTAGATCTCCATTGTCAACATAACAAATTTAAAAATTACTTAAAATTGGTATTATTACTTTGGTATGTTTGTCATGCAAAAACAAAGTTACACCGACCGATAGATAGAGCTAAACGAAGTAGTTTAACTTCAGTCGTGTGGTCTAAAGCACACTCGTTTTTTTATTTTGCATTTAATGATCACCAATTCTTTCTTTAAACTAATTAAAATTGCGATACCTTTTTGTGACGAAAAGGGCAAAAACCATGTAATTTGTGTAAAGCCTCTTGATTCCCTTCACCCCAATAAAAGTGTATTTCACCAAAATATAATGACACGCACGGGATCCCTTGCCATAAGAGTGATGTACGGCGTGGCACGCTCTTTAGGCGCGATTGCCGAGCTTATGAAACGCTCATTTGGGTTTTTGTAACACTACGAAATTGGGGTGTTATGTTGGAGGCTCAGACTGAAATAGTAGACGGCAAGCGTAGAGGCGTATTATAAATTGTACGAGTGTTTGAAATAAATAAAAAAATATGTGTGGACATTTCACACAGCGCCATCTAGTTTCAAACTGCCGCCACCGCCGCCGCGCCTACTCGTTGAGGATGGGCATCTTATTGCCCAAACACCGGTCGAGTTATTCGACTGTATCTCGTGAGTGTTAGCCGTGTAATAGTTGTAGTTAATTACTGGACAATTGAGACTTTATGATCTGATCTCACAGTCGAGTAATCTTATTACCAGACTGTGCTGATGTCTCAGGATGATGTGCGTAGTGCAGTGTTGCGCGAAACTTTATATTTTAGAATTCGAAGTGACACTGTTCGTTCGTGACCGTGTCACTTAACATCAGGTGAACGATTAGCTTGTCAAATCATTCATTAATACTCATTCCTTTCCACCGATCTCCGGCGCGTTCGATTCGCGCGTGATGACAAGTATTTGCGCACAGAAAAAAAATGCAAATACTTGTTCTGAGTTTGGGTGTTGTGGGACCATGATCCTCGTAGTTTCTGGGTCCCTAGACACAGGGAATCCTAGTTAGGGTCCAGGATCTATGTATGTGATCGTTGGGCGTTATTATTATAATTATCTGTTTTCCGTGCGGTGTCGATATTATTATTTTTATTCTGAGGTTGAGGGTTGAACGCATCAGTACCTACTCGGGTTATCATCGGGTCCTATCTTTTTGTGTTTCCGGGTTATTGATGAGCGTGTGAGTGTGCGTTTCGTTTCGGTTTTCTGATGTCAGCCAGCAATGATTGTCCTACACGGGGTGTTGTATCGAAGATTTAAGGTACAAACCTTATGATGTAACCTTGTTGAACTTGTGAACTTGTGAACCTTGTTGGTATGTTAAAAAATTGTTTGTTGTTAAAAATGTTTTCATTTTTTATGCTGCTACAATCATACCAACTACTACTAAATGTAACTATCTATAGGTACTTTCAGTGGACAAACAAATGATGTATAAATTGATTTGATTTGACCATTTACTATAAAAATTACTTAGTTTTTATCACCTTATAAAACAAACATTTCTGAAGTACATCTACTTTACGCACGCTTGACTTGGGGATTAAGTTGGCGAGGCGAATGGAAGTTGAAAGTTGTTCGTTAACGTAGATCTCCATTGTCAACATAATAAAGTTAAAAATTTATAGTCCGGTGAAATGACAATTTGCAATTGTCAAGATAGTGACATTAACATTAAACAAAGCAAAAACAAAGTTATATCGGCCGATAGATGGAGCTAAATTAAAAAAGTTTTACTTCAGTCATGTGGTCTAAAGCACGCTCGTTTTTTTGTAGTTAATAGCACCACCACGCTGCCCTAATACATATAAATGTATATACAAATACGTTCAATACTATTATTACTTTTACTCACACTACTATACGTTCAATAGTGTTTCTTACTATACGTTTAAGCTTAAAACAGTTTAAAAAAACTAAAGGGTATGTAACAACTGGCCAAACCTGGCACAGACTTTGGCCAACGAATCAGCCAAGTTATTCGCATTGCTTTTATCAAATAATACCCTTCAAAGTACCTCAAGCTCAACATGGTTTGATCGCAACCAGCTTAGTGCCATGCCATTAGTTTTCGTTAAAACAACATTTTAAAAGTAGGTAAACTCTTAACCTATATAAGTTGGGTTGGTGCCAAAATCAGTAGTTTGAGAGCTAGGGTTGAATCCGACTATTGGAAGATCTATACATATAAAATTCAAAGTCCTCACTGACTGACTGAATGACTGACTTTTTTTTATTTTTTTATTTATATTATTCGGTGAAATGGGTGGTTGAATTATTTTCCTAGAGGACGCGTGGGCGAAGCCGCGGGCAGAAGCTAGTGTAGATAACAAATTGTTTCGTGTACTCTTCATTCGTGAAATTTTTGTGTTGAACACTTAAACCATTAACATGCGGTCCCAGTATATTTTTTTAATTTTTTTTTATATAATAGGTCTTTACCTATGAAATTGCCGTATTGCAGTACAGACTTTTTCAAACAAAAAAAAGTTTTGATTGGCTATGAATTCTAAATTCAAATTAATTTTGTTTTAAAAATATGACATTCTATTTACAATATAAGTCTTTTGTTTATTGATTAGCGTTGTATTTTCATTAGTTATGCAGATGATATGGTGCTCTTAGCACCATCCATATCGGCTATGAGGAAGCTGTTAGCAGTTTGTGAAAAATATGCTGAAGACCACAATATGATATACAATGTAGAAAAGTCAGTGTATATGATATTCAAAACTACGAAGAGTGACAATAATCTGCCACCCCTAGTACTATATATCTCTGCTATTGAAAAAGTCGAGGAGGTAAAATACCTCGGACACATGATCACAAGCGATCTACTCGATAACACAGACAAAGACGCGCCATTGCAGTGCGTGGCAACATGCTTGCCAGACGTTTCAGTAGATGTAGCGATAGTGTGAAGGCCCAACTGTTCATCAGTTACTGCACTAGCGTATACACTGTAGAACTTTGGGCGAACTATACGAAGGCCGCTCTAAGTGATATGAGGGTACAATATAATGATGCGTGGCGCGCGATGTTTCGTCTACCGCGATACTGCAGCGCAAGCGCCATGTTTGCCGAAGGCCGCGCTCCAGGATGGCAAGCGCTACTTAGAAGCCGCGCAGCCACTGCGCGTACCGCCTTTTACCGCTCTGCGAACTCCCTGGTGGCCGGCGTGCGAGACTGGGACCAAAGCCCACTACATCGAAGGTGGCAATCCTACCACGTACCCATCACCTAAGATACACAGGTTTCATAGGCTGTTTAGTTTAAGTTAGTTTTATAAGAGTACCTAAGTTTGGATTTTTTATCTGGTAATAAACTCATTTCATTTCATTTTCATTTCATTTCATTACATTTCAACATTTTTCCTCATAATGGATACTTTGAAATTTCGTGTAATTATGGAATATGAGTTCCGTCGTGGCACCAACGCGGCACAAACGACACGTAACATCAACGACGTTTACGGAGAGAACTGTACAAACGAACGTACAACCCGTTGTTTGTTTGCTCGGTTCCGTTCTGGGAATTTTGACTTGAAAAATGAACCTCGTGGTCGTCCGGAAACTTTGGTCAACAATGATGAATTAAAGGGGATTGTGGAAGCTGATGAATCTCAATCTACAGCTGAGCTGGCAGCAGCTTTTGATGTTAGCATCAAAACAATATTGGTCCATTTGCGACAGATTGGCAAGATAAAAAATCTTGATAGATGGGTGCCCCACGAACTTAACGATCGCCAGCGCAACGTACGCGTCGAGCCTTGCCTTGCGCTGCTTAACAGGCACAGAAATGAAGGAATTTTGAACCGAATTGTTACGTGCGACGAAAAATGGATTCTTTTTGACAATCGAAAGCGCTCAGCAAGTTGGTTAGATCCTGGTTCGGTACCAAAGCAATGTGCAAAACGAAAAATGACCCCTAGAAAGGTGATGGTCACAGTTTGGTGGTCTAGTGCTGGTGTGATTCAGCATAGCTTTTTACAAAACGGCGAGAGCATTACTGCAGATGTGTACATTGAAGAACTGACCACAATGATGGCGAAACTCGCACGTCTGCAACCAGCTTTGGTCAATCGGTCGTCTCCACTGCTACTTCACGATAACGCGCGACCCCATACTGCACAACAGACCGTCTCTAAGCTGCATGAGTTGGGTTTGGAAGCTCTCCCTCATCCACCATACTCACCAGATCTTGCGCCTACCGACATTTACTTTTTCCAAAAGTTGGACAACTTTTTAGCGGGAAAAAAATTCAATTCCCGAGACCCAGTACAAAACGCCTTTGAAGAGTTTGTTGTCTCCCGTCCTGCTGATTTTTTCAAGAAGGGCATCCATAAACTGCCACAGCGTTGGCAAAGATGCATTGATTGCAGGGGTGATTACTTTGAATAAAAGAAATAAATAAGTTCGAAAAAAAAAATACTTTAACTTTTTTCAAACAAAACGGCAATTTCATAGGTAAAGACCTAATATTTTTTTACATTTCACACAGCGCCATCTAGCCCCAAACTAAGCAAAGCTTGTACAATATATACTATAATACTTTTTGTTTGTGAATACATACATAGAATACAATATAACACCCAGGCACAGAACAAACACCTATCAGATCATCACACAAATAATTAATTGTCCTAGGTGGGAATCGAACCCACAACCCATAGTTCAGAAGGCAGGGTTACTACTAACTGAGCTATCGGGCCAGTCAATACAATACAATACAATACAAAACGCTTTATTGACACCAAAAATAAACATGTAGAAAATAGAATCGCATAATAAGATAGGTACAATGGGCGGTCTTATCGCTACGAGCGATCTCTTCCAGGCAACCTTTGGATGGACAGAGATATGAGACACTATGAGCAAGGACGGCGGTGCAAATAAATACTATATACCTATACTCACATAATATAATACATAAGAATAAATAATAATAAAATACATATACCTAAATCATTGATATATAAAATATACACATGTACACACATATACAATATATATATATACTTATAACAGTTAAAAGCAAACAGTCAAATTCAGTATGTGAATAAAAGCACCTCAGCATCTTTTCCTGCCGCTGCCGCACGAATAGCCAGGGAATGAGCCGCAGTATTCTTCTCGGTACATTCAACTCTTCAGCGATGACCAATACGCCTTCTAAGAGTGGTGATTATGGCAAGGTAGGATGAGCATCAAAAATTCCGTTTTATGACGGAGCAAAAACAGCATGACTTCCGACTGAAGTAATAATAATAATAATTATAATAACTCCCAACGAACACATACATAGATCCTGGACCCTAACTAGGATTCCCTGTGTCTAGGGACCCAGGAACTACGAGGACCATGGTCCGACAACACCCAGACTCTGAACAAGTATTTGCATATTTTTTTCTGTGCACAATTACTTTTCCTGCCGCGGGAATCGAACCCGCCGCCTCTGGGTTATGAGCCGAACTGCTCAACCACACCATAGAGGCTATCAAATGTAATGTAATGTAGTGTAATGTGGTGAAAATGAACAATCAGTGGAGAAAACTGCCCCAAAATTCCAAAATTGCTTCCTAGTGATCCTTGCTGGGATTTCTTGGAATAAACCAATTGGTTTCATAAAATGAACCTCATGTGTGTTCTTTACTTTATCCCTTCCCTAATTATTTGGAAAGGTTGTTTGTTTTCTTTCAAGCCAAAACGTCAGAAGCCATTTTAATTAAATTTCGCACATGAGTAGGTAATGAATAACATAAAAGAGATAAACAAAGGATTTATTTAAATGACCAAATTCGGTGTAAAGCTGAGGTCAACGTGCGACTTAAAAACGTCAATAATATTTAATACTACTACTTGATATTTGAAATAGATATTCGATAAAAAAAACCGAATATCTATTTCAAGTATCAAGTAGTAGTATTATATATTATTGTCATTTTTCAGTTTTTAAGTATAATAGATATTCGGTGTGCACTTCCTAAGTATAAGAAACAGGTACTGATACATAATACCTGTTACTGATACTTCATTCTTATATTACAATACAATACAATAATACTTTATTGAACACCAACTAATACATAACAACCTTAAAAAAAACTTACAAAAAATGGTAGAACAAAGGGCGGCCTTATCACATTAAGCGATTTCTTCCAGGCTACTTTAGGATGGACAGAAATCAAAGGAGCAAAATTGCGGTTGGTGTTATTACAACTGACGTACTTTAAACAACAATACTAAACTTATAATGCATACTAATACCATATATCATAAATATAATAATACAATGTATGTAATACTGGAGGAGACCTATACCCAGTCTGGGGTTCCAGCATCAATCGAGATAAATTAATGTTTAAGTATTACTATTGTTTAAGGTTATTGGAAATATATGGGTTTATTATTATTATTATATGTAATACATATATTACATGTATATAATTATATTACATGTGTATAATATATGAAAACAGTATATAGTATATACATATATATTTGATATATAAATAAAATTAAATTGATAGATCATTGACAAATTCTAAATAATTATAAATTTACATAATAATACACAAAAATGGTTACTTATATAATTGAACTTAGGAGAAAGAATAAACTAAACTATACATAAGAACTTAAAATAAATAATAATTGAAGAAAAAGTAATATTGTAGGTAAAAAGAGAGTCATAAATAAAACATAGAATTTAGATCACCTTCTGGAAGCGTACCCAAAAAGCTGGCAACATTTCCTCGTTGAATAGCTAGGGTAATCCGTTGGCCGAGGTATGTGATAGACTTTTCCTTTTTTTCTAATTGATTTCCTTTTAGAAAAAGGTTAAACTGACTACAATCGCCTTATCCTAAATATATATAACTCAAAGGACTGACTGACATAGTGATCTATCAACGCACAGCCCAGACCACTGGACAGGTCGGGCTGAAATTTGGCATGCAGGTAGATGTTATGACGTTGGCATCTGCTAAGAAAGGATTTTTCTAAATTCCACCCTTAAGAGGGTGAAATGGGTGGTTGAATTATTTTCCCATAGGCCACACGCCACGGGTGAAACTGCGGGCAAAAGCTCGTTTAATATATATATATATGTATTTGAATGATATATTTTTTCCAGTAATTTTAATTTAAAAATCTTACTAGTAAATAGATTTTAACGAATCTATGGCCTAAATATAAAAGTATATCGTTTCAAGTAACTAAACAGTTTCAAATCGGATTGTAAATAAAGGCATTCTGAGGTAACAAAAAAGATATAACAGAAATGAGAACCGCTTCCTCTTTTGAAGTCGGTTAGGTTTAAAATTAGGTTTAAAGAAATTTATTTTCAAATAAGGCAGAAAATCACTTCATTGAGAACTTAGTTTGACTTACAAATTTCAATATAAGTACATTAGTCGTTATGTTAAATAATGAAGGTAAAGTAACGTGCTTAAGTAATATTAAATTTTAACAAGACTTAGGTAATTTAAAATGTTTACTTCGGGAACTAAAATGAATCCATTATAGACGATACTTTAAATACTCACTGTGTCCTACTTGTACGCTAGATGAAACAGCAACTTAAAGATATTAATAATACGCGTAACTGATACTTAAGCAAACGATATTTTGAGTGGTATTTATTTCTAAGAGCAAACGCACATAATGCCGTTACCAAGGGGGCTATACGCTTGAAGATAAATGGATCAAAGGATAAAATTCTCAGATTTGGGAAATATTTTATTATTGAGGCGAAATATCGATATATTTTCTAAGGCTTACATTCTAGGCGTCAGGAGTAATATATAATTTGCAACCGCCATGATGATGTTTATAAAGTGGTTACAAATACTGTTTTTGAAGTAAAACTTCTTTACTCGGGAAGTAAGCTGGTGAATGTGAGGCGAATGGAAGTTGTAGTTAGCTCACGTGGATCTCCATTGTCAACAATTCAAAGTTAAAATAAAATATTATTATGTTGGTATGTCCGGTAAAATGACAATTGAAGGGTTCAGAATAAAAAGGGTTTAACTGTCAAATTAATAGTTTCGAGAAAATTTACTTTAAACTTCAACGGCGTCATTTTAATGTAGAGTGCTTATAATGTAATAGCAAAGGTTTATGTAAGTTTCAGTTGCTTGAAAATGTTTTAATTCTATTTTAAAATACTAAATATAGTACTAATTCATACAATTACCGTAAAAATATAATATAATAAAATAAATATAATAATGTTTTTATGCTAAGAAAACTGTATTCCTGTGACAGATAAACCGTTTTTAGACTCAAAATCTCGAGATTTAAGCCTCATTTCGGTACGTTGAGAATGTATTATTGTAGATAATTTCACGCTGAATCCAACGATACCCATAAGTCATTTTGTGAAAAGAATCAGTTAAACCCTTTTTGTTCTCACCCCTTCAATTGTCAAGATGGCGACATTAAACAAAGCAAAAACAAAGTTATACCGGCCGATAGATGGAGCTAAGTTTTACTTCAGTCGACGTAATTATCGTACAGTTCTTTTATAAATCCGTTGTTGTGCAGCTTTTTGACGACGTTCCACTGGTTAAATGGTATTTTAGCACTGTAATGGTGTATAATGTGTAACCTTTGTAGCAAAGCACGACAAGCCGTTCCTAACCGATCAGTAAATTTAATGAACATTCGCTGCGGTCACTACTTGGATGGGTGACCGCTACAAAAATGGTATTTGCAACTGAGCGCTACCGTGCTTCGGAGGACAGGTAAGCCGTCGGTTTCAGCTGCTATCGTAAGATAAAATTCGTTAAGCCAAGTCAGTGGCTTCAAGATTGAGTCACGAGAGTTGACCACTTGCCTACACGAGAAGATGTTAATGGATGTGTAATTATTATTATTAGTACGGTGTACAGATTATCAAATCGTCTTAATAAATTGTTTCACTTTTTGCTGCCAAGAGTTTTTTGGCTACATATTGGACTATTTAGCCAGTATATTATATAAATATTATATTATATTATATTTAGTGAAATTACTGGGCAAATGAGACTTTATGACCTGATCTCACAGTCTAGTAATCTTACTAGATTGTGCTGATGTTTCAGATGTACGTGCGCAGTGCAGTGTCACGCGAAACTCTATACTTTAGAGTTCCGAGTGACACTGCAACTGATATAGGCAGTCGTGTCGCTTAACATCAGGCGAACGGTTAGCTCGTTATGTCATTAACATAAAAAAGGCACTGAAACTACGGTCTAATTTGAAAAATTATTTCTCCTATAAAATCCTACATTATCTCTGATGAACACAGGCGGTAGATATATAAAATGCCCGTGCGAAGCCGGGGCGGGCCGGTAGTTATGAATAACACGTAAGGACAGCAAGCTAATTGCTGTTTACCAGTGTTACCGTCGACCGCAGAATCAGGGGCGGTACCCGCCTTCAGACTCTTTTTACCCGCTTGAAGTGTTGGTTATGATTTGGTGAAAACACCTCAGCTAGAATTTTAATGGTTAAGCTCATATAGGATGCAAACCCACAACCTGTGAAACGTAAGTTGACGTCTCTAGTAACTGAGCTAAGTATTGCCGCTTTATTTGGTGGAAAGACCTCAACTAGAATTTTAGTGGTAAAGCTCATACAGGATCCAAACCCACAACCTGTGAAACGTAAATTGACGTTACTAGTAACTGAGCTAGTTATTACCGCTTCAGACTGCGAACTGTCAATCTAAATTTCCACCCCCAACTACATCTTCGCTATAACGCGCTATCATTCGACAGACGTTATTAAGGGAGACTTATGGCAGGGTGAGTTCCATCCACAATTTATTTTCCCCCCGCTAGAGACACATATGGGGTTCTAGGGGTGGGTTCTAGTTTGACGGGAGGTAGCGGGGTAAAAATAGTTTATAGTCGAGATATCCAAGTTCAAGGATTGTGGACGAAAATTTATCACTCGTGGTTTTCACAACACTAAAACAATACTTCTGATCTTCGGCTAAGAGAGTTTTTGTAAAAGTGCTGTTTTAGGAAATCTTTAAATAGTTTTTATTTATTTTAAGTTCTTAGGTATGGTTTAGTTTTTTAGGTCTAGTTTAGTTTAGTATTAACGATTGTAAAATATTGTGCTACAAAATTATTATATATCAGCTGCGTCCCGCGGTTAGCCGCGTGGCGAAAACTTTCAAATTTTCTTATTCTTTTCTTTCATAAAAACCTTCTCTGGCAATAATAAACACAACAAAAAAAGTATTAGCGAAAATGTTCCATCCGTCCACGCGTGATCCGATGACCAAAGAAAATAGAGATTCATTTTTATATATAAAGATTTCGAATGTTAGGAAATACTTGGTAGCACTTTTAGTGGAAGAGTTTTGATTTTTCTTCTTTGTTTCTAAAGAGCCCTGGGTTATAGTAGGTATTTTACTTGCCCACTATTGTAAGCAGTAAGGTGACATGCGCCTACATTGAGTTTTGAACCAAGTGTTCTATTATCTCATAAGTCAGTTACAACAAGACATATTTCACCTTGCACGGTTGCTTACAAATATTATAAGTAGTAGCAGTAAAAATAATAAAAATATTTAAAAAAAGAATCACATATTTCAAATATTTGTATGTCATCAGCTTTTTTTTTAGTTTAAGTAAAGTTCACAGAAGGGAAAGCGAAAAAGATTGCGTCACCGCATTGTATTATTTTCCAAAACTTGTGCTATTTTCAGTGTTAGTGCATAAAATTGGTGGCATTCTATTCGTTAAGTGCTGGATTACAGGCGTGAGTGTGGGAAAATGGTATAATGATGGTGAAACGTTTCTTTTCGTGTTGTTTCCAAAACTCCATAGAAGCTTCACCACTTTACTAGGAGTATGACTTTGACTAGACTATGACTTGACTTGATGACTTCGACTGTGACTTGACACATACCTATTTGCGTGAATTATCAATAACTTGATAAATTATCAATTACTTGACACTGGCTAAATACACAAAAGTGTGAAACCAAAACATGAAAAAAAAAACTTTCACAGCTATTTTCTCCCGCTCTATCGCTACGCAACTCAGTTCTCTCGTAATCCATCTTTCAGTCTGTCAGCATCAAAAGGAAAAAATGTCTCCTGCGACTTATATAGCCTAACAAACTTTTGCTCGTGGATTCTCTTATTTGCTTTTTTCAATGTTTGCAATTCTGTATCTATTTAACCATGTCATTGAATTTGAGAACAGAGAACTAATGAGTACACTATAGAAGATATTAAACTGTGATGTATAATGCTAGCAAAGTGCAGCCAATATGATGAAAAAAAAAAAATTATTCTTGATCAAAATGACCTTGAAAAACGATCATGTTCAAAATCGCCATGGTCAAAATGATCATGGTCAAAGTGATCTTAGTCAAAATAATCATGGCCATTAATAATTTCAAAACGTCCTAGATAAAAGTAATCGTAGTTATAAACTGCAATTTAATACTACAATCATGATAATAAAAGGACAATGCCACCGATGATAAGCCGAGAGAAGCCTTTGGTGCAGGTAGATCCGATTTAGCTAGTTATTAAAATAAAGATTATTTTATTCTAGATTATTCCACTCACAAGTATTATCTACATAGTGTCGCTACATAAACCGCGGACAGGAGTTTTGGCGGGAAAACGAAAAAGATTGCGTCATCGCATTTTATTATTTTCCAAAACTTGTGTTATTTTCAGTGTTAGTGCATAAAATTGGTGGCATTCTATTCGTTAAGGTTAAGATTATAGGCTTGAGTGTGGGAAAATGGTATAACGATGGTGAAACGTTTCTTTTCGTGTTGTTTTCAAAACTCCATAGAAGCTTCAAGTAAAGTTGCCACCACTTTACTAGGAGTATGACTTTGACTAGAATATGACTTCGACTGTGACTTGACACATATTTGCGTGAAATATCATTAACTTGATAAATTATCAATTACTTGACACTGGCTAAATACACAAAAGTGTGGAGCCAAAACATAAAAAAAACCGTGGACAGACAACCTCAACAAAAACAAAAGAATATGAAAAACATGGCTGCGTATTCGTGTACAAGCCTCCTTGGTTTTATCTGTCCTATCAATACCAACTCGGGGGTTTATTGCGTATCTTTCGTTTTATAGACGGATTCGTCAACGTTTGTCAGTACCTAGAGAGAAGTTTCGTTTGATGGGAATGAAATTTCGTACTAAGAATGGGATCGCATGGCCTTCGGCTCTTGTTAGAGTACTTTTAAAGCTAGTTTTTACTTCACTTTAGCATTTTTTTTGTTTTGTTTTGGCTTCACACTTTTGTGTATTTAGCCAGTGTCAAGTAATTAATAGTTGTTCATGTTAATTTCTATTATATAATGTGTCAAGTTAAGTCAAGTCACAGTCCAAGTCATCAAGTTAAGTCATAGTCTAGTCAAGTCGTACTCCTAGCAAAATTGGTGGCAACTTTACCAGAAGCTTCTATGAAGTTTTGGAAACAATACGAAAATAAACGTTTCACCATCATTATACCACTTTCCCACACTCATGCTTGTAATTCAGCACTTTACGAATAAAATGCCACCCATTTTATGCACTAACAATGAAAATAACACAAGTTTTGGAAAATAATTCAATGCGGTGACGCAATCTTTTTCGTTTTCCCGCCAAAACTCCAAGTGTTTAGTTTTAAAGTAAAACTTCTTTAAGCACGCTTGACTAGGGGAGTAAGCTGGTAAATGTGTAACGGAATTTGTTGGTTTACGTAGATTTCCATTGTCAACATAGCAAAGTTAAAAATTAAACAAAGCAAAAATAAAGTTATACCGGCCGATAGAAGGAGCTAAACTAAAGAAGTTTTACTTCAGTCGTGTGGTCTGTTTCGGGTTAACTTTACTTTATCTTTAGGTAATCGTAGTAGGTATTCTTTTTAATCTAACGAGGCGAACGGAAGTTGAAAGTGGTTGGTTAACGTAGATCTCCATTATCAACATAAAGTTAAAATATACCTATAATTTGAATTATTATGTTGGCATGTCCGGTAAAATGATGTTGTGCATAAAATTGGTGGTATTTTATTCGTTAAGTGCTGTGTTACAGGCATGACTGTGGGAAGGAGATATAATGATGGTGAAACGTTTGTTTTCGTGTTGTTTCCAAAACTACATAGAAAAGCTTCTGGTAAAGTTGCCACCACTTTACTAGATGACTAGACTATGACTTGACTTGATGACTTGGACTGTCTCCTGATTTTATTTACAACAGTTTTAAAATTACATTTTCTTTTGTATAACATTACCGATGCATGCTACAATAGGTAGGTACTATATGTATAATAAATGGCAATTAATTATTATTGCTAGGTAACGGTCAAATTGATTTATGAACTATGTAAAAATATGATTACAGAAGAATACTAAAATCAATATAACAATAGGCGTTCAACAAACTTCGTCAAAGTTCTTTAGAATAATAAACTGCAAATTTCTCGATTTTGTAAACCACTTCCTCAAGAGGAAGTGTGCAAAAATTCTCGACATCACGAATGAATAATTAAAATTGGAAACATTCAGTCAAGTTTGGAATATATTAACTTTCAATATACAAAGATACAGTATGGACAATATGTGAAGTTTGCCAAATTCATGAATAAAAAAATGAGTCCATTAATAATAGGTCTTTACCTATGAAATTGCCGTATTGCAGTACAGACTTTTTCAAACAAAAAAAAGTTATGATTGGCTATGAATTCTAAATTCAAATTAATTTTGTTTTAAAAATATGACATTCTATTTACAATATAAGTCTTTTGTTTATTGATTAGCGTTGTATTTTCATTACATTTCAACATTTTTCCTCATAATGGATACTTTGAAATTTCGTGTAATTATGGAATATGAGTTCCGTCGTGGCACCAACGCGGCACAAACGACACGTAACATCAACGACGTTTACGGAGAGAACTGTACAAACGAACGTACAACCCGTTATTGGTTTTCTCGGTTCCGTTCTGGGAATTTTGACTTGAATAATGAGCCTCGTGGTCGTCCGGAAACTTTGGTCAACAATGATGAATTAAAGGCGATTGTGGAAGCTGATGAATCTCAATCTACAGCTGAGCTGGCAGCAGCTTTTGATGTTAGCATCAAAACAATATTGGTCCATTTGCGACAGATTGGCAAGATAAAAAAGCTTGATAGATGGGTGCCCCACGAACTTAACGATCGTCAGCGCAACGTACGCGTCGAGACTTGCCTTGCGCTGCTTAACAGGCACAGAAATGAAGGAATTTTGAACCGAAATGTTACGTGCGACAAAAAATGGATTCTTTGATGATGGCCACAATGATGGCGAAACTCGCACGTGTGCAACCAGCTTTGGTCAATCGGTCGTCTCCACTGCTACTTCACGACAACGCGCGACCCCATACTGCACAACAGACCGTCTCTAAGCTGCATGAGTTGGGTTTGGAAGCTCTCCTTCATCCGCCATACTCACCAGATCTTGCGCCTACCGACTATTACTTTTTCCAAAATTTGGACAACTTTTTAGCGGGAAAAAAATTCAATTCCCGAGAGGCAGTACAAAACGCCTTTGAAGAGTTTGTTGTCTCCCGTCCTGCTGATTTTTTCAAGAAGGGCATCCATAAACTGCCACAGCGTTGGCAAAGATGCATTGATTGCAGGGGTGATTACTTTGAATAAAAGAAATAAATAAGTTCGAAAAAAAAATACTTTAACTTTTTTCAAACAAAACGGCAATTTCATAGGTAAAGACTAAATAAATATAAACGATAATTAATTTATTTCGTTTTGGAAAACCAACAGCTTTGACATAGGACACGAAAAAGTAAGCCAATTAAAGGTCATCACGGATTGACGTTATTAAAACAAAGGGTAAAATTGAAATGAATCAGAATTGAGTTTACAGAGTTGACTTCACAATCTTTCTGCTCTCTGCCAAACATGTTCCGAAATATAAGATGGTTCGAGAGGAATACATATTTGTCATAACAGTTACATTTTCGTATGTCGGGCTTGTTTTATGAGACTGGTGACTTCAAGATTTAGCCTGATTAAATAACAAAACCGCGTCTGTGTCAATTCAATTCACAGTTTAAGGCAATGTGTATTTACGGCTTCTTGTCAGGAGCTTTCTAGTCGCCTGGTTGTGCTGACTAAAAAGCTGGCACAAGCCTCGGCCAACAAATCAGCCTAGCTATTCAACGAGAGAATGTTGCCAGCTTTTTGGACGTACTTCATGCAGAAGGTGATCAAAATTTTGTGTTTTATTTATAATTCCTATTCATCTACAATTTTGCTTTTTCTCAAATATTGAAATATAGTTTAGTTTTATTAAATAATATAAGTGGAGTGGACATTTTACACAGCGTCAGCCAGCCCCAAGCTAAGCAAAGCTTGTACTATGGGTACCAGATAACTGATATAATACTTAGATATTTTTTGTTTGTATATACATACACAGAATACAATATAGCACCAAGACGCAGTACAAACATCGATGTTCATCGTACAAAAGTTTGTCCTCAGTGGGAATCGAACCGACAACCCACAATTCAGAATAACGAAATAATGAACTCAGTGGCGTGCCTTCGGAGAGGCCTGTGTCCAGCAGTGAATTAATTATTAAAAATTATGTTGTCTGTAAAAAGGCAAAGCCTGGATTAGTCGTAATGGTTCATATTATAAACAAAAATAGTTCTGCAATTTCTATTCTCGTTATGACAGTTTAGAAACTGTATTTTTTCCCGATTTGAGTTACTGTTAATACGCAATTTTAGCTCCAAAGTTATTAACATAAGGCAAGCATCAGATCATGGAGGTAATTAAATGAAAAATTCATCTGAATACGTTAACAGGTTGTACGATAATTGCGAACAAACGAGTGTATGCAAATCTTGATTAAATAGCTAGTGTTTTAATGAAGATGTTAGAGTATTATTATAGGATAATTGAGATGTTCAGTGGAAAAGGAATTTTAAAACGTTGTACCATTAGGATTGATATCAGACTGTCTCTAGCCAGGGTTGGCGCACACAGAGTTTTAAGAACCATCTGTAAAGGTTGTAACACACCAGCGTGATCTGTGTAGCTGCCGTTGATTGCGACGAATGAACAGCGCCAGTGCCTTCCCACATTTACAGATGATTCTTTTTTATAAACTAGGAGGGATATACTAATAATATAATAATAACGCCCAACGATCACATTTTTTTTATGTTAAGGAATGACGTGACGAGCTAGCCGTTCGCCTGATGTTAAACGACACGGCTGCCCATATCAGCTGCAGTGTCACTCGGAACTCTAAAGTATAGAGGTTCGCGTGACACTGCACTGCGCACGTCATCCAGAGACAACAGCACAATCTAATAATCAAATAAGATTACTAAACTGTGAGATCAGATCATAAAGTCTCATTTGCCCAGTAATTTCACTAGCTACAGTGCCCTTCAAACCGGAACACAGCAGTGCTTGCGCACTACTGCTTGGCGGCAGAATAACTGGCAAAGCGGTGGTACCTACCTAGACGAACTTTGCAGTAAAGTCCTACCACCTAGTAAAATCACCTAGTCACATACATAGATCCTGGACCCTAACTAGGATTCCATGTGTCTAGGAACCCAGGAACTACGAGGACCATGGTCCCACAACATCCAGAGTCAGAACAAGTATTTGCGCTTTTTTTCTTGTGCACAAATACTTGTCCTAGTGACCGTGAGAGTGGTGGTGATGTGATTAGTTCTGTGTGCTGGTGTATTCCCGATACACAGGAAGATTCCAGTGAGGATGAACTTCAGTGCACGCCGACGTCGCGGGATCCACCCCCCGCCCCCTCCCCTTTACCTACACAGCAGCCGCTGTCATCACGTGCGCTGCGCGCGGCGGTCCGTAGTGCTAAGCAAGTCGCCGTCGCGCGCGCGCACTCACCTTGAGGAAGGCTGCCAAACGCAGTCGAAACTATAGTCGGATAGTCCGGCCAATTATAACGTGAGTAAATCCCGTACAAGTAATACAAAATACTTGTCCTGTCGCGGGAATCGAACCCGCCGCCTTCGGGCTATGAGCTGACCTGCTCAACCACCACACCACAGAGGCTGAAACTTTTGAAATCACTAAGGTTTATTAATACAGGGACACAAATAATTGAATATATTGAGCCTCTAGCAAGGTACCACGTGGACTGCGATATAAAATAATAATAATAGCGCCCAACGAACATATGCATAGATTCTGGACCCTAACCAGGATTCTCTGTATCTAAAAAATTCGAAGACCATGGTCCCACAACATTCAGACTGAGTTTAAGTATCAGCGCTTTTTTTCTGTTCACAGATACTTGTAGGTACTGTCGTGATAATCGAACCCACCACCTCCGGGCTTTGAACAAACCTGCTCCACCACCACACCACAGAGACTGTGAATACATAATAATTATATGCATTTTTGCTACTACACAGGACTCGTCGTACCTCGCCAGGACTCAGTATGTTTGCCCTTTACTATAATGATATTTATTTAGGTATGATGAAGTTCAGCGGCTCAGTAGTGAAATTCAAACATTGGGGCGGTTAGGCACCTTGTGGTTAAAGTTAAACTGTTCGGGGAAGGTTAGTTTGAATAATATAATGAGCTTTATTTTTCAACTGCGTGGTGGTACGGACCTTTTTTAATATGGTGCTCTTTTGGAAAGAGCACCATATTAAAAAAATACAAACTTAGGAGCTATCAAACGATAATACAGACGGATATTATTGTTTTAATTTACCTTAAAGCTCATTTTCCCTGCTAAAGTAATCAAATAAAAAGTCATAATATCTGATATAATTTAAATATTTATTTCGTAATGTCACTTGAAACAACGTAAGAGCAGGCGGCGGAGCCACCCTGGACTCACGAGCAACCCCGTCGCGGCCTTATATACTATATTAACGCGTAAAAAAACAATTCAACATCATCTATACCGTTATATATCTTTATATTATATGTACACCTCTCTCACTAAACTATTTACAGTAACCACTAAGTATGTATAACATACACAAAGCGAAATATAGTACAAGAAAAAACACGGTCCATCGTCCATTGAGCCTTAAGACTCAGTTGTATATGTAATAGTAACATTTTCGTTAGAATTTTTTATTCCGCCCACGGCGATGCGTTCCGAAGAGGATCCGCGCGAATGCCTGGCGGAAATCAGGGCTAAATATCGTGTAGATAACAGGATTTAAAGTCGAGTTGAAGTAACCTAGCCAAAGGAAGAAGCTGGCTAAGTAGTCACTTATTTCACAAGTTTGGCAAATAGGCATCACAAGCGCCATTATAAAGAACGGCAGCCAGCAGAACACAAACGCTCCCGTGATGATCGCGAGCGTCTTCGCTGCCTTCCTCTCCCTCTTTGCTTCGAGAGACTCCTTCTTCTCTCGATGAGTTGGAGCTGGAACTATCGCACGTTCAGTTTTCGATCCATTCGTGACGGTCGAGGAAGACTTTTCTGGTGACACTGACACTTTTTCGTTGATCGTGAAAGCTGTCGTCCGGGGCTCTTCATCTAAGGTGTCGACAGTCGACGTGCTTTGGCCTTCTGTTAGTAACAGCGCCGCAGCTAACGTCTCCGTTCGCGTTCTTTGATTGCACTTCTTCAGGTTGAGGAATCGCTTTTTGACGAAGCGCCTGTCGCGAGCTGGCTGGATCGGTTTTCCGACAGGAGCAGCGCCGTCTGTTGAAGATGGGCGTGGTGGAGGAGGCTCTCTCCTCCTCCTGATGCGTCTCCGAGCAGTCTGGAAGATCTTCCAGTACAGGATAAGGATCACTGTGAGCGGCACGTAGAAGGTAGACATCGTCGCAAAGATCTGATACGCTAGATCTTGGCTGACTAGGCACTTCTGCTGCTGGATGATCCTGGCATGGTAATCAGGATCCTTCCAGCCGAGCTGGGGGGCGACGGAGACGACAAGGGACGTCGCCCACACCAGCACGATCATGGTGAATATCCGCCTTTCGTTGCGAATGTGGATGTAGTCTACATCAGTCACAGCCCAGTACCTGCGGAAATGTATAGTTCGGGTTACATAGTTTATTGAAAGGTCAAGGTAACAATGAGTTTTATACAATACAAAAGGTTAAAGTTATCAGATCAGTTCAGTTTTGGACAAATGACGCAACAACGAGGCTTGCTTGCACGTTACTTGCTTGGCGGCAGAATATCTAGCAAGGCGGTGGTACCTACCTAAACGAAAAAGAGGAAAGTCTTACCACCTGATATGATAATTACGCATATTTCAGATGGCTATTTACATTATCTAATAAACATATTGAACAAAAATTGGCCTACAATAATGTAGTTGTCTCTAAACCGTTTTGGTTTGGATACATACACATGTAATGGATGCTCATTTTCCGAATTTCCCTTTAACGATATACGTTTCGTGTATTGCTTACCTATCAGTAGCTATAGCGACAAGATGTAAAATAGAAGCAGAACTGCAGAGGACGTCACTGGAGGTCCACATGTCGCAAAGTTCAGGACCCAGGATCCAGCCTTGGCTTACCTGGGGAAGAGGAGAACAATTTATAAGAAAGCTATGGATAATTTATGGATCATATTATAGGTACGGTTTGATAGGCCTTTTTTGACCGATAAAGGGGGTAGGCCATAGGGTTGGTGGATGACATGTTCTCGAATTTTGTGATTCTTGAATATGCCGCCTTCCTCACTTAAGTTGAAAAGTCACTGGTCAAGGGGATTTGGAACCCAGCGGTATTGGTTTAAAATTGGATTGTGCAATTGGTTTAAAAGTCACACGGGCTACCGTAGTCACATTCGCTCTCTGGTTATTATCAGATTTTATAATTGTTCATATCTACTGCACATCTGCAATCGCCAAACTCCCGCAATTTTTTATCTACTACCCATCTGCAGTCAATAAACTTCCGAATTATTTTTTCTTTTCAAGAATATCTTTTTTGAACGATCTATCCTTATCTGAGGCTAATGACATTTATTATGCTTACATTTAACGTAATCTTATTAACACCTAATCATCCAAGAGTGTGTCCAATAACACTTTTCTTATTGTCTCTATTAAGGAATATATATTTGAATACAAATAATTTGGTCTAAAAATTTAGTGTAGTAAGTATTGTAGTTTTAGTTTCAACAACACATTTTTAAAATTATCTTGTCATACGATTTCTGAAACACTTTGTCGGCGACTTCTGACCGTTCCGTGGGTCCTTTCTTCTTTATCTCAGGAAGTAGCTGTTACATTTGATAGGGCGAAGGTCGGACTCTAGTGATCGTTTCGCTTCCTTCCTCCTATACGATACGTTCAAAGGAAAAAGTCTGATATCGGTTGCTAGCTTGTGAGACTTTTTGTGAAAGGATTTTTTGAAATCAGACAGCGCGGTAAGTGCCAATATGGCTGAAGGAGGTGCCTTAATGCCTGGATTGGGAACTTGCTCTCTAGTGAAGTTCCGGAACACAGTTAAGTGCTTGGCGACAGACTACTAAGGGTGGTAGTTAGCCAGATTGGCACAAAAAATACCCGACCATAATGTTGCGGTTTTACAGGATGTTTTTCTTTACCAGAAGCTTAAAATCAAGGTACATAGATTTATACGGCCATTAAGGTAGTTATACGTCTACACATATCACGATTTTTTGATGGCAATAGTTTATCACTTTTTTGCCAGCGTCATGTCAAAAGAGAAACAATATAATACGGAATTTTTAATTTAGTATTTTTAAATTGAGTATCTGAATCAAAAGAAAAATATCCTATCGATTAACAAGTGTCTGACAGAAAACAAAAAAGGTCATAGAGAAATTTAGTCGCTGACAGCAATAAAAGCTTTTTTTTTGGCTCCACACTTTTGTGTATTTAGCCAGTGTCAAGTGATTAATAATTTCTCAAGTTAATTAATGTTATATATATGTGTGACAAATCAAATCATAGTCAAAGTCATTAAGTAAAGTAATAGTCTAGTCTAGTCAAGTCATACTCCTAGTAAAGTGGTGGCAACTTTACTAGAAGCTTCTATCTAGTTTTGGAAACAACACGAAAAGAAACGTTTCACCATCATTATATCACATTCCCACACTCATGCCTGTAATCCAGCACTTAATGAATAAAATGACGATTTTATGCACTAAAACTGAAAAAAACACAAGTCTTGGTAAATAATACAATGCAGTGACGTGATCTTTTTCGTCTTCCCGCCAATAGTCCCTAATATCCTTTAAAAATTGTAGGTGACGCGAACATGAAACATGGAAGTATCAGTTAGTTCCATAGAGAATAATCAAATGGGTAAGTTAACCTCTGGTAAGTCTTTCATTACCTACTTATATTGTCCGCCAAAATCATCAACGAAAATATTTCACCAGAATACCCAATCTGTTGTAAACTCTACTCAAAATGTACTTCATAAACAAAAGGCACTAGTTAATACTGTAGCTAGTTTATACAGGCTATTAGCCATTCCTAAAGCACTACATCGTAATTACTCTATGTGTTTTATGTATGTAGAGAAGCCAAGATATGAAGTCACGATATTAACCCTAATCCATACTAATTTAGGTCCTAGATATATCAGCTTATCATCAAAACCACTCTGTCATTACCAAAAGGGTCCTCTAATTCGAGAAATATAATGATCATACCAGCTACCAAACTATTCGTTCCATTTAGGATAGTTCACAAGTCGTTTGTGTTGCTTGCTTATACTTGACCAGGGCTGAGAAACTTTATTATTTAAACTTTATTAAACTGGGCATAGGATATGGAAGCCAGTGAAACATCTCTGCATCAACAGCCTCTGTGGTGTAGTGGTTGAGCAGGTCGGCTCATAACCCGAAGACACGTTATTATTATTGCCTCACCCGATGGCTCAGTTGGTAGTAACCCTGCCTTCTGAACTGTGGGTTGTAGGTTTGATTCCCACCCAGGACAAACATTTGTGTGATGAACATAGGTGTTTGTTCTGTGTCTGGTCTTGTATGTATTTACAAACAAAAAATATCTAAGTAATGTATCAGTTATCTGGTTCCCATAATACATTCTTTGCTTAGTTTGGAGCTAGATGGCGTCGAGCGAAATTTCCACACATTATTATTATTGTTGCTATTATTATTATCATCTTATAATTTGCATTTCAGTTTTTTCTATAATGCTATTTACAGATGTTCGTTTTAAATTTATAATCAACTTAAAAAATAAGGCATTTTTATGTCTGTCTGTGTGTAATGTTTTTGTATATCATGTAAATCTATAATTTCGTCAACTGTGGATCGTTTTTGTAAATTCTTTTTAGTACTTCACATAAGTTTGATCTGATGATGAGCTATAAAGTCAAACTCAAATAATTCATTGCAAATAGGCAAATTTTTGCACTGTCTAAAACGAAATACTTAAAATATCTTTTTATTTCTTTTTGGGTGTGTTTCCGCCAAACGTGGCACAAATGTGCTATTAACTTAAATACTTAATTTAAGTTGTTACCATAAGCATATAAAATTACGAAGTGCTAAATGTAAAATAAAGCAAAAAAGTAAGCAATCCGGCACGAGAATAAATTGATGGAATTCGGTCAATGGATGACAGAAAATGCATCGGAAATTAGTTAATTTATCAGGAATCGCTAGAAAATGGGTATTTAGGGGCATACTATTGGCGAAATTTTTCAAAGCATGTTTGAGTTAACTTTAGACAATGATTTTTAAGAATCATTTATTCCCCAGGGCAATTAGTTACAGTAGACCATTAGACACCATAAAATTTTCTACTGCTATGGCTTACTCTGTGACTCGCTTGATTGAATAACTGAGAGAATGACAAGTTTTGTACATCTACGTAGTTCTGTACCTATACTATAGTGCTCTGTAGGGAAATTGCTGTCTCTTAGAGCTTTGAATAATAAGAAAAACCTTTTTTCTATTAAAAATTCTTTCCTTTTCTTTCATTACTTTAGTAATAGTTTGCACGTGAGTTTTATGAATATGCTGTTTTTCATTCTACGATTAGTTTAACTATTTACTGGACGTAACTATTTTATTAGCGAAATGAAATATCAGATTTTTGTAGATTTAATCAGCGCCATTTAGCTTCAAAATAAGCAAAGTTTGTACTATGAGAACCAGATAACTGGTACAATATTTATATATTTTTTGTTAATATACATAGAATACAATATAACACCCAGACTTAGAACAAACATCGATGTTCATTACACAAATGTTTGTCCTGGGTGGGAGTCGAAACCACTACCTCTCAACCCCGTGCCTACTGCAACGCATTACATCCTAGAGGGATAAGTGCGAACTTAAGAGCTGTCCAACTTTAGTGCAGGCATTATAGTCACTCGTCGCAATAATTAACATTTTGCCATTAATATGATGACGTTGTCATGAACGTTCAGATTTAGGCTTCGGCAAAAATATCACCGTCTTCATCACGAGATTGTACACTCTGAGAATACGTTTTACTAGGTTTATATTCCAAGAGAATTATGTCTTCTACACTGACTGTATTCCTTTCACGGGTGTTTCACAGCCAAGGCGTAAGATAATGTTTGTACCGAATTATATGACCTCGCTGAATTAGTCCGTAGTTCAACGAACTGGCGTCTCTTGAACCGGAACCCTGGTACAAGAGAATAAATGTACTAGCTTACTAAGAAGTTTAATCTAAACGTCCTTATTGTAGGTAGCGCAAAACATTGCCAGGATAAAATGAACCCTACAGGTAGATCTTTAGTAACCATGCCCGATTTATATATTTTGTATTTCACGGGAAAACACTGCCTTAGTTAAAACTTAATGGCCAGATAGCTTAGTAGGTAGTAGCTCAGCCTTATGGGCTGTAGGTTTTGGGTTCGATTCTTTTAGGAACTATGAGTAAAACAATAGACTATTTTAGACTCTTTTCGATACTCTTTAATATACAAATAGAGTCTTAAAAGGTAGGCAACGCATTGGCAGCGCCCCCGGTGTTGCAGGTGTCTATAGGCGACGGTAGCTGCTTACCATCAGGCGAGCCGTCTGCTTGTTTGTCTTGTTATAAAAAAAAAATATTGTTGATTGAAATAATCAGTAGAAGAATGGTGTTGGAACTGGAAAAATGGAACACTGTAGATTTTGTGATGGATCTTGATAATCTTCGTCATCATGTACCGTACCTAGGGTTGCCAACCGTACCATAATATATAGTATTGTTCTATATTTCGGGTCCACGTAGTTTATACTGTTGAAGAAATAGTACACAAAAATACTTTCAAATTCAACACAGAACGAAATCTAACTAACAAATATTTATATTTTAAAACAATTTACGTGCCTTTACATTAAATATATTAGGTCTTTACCTATGAAATTGCCGTTTTGTTTGAAAAAAGTTAAAGTATTTTTTTTTCGAACTTATTTATTTCTTTTATTCAAAGTAATCACCCCTGCAATCAATGCATCTTTGCCAACGCTGTGGCAGTTTATGGATGCCCTTCTTGAAAAAATCAGCAGGACGGGAGACAACAAACTCTTCAAAGGCGTTTTGTACTGCCTCTCGGGAATTGAATTTTTTTCCCGCTAAAAAGTTGTCCTAATTTTGGAAAAAGTAATAGTCGGTAGGCGCAAGATCTGGTGAGTATGGCGGATGAGGGAGAGCTTCCAAATCTAACTCATGCAGCTTGGAGACGGTCTGTTGTGCAGTATGGGGTCGCGCGTTGTCGTGAAGTAGCAGTGGAGACGACCGATTGACCAAAGCTGGTTGCAGACGTGCGAGTTTCGCCATCATTGCGGTCAGTTCTTCAATGTACACATCTGCAGTAATGCTCTCGTCGTTTTGTAAAAAGCTATGATGAATCACACCAGCACTAGACCACCAAACTGTGACCATCACCTTTCTAGGGGTCATTTTTCGTTTTGCATATTGCTTTGGTACCGAACCAGGATCTAACCAACTTGCTGAGCGCTTTCGATTGTCAAAAAGAATCCATTTTTCGCCGCACGTAACAATTCGGTTCAAAAATTCCTTCATTTCTGTGCCTGTTAAGCAGCGCAAGGCAAGTCTCGACGCGTACGTTGCGCTGGCGATCGTTAAGTTCGTGGGGCACCCATCTATCAAGCTTTTTTATCTTGCCAATCTGTCGCAAATGGACCAATATTGTTTTGATGCTAACATCAAAAGCTGCTGCCAGCTCAGCTGTAGATTGAGATTCATCAGCTTCCACAATCGCCTTTAATTCATCAATGTTGACCAAAGTTTCCGGACGACCACGAGGTTCATTTTTCAAGTCAAAATTCCCAGAACGGAACCGAGCAAACCAATAACGGGTTGTACGTTCGTTTGTACAGTTCTCTCCGTAAACGTCGTTGATGTTATGTGCCGTTTGTGCCGCGTTGGTGCCACGACGGAACTCATATTCCATAATTACACGAAATTTCAAAGTATCCATTATGAGGAAAAATGTTGAAATGTAATGAAAATACAACGCTAATCAATAAACAAAAGACTTATATTGTAAATAGAATGTCATATTTTTAAAACAAAATTAATTTGAATTTAGAATTCATAGCCAATCAAAACTTTTTTTTGTTTGAAAAAGTCTGTTTTGCAAAACGGCAATTTCATAGGTAAAGACCTATTATATTAAATTTTGAGTGAGTCGAGTTCGTGTAACCGAATTCCGGACTCCGAACGCATGTTCTCTCACTGATCTCTATAGAATATTTCGGTCTGTTTTGTTATGTACTATATTTTTAAGATGTGTACTATATTTTTTATAGCTTATTTTGAAAAAAACTGTGTTTCGCTGAAAAATTGTTGGCAACTCTAACCGTATCTATGGCAGTATAGCTTTGTTCACTCCAGCTAGGCGATCATGTAACTTGATTGCAACCAAGAGAAACACTTAAATGTATGAACTTGACAGTATCAATATGCAGTTTATGTGCATAGATATTATGGGATTTTAAAAACTCGGAATTAAATTTCTTGCATTGCAAACAAAGTTCCGTAATCACTACCCTGGAGAAAGTGTTGGTACAACAAAATCAATTTCGAGAGTTTTGGCGTCAAAATGAGAAAGATCGCGTCACCGCATTGTATTATTTTCCACAAACTTGTATTATTTTCAGTGTTAGTGCATAAACTTGGTGGTGTTTTATTCGTTAAGTGCTGGGTTACAGGCATGAGTGTGGGAAAGTGGTATAATGACGGTGAAACGTTTCTTTCCATGTTGTTTCCAAAACTCCATAGAAGCTTCTAGTAAAGTTGCCACTAATTTACTAGGAGTATGACTAGACTATGACTTGACTTCATGACTTGATGAAATATCATTAACTTGATAAATTATCAATTACTTGACACTGGCTAGATATACAAAAGCGTGGAGCCAATACACAAAAAAGTAAATTTCGTAAAGTCTCTTCCGTATATACCTTGGCCACCAAGAAAGCCCGCGTAAACAAGCAAATAATACCTTCATATCTCTTTGTAAACGAAAGACATAAACCAGTGCCTGAGGCGACACACACCTAACCTTTGAGGCAAACTTATATGTATTTGCTGTCGGGGGCCAAATGTAAAGCTGCGAGATGGTTTGGGATGCTTTAGTCCACATATTAATATTGTTTTTCTTATTCTTGTCGTGGTCAGCCGAATGTAAATGGGTGATTGTTTAAAACTTTGTTGTTACGTCTTAAAAAAACACATTTATTAAAATCTTAATTTGCTTAACATAACTGAACTGTTAATTATAGAAATGAAATGTAATTTATGACAGTCTAAATGTAACGTATATATTAACAACAATAAATATCTGTGGAAATTTCACACAGTGCCATCTAGCCCCAAACTAAGCAAAGCTTGTACTATGGGGACCGGATAACTAATACAATACTTAGATACTTTTTGTTTGTAAGTACATACATAGAATACAATATAACACCCAGACACAGAACAAATACCTATGTTCATCACACAAATGTTGGGTGGGAATCGAACCCACAACCCACAGTTCAGAAGGCAGGATTACTACCAACTGAGTCATCGGGCCAGTCAATAAATATTTAATAAAGATTGCATTTATTCGTTTAATGTATGCCTAACAGATGCAACCACGAAGCTTAAGTAGGAGAATGAATTGTGAACAACGCTAAAGCAATGCACGACCCTGAATGACGTGTCTTTTTTTTTTCATGAAATGTCATTCAAGGCCACATTTCCTTACTAGGTAATAAAAACTTAGAAACATTTCAATTCCATACACATATTTGGTATCAAAAATTTCCCCCAGAGGTCATTGTTTCGCGTGTTGAAATCTCCGATGACTAAAAAATGATGAAAAATTACGTGTGTGTGGATGACATTGTTAATTTTAAAAAAATCTGTTTTAAAAAAACATTATCACATACGCACTCTCTTCTCACACAAACAATATCATGACTTGTACAGCTGCATTAATTCCATGACAGTTGAACAACACAATCTTACTCGTATGTACCTACTTAAAAAAATATAAAACCGTATTTGGCCGTACGTTTTGTTACTTAAGATATATCAATGTTTTATTTAAAAAGCTGTGTTTTTTTTCTTTTTTTTTTAATAAATAAAATAAAATAATGTCACTTTCATCACCTAAAAGTCACATAACCGAAGTTCAAAATTAAAGTAATGGCTTTGTAAAATAGCATTTTAAATTTAATTAAGTTCCTATGTAAAGTGTGTATAAAAGTAACTCACTTCATAAACAGCACCTAGGGGCATCACCAGACACGCCACCATAAGATCAGCGACTGCAAGCGACGCGACCAAATAGTTGGCGACGTTCTGCAGGTTTCTCTCTATTATTATTGCGGCTATCACGAACACATTACCTGAAACAAATTAATAAGCTTATTGAAAAAATTAAAATAATCTATTTTAATTTATTTTATTACAGCTATCATTAAAAATTAAATCTATACATATAAAATTCAAAGTCCTGACTGACTGACTTATATATCAACGCACAGCCTAAACTGTTGGTCCTAGAGACTTGAAATTTTGAGAGTGTGTTCTTTGTAAAGTGTAGGTATCCACTAAGAAAGGGTTTTTCGAAATTCCACCCCAAAGAGGGTGAAATAGGTGGTTGAATTATCTATGAATAATTTTCCTCTTTGTTTCCTATCGGCCACGCGGGCGAAGCCGCGGGCAGAACCATGATAAAATAAAGAAAATACATTTATTCAAGACATCACATAACGCTACATTTTTACAAATAGGCACTCATATATTACATAGCTCAATCATACAAAATAGAATAGCAACTAAAATTATTAATAACCATGCTCTTTTCAGCAAATTCATATTTAACGTAAAAATCCGCAAAGCTGCCTGTAAAATGTATAGAATCAGACAACCCAATTTCAACATGATAAGTGCCTATCAACTGAGCCCGTAATTCTGAACAAGGTAATAAATCATTTATGGTAATTGTAGGAAAGTTCAATTTTACCAGAACTTTTGAAGGTTTTTTATTTGAAAAAAGGAATTGTTTCCTTTGTCAGCAGGGTTTCAAGGGTGAAATTGTTTTAAAAGTTTTGGGGCAACCTTTTTGAATGAGGCTCATTCGTGGACCTGACAATTTTATTTTGATATTAAGTTAGGTCTGTTAAGAAATCTTTGAGTGTTTTAATCTTAATATATATAAATGATTATCTTCGCATCATGGGTTGAATGGATAGAACATTTTCGTTAATTCTTTTTTTATTGTGTTTATTATGTAAAAGTCAAGAAAGTATGAAAAATTTCCACCACGCGCGTGAAACTACGAGGCATAGGTAATAAATAGTAATAAATAAATATGCGTGGCCATTTCACGCAGCGCCATCGAGCCCCTAACTAAGCATAGCATACATAGATACTTTTTTTTTTATAGAATGCCTGTACATATTAATGTTTCTTTTGTTTGTAAATTGAAATATTTATATATTACTAAAAATAATCAATCAACCTTAATTTTATTTTATTTATTTATTAATCTAAGATTCACAGCTTATTAGCTAGGTTCAACATTAAAATATAGGACTACTAATAGTAAACAGTAAAATCGCAATATAATACAGGTAGACTAAGTGGGTAGGTAGGTCGGAAAATAAAAATAAAAATAAAATAATAGTAACAAGACAACTGTTTGGGCTAATTGATGTGTGTGTATTGTGTAATTCACCATACTAGCTAACTGCGAGTTGATAGATGGGTGACGGGTTCAATTCCCGCTACAGGATTAGTTTATGGACACCGAAAAATAAAACTGCAAATACTTGTTCTGACCATGGTGCTCCTAATTCCTGGGTCCCTAAACACAGGGAATCCTAGATAAGGTCCAGGATCTATGTGATCGTTGGGCGTTATTAATATTCATTATTATTATTAGGAATTTTGTGATTTTAAAAATGTCAATTTTTCCTGTTCACGTTTCGCTTAACCGTTGTAATATCCAGTGCAAATTCCATGCATAGCTTGAAAAGTCATTGTGCAGGGCCTAGTAGGATTTGAACTTGGGCGTCTGTTTGTATGTTGCACGAATAACCGTTGAGCTAGTCACTCTTGGTAGTATATCAGTTATATATATTATAGTTGATTTGTATTAGGAAAAAGTGTCATGTTCTGTATCACTCAAATACTTAATACTAAAAGATTAGATTACACATACCTACTAAATCTGTGAAAACTTGACCAATTTATGGTATGTGAAATACAACCTAAACTCATTTAGGTTGTATTGAAAGCCAGATTGTCGAAAATGACGTTGAGGCCTTTGAAGATCCTGAGAAATAACAATGAAGCAAAATAGAGCTTATGTACCAGTCCATAAATTCCAAAGTGCCTATGCAAATAGAAAGCTTTCCAATAGAACGGTGGAACAAAACTGATATCCCTTGAAATACCTTCAGTCATAAGAACCGGCTGCCAACAGAGTGCAGTTGAAAAGCAATTACCCGTCGATCAAGGTGAGCGGAGGGGAACAGTGGGGGGTGGGGTGCCAAGCATGATGCCGCAATAGTTTCGCTGCGGAGCTGATGCTCTTCATAATAAGAGATTTCTCCAATGCAGACGGGATACGATTCAGTCTAATTTGCGAGAGACGAGCGGGTTTATGCTAATGGCTTTTGAGATAAAAGCAGATAGAAAAATAATTAACACATTAGGGCCCTTTTTCGAAGACTAAATTTAGATTTAAAGGTTTCGGAAAAAGAGCTCATTTTGATTTGGAGTGACGGAAGAAAGCGCCAGTCAACTGGACGTCGTAGCAGAAGGCACCGTGAGGCCGAGAGCTGCACCTCCAAGCGGAATATATAACTTTTAAAAAATCAATAGAGATTTAGATTATACTATTATAGTATCTAGTTAAGATACTATTCAACTATATATATAATAACTGTAATAAATTATATACATTGTAAAAGACAGTAGAAAGAAGAAAAAAAAAAATCACTATAAAGTTTCTTGTAGCTTCTTCTTTACAGTTGTAATCGAAGCTTCGGATCGGAGTTTTCTGCTCTGCATTGTGCCGCACCAGTAGTGAGAAAGAGAACTGCATTTTTTTCAAACTCATATATTATAATGGACTTGCTATATTTTATTTGACAATAAGCACTTATTTAATTATATTTATTGTAATTTTATATGCTTAGTGAAATAACTTAATTTTATGTACCTAATATAATTTTGACTTGTAAAAGTGCTAAAATTAGCCTATTTGCAATAAATCTTTTGACTTTTAACTTTGACTTTGACTTTATTCTTTTTCTTCAACATTGTAAAATAGGTTGCATACCTAATAAGTTTTTATTTCACAGATTTTTGTACCTTGCAATTTGGTTGTAATAGGTGAAAGATAAATTTGGACAATATAAAACTGGTCACGGTAGCTTAAATAAAGCATGTTCCGGTTTTAAGGACGGGCTGGATACGGAAAACTCCTTCAAAATAATTTGTTTTCTTTACAGTAATATTTATCTGTGGAAATTGTATTTTGTATCCATAACTAAACCGTGGGCTTGGTCCATTAAAAAACGGAAAGGTTTCAGAGGCTAACCAAGATTTGATTTAAGCTGTGCACCAGAAAAACCCACGCTTTCGCTTACCCCTTGCACCGGACTAACCCGCCCTCATACGTCGGCATCAACTTGACCTACTCACAACAGATTTCGCACTTAACGCCGGCTTACGTAAACCGAGTAGTTCAGTCGGTCCATAGTTTGATTACTGTTAGTTTGAAGCCGTCAGGCCGCTCTTAGTAACTAGCTGGAGTCAAGAATGGTTGGTAATCAAAAAAGTTTTGTGATCACCTCCATTACCATTTACCTTCACGGAAAGAAGAAAAAGACGAAAGCGAAATAAAATTATAACTTGGAATTGTCGTTTTCACGTGCTTGCCATCTTTATTAACGGTATTTTTATCCACCAACCTTCATTTGGCTAGCGTAGTAGATTAAAGTTTACGTTCGTACTCTGTGGGAGAAGGCTCGTTCCCTATTACTCAGATATGGGCTGATGATTATTATTTATCTTACGTAGCATCTTCAAATATACTATTTAAAAAAATTGTGGACATTTCACAGAGCGCCATCTAGCCCCAAACTATAAGTGTAAGTACTACGGGAACTAGATAACTGATATACTTAACACCTAGACACAGAAAAGAAATCGATGTTCATCACGCAAATGTTTGTCCTGGGTGGGAATTGAACCCACAATCTACAGCTCAGAAAGCAGGGTTACTAACAACTGAGCTATAAGCCAGTCAAAGAATACATAAAATGTTAAAGTTGTCGTCTCTGTCACTCGGTATAGGGTACAGAAGATTCACTCAGGGAAGTCACTTAAATAAATAGCGACTCTTACTATAAAGCAATACAGTGTAGTTCAGCTTGGACAGCCTACCCTAAACCTCATTCTATAGCTTTGGCGCAGCTTTTCTGATGCGTTACGCGTAACGAACCCAATATTTTATTTGCTTAGGTTAATGCTATTGGTTAGTCAATGTTAAAGTTTTGCATAGCTTGTATGACAAGTTGTTTTACTATACAAGATTAACCTCTTTTTATGTAAATCTTGCTTTAAAGAATTACATAATGTGACGTTTTGTTCGCTTTAATGCTCCATGTGACAGAGATAATACTCTACGAAGCTGAAACTAGATGATATTATCTCTCTCTTTAACTCGATGTGCATTATTTACTGCCACATTACTTTTAGGTAGGAAGTTTTGGCGGGAAAGCGAAAAAGATGTGTCATGGCATTGTATTATTTTCCAAAACTTGTGTTATTTTCAGTGTTAGTGCATAAACTTGGTGGCATTTTATTCGTTAAGTGCTGGATTACATGCATGAGTGGGGAAAGTGGTATAATGATGGTGAAACGTTTCTTTTCGTGTTGTTTCCAAAACTCCATAGAAGCTTCTGGTAAGGTTGCCATTGCCACCACTTTACTAGGAGTATGACTTGACTAGAATAGACTACGACTTGACTTGATGACTTGGACTGTGACTTGACTTGACACATATCTGCGTGAAATATCATTAACTTGATAAATTATGAATTACTTGACACTGGCTAAATACACAAAAGTGTGGAGCCAAAACACAAAAAAATAAATAATACCTGTAGGCACTTCATAATCTATTCTAAAAGTATCCTTTTTACCTGTTAAATAATATATATTTATAGAGCCAAAGTTGAGCGTCGGTTTCAATTTTGTACGTTTAAAATTTCAAAGCCCTCCGCTCGCGTAGTTAGCAAAATAAACTTTTAGGTTTGATTTTGAAAAAGTTTTCGCGTACTGTTAATATAACTAAGTTAATTCGTATATATATTTAGGTGGAGTGAGTATTTTAAACTAACTAAACATTTCATTTTACGTTATAACTTTGGTCTCATTGTTTTCGTTTTGAAAACTTGTGACTTTGAACATTAAATTCAAAGACACTATTTACTACACTATTTACACTAAAACACGTTTAGTGGGGATTTGGATCAGATAATTAGATACCTACAAATCCTAGTCTAGTTTCTATAGCACCATTGGATGACTTACGTCTAGATAATCAACTTCAAAACGAGGGGAGGTTCTATATTATTTAGACAGCCACTGTGGTGTGGTGTTCTGTAGTCAGCTCATAGCCTGGAGGCGGCGGGTTCGATTTTCGCGACAGGACAAGTATTTGTGCACAAAAAAAGCGCAAATACTTGTTCTGAGTCTGGGTGTAGTAGAACCATGGTCCTCGTAGTTCCTGGGTCCCTAGATACATGGAATCTTAGTTATGGTTCAGAATCTATGTATGTGATCGTTGGTTATTATTATTATTATTATATTCGACTGTAATTTTTATATGTTCACCTTTGAGGTTTAATTGATTGAATAACCTTGCGAGGTGGTCTCATGTACATTTGGTGAAGAGCTGTTAAATTTAACAATAGATTACTAAATCAAAATAACACACGACTATTAACCCGACTGGCCTAACTGCTCAGTTGGTAAACCTTGCCTTTTGAACTGTAGGTTGGAGTTCGATTCCCACCTAGGACAAGCATTTGTGTGATGAACTTCGATGTTTGTTCTGTGTGTGGGTGTTTTATTGTATTGTAACTATGTATTTACAAATAAAAAGCATATTACTATGATATCAGTTATCTAGTTCCTACAATGTTTGCTTAGTTTGGGGCTAGATGGCGCTGTGTAAAAATGTCCACATATAGTTATTTATATATTAAAATCGGTTTTAACACCCTTTTTATAAGGATATACATTATGAAATAATTAGCGTATGTAAAGCGTTAATATATTCTTATTTCATTTTAGAATCGAATTACGAGTACCGTTACAGAATATATAAAAAACGAGCTTCAGTCCGCAGCTTCGCCCGCGGCGTGGCCCATGGGAAAATAATTCAACCACACATTTCACCCTCTGACGGATAGAATTTCGAAAAATCCTTTCTTAGCGGACGCCTACGTCATAACATCTACCTGCATGCCAAATTTCAGCCCGATCCGTCCAGTGGTTTGAGCTGTGCGTTGATAGATCACTATGTCAGTCAGTCGCCTTTGAGTTATATATATTTAGATATGTATCACCTGTTTGCTCTATTTAAGTATATGATTACTTCGGTAAGCTACAACATGTTTTGTCTCGTTTTCACGCGTCACACTTCTCATCGTTGAGAAGTTGATAGATTGTTTTACATCAGTGATTATAATAAAAGAAGGCAAGGAACATGTAAAGCTGACAATACCTTCCAAGATTTGATGTAAATTGCTTTTCTTTCTGTAAAGGCGCTGTCGCGGCTTCAAACGAATTTCATTACTTAAGAACAATTTTTCATTCGGCTAAAATTAATTTTTGGTCATAATTAAGGAGAAAAGGGCGCCACTTGTTTACATTTAGGGACCCAGTGACGGAAGTTAATTCCTTTTCTGTTAGCCTTTTTTGTTAATTTCTTTGTTGCCTACTTGCTATTACTTATTGAATTTTTATGGTTTGTTAATTAACTGTTTAAGGAAGGAAATAATTTTGGGGATTCTTTTGCGAGTGCTACGGAATGGAAGTTTGGTAATTTTCAAAGGAAAATTGGGACTATCCTTCTTATTAATTTTGTTTGAAATCTAATTACTTTAGCAATCAGGCTGTCTTAATGTGACTTTGTGTTTTATAATAATGTGTATAGATAATGTAATGTATACATTTTGTTAAAAATATTCAGTTCAATAACTTTATACTGAATATTTTTAACAAAATGTGAGATATTCAATATATAATAAATATTTTTACATGATTCCTAATGTCTAAAGGGACTATTTTTTACTCAATTATTATTTTCAAAGCATTTTGAAATATACTTTCAATTTTCTAAATAATTAACATATATTTGTAATAAAAACACACCTTTAAGAGAAAAATATACTTATGTAGATTGGTAGTAATAAATTCTCTGGAGATCACGAACCAAATATACTTTCTCCATTTGCATAATTCGATAACGTCGTAAAAACTTTTTCACGTCACAAGTCTCTCCGAATGAACTGTATTAAGTACTTCGTCACATTGCAACTGCAAAAGCTATTACGGCTGGGTTTCGCCATGATTCCTGTTAAAGTTGTTGTTACAGTTAAAATAGGGGGAATCGAACCCGTCACCTCCGGGTTATGAGCCAACCTGCTCAACCACCACACCACAGGGGCTGTCGCCAAGACAATAGAGATCTACGTGAACCAACTTCAACTTCCGTTCGCCTCGCATTGACCAGCTCTCCAATCTCGCATTTTCAAACTTCCCAAGCGAAGCGTGCGTAAAAAAATTTTACTTCAATATCATATGTTAAATCTATGCAAGATTTTTCCAAGCGTGAGTTTTTGTGTCTGTACCCTCAGGAAGCGTGTCCAGAAGTGGCTGGCTAAACGTACTGGACCCCTCCGGACCCATGCGGATTAAAGGTTACCTTTCTTTTTTGACGAGAATTTTACAACTTTTGTTTGATGTAATTCTGCCTGGGATGTCGATTTATTTGCTGGAATATAAATGGAAAAATGTTGTTTTTACTCTTGAATCGGCATTAGCTGCTGCCGTTTCCACGAAGGTTTTTGTTGCCTATTTAAATATATTTTTTCTTTTTTTTTATTTCATCGTGATGACCTTTTTCACAAGTCTGCTATTTCATAGAATACGCTCACAAAAATAATTTGATCAAACTACAGACGTTTTATACAGACACTACCGACCAACCAACCTTTATATATATTTAGTTTTATTTTATTATATTTTTCTATTTTTTAACTTTTTTCTTCGGGAAAAAGCCTGTTCTTCTTCAGAATTTGTGATAGCGCTGGGATGAACAGGTTCAATGGGATTAAGCACTCGTAAAACCAGTAAATGGTGTCGATTCTGTGTCGCATTCTCTAAAGCTAAACGGAATTATCATATTTCCGTCTTTTTCATTTCCCCTTTATCAGAAGAGTACCGCCTTACTTTAAGTTTGCTTTTGTTTTAGAGAATGCGACACAGAATCGACACCAATATCACCATAAAAATATTTTTGATCCAAATTTGAACCGCACTCTTTTACAATAACCGTAGTAGTATATGACAGATAAAACAAAATGTATCTATCAAAAACACTTTGAAAATAGAAACATAATAAAATAAATATAAATTTATAAAAAAGGTTGGTTTTTTTGGCGGGAAAGCGAAAAAGATTGCGTCACCGCACTGTATTATTTTCCAAAACTTGTGTTATTTTCAGTGTTAGTGCATAAAATTGGTGGCATTTTATTCGTTAAGTGCTGGATTACAGGCGTGAGTGTAGGAAAATGGTATAATGATGGTGAAACGTTTCTTTTCGTGTTGTTTCCAAAACTCCATAGAAGCTTCAAGTAAAGTTGCCACCACTTTACTGATGAATAATAAAAATAATTATAAATAATAAAAATAATAATAAATAAAAACTAATGACTTTGACTAGACTATGACTTGACTTGATGTCTTCAACTATGACTTGACACATATTTGCGTGGAATATCATTAACTTGATAAATTATCAATTACTTGACACTGCCTAAATACACAAAAGTGTGGAGCCAAAACATAAAAAAAAGAAAAAAAAGGTTGGTCTGCAACAGACACGATTAAATCCAGAAAAAAATAATGAATAATAAGACATTTTTTCGAAAGAAAAGAAATTTAACTAGACGCATTAGCAAGTGTTACGAGTACTATTGACAGCGCAAACATGAAGCATTTAAAGCTCAAATTAAGCGTTGGATTACAAATAAAAGGTACATTTGCATACTAATTTCTAGAATTTTTCGATAAACTCATAACAATTTGATCCCTTCCTCGATAGCAATACAGTTCTATATTGTATAACTACTTGAAACTAGAATATGTTGGAAGGTAGACAAATAACAATTTACCGCCCGTATATTGTTATGCAGAAGAAAGGGTATTTGATTTTTATCTTCAATTTCTTTGATCCATATTTAATTTATTTGATGCAAGCTATTGTAGCGGTAAATACATATTGAAGAAACATTATTGAGGTGAGTCAATAGATAGAAGCATCGCGCTTCGTTTGTGGAGAGTTTTATTTGTGTTGGGGAAATATAAGCAAACCGATATTCAACTAACTTATATTTAACGAGCTTCTGCCCGCAGCTTCGCCCGCGGCGGGGCCTATGAGAAAACAGTTCAACCACCAATTTCACCCTCTTAAGGGTGGAATTTCGAAAAATCCTTTCTTAGCGGATGCCTGCGTCATAACATCTACCTGCATGCCAAACTTCAGCCCGATCCGTCCAGTGGTTTGGGCTGTGCGTTGATAGATCACTATATCAGTCAGTCAGTCAGTCACCTTTGAGTTAAATATATTTAGATTTACAAACAAAAAGTATCCAAGTATTGTATCTGTTGAGGATGAGCAGGTCCAATTGGAATAGAGCACGCGTACAATCACAATAAGATCACCATTAAAAGAAATACATATTTATTAAAACCCAAAACTAGAACGCACTATCCATAGTAGTAGTTGTCTTCATATATCGTTATGACAGATAAAACAAAAAACCCTCTTCAAAAATCAATTTAAAAATAGAAAACAATAAAATAAAACTAAACATATAAAAAGGTTGGTCGGTCGGCAACATGGCCCCGAGCGGTGTGGAACACCAGTTAAACATCATTTACAGACGGACCAACTTGCGGACCGGCCGACGCAGTACACCCCCTTTTGTAGCTACGCTAACAACTCTGACAACATTATCTTTACCCGGAAAACCGTCAACAATACGTCCTATTGGCCAGCAGTTCCGTGGTAAGTTGCTATCAGCTACCAACACCATGTCACCTGTCTTCAGTGTTTGATGCGGTGGAACAGTTTTCCTTGGTATTAAAAGTGGCAAGTATTCCTTGATCCACCGCTGCCAGTAATGGTCTGCCAGACGTTGAGCTTTAGGCCAATCTACCCGTCGTACCAGGTCAGCATCATCAAACTCTCGTATGCATTTATCGTTGCTTGAAGTACCAATCAGGAAATTAAAAGGTGTAAGTGCTCGCTCACTTTCTGCATCAACTGAAACATGCGTTAAAGGTCTGGAATTGACAATAGCTTCGATTTCTAATAGAAGAGTGTTAAGAACTTCAGTACGTGGGGCGCGATCTTTCAAAGTTATCTTCAGCGCAGTCTTCACACTGCGGACTAAGCGCTCCCAGCAGCCTCTCATAAATGGCGAAAAAGGAGGGATGAATTTCCAGTCTATGCCCTTGTTCATAGAAAAGTCATAAAGGTCGGTCGATATATTTGATGCGCCAACGAAAGCTGTCCCGTTGTCCGAATATATGCATGAAGGACAACCACGTCGAGCTATGAATCTACGAAGAGCCATCAGTGCTGAATCAGAGGACAGTGTTTCGACGATTTCTATGTGAATAGCTCTTACGGTTAGGCAAGTAAATAAAGCAATCCAATTCTTCATAATCCTTCGCCCCACTGTAACATTTAAAGGGCCGAAATAATCACCTACGAAGGTGAATGGGCGAATATGATGAGCCATCCTTGCTTTAGGTAAATCTCCAACTGGCGGAATGAGCGGTTTTGCTTTTAAGTTGCGACAAAGTTGACATCGTTCAGCCACACTTCTTACAGATGGCCTCAGTCCAATGATGAAGAAACGTTGACGTAGTTCGTTTATCACAAGTTCATTGTTGGCATGGGCAAATTTGACGTGATAAGATTTAATCAATAAGCGAACTATCGGGTGTTTTCTATCAAGCACAATTGGTTGCGAATCTATGTCGGTTGTAGCTCCAGTGCGGCCAGATAATCGTAAAAGCCTATCGTGTCCTACTATTAAACATACATTTTTAAGTCTACTTTCCTTAGAAACGGGGCGTGCTGCGTCAATCAATTTATATTCACTTTCGAAAGAATCTAACTGTACGCGTAAAAAGGCGTGATTTTCAGCCGATGAAATGAATGTGACGGCCAAAACTGCAAAGCCTCGTTGCGGAAATTTAGAATTTTGACACACTTGGCGAAATATTGAGGCACACTGGTGAGCACGTGCAGTCGCGCGGATGAATCGCAAACAGACACTGTACCGTGTATGATCAGCAATCACGGGTGTAGGTAATTCACGTGATTGAGTTAATGTAAGTCCCACCAGATCTCTGCTAAGCTTAAATTCTTCAAAGACTGGTGTGACTGAAGTGGTAGGTTCACAGGGCCATTTGTTAGGAGGTCGAAATAAGAATGATGGACCGGTAAACCACCGTGAGTGATTGTGAGTTCATATTTGAACTTAGTAGCATCGTCTGCGACGTTCAAAAATGAAGGTACGTATTTCCAATCAGAAACATTAGTGATCTCACAAATTTCGTAAATTCTATAAGCGACAAAAGATTTAAGAGTGAAGTACTCAAGAGTGAAGATCAGACCGTAACCATTTGAGAACTGTTTGAGAGTATGACCAAAGGAAAACCTTCTCTGCTTTTTGCTTGTGAGAGTCAATAATAAAAGAAGCTAACCGAGCAGCGATCAATGCTGTTTTTAGTTCGAGTCTTGGGACTATGGTTGGCATTAAAGGTGCAACGCGAGCTTTACCACTGATCAAAGCGAGCTTAATGTTTCCGTTTGCAAATAAATAGCGCCAGTAAGCAGTAAGCAACAAGCGTAAGGTTGCCCACTTGCATCTGCAACACAAAAAAACAAACATGCAATTGAATTGAAACTGCTGTGCAAGCACTTATACTAGCATATCGAATATCAGCCGCAAGAGCTCCTTGACCATCTCCAAATGTCATTAAAATAGCAAGAAGCGATTGGAGGAGATCAGGACCAGGTAGCAATAGAAAGTTTAAGCTTACGCCTTCACATTTTGCAGCAGCATCGATCCTAAGTTTATATTTTTGTGGGTGTATGACCCCAATGTATGGCAAATACCACAAGATACTAGAAGGTGGAACATCACATAGCTCTGCGTATCCCATATCAAGCATTTCATGAATGTTTTGTTTATACTTATCGGCGTAATCTTTATATTTAGCCATTTTATGTTCAAGAGCTTTAAAACGGCTTAGCGCGAGAAAACGGCTATCTGGAACTCGTTCAATATTATCACGCCACAACAAACCGGTCTCAAAACGTCCTGAAGGAAGACGACGTGTAGTCTCTTCTAGTAATTTTAAAGCTCTTTGGTCATCGATGGAACGACAATCTTTATTTTGTATCCCTATTGAGTCCAATTTATAGTACTCCTTAATGAGTGTATATAAAATACGGCTCTCTTCCTGACTATCTCTTTCGCATCCTATAACCGCATGATTAACAAAATCTACTGGTTTTGACATAGTTGATGGAAAGCCGTATAGCACCCAACCCAGAGGAGTTAAAAAGGCAGCAGGCTGCGATGAAGTGCCTCGACGAATTTCTTTAGAGAAAGTGAGATGCCAATTATCTATTCCTAATAATAGCATAGGTTTAGCGTCGTCGTAACATAGAACATCTACGAGATCGAGCAAACAATCGTATTTTTTCACTAAGTTCGAATGAATAGACTGCTTTGCAAACGTCAAGTTTGGAATAGATCTTACCGCTATATCATGAACGTCTAAGCTATGTAAACCTTTCAATTTAACGTTCACAAAACTAACTTCGACATTTTTACTAAGACCTCCAATACAATCAACGTGAATAGGTACCTTAGGCCCTATTGCTCCTATGAATTTTGCAACGGATTCATCTATAAATGAGGCGGTCGACCCATCATCAAGCATTGCGTAAGTATCGTAACTGGCCTGAGGACCGCTGACTGTGACAGGAATAACTTTTAATAATGATCTCTGCTTAGAAGAAGCGCTATGAGAAACAATAGTTGGCACCTCTTCATTAGAAGTTTGCGTTTCAGGCTCAACATCAGTATGTACATCCGCGTGCGCAGTGTTCTCTACCACAGGTCTGTGCAGTAATGTATTATGACCTTGACTGTACTTGCACCCGACCACTTCGCAGTGTTTCTTACAGGCGGTGTATTTGTGTGAACCTTTAACCAAACATCGATAACAAACTTTGTTTTCGATTACCCATTGCCAGCGATCATTTATAGTCAATGAAGCGAACTTATTACAGTCACTGACGTAATGTGTGTCAGTCTTACAATACCTACATGTTAAACTGTTTGATGGCGTTGATGAGGTTGCATGTTGAGTCATGAACGCTTTGGCAGGTTGTTTGGTTGTCACTGGTTTGACAAATTGTTTATGATTTGAAGTGACAGTAACTTGTTTGACATGTGAATTTGCATCAAAATCTGAATACATCATGCAAAACTTTATTTGGCGATTCGATTCAGAATCCAAAAAATCTGCCAAAAGTTCTAACTTGAACTTACCAGAATCTATATGTGCTGATGCATAATCTGCCCATCTATAGCGCAGAAGCGGAGTTAATTTTCCTAGAATAGCGTTAGCGAGTTCAGGAGAAGCTAGATATTCCGGCTGATGTAGCTTTCGAATGACCTCGACGCTATTTCGTAGTCGACAGGCAAAATTATTGAGATCTTTTGCAGATTCATTCATTGGCAACCTGGATAGTGACCTAATGGAAGATAGTTGATGGAGAATAATAAATTCCGGTTGTCCAAATCGGTTCTCCAGAGAGCGCATAATTTGCGCTGGATCCACGGCGGTCATTAAAAGTGCCGAGACAGACTCCTGTGCGTCACCGTGTAAGGCAGCGCTGAGTCTAGCCAGGTTTTCTTCCGGGGTAAAGCCTGCCTCTGACCGTAAATAGGCCTTCTTGAATGAAAGCCAGCCAGCGACGTGACCATCAAATAAAGGAAGAACACTTACCTGCTTTCTGCTTCCCAGGTCCGCAATGACTTTCGCCAGTTTAATAAAAGAGTCTTGTGGCTCTACATTGTTTGTTTTATTTGTGTTTTCACAATAACAATTAGGCGTAAGATTAATGTTGTGAGTGCCTAATTTGAATGAGTGTGCAGTGTTTCCTTGTGTGACGGGCTGTAGGCAATGGTCGCCGCCCGGGTGCGAACTTGCGCGAACCGGAGAAGCGGCACCATGCTGGAGTGGGAGCTCCGCGACTGCTGCGTCGTAGGCTCCATCGAGGTTTCGTCCATCATTATTCAGTCTGCAATCGAAAGTGTGATTATTATCTTGGTTTTGAAAATTATTATCACAATCTACTAACCACCTTCGCGTCGAAAAGCTTCTTTGAGATGCTGCGGTATCAATAGCAGCCAGCTCCGCTTGTAGTTCTAGATCAGCAACCCTCTTTTCTTGTTCTGCGATCTGACGAGCATGTCTAGCCACAGCTGCAAGCTTTTGGGCTTTGGCTGATGATTGAGATGAAGCAACCGAGTGCGTTTTTAAAATAGGTGTAGGTGATGATACGGGTAAGGGTAAAAGCATAGTGTCCTGCAAGAGAGCCTCGTCGTTTTGAATAGCAGGCGTGTCGCCTGACGACGTTGCTGGGGGTGCAGAAACGCTTACCTGAGTCCGTCTTGTTTTCCGCGTGATGGACCTGAGAGTTGGCATCGTTAAAGCCGAAAGCTGCCACCAATGTTGAGGATGAGCAGGTCCAATTGGAAGTAGAGCACGCGTACAATCACAATAAGATCACCATTAAAAGAAATACATATTTATTAAAACCCAAAACTAGAACGCACTATCCATAGTAGTAGTTGTCTTCATATATCTTTATGACAGATAAAACAAAAAACCCTCTTCAAAAATCAATTTAAAAATAGAAAACAATAAAATAAAACTAAACATATAAAAAGGTTGGTCGGTCGGCAACAGTATCAGTTATCTAGTTCCCATAATACAAGCTTAGTTTGGGGCTAGATAGTGTTGTGTGAGATGTCCACAAATATTAATATATTATTATTATTATATTACATGTCAAGAATAAAATCACCGATAATAATAGTCAATATGATCGCTAGTAGTAGCACTATAGCCATGAGGATGAGCAACAAAAACGTTGTTTGACGTCTTTATAAATAGAACGTGTTAAATAACTCACCAACAATGGTCGCCAATATAATGATAGCTAGCACAACCGACGTTACAGCCATGAGGACGAGCGACGAGGCGTCACTTGACGTCGAGTTGCCCGCGGTTGCGTTGACCGTGACGTTGCAACCCCAAGACACCGCGTCAACCCACGAGCAGTTGTTGTCCAACCACTCAGACGTCGGTGGATATGTGACGTCACCTGTTGAAAGAAAATCTTTTACCATACTGTACTAAATCTCTTTTCACCCGGCGATGCTGTAAAGGTTGCTAGAGACCAACAGCATCTACCCGTTCAAAAATATAACAAACAGTAGTCGTCTTCAGACTGACGATAATAATGAATTTCCAATTCCATAGCAAGCAACACAAAAAGCTTTTATATTTACATAAGCCTCAGCTGTTTTCATAAATAATGACAATGTTTTATTCAAGGCGATGTCACAGAATTCAATAATGAATCTGGACGGCTCGCTCACGTATTTATTTGGGAAAGAAAGCACGTTCTGAATAACAAAGCAACGGTTTCCGGAACAGAAAATCCGGAAACTGACATCTTTGGGCATACATTCGTGACAATTGATAATAATAGTGAATAGTAAACAACTTTGGAAGGTTCTACCGGTGCTTTTGTAATAATAGATAATACATAATATTAACTATGGCATTGCTAGCTCACTGAGGCAGTTCACGCAGTCTTACAGTCTGACTGGTAGGAGACTAATAATAATAGTTTTCGGTGAACGGCCTTATAACGATGAGCCTCGATCAACACCTCGAGAGGCTCTAGCTAAATGGTTGGAGCAAGGGTTAGATTCAGAAGACAGTACTCTTTGAAATGGTACGTACTATCAGGAGGTTCCTCAGTTTGCAGCCCTAACCACCGGTAGCTTGGTCCTTGCTACGCTACTGGCTGCTGCCAGTTTTTATAAAAATAATGTAAAAAAAAACTAAGATTTAAGATTAAAAATAAATAATATAATAATAATAATGCCCAACGTATAAAATAAAATAAAACAAATACAAATACGTAGATCCTGGTTTCTAACTAGGATTCCCTGTATCTAGGGACCCAGGTACTACAAGGACCATGGTTCCTTAACACCCACACGATACAGAGAATGCGTTTGAGAACTACAGTAACAATTTCAAAAGCTGAATGGAAACCGTACGTTTTTGGAGATGATCTTCCATAATATTAATTTTTGCAAAAAATTAAGAGTTTCTACAGTTAAAACGAAAACGAAATTTCTAGAAAATTATACTACCTAATTTACTTTATAATAATAATAAGAATAAGGATGTATAAATAAATATTAAAAAAACCAGCGTGCTTTAGTTAGATAATTTGCAGTGAGGTATTTTTTTTACTGATTCGGGATATCATAGAAAACGAGTGCGGTAATGTAATGTAAAAAACATCCGCGTTTAATATCTTGGATTATGAACCTACAAGCAGTGTAATAAGATCCCTGTTACTACCAAGCGTGACGGAAAATATGTATTACAACATAAATATTCTGATTCACATTTTTATTTTTACTCGTTTATATGAACTTTTCGCCTTTGCAACCCAAATAACACTGCATGTAGTAACTCCACCGACCTCAAACTTCATCTGAATATATCATCGGAAAACTTCTGTGAAATTCCTAGGAAAATTTCAAACATCGAGAGTTTCAAACTTGAGAAGTACAAGTTCGTCGAAGAACTTCGGATTTACTCGTAGAGATATTGACTGATAACAAATTGGATGTGAAGTAATGCTAGGGCTGAGTTATTGATAAGAATTTATAGATGGGAAAGTTTAGGGGCGTTAGTACGGATTAGAGTTTAGGAGTATGAATCTAAGATTGCTTAGTCTTGAAATATTGACAAAAAAAAACGAGTGTACTTTAGACCACACGACTGAAGTAAAACTTCTTTGGCTCTATTTATCGCCAAGTATAACATCTTGACAATAAATTGTCATTTTACTGGACATACCAACATAATCATACAAATTTTGAGTAATTTTTAACTGTGTTATGTTGTAATTGGAGATTTACGTGAAGCAAAATCTTTCAACTTTCGTTAGCATCGTTACTCATTCACTAGTTTACTCCCCAAGTAAAGCGTTTGTAAAGAAGTTATACTTAAATAATCAAGGTACCTCTAAGCAAGCATGCTCCAGTGTTGACTGCAGCGTGGCCACTTACCATATGGTGAGATAGTGGTCAAATGTTAAATCTACCTAAGATATTAAAAAAACTAATTTGAAGTAAAATAATGTTTGGGGTTTAAAAAAAAAATGCCCATCGATCACATACATAGATCCTGGACCCTAACTAGGATTCCCTGTGTCTAGGGACCCAGAAACTACGAAGACCATGGTCCCACAACACCCTGACCCAGAACAAGTATTTGCGCTTTTTTTTCTGTGCACAAATACTTGTCCTGGCGCGGAAATTGAACCCGCTGCCTCCGGGTTATGAGCTGACCTCGTCAACCATCACACCACAGAGGCTGTCAAGTTTAGGTATTAATAAGAAATTATGAAGAGATGGGAAAGTTTGGCTTTAGTCCATTATAACAGCTAACACTGGGAAAGCTGTTAAGATAATTTTATTGGCTCTGGCTTATACATGAATGGTCCACTTTTAGTTGATATCTTATATTTGGGCGTGTTTTTATTCCATCATTTTCCCATCCCATTTATTTTACTGCCAGTGTCATTTCATTCACTACCTTTTCATCTTACGTAACCTACTCAACTTGGTTTATATTGACTTGTCTTTTCCATTCGTTAACCGTATTTTTGTATATAAACTAGTATTTTTTGTACCACCAAGAATATAGAAGATTTTTTTTATGTTAAGGAATGACGTGACAAGCTACCCGTTTGCCTGATGTTAAACGGCACGGCTGCCCATACCAGCTGCAGTGTCACTCGGAACTCTAAAGTATAGAGGTTCGCGTGACACTGCACTGCGCACGTCATCCAGAGACATCAGTACAATCTAGTAATAAGATTACTAAACTGTGTAATCTGATCATAAAGTCTCAATTGCCCAGTAATTTTACTAGCTACAGTGCCCTTCAAACCGGAACACAGAAGTGCTTGCGCACTACTGCTTGGCGGTAGAATAACTGGCAAAGCGGTGGTACCTACCTAGACAACTTTGCAGTAAAGTCCTACCACCTAGTAATCTGTGTCTCACTGATGGACGATGGACACCTCCAAGTTTTTACAACTGTGTCACGGGCTAATTTCATAACTTTACAAGTTTCACGCTACATTTTACGCCACAAAAGTTACGCCATTTAAAAAGCAACAACAAGTTTTTCAATAGTCCCATGCCGAGAACTTAAACTTAAAAGATTAAAATACTTTAATAAATCTTTATAACGAAGCCATAAACCAGACCCTGTCGTTAAACATTTTAAATTACAAACTGTCACAAAAAGGTGTTCCGCTTTCCGGAGGAACAGGCCAAATGGGGGAATCTGCGGTTAAAAATTAAAACATTGTTACAGGTTTAAAGTGGCCAAATTGGCTTGAAGGCCAACCTTCTCAACCCTTAATGGAACGTGTTTGAAATATTAAATTGGGTGAAAAATTGACACGCTAACTCCGACCATCGGCGCCGCATCCCAAGTTTGCTTTCCGGTCACGTGCGGAGCCAAAAGTTACCAGAGTTCGTAGTTACGCCTTTTTGTCAGTCAAATCTGTGATTTGTTTGAAATGCGACAGTTTCTGGAATAAATCTGCATTTGTAGATCAAAGGGCGATGGTTTCGGGTAACTCTTGGCTCGTAGTTGGATTCTCAACAGGTTTGATATTGGCTATTGAGGTATAACAGGCCCTCTTGGTTGGCTTGTTACGGATTATGGAGTTTATTTATACCTACACCAAAGTACACTAACTTCTGTTTAAGATATGATATTTGTTTAGTATTCATGAATATTAAATTATCTGTCTCGCTCTAGCGACATACCACTTTCTCTCTCTTCCGTTCAAACCTCTCAGCAGACACGATGTGCTCATTTGTATTTAATAAAATCCTACTATCATATTCTATCCTACTAATACTAAAAATGCGAAGTTTGTGAGTATGGATGTATGTTTGTTACTCTTTCACGCAAAAACTACTGAACGGATTTGGATGAAATTCGGAACACAGATAGTATATAAACTGGATTAATCACACTAATATTATAAAGGCGAAAGTTTGAATGTGTGTATGTGTGCTTGTGTGTATGTGTGTATGTTTGTGACTCCTTCACGCGCTCTCAAACGGCTGAATGGATTTGGATGAAATTCGGTATCAAGATAGCTTATACACTGGATTAACATATAGGCTACACTTTATCCCGGAAAAGTGAAATGTTCCCGTGGGATGAGCAAATAATTAAAATAATTTTTATCCGCGAGTGAAACCGCGTGGTGCTACTAGTAATTTGTAAAACGGTTGCGTTATGTGTAGCAGTGCCAAATTGCCAATATTTTTGTGATCGGTAGTGTAGTTAGTAGTTGTTATTATCGTAATATTATTTATTGTTATTGTAGTAAAAATGGGCGGTTTTATCGCTGTTAGCGATCTCTTCGAGACAACCTTTGAATGGACAGTAACAATAAAGAAGAATAAACGGCGGTGTAAAACAATTTATATATAAAGTAAATATAGAATAGAATGCTAAAGGTCATGTTTTACCACGCATTCAACACAAGCTTTATTCGACAAGTTTTGTTTGGACCGCATCCAAAAGCCTTCTTAATTGACATTAATTATGACGGATCTACTAAAAATACTTAGAATGTAGTGAGAGATGACTCAAATAAATTCAAAGCAGATATGAGGGAATTTAGACCATTATTTTGTGAACATAACATTAAAACTACGCGAGCGTGACTCAGCGATGCCCCGTGCCACTTTCAAACCGATGCAGTCGGGTTTGAATCCCGTTTGTCACCGCGCCACTGACTTTTCAATTTATATGCGCCAATGTAACGAATTGCCTCCGTCCAGGATCCTAGGATGCCTATCTAGGTCCTGTTCCTGTCTAATCAAACCCTGGAGGGAGACGGCGACATGAAAAGAGGAGAGTGAAAAGAAAGACACTTTAGTAGGTATGTACAATGTAATAAAAAAATAAAATAAAAAATAAGTTCAAACCCCGGGTCCGTGGGGGCCGGGAGCTCATCGCGTTTTCAAAGTTTCATCAGAGCGCCTGGTCGATGCTACGCGTGACCAAAATGCTGGCACTTATTTGGCACAACGAATAAGCATTGCAATTCAACGGGGCAATGCTTCCAACATGTTGGGTAAGCTACCTACTGGTAGTGGGCTGGAGCATTTGGACTGTCTATAGGTAATCACGGCTAGTATATAGTCCAAATTTTTTTTTGTAGTAGTAGTTATTGTTTATTACTAGTTATTATAATTGTAGTATTTAGTTTGAAAATTAATGTAATAAAATAAATAGAAAAACAGATATAAAACTGGATATGCTTTGTAACAATCGATCTTTAACTCATCGCTTGTTAGTTTTTTTGTCTGTTGTTTTGGTTAGCTAGCCGACAGAGACGGCCAGTGACATCGGATTGACATTGACAGCTGGCTGGAAGGAGCTATTCTCCATTTCGCCGCGAGGTAGTCGGATGCAGTCTGTCGCGTGAGATTGGAGTACCCAAGTTATTTTTTTGTTAGTCTGTGTTTCAGACGGCTTTACCGATAGTCGATAATAGTATCCTCTATTTGGTCTGTGATGTGAAAGTGGCAATAGTCTACGGTTAGCAGTCATTTTTTCGGTTCTTAATTTTGCGACGGGGGTCTACGTTTTGATTTCGTCGAGGCGCCGTGAGAGGCCTATATAAAGCCCGCCGCGGGGTTCTCGGGCCTTTTTCTATTCGGAGAATCCGGCGCAAACGCCGACGTGCCTGCGGTGCTGCCGTGCCGCCCCGTGCCCACAAATTTGGGAGCACAGGTAAGCAGAGCATCGAAAGTGTTTTCGATGGCGGCGAGCAAACTCGAGAGGCCTCCGTTCCGCAACTAAATTGTCTATTTCTTTACAGATTTTTACCGTCGGCTTTAGCCGCGTGTTTTCGCTGCTTTTGGCCGCATTTGTGGCCGCTATTTGCGGAGGTTGCTGGTTGCAGCTTCGCTGGTGTGCCACTGTGTGTGTGCGCAAGGTGTGCCACGGTAGCACCGCGTCAGGAGTATAACAACCCCTAAAAAGGTATTTATAGTGTTTTCTTTTAATGTTTGACTCGTTAGGTTAGGACGGTAAATTCTTGTAATTCGACTGCCTGCCTTTTATTTCTGGTAGGATAATTACGTGTCCATCTTTCCGGTAGACCATGTGGCATGCCACAGGTCCAAGGGCCACCGGCCTGCTTTGTGCCTGTGAAATAAAACACCGTGCTAATCCTAACCAATTTCTTCATTGCACTGCGCCATTTTATATGCGTTAATTTTCTTGTTTTGCCTGTGCACCATGACATTCATTAAATTTATTGGAGCCTCATGCTTTGTGTGGTGACCATGCGGCCCAGGGCCCCGTGGACGGCCCGCGCCTAGCGACCAAATATTTGTAATTTGTCATCCACATGTTTTTTTTGTTAATCTTATGCAACTGCACCCATATTTCTTTCTCTTGCGTTATGCCTGTGCCGTGGAATGCTTCCCCGGAAGCGATTATCATGCCTAAATGCTATATTTCCATATTTCCGGGGAACCATCCATTTTTTATAGCATCTTAATCTGTTCGCATCCCCGTCTGGGGTAGGGCTAGCTGTATTTTATTGATGTTTTGAATTTATTTTTGGGGTAAGGTCCTTCCGACCACCTATATTTTGTGAATTTATTGTAATGCGGATCGTTTCCCGCATTTCAGGGGTTCATTGTTAGCACCGGAACGGCCCCCTGTGCGTTCTGGGCCCGTCCCCCAGCTGCTAGCGATACCAGGTGGCAAGTTGCCCCCAAGGTGTCCCGTGTGAGACGCGTACCCCTCTTGGTGCGCGTACTCCCGTGTTCTCTTCCCTCCGGCTCCGAGGACACCATCCGAGGATCAGAACACAAGTAACTCTTTTCCCTAGCCCGTCTGGCTAGGGTGGCGCCCTTTTTTTTTACTTTTGAAATTACAAGGAATCCGTACGGTGAGGCTCACTGACCCACCCCTTGATGTTAACCGCTGAGCTGGTCCTTTTTTTGTAACGCTGGTATCCGTTGTGGCTAAAGCTAGGTAGGGTGTATAGCTTAAGACTTAGAATTAACAATTTATTTAGGGAGGGACCTACGATGTACTACCACCTTAGCTAGGAAATAAACTATTGTCATCCAATTCCGACTCCTTAATTTCTTGCCCCTATACCCCCTAGGCTAGGTAGCGTACCACGTGACATTAGCAATTAGCACAAATACTCTTACAAAGGTAAAGAAGAAAACATGAGGAAACAAGTTCAAAAATCACCAAATTCGAGGAATTGTGTCATCCAGCAACCCGCTCTTGCTTAGTAGATAATAGCCCTATGTGTAACCTTTTTTATGTCCTAGCAGTTTGAACATATGAGCTGACGATGATAATATGGAAACTAACATTAATACCTAACTTTTAAAGTAAAAATTACTTTAAATTATTAAGTAAAAGTTATTCCAAGTTTATTCCAGAGTTTTAGATGGTAATTTTTTTATAAATATTAGATTGGAACAAATGGTTTTTAGCTGGCCCGATAGCTCAGTTGGTAGTAACCCTACATTCTGAACTTTAGGTTGTAAGTTCGATTCCCACATAGGACAAACATTTATCTGATTTGGTATTTTTTCTGTGTTTGGGTTTTATATTGTATTCTAAATATGTGTTTACGAATGAAAAGTATCTAAGCATATCAGTTATCTGTTTCCCATAGCACAATATTTGCTTAGTTTGGGTCTAAATGCCTAATTTTTTTTGTTTGCACAAAATTAAATAGAGAATTGAATTACCAAATGTATTAGATATTACATGTTTTGTTCCCCAAATCAGATTTAAGAAAATTTCTGGGCTTGAAAAGTTGTCACGTTGTCAGTGTCTTTGACGAGAGAAAATAAGGCATTATAATATAATCTAAAGAAAATTAGGTATTTACGTTCTAAAACAAAATGACAAGAGCCAAAGCTTCTTCGTCTTCTTTTTCGTTTAATGGCTTGCAAACGATTTTTAGCGATAATTCTACCAATGTAAAGTGAGAAATTTTTGTACAATTATTTCATGTCAAAGTCTTATTTTACTAAAGGCTCTAGAAAGCCTTGAAGAGAAAACGAAAAAGCATGGTTAACCATTTGCCAACACTCGTGCACGTTCACGAACACTTAACGGATAATAATCTACCCTTATCACAAGTTGAAATTCAAAAATACACGGGTATGGGAAAAAAAATCAAAAATTCCTACCGCCATTTTTGGATTCTTTTCAACCATTCAGATCCAAAAGCTGTTGTTTACATAACTTTATACAGGTCTAAATAAATTGACGACACAAAGCCAAAACTAACGAATTAAATTAACAAGAAAGAGATATGTTATTCAATCACTTTGCTTATTACCTACAAACTGAAATGAAAATATAATTTCCACAGAGCATGAACAAAAAACTTAAAAGAGATGTCTCATTACTCGTTTTAAACCGTCGACCGCCGTCGCACCATTTAATTGTTCCCCTCTATTCAGTTGGAAGAGGTATTGCAGGTATGCATTGAAATGGAAATGGTCTAATGAAAGCATTGGGTGCTTGGAACGTCGGGTATATGCTTAGAATTATGAAAAGTGCAGCTATTTTGCACGCTTTAGAAAAGTGAATTAAAAACTTATCGGCTTGCTTTTGGACTTTAGAAAGTTGCTCCCGGCGGTTTCACCCGCGCATAAAAAGTATCCTATGCGTTAATCCGTATAAGCTATCTGTATTCCAAGTTTCATTAAAATCCATTTAGTTGTTTTGCGTGAAAGAGTAACAGACATACATACATCCATTTATACAAACTTTCGCGTTTATAATATTAGTAAGGATTTTAGATTTATTGATGAATAAATGACCTGCCTCGGCTTCGCACGGGTCAATATCAGTTTTATGCCCTAGCTATGTCAAAGGGAAGAGGGAAGTATGGAAAATATTGACCTTTAGCTAAAAATGCTTTTTCCGCAAGCCCCCCAGGGGACTGCTACAGCAGTCACTATTACATTTCTATCCCCTATGCTGGAGATTCAACTAGTGCGACTGAATCTATACTAAAGATAAAATCCCCTAGCGCAGTCACCCAGGGGACTGAACAGCACTCACTATTCTACTACGATACCCGGAGGATAGAAATGGAACTTTTATTATTTCCTTTTGGATCCCCTATGTCATAGTGGTCTTGATCTACCTACTTGAATAGCACTGGCTGGCAAAGCTAACACTAACATTGACTGTCATTGAACATTTTATTAATGTACCTTTTTTTTTATTACTTCAAACTTGTCTAGCATTTTATCGCGCTCTCACCTGATGGGAATTGACGATGTGATCGAAGGTGTAGCATGCTAGCCAAGTAAATACCTATTCACTCTTCTCTTGAACACGCCCGGGTCATATTTCACCGGAAACACAGACGCTGGCAGGGCATTCCATTCCTTAGCCGTTCTAATTAAGAACGTTGAGTCAAATCGCTTGGTACGAATAGGTGGTATTTCGACCACGAAAGGATGGCGCTTAGCCGAGCGTCTAGTAGTCCGGTAGTGGAATGGTGATGGGAGAATGAGATCATGCAGCTCTTGAGCGCATTCACCGTGGTGTAATCTGTAAAAAACCGACTTGCCACCTTACGTCGGTGTGCAAGGCTCTGGAGCCTTTCACCAACCAAAGTGTGAGGTACATTAATAAAATGTATATTTTATAGTTTATTATTAATACAATATTTCGCTATTTGCACACCGGGATCTCAAGACAATCCATAAATTAATTTAAATGTAAAGGAACATTACCAGCAGCCGTTACTGTTAAAAATCATATTTTTTACGTAATCTATTTTAACAAGAAGCAGAGAACAGTAGTTTTCTTGATATCAATAGTGGTCTAAGGCTTATTGATTCCTGTGATAGGAAGAATACTATAATATTTTGTTAGTGAGACAATAAAGAGTTCCCCAGATAGTACCAAGATACCAGTCTGTTACTTTATTAAGTCTCTACTTAAGGTAGCTTCTGTCTTAAGTTATTACGTAATTAAACTAACCTAATAAATGTATGTTAGTGTTTTTATATGTTATCTAGACAATCTATATTTAAGCTACGTTGCACTGCCCTGCAAAAATTTCCATGTTACACCCAGGTTAACTGGAAGATAATGCTCTCTAGCATTAAGTTCGCCTTTGTACCTACATTTGTTATTTGTGCAATAAAGCATTTTCTATCTATATATCTATCTATCTAATAATATCTTATAGTGACCGTATCAATATTAAAAATATTTTATGATTTAAATAAAATTGATTGACTTGGCAATTGCACTATTATACTATACTATTTAATATAATATGTATAACTTGTGAGATACATTGTGTTTACATGTAATATGGTCTTTATAAGATATTGTTAGGTTATTTAATTACGTAATAACTTAAAACAGAAGGTTATTTAGTTACCTCAAGGTATTTATGTAAGTTTAGGACTTAATAAAGTAGCCGACTTGGTATTACACCTGGGTTGCGAGAATTGGCTTTTTTACAAGGTTTGTTTTTGATGGCGTCTATTTATCTATCTCCCTATTTATCTATCTATCATAGGTAAATACCAGATTCACTCCTGGTTGATTTCCGAGGTATACTCATCATTCAGAAGCACTCCCAAATAGTGTACGTGGGCTGCCTTCCAAAAACAACGCATAAACTCTTTTCTGTACATTCCACTGAGAAAAACTTGGAAGAACTTTCTGTAACAAAAACAACTACGAAAGTATCTGCCTCATCGCAACTTTCTAGGAAAAAAACGTGAATAATGCGAAACATTTTTCAACTTCAAAAAGTTAATCTACTACTAAACTGCTTTCAACCGGTTCAAATGAAACGAACATTTGCCGGAATTTTTCCGGAACCCTGGAGTTTTCAACAAATTCAGGTGTAATGTTTCGGAAAACGGAGGCAAGAAATTAGAGGATGTTTTAATAATTTAGCAAGTTATTATAACCCAACCTAAAATAATATCACTTTACTTGATTTTGCTTAATGAACTCTTTTTTAATGCTTTTAAATAATAAAAATAAAAATAAATAAATATGTGTGGACATATCACACAGTGCCATCTAGTCTCAAGCTAAGCAAAGCTTGTACTATGGGAACCAGTTAACTAATACAATACTTAGATACTTTTTGTTTGTAAAAATAGTAAATACATGCAATTCCGTGTTCTGTTTCTGGGTGTTGTATTGTACAACACACAGAAACAGACACAGAACCAACCATGTGCATTGTTGTACATTGGTGTTTAATAAACTATTTTTATATTGCTTACAATGCAATACAAAAATAGTTACTTACAATACAATACAAAAATAGTTACTTACAATACAATACAAAAATAGTTGCTTACAATACAATACAAATATAACTACAACTATTACACGGCTAAAACTCACGAGATACAGTCGAATAACTCGACCGGTGTTCGGGCAATATAGATGCCCATCCTCAAGTAGTACGCGCGGTTGCGGTGGCGGCTCGTGAGTTTTAGCCGTGTAATAGTTGTAGTTATGAGTACTACTCACGTCAGTTTCTATAATATTAAAATACAAATATAGTTTATCGACATACGTACATTTTATCCTGTATATATGGAACTTTGACTGCATTGGTACTTGGAAAGTTCATGATTGTTTGATTTTGATAAAACTTGTTACACCACACAAAAACTAAATTTACAGTAAAAACAAACAAACCAATAAAGGCCCTTTTTTCCGGGAGATAGTGTTTTGAATCAACCTCAATAACTTTACAGTACTTTGATGCGGAGACGTCAACCCTTTTCAACCGGGCAGTGATTAATGCTCGGGAAACATCGTCTGAGGGTAGATACAGAAGAGTTGTACTCTTGAGACACACGTTTGAAAAATATACAACCAGAGTTTGAATTTATATGCATATATATTTTAGACTGGCCCGATAGGTCAGTTGGTAGTAGCCCTGCTTTCTGAACTGTGGGTTGTGGGTTTGATTCCCACCCAGGTCATACATTTGTGTGATAAACATGGGCGTTTGTTCTGTGTCTGGGTGTTAGGTATTTTGTATTCTATGTATGTATTTACAAACAAAAAGTATCTAAGTATTATATCAGTGATCTGGTTTTCCCATAGTACAAGTTTTGCTTATAGTTTGGGCTGGATAGCGTTGTGTAAGATGTCCACACAAAAAGTTGTATATGATTAAATATTAATTATATGGGTTCTCGCAGTTCCTGTATCCCTAGATACAGGGAATCATAGTTAGGGTCCAGGATCTATATATGTGAACGTTGGGTATTATTATTATTATTACTTACTGATGGTGTCATTGACCCCGGTGGGGGGCAGCGAGGCATTCATGGTACTGTCGCTCGTCCTCCTGAAACAAAAAACGTGGGTTGTATAATAATTATACTATATTACTATATATATACTATATTATTCTATTATTATTGGATCTATGCATGTGATCGTTGGGCGTTAATATTTTTTTTATTATTAGTGCAAGATAAAATGTTTCATTTAGATTTATTTACAATTAGCATGGAAAGGAATTTTTTTTTATTGAACAAAATGTGTGGGACTTTTTGAGGGACTGCTGATAGAAGTGAAAAACTAAGTAACTTATTACGTATAGTTCACGGGAAGCGTGCAGTGACGAAACAAGTCGTGATGGCGTCATTAACATTAAACAAAGCAAAAACAAAGTTATACCAGCCGATAGATGGAGCTAAGAGCTAAAAAAGTATTACTATTTTTTTGTTTTGGTTTTGGCTACACACTTTTGTGTATTTAGCCATTGTCAAGTAATACATTTTTCAAGTTAATTTATATTATACATATGTATGATGTATATGTCAAGTCACAGTCCAAGTCATTAAGTCAAGTCATACTCCTAGTAAAGTAGTGGCAACTTTACCAAAAGCTTCTATGGAGTTTTGGAAACAACACGAAAAGAAACGTTTCACCATCATTATACCACTTTCCCACACTCATGCCTGTAATGAGCACTTAACGATTAAAATGCCACCAATATTATGCACTAACACTGAAAATAACACAAGTTTTGGAAAATAATACAATGCGGTGACACGATGTTTTTCGTTTTCCCGCCAAAACTCCAAGTTTTACTTGAGTCGTGTGGTCTAAAGCACACGTTTTTTTTTGTATGTTCAGTTTTTGGAATTTTTTCAAAATTAAATCCATGAAAGTTCGAAACTTAATAAATAGATTTAAATTTTTAAGCTATGCAAATACAGACTCGCAAGGTCAACAGCTCACAGTCACTAGTTTAATTTAGTAAGTGCGCTCACAGAACTTTTAAATAAGAATTTGTGAACTATTATTATTCTGTGACGACCGCCGTTCCATCGCAGTGCTCTTGAAAAATAAAACATTTGGTTCGCTTACAGTCAGGGTATAAAACGGTGTTTTCAGCGGAGCAATTACATTTAAAATGTTGTGTTGACTCGTAATTCTGTTAGAGCACCCTCAAGGTAGAGTTGCCATGATGTAAAATGATTAAAAGACTATGACGTTTTGTAGTAAAACTTCTTTACGCACGCTTGACTTGGGGAGTAAGATGGTGAATGTGAGGTGAACTGAAGTTGAATTTGGTTCACGTGGATTTTCATTGTCAACATAACAAAGTTAAAAATTTGTATTATTATGTTGGTATGTCCGGTAAAATGACAAATTACAACTGTCAAGATTAGCGACATTAGCATTAAACAAAGCACAAACAAAGTTATACCGGCCGATAGATGGAGCTAAACTAAAGTGTTACTTCCGTCGTGTGGTCTAAAGCACACTCTTTTTTTTTTAAATTCTATTTTGGATTATTTTAATAGGATAAGTTTGAATTAAATGTGATAGAAAAGAGTTTGTGTCGATATAAACATTATATAGTGACTGTCCCGATAGCTCAGTTGGTAGGTAGAGAGTAATTATATTCTTTTGGTAGTAATCCTCCTGAGCTGTAGGCTGTGGGACCCAAGACTTTGGAATTGGATTCAAGAGGCAAGTAGCCGTTGAAAGTGGCGCTTTATGGGGATAGGTACTTAAGTCCAGCAATGGTCATTTTCAGGTTGATGATGACTCTTTATGTTACTCCAGAACCTAAGTGTATGCTCCCGGAGCAGATCATTACTGCTTCCAGTTTGAGCTGCTTTAAGTCGTGACTCAAACGGTGGCTTATCGCGCAGACGTTCTACGGTTTTGAATAATTTGTAGAATGTAAGATATATATACATATAGATGATGTGTATTGAATTACTAGTATACTAATATTTTATTTTCATTAAATTTTGTTTAGATTTTTACTGAAACATCAATCGTCTATTATAATCATACATTATTTCATACGAAAAAGAGTTCAAATTAATAACTAGACTACATTGTCAATTTATATTCATAATTATTTTGACTTTTTATTTTTTGTATTTTATATTTTCGACTTATGATTTTTTTATCAATAAATGTTTATGATTGTCTACAAACTAAACCCCGTTAAAACCCGTTCATCCGGACATGCAGCCAGAATGATAACAAGCATACAAATACTATACATACATGACGGCGGCTACGTCCAGTTATAAACTCTATGCGCAGCGGGCAGTACCGTAATTTACCCTGTGGCAGCATTTAAATTTATTACAGTGGCAACACCGGCAACTGTCGTCGCTGCCCCACCCATCTGGCTATATAAAGAGATCGCTCGGTTTACTACGATCTTTTTCCAGACACGGCGCGGCGTGGACATGCTGAAGGCCTATAGTTATATAGGTTGCAACCTACGCATAACCCGTTCAGCCCACATACACACAAACTTTAGAATATAGAATAATAATAAATAAATAAAATAAATAAACTTTTAGTCACGATTAGTGTGTCGAAAAAAATCTCATAAAAAATGAATCGAACCAATGAAAATTGTAATATGTATTAAATTAAGTTTATTAACATTATTTACGTGTTATGGCTTGAATTTGACGTCATATTATGATAGTTAAAAAAAAAAACCCGAAAAAAGTATTTAAAAGTGCTTAAAATGGTGGTATCACAAAGCGTTGTCCTCTGACACAAACCTAAAAATTATATGCGTAGGATTTGGAAAAACTTCATCCTTTTCCCAACAATAACAAAACGATTCTCATTAGGTTGGTCGTCGCATATCGGACGTAACACCTCGCACCAAACTCCAGTTGGAAACTAACTGCATTGTACTGCATTTCTATCGAGCTCAAAGTTTAGTTCAGCTTTCGCAATATATGGATATTGGAAATCCTGGTTGAATAGCGAAAAGTTGTAACGTAATGTAAACCGTAACGGCATATAGAGATCATTGTGAGTGCGAGACAAGCGCGAGTGGAATGGTGGTGCACTTGTTTATAAATAAACGCCAGCAAGTTACGTATGCTCGCGGTCTGAAAATGTTTACCACCTTAAGGTTGGTAATTGCATACATAAATCTATGTCACAAAGTAGATGATATTATTAGATTTAATAAGGCATAGAGCATAGAATTTTTTTTACTACGAAAATCGCTCGCTCTCCATAATCGCCTAGGTTTTTTTTTTCCCTTTCTTTATTTATTCACTAAATCGCCTAGGTTAGGTAGAAAACTTGTGTTTTGCAGCTTGGTAATCGCAAAAGGTTTTAATATACCAAAGAGAATGCTACTGCCCGTTACCTGGATATTCCCTTAGCTGACTTTTACAGGACCCATGGGATTAGATGAGGTCCTATGATAGTCCTATTTTGAAACACAAAAAAAAACGAGTGTATTTTAGACCACAGGACTGAAGTAAAACTTCTTTAGCTCCATCTATCGGCCGGTATAGCTTTGTTTTTGCTTTGTTCAATGTTAATGTCGCCATATTGACAATTGTAAATTGACAATTGTATTTTACTGGATATATCAACATAATGATACAAATTTAAAGTAATTTTTAACTTTGTAATGTTGGCAATGGAGATCTACGTGAATGAAACTCCGTTCGCCTCTGTTCATCAGCTTATTCCTCAAGTTAAGTGCAAGCGTGCATCAAGAAGTTTTACTTCAAAAATTGAATTCTTGAGATCAATTTAAACTGGTTAGTATGGCAAGGCGTAGCACAGTGTAGCACCGTTTAGCACTGCAATATACAATACATATCGCACAATTGACTAACTAGTCTAAAGTTAATGCACTGACCGTAAAGAGACGAACGAAAGAGTGAGTTAACCTCCTTGTTGTGTTTATCCGCACTGAGCCGCGTCTTCAACCGGCTCTAATTAAAAGCTTAATCAGATCAAAGAAGGTCAGTCTGGACTTGAAAGCCTCTAATTTCCTTTATAATTGATAGCACAGAGACTATTCAGAGCTCTAAAAAGGTTCTTTTACATATTCATTAAGTAAAACTAAGGAAATGTAATTACTTACCCTGTCTCCATTTGTCGTTAAATTAATTCTAAAGGCTGAGATTTTGAAATGATAAGAAAGGTTTGGGAAGATAAAACATTTTCTACCCACGATTGAGAATGGGTGTGAAATGAGTTAGTGATTGAACCTTTGATAATGATTCTTCGTAAGACTAATATTAATATACAAGGAGTATGGACATAGACCGCAATGGCGGGGATATTCTTCATGTTATGACCAATAACTTTTGTTCTAACATTTACAAAATTGCGTAATTTTTGAGAATATTTTCAGATAGGCAGCTAGACAAAAATCAGCTGTTTCTCAAGTGTTAGGGTCATTAACCTAAGGGTAAACGTATTTATTGGCTATAGATTACAAATTATACATACATTGAATTTAAAAAAAACACGAAATTGTTTAAAATGTTTTACCATTGAGCCCGCGTCATCTTTAGTTAAAATCTTGACAACTTGACGTTTTAGACGTTGCTCTAAATGATTCTCGAGAATAATAAGATCGGGCGGAATGATGTAATGTTATTTCTTATTCTTATTTTCTATTAAAAAGGAAAATGAAATATTTCAATTTATATAACTCAAAGGTGATTGACTGACTGACATAGTAATCTATCAACGCACAGCCCAAACTGGATGGATCGGGCTGAAATTTGGCATGCAGGTAGATGTTATGACGTAGGCATCCACTAAGGAAGGATTTTTCGAAATTCTACCCTTAAGAGGGTGAAATGGGAGGTTGAATTATTTTCCCATAAGCCACGCCGCGGGCGAAGTTGCGGGCAGAAGCTCGTTCTTATATAATATCATTACGTGAGGGTCAAATGCAAACCTGTGCAACGTAAAAATTATCGTCGGCGACGTCATCAACTCACTGCTGGAATAAGCACTGCACGTTTTCTCGGCTAGAATAAGGCAACATTCCTTTGAGCCAGCAAAGTTCCAGTGAAAATTCAATAACAAAAATAAACGTAAATAGTTATCCTAGGGACGAAAGAAACTTATTTAGTCCCGACACGGAGGTCTAATAGTTCAAGGGACTAAAAAAGTCCTTAACCCGAAGTTAAGACTGCTTTTCATTACGAAAACAAGGAAAGTAAAAATAAAAACATGAATTACCTAATGAAGAAATGAGTGAATACAAATCTTTGCAATACGGAGGTATTAATAAAACTCTACACCTCGAAAAAATGAAATAATATCGGATGGCCACTTTCCCGTCCATTTTTTTTCCGTGGCCGGCCGTTTCAGCCATTATTTTTCATTCTCATCATTGTAAAATGGTAAATATGCTGCCCAAATCTATGTTATTTTAAAGAAATAGTTCAACCCGCTCCTCAAGTAACTTCAGACCTTCGGACCTACTCCGAGTACTTCCGAGTATGAGTTATGAAAAATATTATACAGCTCCAACTTGAGATACCGTGCCCTGTAGCTTAAAAATGACTATGTAGTTCAATCTCTCTTTTACACACGTCGTACCAATTTCTCACCTCTTCCTACGTAGAGTCAAAACTATTTTCAAATGCCACTTGAAGAGTGTACGAAAGAAAAGTTTTCCTACGAGTATAACATAATTAACTTTTAGATACTTATTTTCTTATACTTTAGTTCTTTGAAAGTGCAACGAAGTTGGCCGTTAAGTTTTTATGAGGTTGAACAGAAACCTCAATTTATGGCTTGCCACTTTGGACTTTTATTATACATTGGACAGGCGTTTGACCAAACACCATGTGATGTTAAGTGCTTTTTTTTATGTTAAAAAATGACGTGACGAGCTAGCCGTCCGCCTGATCTTAAACGACACGGCTGCCCATATCAGTTGCAGTGTCACTCGGAACTCTAAAGTATAGAGTTTCGCGTGACACTGCACTGCGCACGTCATCCAGAGACATCAGCACAATCTAGTAATAAGATTACTAAACTGTGAGATCAGATCATAAAGTCTCATTTGCCCAGTAATTTCACTAGCTACCCTGTGCCCTTCAAACCGGAATACAGCAGTGCTTGTGCACTACTGCTTGGCGGCAGAATAACTGGCAAAGCGGTGGTACCTACCTAGACGAACTTTGCAATAAAGTCCTACCACCTAGTAGTGCTTATGTTATACAAAGAAAGAAAATATATTTATTGAGGCTACACACAACTACATTACTACAGTTACGAGCTGACGCTCGCGAAAACCGCGGCTTGCGCTGGCTCCCAGATGAAGGGCATCTAATATGCCTGAAACCTGGAAGGTGATGACGAAACCTTGATTGCAATGCAACAGGAGAAATATACATACTAACTATGCACATAAACTGCGTATTCAAACTGTCAAATACATAAAAATTTGTGTTTCTAATGGTTGCAATCGAGTTACGTGATCGCCCAGCTGGTCGGAGTAATTTCGACTCTAACTGACGTTAGCGGTTGTTTATATTACAAAATGTGTGATACTCACGATAGTATTTAGACTAAAACTACATTACTATACATATAACGGTCATAAGTTATGCTCCTTGCCTGGATTTGGAATTGTCAACAGCATAATAAACAAAGAATTCACGAAAAGTTTTTAGTGATGAATTAACCAGTGGAATTACATGACAACGCATGCGCCACTTCCACTTAAATCCCCTAGCGCAGTCTCCCAGGGGACTGTACAGCACTCATATTCCATTTCGATCCAACTCATAATAACAAAAGCAATTGAATGAAAATTGCGCACTCAATACCTCTAAAAATATAGCTTAAATATATTTTACTGACTTCTGCCCTATAGGAAACGAAGAAGAATTTTTTTCATAGATAATTCAACCACCCATTTTACCCTTTTAGGGATGGAATTTTGAAAAACCCTTTTTTAGTGGATGCCTACTGAAACTAAATTTCAAGTCTCACTAGACCAGTGGTTTAGGCTGTGCGTTGATATATAAGTCAGTCAGTCAGTCAGGATTTTGAATATTTTGCTTCTGTCTGCGGCTATACCATCTTATTATTCGGCACACTTGAATATTTTTGTACATATAAAAATATAATACTTAACAATAATACATTTTGAGTTTCGGGAAATTTAAAATAGATAATTACAAGCATTGGAAGCAACCAGAATCACAAAACCTTTTTCTGATGAAAAAAAAACCGATATTCTTACTTGTACTTCTATAGTATATTCTATACAGTACTATAGAACTTCTTTGGTTCTAACGAATATATGAATTACTTCGGCATAGGACGGTGTCACATTTTTCTTATTCCTTACAGTATACACCGTATACATAGGCAGTAAGTACCATAGGATAATGGCATCAGCCACGGCGTGTGATAAATTGCTCGGGAAAATAAAAATATCAATTTTCCAAAATGGATGGGTCGATACGCTCCGATTTTGCGATGTTTGATGGCTGGCAGGACGGTTTAACGAATGTGTAATAATGTATGAAATATGGTGTAATAAGCATTAATCGTATTTGCGTCTATAGAGAAAAAGAAATAGCGTAGATTGATAATTATTTACAAATTGTAAAGATTTCTAGTTAAGTGCAAAACAAGCCATGTATACCTGATGGTAAGTGTTTACCGTCTCTTACACACACTTGCAACGCCAAAGGCGGTGTTTGCGTTGGCGACTCAGACATAAGAAGAAGAAATATTTTATTTGACAGTCTCTGTGGTGCAGCGGTTGAGCAGGTCGGCTTATAACCCGGAGGTGGTGGGTTTAATTCCCGCGGCAGGAAAAGTATTTGTGCACAGAAAAAAAGTGCAAATACTTGTTCTGAGTATGGGTGTTATGGGACCTCGTAGTTCCTGGGTAGACACAGGGAATCCTAGTTAGGGTCCAGGATCTATGTGTGTGAGCATTGGGCGTTATTATTATTTGAACATTCAAGTTAATTGTGTACTGACATCAGAATAAGATTAATTTTCTCATTCAGAAAATAGCTGCAGCGAACGTTATTGAAGTGAAAACTTATTTAGACACGTTGGGCACTTTTTGGGTTCACAAAAATCATGGAACTTATGTCATCGTCACCGCACGCTTCCCATGGCTATATGTCACAAGTTACTTAGTTTTCACTTCTATCGGCAGTCTGCACCACATCCAAAGACTGCGCCACATATTTTTTTAACTTCAGCAGAAGAGCTTCACTATGAGTTCTGTATCAAGATATTTATCACTGAAAATTTATAATCAGCACACTAATGCCATTATTCAAAAGCTTTATTAAAACTTACAAAGATATAGTCCTAAAAATGTATAAAAATCTTTTTGATAAATTAAGATAAATTGACACAAGGTCAAATAAAAACTTAGATAGTCAACACCCGATGTTGAAAGACTCGTTTGGGTATTCATCTCATTAACAAGAAGTTTTCGCGCGAATTCTTTCGTTGAAAAAAGTGATTTTCAGGCAGATGGCGATGAATAAGATTTTTACATCGGCGCCGAGATTTTACGCCCCGTGACGGGCAGGCGTTGCGTAACTTGACGCCTCCTGTCTGGGACGGCTCTAAGGTATAATATGCTAACTATAAAAGGGGTTGGTTAGATATTAAGATAAAATACTAAATGCAATCTTAACACAATCTTAATATATATAACTCAAAGGTGACTGACTGACTGACATAGTGATCTATCAACGCACAGCCCAAACCACTGGACGGATCAGGCTGAAATTTGGCATGCCGGTAGATGTTATGACGTAGGCATCCGCTAAACGATTTTTTGAAATTCCAATACTTAAGAGGGTGAAATGGGTGGTTGATTATTTTCCCATAGGCCACGCCGCGGGCGAAGCTGCGGGCAGAAGCTCGTCATTATATAAGTAAATAATCTGCCTGTGCTCTTACAGCTACCATTGGAAGTTTATACTTGAACTCGTATATCGTAGAGAGGGACAGCACCAATAGGATATACTCCTTACTTTAACCCCGCTTCGATAATTCCAGTCCTGAATCCATTCCTGTCTAAAAATCACGTTTCATACACCCTAGGGCATATTTAGATCATGCCACTATTGGGGTTTAGGTTTTTTCGTAAATATATTCCTTATTTTTATCTCTAGTTACGCTTCTTTATTTAAAACTTGTTTGTAAACGGATTGGTTTTAAAAATATTGACATATTTAACATTTTTCATTAACAAACATTTTTCTATAGGTGATAGGAATTTTTTGCAAACTTCGTCTAGGTAGGAACCACCGCGTTGGCAGTTATTCTGCCGCCAAGCAGTAGTGTGCAAGCACTACTGTGTACCGGTTTGAAGGGCACTGTAGCTTGTGATTTTACTGAGCAATTGAGACTTCGTGATCTGATCTCACAGTCTAGTAATCTTATTACCAGACTGTGCTGATGTCTCAGGATGATGTGCGCAGTGCAGTGTCACGCGAAAGTTTATATTTTGAAGTTCCGAGTGACACTGTTCTATTATGGGCGGCCGTGTCGCTTAACATCAGGTGCACGACAAGCTCGTCACATCATTGACTAAAATTAAATCCATATCGAGAAAAACATTGATTATGGGCCGGAAATGAATAAAAAATTAATATGTCTATTTACCACCATTTGCTATGGCAGCACTGGGAACTGTGGCAGATGTTTACCATTATGAACTTTCCAATATCTATCACCACAGGGGCGGATAGCCATAAGTGTTGCCACCTCCCACCCCGTCGACGTTTATCCAGACGGTCATGTTGACGATAATAATTTCCTCCAAATAAGTCTAAAATTTCAATGAAAGATAATTATGTTTATTAACCGTAGTGGTAATTAACACAGAATTTTAAGGCTGGAGTGAACTGATATCTTTAAGGCAAGCATGTTTCCTCTCAGAACACGTCATTACTTACCATCAGGAGACAGTAGTCAAATGTTAGCCTGTCTAAAATATTTACAAACATAATTTTTTATGATTTTTTTCTTAACCTTTTTACTAATGTGATATATTTAGTAACCTCGCAGAGATCTAGGCCCTCTAAATTTTTGTAATAATAACGTAATCAACCAGTTTTTGTCATCGTGAAGGATATATTTTGCAAATAATAATAATATAATAACGCCCAATGATCACATACATAGATCCTGGACCCTAACTACGATTCCCTGTGTCTAGGAACCATGCTCCGACAACACCCAGACTCAGAACAAGTATTTTTCCTTTTTTCTGTGCACAAATACTTGTCCTGTCGCGGGAATCGAACCCGCCGCCTCAGGGCTATGAGCCGACTGGCTCAGCCACGACACCACAGAGGCTGTCAATGTGGATTTACCTACCTATGTATAAGCTGTGAGGTTCCTGCAATAAATATGGCAAATAACCATTACAAAAAATAAGTTTCTTTTCGAGCATTAACTTTCAAAAATCAATCACTCAACCACCACTCCACAGATGGTATCATATAGGTACATAATTATAGTAGTAAAATAACAAAAAAAAAATTAACCAAACATCAACGTTGCTTCTCTTTCGCGTGAGACAGAACTCGTTTACCAAACAAGAAGCTCACCTCACCTAACGAGTACATAATTTAACCACGTCAACCGGCTAGATTACTTAAAAGCCTTTTCGGCTAACAAGGTTAACGCTAGCGAAGTGAGTAGGGTTGCTACGTGAGAAAATAATGACATTACATGCACAGGTACTAATTTGTTGTGTTGCAGCTTAAAATAGTGTACTCTATTATAATGACGTAAAGGTTGAAGGTTAGTAAAAGTTTAGCTTTTATCCAATGTTTTTCACTCAACTAGACAGCCCACCTGGTGGTAAGTGGACACCGTTGGCGATGATGCATTGCCAACCATTACGAACTCAAAAGAGGTCTTTAAAAAGGAGAAATGCTCTCAAATTAATTTTATTATTTACTTTTTAGAATGCTTCTTCTACTGGTTAGAGAAAAAACAATTGACTACTTCTTCTTTTTTCCATGGAAGATGGGGCGGCCTTTAGTTTGGGACGCAACGTGTGTAGACACCGTTGCGCCGTCACATCTTGCTGGTACACAGGGTAAGGCTGGTGCTGCGGCCGAATTCGCAGAAAACCTGAAAAGGCGCAAATATAATTCCCTAGACAGTGGTTATATATTTGCGCCTTTCGGTGTCGAGACGTTGGGGCCGTGGGGACCGAGTGCCCACATAATTTATAAAGAACTTTCAGAACGACTGATCGAGGCAACACGTGACCAAAATGCTGGTTTTTATTTAGCCCAAAGACTAAGCATTGCCATTCAACGGGGCAATGCCGCCAGCATTTTGGGCACGTTGCCTACTGGTAGCGGCTTCTTAGATTAAGTTTTGCTAATGCATAGTTTTTAATTTTCATTTAATCTATGTTAGTATTTGATAATTTCTGATGAATATATGTGTTTAATTATATAAAAAAAATAATAACTTCTTCACGTAAAGTGTCAATTCAATGTCTAACAAAAGGTAACTAAAAATTTAATGTCATAAATAACAAATAATTTTTAAAAAGCCAAAGCCAAAGGTATTATGGCAAACAGGCTATTTTTAGCACTTTAACAAGTCGAAATGATATTAGGTACTTAAAATTAAGTTTTTGTACTATATACACGGTAGAATTTAATTCACTCTTTTCCTTAAATGTACGTACTCAGACTATGCTATGGAAATATTCGAACAAGGTCCAATTAAAAAAAAAGTTTTGTGTTAGTATTTAGTGCCTCTTAAAATAACTGCATGACAGCCGAAATGTCTATTTAACGGTACACACAACGCAAAGACAACTGAGTGCTTTGTAAATATTTCGTAGGCAATAAAACAACTGCTTTGTTCAATGACGCAAAGTTTTTCTTTAGAATTTAAAGTTTGCAGTAATTTTGTAATTAGATTTAAGTTTTATTTCGTGAGTACTTTTTTAATTTATTTATATGGGAGCGTTCTATAGCATGGACTGAATACATGCATTGAAGGAAAAGAACGAATTAAATTCAACCTTGTATATTTAACATTATAATTTTATACAAAAAAAAAAGTTTCAAAATATTGTATCAGTTATCTGTTTCTCATAGTACAAGATTTGTTTAATTTCGGTCTAGATGGCGCTGTGTGAAATGTCCACAAATATTATTATAAGTATATTTTTTATCAAAAAGCTTCCTTGCCTGTTTCAATAAGCCCACACGTAACTTAAAAGCTTTCACCACAGCATACACTTAAGTTGACACGAGAGCTTTTCAAGGTGCCAAGTCCGCCTTTGCTAAGTCCAGTCACCGGCGCATTCTTTGACTTTAAGTAGCTTTATATATCAATTCAATGGTTTGTGATAGATTTTTCTGGCACCGCATGGACATTATATTTACAATGATATCATAAAAATTTTGCAATCAACTGGTTGCCAAAATATTATTGTTAGGGCATTATAAACTGGGAACAAATATAAAAAAATACTGTGTGTTGTAAAAAAACAAAGAGAAAAGACATTTATTCAGGGCAGTGTGCAACGTACGAGAAATGTTTTAACATGTTTTGAGGAACATTTTCAAATGGTCTCTCTTACCTAGTCAATCTTATTTGCTAAGTCTAACCGACTCACCCTGAGTAAAATTCCAATCCTGCACCAATGAATTTTTAATTAATATGTGGAATTTGAACACGGTGAAGTATATTTTAATTTATTACGTACATGAAATGTTTTATTTTTACTTACAAACTTACATTACGTACAATAACTATATAATTAATTTTAATTTATTTACAAAATTTAGAATGCAATTTACATAGAAACGTAATACTAAACTAAACTGGATATAAAAAAAAACAATACCTAAAAACTTAAAATAGATAAAACTAAAAAACTTATAATAACTGTGGTTGTGGAGGGAAAAACAACTTAGGATTTAGCTAAACGTTTTGTGGAGGCTTCAGGTGACCAGAATGCTGGCTTTTTTGCACATAAAATAAGCTTTGTCATGCGACGTGGTAATATTGCCAGCATTCTTTTCCCTCCCCACACAGGGAAGGAAAAAATGAAGAAAACCGGCATTTTCAAAATTTTCAAAGTTTGATGGCACGTGTTATCCATCAATGACAAATCCGCACTAGGGCAGTTTGGTGCATTATGAAATACACTCTCAGGCCCAGACCAAAAAGGTCATCAAGGATTAACTCGTGTGAAACTGAGGCCGGGTCAGGGTATTTTATAAATGTTCAATTTTGGCTGTCAACGCTTATATCAAACACTTTATTAGACAGTGCGCGGCTGTATATTCGCAAAATACGTTTCATCCAACAACATACTCGCAGTGACACAGATTGGTGAAAACAATGGGAATACTTCGTAGAAACGACCTAATTTCTTTTACTGTACAGACTACAGCTATTAATAGATTGGCGACGATTAAAAAATGCCACAGGACATAGTACTTCAATAGTACAAGATATACAAAAAAAGTAATAGGGATGAAAAACTTAGAGACTCGAAAAAACTTAGAGACTTTTTACTAGGTGGTAGGACTTCGTTGCAAAGTTCCTCTAGGTAGGTACCTTCGCTTTGCCAGTTATTCTGCCGCCAAGCATACACTACTGTGTTCCGGTTTGAAGGGCACTGTAGCTATGAAATTACTGGGCAATTGAGGCTTTATGATCTGATCTTACAATCGAGTAATCTTATTACCAGACTGTGCTCATAGATGCAGATGCAGATGTCTCAGGATGATGTGCGCAGTGCAGTGTCGCTCGAAACTATGTTTTCGGGTTCTGAGTGACACTGTTCTGTTATGGGCGGCCGTGTCGCTTAACATTAGGTGAACGACTAGCTTGTCACATCATTCAGTAACATAAAAAAAGATAGGCATATTCGGAAATCACGATATTCGAGAATATGTATTATCCCATATATGTATATATTTTGCAATTTAACGGGGAAATGCTGCCAGCAAGTTGGGTACACTACATACGCTGTCAGCCCACTACCAAGTGGGCTGGGACATTTGGACTGTCTATAGGTCATCGCAGCCAGTTCAAGTATTGCTTATTAGTAGTTATTATTATTATTGTAGTATTTAGTTAGTAGAAGGAATAAATGCTGTATTTATCCTGTATATAGTTATCCAATCCCGTGTTGGCCTATAAGTCAACAAGCCATCAACAAAAGTACCTTTCGCAGAACACAATCATCTGATAAGGCCATCGTATGTTATTCATTAATCCGCACGCACTGGGCCAGCTTGGTCGATTACACTCTCTCTATGTGTGTGTAAAGGCTCAAATCCCAACAGCGACGCTAACGAAAAGATCATAGCGCATTAATTAATATTTGACTTTAGAAATTCCATCCCTCTTAACCAGTTGGTTCTCTTAGCTAACAAATTCCATCCCTCTTAACCAGCTGGTTCTCTTAGCTAACAAATTCCATCTCTCTTAACCAGCTGGTTCTCTTAGCTACCAATTTCCAGTAAATCGAGACCTATACCACTTAACAATGAATTTGTAGGTATATAATAAACTGTGCGCCTGATACAGCAAAGATATACTTCTGCTTCTTATACTGTAACCCGAGATATTTGGTATACAGCCGAGCGCCAGCTTTCTTTTACACCCCTATTTTTCATCCACCGTAGAGTTTAGCTTCTGAATTGTCTAATTAGCTGCAGCTGCTTAACATAATTCCTCTGAAGTATCTACTTATCGGATAATGGAAACCGTTATCGATGAAAGCCGCTTTGATGGTGAAATTTTGCTGGAAGGCCTTTTTGAGGGTCGAAATAATGTTATTCGGGAGTTGATCGATAAGGCCGTTTTGTGATCGTTATTTTGTAAGGTGTAGATAAAATATCTGCATGGTCAAGCTCGACTATCCATTCCTAACTGATCTTTAAAGTTAAGCAACTCTCACTGCGTCGCTATTTGGACTGGTGACCGATACAAAAAGTGGTATTTACATGTAATGTTCCGTAGATACGATGCGGAACTGAGGACGTTTGCTGGACGGTTGTTACTGCATCTCTAGTTGAAGAGGGAGATAGCTAGCTATTTCTCGCTTCATAAAGCTGATATAGAGTCGTTTCTATCACTATCACAGTACTGAAGACTTGGAGGACTGGTAGATAATGATATTTAGTTTTAAATTCATCCATCCACTCTTTCGTACAAACCTATTTTAAAAAAATAACGCCCAACGATCACATACTTAGATACCCAGGAACTACGTGGACCATTGTCCCACAACACTCAGACTTAGAAAGAGCGCTTTTTTCTGTGCTCAAATACTTATCCTGCCGCGAGAATCGAACCCGCCGTCTCCGGATTATAATCCGACCTGCTCAACCACCGCACCACAGAGGCTGTCAATAAATTAATAAAGCAACAGAACGTCACATAATGTCATACCAAATAAAAGAGACCACACTACAAAACCAAACCTAGCCCATTAGGTCCCTTTTTAACTCGTTGTTCAACAAAATAAACCGCTAGTACCTTACAAGTACGCAGATTAACAAAGCTATAATAACTTACTCTATTCTATTGTAGCTCTGGTCAAATAAAACCATTCAATATTTTATAACCTATCATCGCAATACCTATAAGTTTGTACCAAGCGCTGAGTTCATCCAATAAATTATCGATAGTATCGATAAAAGAGATGCCATAAAGTATCGATTCGATATTTTATGACATCTCTTAAGACGATCACCTTCACTAAGGTTGTTAAGACCGTTTTAGTATTGAGGATTAGAAAACGCAGTTATACTGCTTCGTTTAACTTGATTAAGTATTTGATTGTAATAGATATAATTTTTATTACAAACCATAAAAAATGTAATTACCAGATAATACATAAAAAATTACAACCTACCTTTAAACTAAGATATATTTAAAACATTAAATAGATAAAACTAAATAAAACTTGTTAGAAGAAAAAATGCACAGAATTCTTGCAGAATTATCACGTTGGATAGCAATACAAATTGTTGGGACACACCTGAAAAGTTTATTTTATGTAAAAAATAAATAATTAAAATTTCACACGTTTGTGTATCCTTAATATCCAGATTTTGATGTCTATGGTATTTTATTTCTTACTTTAGTAATCTTACAACATTTTTGTAATTTTGTAGCTATAAAGTTCGTAGAATAAAGCTACGTCGTAGCCTCTAGCTATTTGCTACGCCGTAGCTCAGCCTCTACACACGTTATACGTCCCAGCAATTTTCTCCTCAATATTTCACAAGCCCGTCACAGGCGTAAACTTCGCTTTTATTTCACGTCTGTATGCGGTATCTAATTTCATGTTGGTTTAGGAACATTGATTATTTTATTAAAGGTTATTTCGGCGAAGAGTGAAGAAGAGAAGCGATAGTGTTAGAGTACTATTGTTCTCTCTGTCTTTGAAAGAAGCTTAACGTAATAGTAGTGATTATTATTTCCTCTGCATACCTCAGTAGCCCCTAAGTTCGCACTTATATGACACGAGCTTCTGCCCGCAGCTTCGCCCGCGGCATGGCCTATGGGAAAATAATTCAACTACCCATTTCACCCTTTTAAGGGTGGAATTTCGAAAAATCCTTTCTTAACGGATGCCTACGTCATAACATCTACCTGCATGCCAAATTTCAGCTCGATCCATCCAGTGGTTTGGGCTGTGCGCTGATAGATCACTATGTCAGTCAGTCAGTCAGTCACCTTTAAGTTATTTATATTTAAAAAGAAAAGAAAGTCATGTTAGTTACACTATTTATAACTCACGGCTGACTCATTCTATTCAACTCATTTTATTACTATTCTATAATAATAATAAATAAAAGTTCAAAATATAACAACGAATTATTATTTAAGTTTACTTCTTTAGGCCGAACAATACAAAACAGATTATTTGTAAAAACCCTTGGCTTGTATCTCACTCAAGTTGAAAATATTTCGCGAGACTCATAAAAATGAGCGGCGTTTTTAAAACAAATTGCTTAGAAATTGTTTGGGATGAGTTTTTAAGCGTTGCCGTAAAAGTTATGATGTTGTTACAGCATTTAGAGCAGAGCCTATGGACTTAAGTTAGGATTATGCCGGATCGTGATTATGACCGTTGAAAGTTGGTTATTTATTTAGGTAATTATATTAGACTATCTACTGCCGGTGGTTTCACTCGCGTTTTCGTTTCAGTGTAACTCTATACAACTATTATTATATTATATATTATATGATTGCAGTCAATAATAGGCCACGCGGGCGAAGCCGCGGGCAGAAGCTAGTTGAATATACTTTTTATCCCGTTCGACATGTTTTACCAATTCACCCGTGCGAAGCCGGAGCGGGTCAACTAGTTTTATATATATAAAATGAACTTCTGCCCGCAGCTTCGCCCGCGGCGTGGCCTATGGGAAAATAATTCAACCACCCATTTCACCTTCTTAAGAGTGGAATTTTGAAAATTCCTTTCTTAGCGGATTTCTACGTCATAAGATCCACCTGAATGCAAGCAGTCACCTTTAAGTTATAAATATTTAGAAAGAAAAGAAAGTCATGTTAGTTACACTATTTATAACTCACGGCTGAACCGATCTGGCTGAAAATTTGTGGGGAGGTAGCTTAGAACCAGGAGACGGACAAAGTATACTTTTATTCCGGTCAACCGCGTTTTACTAATTTACCCATGCAAAGCCAGGGTGGGTCAACTAGTATACTGTAAAACACTGAAGTTAAAACCTCCATTTTAAAAGACGGTTCAAGATAGTTATCGCCTGGATATAAGTAGGGAAAAAGCAATTTGTAGGTGGAGAAAATCATTGAACGAGTTCTTTGTAAACATACGAGCACCGTTCAAAAAGTTTCAAGCTTCCTGGAATGTTTTAAATGCAAGAAAAATGGGATACAAAGTGCTATTTTATGTTTTATCTTTGTTATCCTTTTGTATAGATTTATACGCAAATGCTTTGAGAAATTGCAGGTGATTTAATTTTCCTGCTAGTTTATTTGTTAAGTTTAAAATCTATTTATTTTAAGTGGAAGAATAAACTATATCTGATGTAGTAATGCTTTGAAAATAAATCGCCTCTCTCTTTTTCTTTTTTATCTCTCTTTCTCAAGCTAGGAAAGTCGTGGCAGTGACAATACCGCTTCACATTAAAACTTTAAAATCTTCTTCTTCTAAATATATTTAACTTAAAGGTGACTGACTGATTGACTGACTGACATAATGATCTATCAACGCACAGCCCAAACCACTGGACGGATTGTACTGAAATTTGGCATGTTATGACGTAGGCATCCGCTAAGAAAGGATTTTTAGAAATTCCACCCTTAAGAGGGTGAAATGGGTGGTTGAATTATTTTCCCATAGGCCACGCCGTGGGCGAAGCTGCGGGCAGAAGCTCGTCAGATATAAATCTAAAACCTCGTCTTAGAATACAAATTGCTGGTCTCTAATTATTGTCTTAATTTACAATTTAATTATTGAACAATGATCTCACGAATTGTCGAATACCAAATTACCGAACGAATATCTCAAAGAATACGGCTACACTTAGAATAATTGTTGCCAAATTGGAGAAAATCAAGGGAATAGAGGTACTGCTTACAGTATAAACAAGTGCAGTATGTTGAGTTCAAAAAAGTAACATTTATTACTAGAATAAAAATTATATTGTCTCATGCGTGACGATGGTGAAAGACCTGATGGAATGACTCTTGTTCATGTTTTTGTAATGGTTCCCTGGAAAATGGAGCGGCCCATAGTGTGAAATGCAACTTGCGTCGACACTATGGCATAGTCACATTTTTCCGAGACACACGTTAGGCCACCGCGGCTAATTCGGCTGAGCAGCTAAAACGGCGCAAATATAGTAATAGCGGGAACGGTTACCTATTTGAAACGTTTGGTGCTGAAACCCTGGGTCTGCGGGGGCCGGGAGCTCATCGCGTTTTTCAAAGTATATATTAGAGCACCTGGTCGATGTGATGCGTGACCAAAATGCTGGCATTTATTTGATACAACAAATCAGCATTGCAATTCAAAAGGGCAATGCTACCAGCGCGTTAAAGCGCAAATACTCGTTCCGAGTTTGGGTGTTAAGGGTCCGTGGTCCTTGTAGTTTCTGGGTCCCTAGATACAAGGAATTCTAGTTAGGGTCCCAGGATCTATGTATGTAACCGTAGGGTGTTATTTATTATTGTTAATTACTAGCTGATCTGGCCTGGCCTTGCATATTTAGTTTTACGCCCTAACTCTTTCAAAGGGAAGAGAGGAAAGATAAATGGAAGGAAAGGCTTCGTTACCATCTCATCTACTTATTCTTTTCCAAATTTTAAATTACAAATGCTTAATAAAACTAGTTAATCGAATACTTTTAATTTTCGTAGTTGCTTCGTGCCGAATATATAAAAGGTATGTCATTAAATTGTAGAGCCAAAAACTTACAACTTGAGTTACTGATTTCTTTTATATATGAGTCGTCCCTCCGAGACTGTGATGTGAATAGGTTTATCCATTTAAGAAGACTGGCTGAAGCACTCAAAATAATTGTCCACAAATTGGTCAAATTAAAGGAATAGATGTCAATTTATCAAGAAGGAACTTTGTGTTTTTGGTGAGCAAAACTTTAGTGTTATAAAGGTGTTTTTGTCCACATAGATGTATTAAATTTGTCTAAGTCCATTTTAAAGTGATTTTTGTGAAATGTTGAGAGCAGGTTTGATTATACATGGATTTTTCGTAAATTCATTTTTCATTCATTAATTCTTGGAATTGTTCTAAAATAGATGAGCCATAGGCGTTGAAAACAGTTTTTCATTTTCAAGCTTTACAAAGACTGACTATACTATGACTAACTGACTGTATTTTTAAAACCCATTTAAATTGGACTTAGACAAAAGAAAGAATAGTCTAACTATTCTCATTACATTTCAGATAAATATCGTTGACAGCGAAAAACAAACATGAAAACCTCCTATAAACACAAGCTAGCAAAACTGTGATAAATAAACGGACAAAAGGCAATATTTACCAAGTATTATCTTACTAAAACGTTGTCTAAAGAGAAACACGTCTACGTCGGCCAGGGATGAACAGAGAGCTGGAATAATTCCACATTAGAATACAGTTCGAGATCGCGGATTTGTACAACACTACATGCAACTTGGCGCGGGCAATGGGCGTGGGGGTCATTAAACTCGCGACTATTCATTCTAATTCATATATTCCTTGACAGTCTCGGTAGTGTGGTGGTTGAGCAGGTAAGCTCATAGCCCGGAGGTGGTGGGTTCGATTCCCGCGGAGAGACCAGTATTTGGACACCGAAAAAAGTGCAAATACTTGTTCTGAGTTTGGGTGTGGTGGGACCATGGTCCTCGTAGTTCCTGGGTCCCTAGACAAAGGGAATCCTAGATAGGGTCCTGGATCCAGTATGTGATCGTTGGGCGTTGTTATTGTTATTAATGTTTTTGTCTTATTCGTGAAAATAATTTAGACTTGATTAATTATGGGAAGAGCTAAATTGCATAATATTGCAAAGAGTGGTTTAGTATATACAACTGGTTATAAAAGCTAAACAAAAAATAGAAAAAATAACTTGGTAATAAATAGCTTACAGACAAACTACGCAACTTAAAATAATATTCATAAAAACGTTCATTAGTTGTCAGATATGTTTGAAAAACCTTCGAAAAATTTCATTTTGAAATCTTTTTTAACCCTAGTATAAAGAAAGACAAGTTAATAAGCTGTGCTTATTACGTTCACTGAAGGCTTTATAAAACCCGATTAAAATCTAGAATTGTGTAATTTTGCATACAGAAACGTATTTTATCTTCCATTTTAGTATCATTGTGTCAAATGCTTAATATATGTTAACGATATAAATACATCAATCAGAGCACTACACTTGAGACTACCAATTGAGCTAAGAAACTCATCTCTTTTCGTCGTTCGTCCAGGTAGGTACCACCGCTTTGTCAGTAATGCTTCCTCCAAGTAGTAGTGCGCAAGTACTACTTTGTTCCGGTTTGAAGGGTCAAATGAGGTTTTAAGACTTGCTATGCTCGGAAAAAATGTCAATGTACAATTGACATTAAATAAAGCAAAAACAAGGTTGTGCCAGAGTTGGCGGCAAAACAAAAAAGATCTCTTCACCGCATTGTATTATTTTCCAAAACTTGTGTTATTTTAAGTGTTAGTGCATAAATCTGGTGGCATTTTATTCGTTAAGTGCTGGGCTACAGGCATGAGTGTGGGAAAGTAGTATAATGATGGCGAAACGTTTCTTTTCGCGTTGTTTCCAAAACTCCATAGAAGCTTCTGGTAAAGTTGCCACCACTTTACTAGGAGTATGACTTGACTGGACTAGACGATGGCTTGACTTGACTGTGACTTGACTGTACATATATACATATATATTAATTAAGTCGAGAAATTATCAATTACTTGACACTGGCTAAATACACAAAAGTGTGGAGACATGCTAAAACAAAAAAAAAGTTATACCAGCCGATAGATGGAGTCAAACTAAAGAAGTTTTATTTCAGCCGTGTGATCTAAAGCATAGTTATTTTTAAAAAGCTGCACTTCAGAATGTGCGATAGAATTACACAACTCAATTCCCCTATCCCAAATTCACCATTGTACAAATAGACGCACGGAAACACTGCTCCCGTATATTGTAGAAATTCTCCGCATACAAAGCGTTTTGATTCCTCATTTATAATTCAGACAGCAAAGAATGGAACACCTTAGCAGCGTCATTGTTTCCTGACAAACATAATCTGGGAGTATTTTATGAGTGGGTTGTTATCTTCTAGGCAAGCATGCTTTGTCGACTGCGTCGCTACTTACGATCAGGCGAGAACGCGGTCAAATGTTATATTATTATCTATCTATGATAGATAAAATGTGCTGGTAGTCTTTGGGGACTGCCGATATAAGTTAAAACACAGAACTTGTGACATAGCTCATGGGAAGCGTGCGGTGACGATGACGCGAGTTTCACGCTTTTTGTTCACCCAAAAGTTACACATATATACACAGTATACATATAGCTCATATAAAACGTTATGTGACGATGACGTGAGTTCCATGATTTTTGTTCACGCAAAAAGTGCTCAATGCGTCTAAAGAAGTTTCCACTTCAAAAAATCTAATTTTTGAAGTGAAAACTTAGGACTGAAAATGAAGGATCGTGTCTCATCTCATCGTAGTTGTATTTGTAAAGTTTTGTAATAAAATAATTAATTAAAAGGTAATCATGGAGTTCTGTTGATAAATTAATTAATTAAAAGATAGCCACAATTCTTATAGCCCTACACGCTATCCATGCAGAAAAATCCATTCTTGCTTATTCCTAGTGGAACTCTACACTCACGAGTACTCTCATTGTTTTTGTATAAAAATATGAGCATATTCTGAGGCTTACTGCGGCTATTTATGGTGCATGTTATATCTCGTTGCATTCTAAAAAAAATCCCTTTAGCCGTGTTACGCTTTTGTAGATTCTCGCAATGCTTTTAGAGTTTCTTTTTCTGCTTTTTTGCTGTTTTCATGATAAAATAACTAGTATAAATAAAACTGCACTCAGATCGTCGTTTGTGTTTCCACTTCATAAACACGATGTGATGTTAAATTATCTTGCATGTATTTAAAAAGACGAAACGAAACTTAAACCACTTAATAGAATAAATATTTTCAGTCTTGCCCAAAAAATTCGTGCCAGTGCAGCGTACCAGAGCGGGAATAAAATGGCATATAGGTATTTACTTGGCTAGCATGCTACACCTTCGATCATATCGTCACTTCCCATCAGGTGAGAGCGCGGTCAAATGCTATACAAGTTTGAAGTAAAAAAAAAAATGTTGTTTAGTGCATAAAAGTATCCTTTAAATTTTTGTCTATACCGTAATTCATTTTACAACAGTGAAAATGTGATATCTTAATGCTGTTAAAAATATAAATAAACAAATTAAGAAGCCGTTCGAATTACAAAATTCGTGTTCACACGGAAACGAATGCTCGTTTCCGTGTGACAATGAAGCAATGCAATAAATGAACGTATAACGCCGCCTTTACAATGAAAATTTTAAGCGCAATAAAAATCGATGCTTTGAAACCGCCGTGGGGCCAATCGTGGCGCGCTATTCGAAAATCGAACAAAACCCGAGAGAGCCGTTATTCATTAAAGAGACGAGAACAGATATAAGATCTGTCATCTCTCTTTAGGGCGGTTGTACATGACTTGCTAAGCGATGCAAATCTAACAGTTTATGATTTCAATGTAAAGCAAAGAGAGCCTCTGTGATGTTGTGGTTGAGCAGGTCGGGTCATAACCCAGAGGCAGCGGGTTCCCACGGTGTCCTGCCGTGAAAGCATATGTGCACAAAAAAAGCGCAAATACTTGTTCTGAATCTGGGTGTTGTGGGACACAGGAAATCCTAGTTAGGGTCCAGGATCTATGTATGTGATCGTTGGGCGTTATTATTATTATTATTAGCAGGAAGACGCCCACTGCTGAATATAGGCCTCCCAACGCCACTGAGCGGTTATTTGCCTCTTGCATCCAATGAAAGCTCGCAGTTTGGATCAGGCTGTCGGTACACCTAGTGGGGTCAGCCTATGCTCCTACAAGAGTGAATCATTTCAATGAAGAAAAATTGCAATTGCAACTCGCTAAACTAAGACATAATGGTGGAAAGGGGACCAGCAGTATTATCTTACTTTCATCAGACAATTTTGAAGAAAACTTCTTTACGCACGCTTGACTTGAGGAGTAAGCCGGTGAATGCGTGGAGAGGCGAACGGGAGTCGATTTACGTAGATCTCCATTGCCAACATAACAAAGTAAAAAATTTGTATTATTATGTTGGTATGTCCGGTAATTTGTAATTTGTAATTTGTGTGGTTTTTTAATTTGTAATTACAAATTACAAAATTGTCAAGATGACGACATTAACATTGCACAAAGCAAAAACAAAGTTATACCGGCCGACAGATGGAGCTAAACTAAAGAAGTTTTACTTCAGTCGCGTGGTAAACACACTCGTTTTATTTTAATATATCTAGCACACTAGAAGTCAAGTAATGTTTAGTTATCCCAATAATAGATGAAATAATTAAAATATGGCTAAACGCTCGCCGAAAAGTTAAATTATAGCTTGGACTGGAATTCAACTTTAATTTGTGGTAACCATGACCTAGAAACTTGGCAGCGATGCATTTTTTGCATTTCTTTCTGCCGCCTATAGTTTTATTGCGCTCATTAGTCATCGTTATTATGTCCCGACTGTCCCACTTTTAATAAGAACTACGCAATATGCCATTCACGTGTCGTTAAGTTTGCGATATTTTATGCTCTTGCTAAATCGGTATTTTTGGAGAATCTCTTAAGTTTACGTTACTAAAGTTCATTAAAAAGAAGATTTTTTTATAATACTCACCGTATTATAAAAAAATCTTCTTTTTAATGAACTTTGGTAACTCAGCATCAAAAACAATGAGTGTAATTTACGCCTGTTTGTTTGTGTGTGTTTATGTTGAGAGGTTATAGTGACTGTAATCTCTCAACTGATCAAATAATCAAAGAAGGAAAGGAACTTACTTATTACTTCTAGAAAGCGCGATTTAATTAAAGACTTTAAGTGATAAATCACTACAGTACAAATTGTATTAGAATAGAATATATTTTTTTTAGAATAGAAGCTCATAATATAAAAAGACAACCTATTTTTTAAATGATAATTGACGAAATCAACGTGTGAATCCTAAATTCGTACAATAACTGAATTGAATTGAATCTTAGTTAGTAGCTGTTGCGGTTCATCCTATTAGTTTACATCGTGTTTCCTACAGATTTACCGGGACATATTTCTGTCGCAGTAGTTCCAAGAAACAAATGCCACCAATATTATTTCAAACGCCTCTGTTCGATCTTTGCAAGCGAATGGAGGGTATTAGGAAAATAAACTCCATCAATGTGTAACGGCTTGTTTTTCATTCTTAGAATAATTCAATTGGGATTGGTTCGATTCATTTTTCTTAACCTGTGGCTGGCTAAATAATGCTCCGGCACAGGTTAAGAAAAATGAATCGAACCAATCTCAATTGAATTATTCTAAGAATGAAAAACAAGCCGTTACAAATGTTTTTATCTACTACCGTCGAATGGTGGTAATAACAGTGTCGATGTGTATTGCACCGTGTGCACGTTTGCACATTTGCCTGCCGTTGCCTTGGCTAATATTCTTCGCGAAAATCCTGGAGCTTCCTAAATGTAACTAAGTGTGCTGCAATATTGTGAAGTTTTTTAAATACAGTGATACCGAGTTCCAAGTGCGGGCCGTGCTTGGGCTGTGACCGATGCTGCTGCCCTCGGCGGGCGTGGATGAAAGGCTTATGGAGTGTTCTTAATTATTATTTAAAACCAAAAAATGATTATGCATTCTATTTGTGGTATATGGCTACATAAAATCTCTTCCAGAAGTTAAAATGGTAGGATAATAATGACAGTCATGGTACTGTTTGGTATTCTATTTATTCTATGTGTGGTATATGGCTATTTAAAATCTCTTCCAGATGTACGATTGATAGGATAATAATGACGATGGTATGAGACTGTTTGGTATTCTATGTGTGGTATATGGCTATTTAAAATCTCTTCCAGATGTACGATTGATAGGATGATAATGACGATGGTATGAGACTGTTTGGTATTCTATGTGTTGTTATTTTAATATCTTTTCCAGTAGTAAAAATGATAGGAAAATAATGATGACGTTAACAAGAGGGCGAGGTATTTCAAAATGGACTGTATGAGGTGCGCCTAGAGAGTTAGCATATAAGTTCCTCACCTAACTCTCTAGACGCACCTCATACAGTCCATTTTGAAATACTTCCCCTTCTCATTAACGTCGTCATTATTATCCAATCATTTGTACTTCTGGAATAAATTAAGAAGAGAGGGGGAGGTATTTCAAAATGGACTGTATGAGGTGCGTCTAGAGAGTTAGCATATTTCCTCACCTAACTCTCTAGATGCACCTCATACAGTCCATTTCGAAATACCTCCACCATAGAGTGAAACCAAACAGTCTCATTACCATCCTCATTATTACCCTATTTTACTTCTGGACAAGATTTTAAATAGCGATCTATTCAAATTCAAAGTTGCAATTGTTCCACTGCCTATTATAATTGCTCTATTAAAGCTGTTATCGCGTTCATTGGTCGTTATATTCTCTACTTGTTCTACTTTTAATGGGAATGGAACTTAAATTTCATGGTTGTTAGTTTTTATGGCTAGCTTGTACGTAATATGCATTTTTATGAATGTCGAATGTAAACGTTAGTGTATTAGCTCACAGCCCACTCTTGGAATCAAGTGCTCATTGTGTACTGTTTAAGTGTGGGCTGCATTATGGCACTAAATAAAATATAAGTGATTATGGCAAAAAGAGAAGTGGCGTTTATGAAAGTTCCTATGTTCTGCAGTGGACAAAACGTGTGACGTCTTGTCGTAACTGACGTCTGCATCAATGATGATGATGATAATGAGGTTCGAAAATGGCGTATTTTCGATGTCGATGTAAAGTTAAGAAAGATCAGAATACGGGGGCAGGTTCTAATCGTACTACTGATTAAAATTTAATATATCCATTAAAATTAATCTGTTGACTCTAAAATCATTCTTGTGCCCATTCGTTTTATGTTTTATCCTTATTGTTCACATTTCAAAATTGATGTGAGCGATAAGGACTTCAGAAAATTCAAGTTGGTATATGATTCAATATCTAGATCTAAAACATAAAGAGTTCTCGAGTACACGGTAATCGAGATCGTTTCTGCCACATAACTGCAAGATGAGAAATGATAGACCCTCTTAGATATTTCCGCTGAGCTACACCATGGAGCACTTCAAACGACTAAATAGTACCGGCAGCGCCCTTGGTTGTGCAGGTGTCTATAGGCAACGGTAACTGCTCACCATTAGGCGGGCCGTAAAATCTTTTGATTCCGCTGGCTTCGAAGTTTGATATTTTTACAGTTCTAAGGGACAGTAAACCTGAGTATTTAATATAAATTTCAGCTTGATACCTCTACGCGTTTCTGAGAAAAAGGGTTTTAACAGACAGACGGATAACAAAGTGAACCTAAGAGTTCCGTTTTTTCCTTTTGAGATACGGAACTCTAAAAACATAGACGATAATAATGAACAGGAAAGTAATGAACAAGAATCCTCTACGATTCCGTATTCCGAAGTTTGGCATCGTGGCACCTTGACACTGCCATAAAACTGTTTGCCGAATACTCCGCTGGAATATTAACTATGTTGACTACTTCACGGGAACATCTATGTTTTACGAGAACAGGCAATCAATAAGAGAGTTTGAGTCAGATTTCGTACAGAAGTTAGAATATGAATAAATTTGGTTTAAAACTCTGAAGATAAAAGGTTTTAACGTAAATATAATAATAACACGACTGGCCCGATAGCTCAGTTGGTAGTATCCCTGCCTTCTGATCTGCAGGTCGTGGGTTCGATTCCCACCCAGGACAGACATTTGTGTGATGAACATCGATATTTGTTCTGTGTCTGGGTGTTTATAAAGTATTCTATGTATGTATTTACAAACAAAAAGTATCTAAGTATTGTATCAGTTATCCGGTTCCCATAGTACAAGCTTTGCTTAGTTTGGGGCTAGATGGCGCTGTGTGAAATGTCCACACATATTTATTATTATTATAACATAATAATAACGCCCAACGATCACATGCATAGTTCCTAGACCTGGCCGATAGATGTAGCTAATCTTAAGAAGTTTTACTTAAGACGCGTTGTCTTACTTAGCACGTGTAATAGTTCTATCTGGATTAGCAGCAGAGATTGAAAAAGAAAAACTAAAAATCAGCCACAATGAAGGTACCTTGAGAGAAACCCACGCACGACACTATAGAAATCCGGTCTCTCAAAATTGAGTATAACCATTTGTCCTACGGTGAAATATATTTTACGCTAATAATAGTGATGATTTATAATATCATGTTTAACAGTTGTTATTTTCATCTCCTTTTAACAAATAAACTGACAATATACGACAAAACAGTAAAACATAAAATACAATGGTTTATTTGCTTTAATTAAACGTGACAGACAATCACAGCTGTAACAAAACACAGGTACGACGTAGGTACAAAGTATCGATGTCAAATGACACACTTGTGTTATAGAGTTACTTTTGCTAGTGGAAAAATTACACTATACATATTTTTTTCGATATATCACAAGTGTGATAATTATTATATTATGTAGAACTTTTGTCTACATTGTTAAATGAGTCTTTAGACAATTGGAGGTTATATTAGAAAATCCAAAACTTTGGTGACTGACAGTAGTCAAAGCCGTAAATCATAGTGGTCAAATGTTTACTTCCAGATTAACACTCTGTCGTCGCCCCCAAAACACGTCTTGAGTAACTATCGGATCACTGGACCAGTCTAGCCCTTCTGGTTTAGGTACCGCTTTCGGCATCAGTATAGGATACCAGCGTAATACAATTAGACACCGACCCCACCGGCAAGGTCGACGTAGCCCCGTAGGTTACCTAGAACAGTCGCGACCAGGTTAGCTAGAGCGGTCATGACTAGACTAGCTAGAACGGTCGTTACTTTCAATAGCATCCACTCTTCTAGCGGAACAGTCTTCTCGATCATTTTATCCCAGCAAGGGCCCAAACTAAAGATCGGAACTCCAAGGGTGCCCGCTAGTGGCCTCCCACTTTTGACGGCTCACTTTTGGCGGCACGCTGATGCTGTAAAGACGCGGTGACGCTGTAAAGGTCGGTAGAGACAACACCATTAGCCTATTAAAAAACCTTCCAGATTAATTAGCTGTTACAGTGATAGTCATTAATTCATCCGTGTATACCCACCACACATCCGTAAAGACAAACGGCAGTAAGCCACTTCTACAGACATACTAAGTCTATGGTACAGAGCAGAGGGTAACATTAATTACTAGACACATAAACCTGCCTACTTGATAATTGTCGACGCAGATTGTCAGCTGCGACCCAGTTTGTACAAGCTTTAATTGTATTTGGACGATCTGTGAGAACTATATAAATAGATTATATTAGGATAGTAAATGCGCCTAGCGTTTTCAATTGTTTAATTATTTTTAATTATTTGACAGCTTCTGCGGTGTGGTGGTTGATCAGATCGGCTCATAGCCCAGAGGCGGCGGATTCAATTCCCACGACAGGACAAGTATTTTGTGCACAGAAAAAAGCGCAAATACTTGTTCCGAGTCTGGGTGTTGTGAGACTATGGTCCTCGTCGTTTCTGGGTGCCTAGACACAGGGAATCCTAGTTAGAATCCAGGATCTATGTATATGATTGGTGGATATTTTGATTAATTTATTATTTTAAAAAAAGAGGAGGTGCTCCATTCGTTTGTATTTTTTGTTTGTTATTCAGAACTGTGTTATTTAAATAATTAATTAATAACTGTGGATATTTCACACATTACTATCTAGCCCCAACTAAGCAAAGCTCATACTATGTGAACCAAATAATTGATAGAATACTTAAATACTTTTTATTATTAAATACATTCATAGAATACAATATAACACCCAGACACAGAACAAACATTGATGATCATAGTTAAATAGCGGCTAAAACTCACGTCAATTAAAAGCCGAAGTTACTCCGACCAGGTTTCGGACATATTCGATGGCCTTCTAGCCGTTAATTATATTACAAAATGTGACATACTCACGATAATTTTCAAACTAATATTGATGATCATCATACAACAAAGGTATAACTTTGTTTTTGCTGTATTTAATGTTAATGTCGCCATCTAGACCATTGTAAATTGTAATTTTACCGCACATACCAACATAATAAAAAAAAATTAACCTTATTATGTTGACAATGGAGATCTACATGAACCAACTCGCATTCACCAGCATAATCTCCAAGGCAGTCCATAAGCATGCGTAAAGAAGATTTACTTCAACAAGACCCAACAAGTACGCTTTTCTTTCAAAAAGTATTCAAAATGAAATAAAAATAAAAAAGCGACATAACGGATGTCCCTTTTCAACAAGGCCATTAAAAGTAGGAAATTATGGTCGTGTAAACCCTTTTTTCGTTTCCCGTCCACGAGGGCTGTATATATTTCATATTGAGTGTGAAGGTAGGCTTAGGTTGGTGGTGCATTTAAGTGCCGGCGGATTTTGGAGGTGTTTGTGAATTTACAATATTGTTATCAAAATAAACTTATTATATAGTAGTTAAAAATATAAAAATACGTCGTCAGATTGGGTTTTCATAGGGTTAGTTAATTATCCCTATTTTATCCTAAACATTAGAGAAATTACGCCCGTCAAAATCAAAGTCAATGGATTTATTGCAAATAGGCAATTTTTTTTTTTATGTTAACGAATGACGTGACGAGCTAGCCGTTCGCCTGATGTTAAACGACACGGCTGCCCATATCAGCTGCAGTGTCTCTCGATACTCTAAAGTATAGAGGTTCGCGTGACACTGCACTGCGAACGTCATCCTGAGACATCAGCACAATCTAGTAATAAGATTACTGAACTGTGAGATCAGATCATAAAGTCTCATTTGCCTAGTAATTTCACTAGCTACAATGCCCTTCAAACCGGAACACAGCAGTGCTTGCGCACTACTGCTTGGCGGCAGAATAACTGGCAAAGCGGTGGTACCTACCTAGACGAACTTTGCAACAAAGTCCTACCACCTAGTAACATTTAAAATTGTTAGCACTTTTACAAGCCAAAATTATAATTAGGTATTTAAAATTAATTATACTAAGCATATAAAATTACTAAATGCTTAGTGTCAAATTTCATAAAACAAAAAAAAAGTATTCTTTCCCACTACGGATGAAAGTAATCCGACACAATGCAGAACAGAAAACTCCGATCCGAATATTAATATTTCAACCGTAAACACAACCTAAACTAAACCTAATTTATCTCTCGTACGTACCCAAATGCGTTGTACTAGGTGCGTCTTAGAGGGATAAGTGCCAACTTAAGAGCTTTCAAACTTAAGTGCAGACGGGCATAAGGATATTTCTTCTGAACTATAAGTAGATAGATTACAAACATTCCAACCTGAAGTCACACCCAACTTTACTACTTAGTCCGCTTCGGAGGCGGTAAACTCATCTAGCTTGTAGACGAAGTACCGCCATGTCACCTAGACATTCCGGAGAGATCTAATAATACGGTCCATATTTGCAATAAATTTTTTGAATTTCTCTTTGACTTTAATCCCTTTTTTAGAAGGATTATTTACATCTTAGATTGTTCCTATATTCATATAAGAATAATAAGAATAAATTTATTTAGCAACAAATGTCAGTTACAAAAAGATTTTATATGTAATATGTACGTATTAACAGTTTTATTCAGGTATGTATGTATAATTATACTTAAACATAACAACTTTGCTTAGCTTGCGCACTACTGTGTTCCGGTTTGAAGGGCACTGTAGCTAGTGACATTACTGGGCAAATGAGACTTAATGATCTGATCTCACAGTCGAGTAATCTTATTACCAGACTGTGCTGATGTCTCAGGATGATGTGCGCAGTGCGAACAACGCCTAACTTTATATTTTGGAGTTCCGAGTGACACTGTTCTGTTATGGCTAGCCGTGTCGCTGAACATCTGGTGAACGACAAGCTCGTCACATCATTCACTAACATAATAAAAATGTATTATAAATATTTTTAACAATGTTATTTATAAAGTTAATATTTAAGAGATGCTTTTTTTTTCCCAATGCAAGTTCTCACGGTCGCGTTGCGAGCCAAGCTAGAAAAAACCTGTGTTATGGCCTGCAACGTTTCCCCTCGAATCCCATTAGCTATACAAAATAGTACACGATAACATTAACAATTGGGATATATATAAACGCAAAAGTAAGTTTAATTGAACAATTTTTTTTTGGAGAGCGATGATATTATATTATATAGCTATCATGTCTTCAAAAGGGTCACAGAAAATTTCAGGGTAGAATTACCACTGTAGCATTGTTAATATACCGTCATTCTCACATACTTATAACTACTCGAGGTTGAGAAACTTCGCTTATTCAGGACTCTGCAGCCATAATAACGCCTACGGAGGCACTGCCTAAGTACCTACGGGTGTCTAAATGCTTAGGATTGCTGACCCAAGCCTTCGTGATCAGATCTAGGGCATATAATAGACAACAGGGTTTATGAAGATACATTAAACAGTTGAATACAGCAAACTGCGTATTTATATGTGGTGTACAATGTAGAATAATTGAAGGGTTGAGAATAAAAAGGGTTTAACTGTCAAATTGACAGTTTCGAGAAAATTGACTTTAAACTTCAACGGCGTCATTTTAATGTAGAGTGCTTATAAGGTAATAGAGAAGGTTTATGTAAGTTTCAGTTGCTTGAAAATGTTTTAATTCTATTTTAAAATACTGAATATAGTACTAATTCATACAATTACTGTAAAAATATAATATAATAAAATAAATACAATAATGTTTTTATGCTAAGCGAACTGTATTCCTGTGACAGGTAAACTGTTTTTAGACTCAAAATCTCGAGATTTATGCCTCATTTCGGTATTTTAATAATGTATTATTGTAGATAATTTCACGCTGAATCCAATATTATAATAATCCAATACCCATTAGTCATTTTGTGAAAAAAATCAGTTAAACCCTTTTTGTTCTCAACCCTTCAATTATGGTATTGTATTGTGTCAAGCTTTCATAATATTACAAACCTTGTTTGCTATTTAGATTTATTGTATAGGCGGCCTGTATATTATATATAATTTATTGTCGACAGATAGACTGGCCTGATAGCTCAGTTGGTAGTAACCCTGCCACTTCTCACCCAGGACAAATATTTGTGTGATAAACATAGGTGTTTGTTCTGTGTCTAGGAGGTATTTACAAACAAAAATTATTTAAGGATTTTATAAGTTATCTGGTTCTTAACAAACATCTATGTTAATCGCACAAATGTTTGTCCTGGGTGGGATTCAAACTCACAACCTGCAGTTCAGAAGGCAGGGTTATAACCAACTGGGCTATCGGGCCAGTCAAAATCTGTAGGTAATGAATGTTTTTTTTTTAATTTTATTTATTGCCCAGTAATTTCACTAGCTACAGTGCCCTTCAAACCGGAACACAGTAGTGCTTGCGCACTACTGCTTGGCGGCCGAATAACTGGCAAAGCGGTGGTACCTACCTAGACGAACTTTGCAACAAAGTCCTACCATCTAGTACCTAGAATGTGCAAAATTACAGCCAAATTGATTCAACCGTAAACAAAAAACAAACAGGCAACGTTTCATTTCTGTATTATTAGTTCCTTACTTATTGGAACTGAAGTAATTTTTCATAAACGCCACGTACACGTAACTATGTATGTGATAATCCGAAGGTCATGAAAGAATATTGCTAGTCCGGCACGTTTTACAGATATCTTACTCCGGTGTACTTTATACCTTATTTCGTTCCCCTTTTATTGCAAAACTTGTTTACACTTTGTTCAATTCTGGTAATTTTATTTTGCTTTTACTGGTTTATTTTCTCGTTACTTTTCATTAATATTTAATGCTAGACGAACGGATGCCCTTATAACCTTACTAGTTAAATAAAATAAATAAATAAATGCCCACAATTGTTATGAAAAACTTCAGATTTCGTCTGGTTTATATAATTGAATGGTCAAGGTACATAATTGACCACTCCCTTTTCCCGATATATATAAAGGGTTTGACAATATAAGTTTGTTTAATATATATATATCAAGGGTTTGACTATAGAAACAATTTTAAACTTAAACCAACTTTGAAAAGGGAGTGGTCAATTATGTACCTTGACCATTCAATCTAAAATATTTTTATATGATTTATAGTTTTAGCAGGAGAACTAAAGACACATATATAGTTTTCAATATTACTGACAGCATCTGTGGTGTGGTGGTTGAGCAGGTCGGCTCATAGCCCAGACGCAGTCGGTTCGATTCCCGCGGCAGGACAAGTACTTCTGCTAGAAAACAGCGCAAATATTTATTCTGAGTCTGGGTGTTCTGGAAGCATGGTCCACGTAGTTCCTGGGTCCCTAGACACCGGAAATCATAGTTAAGGTCCAGGACCTATGTATGTGATCGTTGGGCGTTATTATTATTAATATTACAAAAAGGTTTAGGCACACTCAAATTATATAAACTGAGTTAACGTGAAACGCAGTGGTAAAATTTAATATTTAATCACTCGCCAAATGGCCGTAACACTGAATTCGCTCTATTTCACAGAATTCGCCCTATTCACATGGGTCAGTCTATGGGCCGTAATTCACCGTATTGTGATAATTCTAACAGCTTATGATACGCATGGATCGGCCATATTATATTTTACACTAGCTGCACCCGACGGTGTTACCCGCGTGGTAAATATTTTCTAAGCTTTCTTAACTTTTTCTACAAAAAAAGAATTAGCGATAATGTTCCATCCATTCACGGATGATGCAATGACAAAGAGATAGAGAGATTAATTTATATATGTTTTTTTTTATATTAATGAATGAAATGACGAGCAAGTCGTTCGCCTGATGTTAAGCGATACGGCCACCCATGACAGAACAGTGTCATTCTGAACTCCAAAATATAAAGTTTTGCGTGACACTGCACTGCGCACAAGATCCCGAGACATCAGCACAGTCCGGTAATAAGATTACTCGACTGTGAGATCAGGTCATAAAGTCTCAATTGCCCAGTGCCCTTCAAACCGGAACACAGTAGTGCTTACACAATACTGCTTGGCGGCAGAATAACTGGCAAATCGGTGGTACCTACCGAGACGAACTTTGCAGAAAAGTCCTACCACCCAGTAAAAAAGAAACCTAGTAAAAAGTATACATAGATTAAAATATAAATATATATGTACGAACATAGGACATAGAGCATAGAGATCAATTTTTTTTTATGCGTTGGCTCCACACTTTGGTGTATTTAGCCAGTGTCAAGTAATTGATAATTTATCAAGTTAATGATATTTCACGCAAATATGTGTCAATTCATAGTCGAAGTCATCAAGTCAAGTCATATGTTAGTCAAAGTCATACTTCTAGTAAAGTGGTGACAACTTTACTTGAAGCTTCTATAGAGTTTTGGAAACAACACGAAAAGAAACGTTTCACCATCATTGTACCATTTTCCCACACTCACGCTTGTAATCCAGCACTTAACGAATAGAATGCCACCAATTTTATGCACTAACACTGAAAATAACACAAGTTTTGGAAAATAATACAATGCGGTGACGAAATCTTTTTCGCTTTCCCGCCAAAACTCCCAATAAATAATAATTGTTACGCAAAACGTCAGCAATAGATAAAAAATGATTCTCAGATAAATAAATGAAGTTCGAATTTTTAATACACATTCTCGTTTGCAAAGTCATTTTATCAACTATGTAAACACGTTTATGATAAATATATTACTAGTCATAGATATACAGGCAGATTTTTTGAGAAGGGTAGTGATGGCCAACTGCGAGAGTTAGAGAAAAAACGTGAAAGGAGCCAAGCCCTCGGTTTATAAAAAAGCAATGCCTGCATTTTTTTAAATCTTTTATACATGCTCGAAATTGACACGAATAATTTACAAAATGTAAACATTTTCCTCTAATTTTTAGCAATAAATAACTTTGCAATGATTGATGCCTAAGAGCAACAGAATCCATTGGTACAATAAAACAGATAGTCATTTTTTTTGGAAAATCATTCGGGTCAACTTCCCTCAAAAGTAAAAGATTAAATAAATGGTTATTGTTTTCATATAAATTAATAGCATGGCTTCTTTTATGATTTTTTTCTAACTCTCGTGGTTTTGGAGTTAGCCAGCACCGCGTTCCTAAAAGAACATCCTGTATATTAAAAAGGTTTTCTATCTAATATTAAAATAAATTCAAAATTCTCTCTTGATATAAAAATGTACAAGCTACGCATACAAGTATTTTATTAACAACTCGTCTATGAACGTGTAACTACATAATACCTAATACATTCAAAATAAAATAGGCCTCATTTTTCTGAAGAAAACCTCTAATAATACATTGTCAGGTTTTCGATACAGATTTGTCCGATTTTTTTACCCCGTAACTGATGTTCCGAATTAACATATAGACTGGTTTCGTGCCCTTCAAAATATTGGGAGAATTCTTTAAGGGCGGTAAAGGTAGCTAGGTGGCTGCTTTATACCGTTATGCTGGGTTTATTAAGGACTTTTGCGTACTTTTTGTGAAATATTAAGCATTTTATTTCTGGGACTCATGGATTTTTCCGGTTATTTCAGTTTAATCTACTTGACAGTGTCTTGATGTAGGGAAATGTTAAAAAAGTTTTGTGTCTTACTTTGGTTACCATGCTTAGAACTTATTATATGCCTTTTTTTGTGTTGTTATGATATGTATTTAAAAAGCTTGTAATACGTATATACTTTTTACAAACTTTATTCATGCTTCCCATATACTTTATTTATTATTTTATTTGTTTGCCCGGTTTAAATCTTGAAAAAGATTTTAGGACGACTTCTAGTGGTTCGATCGAATCGAAATCGATCGAATTTGACATGGACATGTATATCCGATGTCATGAGCTTTCTATCGTATTTTTAAACTTGTCTGATGCTGACCATTGAAATAAGAACCAGGATTTCATGAACAGTCAATTAGTCAATTATTTTAGTGTTCTCTCATATACATGCAAATATAACTTCTATTGCTACACAATAGAGACTTGTGTCAAATTTATTAACACTGATGATTAGAACATCGAACCGATTAATGTATACGAACTCTACATTGGCTCATTTGAGGTAAACTACAAATGATATAAAAACGGTAGGATTTATTTCAAACATATACCTTCAAATTAACGAGATTCTCCCGTTAACTAATCAGCTGTTGAATTGAATTTAATCTTAGTGGTTTTTGCGGCAATTTCATCACAACTTTGCCAATATCAAATCAGCTGTTGTGAAAATCATCGATCGAATTTGACATGGACATGTATATCCGATGTCATGAGCTTTCTATCGTATTTTTAAACTTGTCTGATGCTGACCATTGAAATAAGAACCAGGATTTCATGAACAGTCAATTAGTCAATTATTTTAGTGTTCTCTCATATACATGCAAATATAACTTCTATTGCTACACAAAAGAGACTTGTGTCAAATTTATTAACACTGATGATTAGAACATCGAACAGATTAATGTATACGAACTCTACATTGGCTCATTTGAGGTAAACTACAAATGATATAAAAACGGTAGGATTTATTTCAAACATATACCTTCAAATTAACGAGATTCTCCCGTTAACTAATCAGCTGTTGAATTGAATTTAATCTTAGTGGTTTTTGCGGCAATTTCATCACAACTTTGCCAATATCAAATCAGCTGTTGTGAAAATCAATAGGTGAAAAGCAAAGAGCATATAACCACTACGTGTGAAAAGGTGCCAAGTTGACAAGGTTTTTTTTATAATGTCTTGACAGTCAGCCGATCATTCAAACTCCAAAAAATGTTTAATGGGAAACCTCTCATGAATTAAACCTGTCATAATTTAGCATTTTATTTGTTATTTGTACAGTTGGTAGCCCTGCCTTCTGAACCAAAAAATATATTAATAAAAAGAAACCAAGCTTCATTTCAATTCCACCCAGAACAAACATTTGTGTGATGAAAATCGATGTTTGTTCTGTGTCTGGGTGTTATATTGTATTCTATGTATATATTTAGAAACAAAAGTATTTAAACATCAGTTATCTGGTCCCAATAGTACAAGCTTTGCTTACTTTGGTCTTAGATGGCGCTGTGTAAAATGTCCAAAAATATTGAATTTATTTATTAGGACGTTCATTAATTTATTTATTATCCATGCTTTCTATGACCGTCTAAAAACAAAACTGATTTATTCTATCACTTTACTCATGCTCTACTACTCTACCCATCTGACATGTCCAATCTTCGAGCATTATTGCTCGAAGTGTCCAATGGTGTCACGTTGGTGTTCCATGACGTCCCATAAGCGTCACGCGAGTCATTTGTCTGTGTCATGTGACGTGACGAGCGAATCCGCGGCACTTCAGTACGTCATAATCTTGTCTTGAGACGTAACAAATTGTGTCGTGTCTCGTTATCGCGCGGTCTGCAGTGACGCTGACAGTGACTGGGCGTTATTTAGGAACTGGCGGCCCGCCCTGGCTTCGCACGATTATTTTTATTATTTATTTTATTTTATATATTCTATCGTCTATATTCATCAGGGATAATGTAAGATTCTAATGGTGAAAGAATTTTTCAAATTTCAGATTTCGCTGTGTAAAATATCCAAAAAATATCTAAATATATATAATTCAAACATACTGACAGACATAGCAACGCACAGCCCAAACCACTGGATGGATCAGGCTGAAATTTGGCATGCAGGTAGATTTTATGACGTAGGCATCCACTACGAAAGGATTTTTCGAAATTCCACCCTTAAGAGCGTGAAATGGGTGTTTGAATTATTTTTCCCATAGGTCACATCGTGGGCAAAGCTGCGGACAGAAGCTCGTTAATATATATATATATATATGTGTATTTTATAACTAAATAGTTCATTTAAAAATACCTTAATATGGTCCTAAAAAGTTAATCTACATTTTATACATTCAGATTTCTCCATACTGTTTCGGTTTACTCCTAAGTCACGGTTTCATTTAATTATCTTCATGCTACTTCACCTTTTCAGCCTTGCGGTCACCACAAGTGTCGGTGCAGACGACTGCACCGCAGACCTGACCTTAGAATCCTATTTATAGGCAAGTTTACTCGCGCGGGATGAGCTGATAGACTGATTTTATCGCCACTTTGTGATATTAATCAATGTCTTCAATGTGTTAGCTATAATATTATGGAAACTGACATGAGTAAGCAGCAACCAGTAGGTAGATTACACGGCTAACACTCACGAGATACGGTCGAATAATTCGACCTGTTATATCTGCTCCATGCACCCCCTATTGCCTACTCCTAACCTTTTCCTGCCGACTCATCATTTCCCTTGTCATAGAACTCAGTTAGCCCTCAGCTCCCGTCAGTCTCCATCCAGCTTTCCAATCCGACGGTCGTCTTAAAATTAATTTCATTTATTTTATTTCAATTTCCTTTTTTTAAAAAGACTTCAGCCAGTATCCTTATAATATTGGTGGCAGCGGTGGGATTTTAAAAGAAAGTCCCCGGTACCGTCTCCGTTCCGAGTACACAGAAATACGCGAAATTAACGCGAGTGTTGTGTGGTGTACGAGTGCCAAGTTACCGGCCCCATTGTGTATACCCGGCTAGCCCGGATATCGGACTGCAGTGAGTTGTGGTCCAGCTCATCCCGTAGAAGGCCCACTGTTGCGCACTGTTCGTGCTGCAACCGGCCTCCTTCAAGAACAGCCGTAGCCGCAGCCGCAGCCACACCCACTGTCACGCACAACCTGGTGCTGTGACCGGTAGTGGCTATCCGACGAGCGAGCATCCATCAGACGAGCGAGCACCGACCGGGCGAGCAACGCGCGGCGCGCGACGCTTATCTACATCCTGCTATATCCCGTGAGCGAACTTCGAAGTAATGATAGCTTTCGTTATCACTCTGTCCGCACTCAAGTAAGTGATTCGTGGTCATTGCGATTGTCAAACTTTTGTCACTATTGTTTTATTTTATTGTAATTTTATTTTATTGTAGTTTGAATATTATTATTTTCTTTTCTTGTGTGAATCGTGATTATTGTCAAAATGTCCGAGAGTAGAGCCCAAAGCCCAAAGTTTGAGAGACCCGAGTTAGCCGTAACAGACACGGAGGATGACGGATTGTGTCCTCCACCCTCTGGCCCGACTACGAGGTCATTGTCCAAAAAGAAAATCACCGCTACGAATAGTAAAGTAGAACTTGACCTTTCAACCTTACTGAAATTCATAAAACCGTTTGACGGATGCAGGGAAACACTGAACTCATTTCTGGTTAACTGCAATAACGCTTACGAATTAGCCTCAGAACCTCAAAAGGACATTTTGTTTAAATACATATTATGCCAGCTGCAAGGCAGAGCACAAACTGCCTGCTCTGTTAAAGAGTTCGCCAATTGGTTACAACTTAAGGAATTCCTTAAAACTCAATTCAGTGAAAGAAAACACTATGCCCATCTACTGACTGACCTTCAGGAATGTAGACAACAAATTAATGAACCCGTGAGCCAGTACGCTTTAAGAATAGAAACATGTCTTTCTCAATTACTTACAGAAATATCTATTTCACATGGTCATAAAAGTAGAGAAATTATAGGACGTACAGCAGCCATGGAGGAACTAGCCCTCCATCATTTCCAAATGGGGTTGATACCCCGTTTGTCGAACATCGTTAGATGTAAGTCGCCCAAGACGCTTAACGAAGCCGTGAACGTCGCTATATCCGAGGAGAAAATTCAACAATTTTTATTTAAGCAGAGCCCATCTAGTAGTCGACAAGAAAAGCCAAGTAATTTAAGGCCAAATTTCCCTAGGCCAAATTTCCAACCAATGCGTCGTGACCAGAATCTACGATTCCCTGCAAACCCGAACCAGCCTAGGCCCAACTTTTACCCTAGTCGGCCTATTAGTAATAATGACTCTTCTACTCCAGTCTGCAGATATTGTAAAGCACCAGGACATACCCTGGAGCAATGCCGCAAACGCGAATATAATAATAACCGCTTCAAATTTGATCAAAATCAGTCCAGAGGCCCTCAGCGTATTCACTTTGTATCCAATGCCCCTGAGGACGAATCCTCAGCTGGCTTAGAAGAAGGTTATGGTTATGACACCGTTGACACCGAAACAAAAAACGAATAGCTGTCTCGTCCCGGTGTCGTACGGGACCTCATGATTTAAAAATCGACACCTCAAGCCTCAATCCTAAGCCTGAATCGACTCCGCGACATGGACGTCATTCTATAAATATGCCAAACCCTTTGCCGTCATCGCTACATGATGACCTGCCAAAATCCACTGTATCCACGCAGGAAATAAACCTGCCAAAATTTTCTAAGTCCAATGTATTCGAGATTACCAATAATCCTGCGATAATGTTACTACCTCATGTACTCGTCGAATCTTCCGTTTCAGATATCCCTTTGACGTTACTTGTAGACTCAGGATCCTCTGTAAGCCTCTTGAAGCATTCCTGCTTAATAACACACCCCAAACTTGTGAAGGAAAAAATCCAATTAAAAGGTATTGATTCATCAGAAGAATCTATCCAAACCCGAGGTCATTTTAAACTCAAACTACAATTACCTAAAACCAGCATATCACACAGATTCCACGTTATCGACAAGATACACTTACCTTATGATGGAATCATAGGTTCCGATATGCTCAACGCGCATAGCTGCAATATTGACTATACCAATAATCTTCTCCATCTTGGCAAATCATCCTTGAAACTGCACTTTTATGACCCAGCATACTTAATTCCTGCAAGAACCGAAACTATTATTGAGTGTTCTGTTCAGAACCCTGAAATGAAAGAAGGATTAGTCCTCGACCAGAACATTACTGAAACCTTACTTATCGCAAACTGTGTAGTCCGTGTTAAAGAAAATAATAGAATAAATATATCCGTGGTTAATACCTCTGAAGAACCTGTGACATTAAAATCAAATCTTAACCTTAAACTCTCCGCTATTGATTCTTTATTGTACAAAGAACAGCCTGCTAGTTCTGTAAATCACATACGTGCTGCGAGTACAACTGACTGTGCTACGCGAACAGAAGAAGTTCTAAAACAATTACGTCTCTCACACCTTAATGCTGAAGAAAAGGAAGCTCTTCTGCAATTATGTTCCGAGTTCTCTGATATTTTCCACCTTCCTGGAGAAAATCTGTCCTATACAAATGCCCTGAAACACGATATTAAAACAACAACAGAAATACCAATTCACAATAAAACCTACCGATTCCCAGAAGTCCATAAAGCCGAAGTACGAAACCAAGTTGAAAAAATGCTAGAGCAAAATATTATAGAGCCTTCCGACTCTCCCTGGTCATCACCAATATGGGTCGTTCCCAAAAAACTCGACGCTTCCAATACACAAAAGTGGCGAGTCGTAATTGATTACCGGAAACTCAATGACGTCACAATTGGTGACACTTACCCCATACCACAGATTACAGAAATCCTAGATCAACTAGGCAATAGCAAATACTTCTCGACTTTAGATCTAGCATCTGGGTTCCACCAAATTCAGTTGAATGAAGCCGATAAAGCGAAAACAGCCTTCAACGTCCCAGAAGGACACTTTCAATTTCTGAGAATGCCATTCGGGCTCAAGAATGCCCCTTCTACATTTCAGAGGCTGATGAATTCAGCCTTGTCAGGGCTTCAGGGCACCCGGTGTTTCGTCTATCTCGACGATATAGTATGCTACGCATACGATTTACAAGCCCACATTCTAAACCTTAGATCAATTTTCCAAAGAATTCGAGACTTCAATTTAAAGTTACAGCCGGATAAGTGTGAGTTTCTACGACGTGAAGTCTGTTACCTTGGTCATGTCATTACTGAACAAGGCGTCAAGCCAAATCCAGATAAAATCAAAGCCGTTACCGAATTTCCAATCCCAACATCTCCAAAAGATATCAAATCATTTCTTGGCCTAGTTTCCTACTATCGTCGCTTTATTCCTGATTTTTCAAAAACTGCAAAAGCTCTCACTAACCTCTTAAAAAAGGACACGCCCTTTAAATGGGAAAATCAACAGCAGCTTGCCTTTGATACCTTAAAACGCAAATTGACTACAGCCCCACTGTTAATCTACCCCGATTTCTCGAAACCCTTTATTCTCACCTGTGATGCCTCGAACTATGCCGTAGGCGCCGTTCTCTCTCAGGGACCAATTGGTAAAGACCAGCCCGTAGCTTTTGCTTCACGGACACTCAATAAGGGTGAATCCAACTATAGCACGACTGAGAAGGAGTTGTTAGCCATACTCTATGGCTGTAAAACCTTCCGTCCCTACTTATATGGGAATAAATTCCAAATCGTAACTGACCATAGGCCTCTAAAGTGGCTATTTAACCACAAAGATCCCAGCAGCAAACTCCAACGTTGGCGGTTGAAGTTGGAAGAATACGAATATGAAATCGTGTATCGCAAAGGTAAATTAAACTCCGCTGCTGACGCGCTTTCCAGATATCCTGTGAATCCTGTTTATCCAAAAAATCATAGGAATATGAATTCTAATCCTGTCGATGACACTAGTACTAGAGCCGAAGTTTTATCGGAATCACCACTTGCCGAAATTGGTCAAGAGACCCTTGACGAGCTAATAAGACTGGATTTCAGTCCTGTGAATGGTGGAGACCTTGATTTTAGTCCTCTGGATCCACCTACTCCCATAGCTCCGCCCATTGCCGTTTATCCTCCTACTGCCATAGCTCCTCCTATTACCGTGAATCCTCCTACTCCCATAGTTCCGCCTACTACCGTGAATCTCCCTGCTCCTGTGACTCCCTCCATTACCACGGACTCTCCTCCTGAAGATCACCTTTCTTCACTAAATAAATCACATCCTGAGACAGAAACAGTTCCTCAACCATCGACTAGTTGGCAGAACCCTGAAACCTTACCTGCATCCATATCAGCTCAACGCGACCCAGGAACCACTCCAGTACCTGAAAACTTACCTTTACCCGATGAAACCTATAATAAGTTCTTAAAATCATCTACGAAACTATACAATACTCATATTACAGAACATAATGAAGACCTACTTAAAGGAAAACAAACATTAATAATAGTACCTACCACAATAGATATGGACGAGTCCTTGCCTCATGTTTCGGAAGTCCTCAGTAACTGTCCGAACCCCGAACGTGATGAATTTCTGAAAAAAGAAAGATCCTTACATTCCTTTTTGCCCCTAACTGTCGAAGATAAAACTTACCTTTTTCTATTCACAAAAGTGCACCATTTTGACGATCACTCGTACCCAGATATATTCAAATGCCTGAAATATGCTCGTGACGAAATAATGATGTCATATCCGACAGTAAACGAAATTAGTATTTCAGATTTCAGGAACCCTTTTGATAAACACTCCTTTGCAAAAATCTACAACATGCTAGCTTATTTATTCGACGGCACTAATATAAAAATTCATATATATCACAATAACATTATATATCCTGCGCCTAGCGAAATTCCCAAAATCCTTAAAGAAAACCACGACATCCCCATTGCAGGCCATTTAGGATCCACGAGAATGCTAAGCCGTATCAAAGAACGGTTCTCCTGGAAAAATATGCGCAGCGATATCGAAAACTATGTAAAAAACTGTCAGTCTTGCCAAACCAACAAAGCGCTACGAAAAATAAATAGAGCACCTATGGTTATAACATCCACCTCTACGTCTCCTTTCGAGAGACTAGCCCTTGATATTGTGGGCCCTCTGCCTGAGTCTGGTACGGCCAAGCTGAAGTACATTCTGACCATGCAAGATGACCTTACAAAATTTTCATTAGCGTATCCCCTTCGCAGTAACACAGCGGCAGAAGCGAGTGACTGCCTCCTCCATTTCATATCACTCTTCGGAATCCCTAAATACATACTTACAGATCAGGGCACTAATTTCACAGCGGACCTATTCAAGAAAACCTGCGAATTCTTGAAAATTAAGCAATTATGGGCGTCACCTTACCACCCACAGACGCAGGGCGCTTTGGAAAGATCACACTCCACTCTTAAGGAATACCTTAAATCATATGTAAACGAAAATCAAGACAACTGGCCCCAGTACGTGTACACGTCCATGCTAGCATACAATACCGCTGTGCATTCAACCACGCACTACTCACCATACGAGCTATTATTCGGACATAAGCCCCATATCCCAGACTCCGTATACAATGACAATAATAACACAACGTATCCTGAATACGTAAAACTTTTACAACACCGTATGAAACATGCACGAGATAAAGCCTTGGATTTCATCCGTCAATCTAAAGAAAACTCAAAAACCTATTATGACTCTCGTACTCGCCCAGTTGAATATAAGGTAGGCGATTACGTCTTATTAAAGAACCACCTTAGGTTGCGAAAGGCCCTATCGCCCCAATGGAAGGGTCCCTTCAAAATCGTCAAAATCCATGGCAACCACACACTGTCTTTGTTGATAAATAGACGCCACGTGAAACACCACTACGATGAGGTAAAACACGTGGAAGTCCATAGTATACCTCCTGCTTAAAACATACCTATTTTACATATTTAGATAGATACATACGGTTAGTTAATGTAGAGTTAAGATTAAAATTTATTAGTTATATAGTCATATAAGCTAGGTATATAGTCAGATATTAAGGTTAGATAAGTACCTACTCCATTGTTTCTTCTATTACAGCGTACTGGTCCAAGGTCATCATGAGTTTGTCCGACCCATCAACTCGAGCTCCGGCATATATTTCGATCCAATTGGTGAACTCGAAATTAGCATTGGACACCTAGATATAGTTACTCCATTCGACATATCCTACATTAAACCTCATATCCAAAATATTAACTCAATACTAGGCACAGTACGTTTCTTGTGCGGCCAAATTGAAATCGAAACCACAACTAAGCTAGAATGCCATAATGTATTGGAGCCACTTACAGTTAGGTACAACGATATCATGTCCGACTATTCTTCCATCGCTCACCTTACGAGCAACAATAGGTTTAAACGTGGAGCATGGATGGGTGGTATAGGCAAACTATCCAAAACCATATTTGGGACTCTAAACGAGGACGACGCTGTCAAATATGACGACGCCATACAAAGCCTACAAAATGGCGAAAAGAAGCTGGCTTCATTGATTAAGGAAAACATCTTAGTTACAACTTTCACTATAGCCAAATTTAATGAATCATTTCACAGCATAAAAATGAATGAGGCCAGGCTCAATGAAGGTATCGACAATCTCAAATTAACATTAAAAAACATGTCAATGATTACCAACAAATTAAATACAAAATCAAATATTAATTCAATATTAAAAAGTTTGGAAGCCTCTGTACTCACCTTATCATTTCAATTGGAGGACATAACAAACGCTATTATGTTTAGTCGTCAAAACATGCTTCACCCGGCCGTGTTGACTCCCACGCAATTATACAAAGAGCTTGTCGATAACTACAGATACCTACCTGCGGACCTTAAGTTACCTGTTACTTTAGAACTAAGCCATATTCATATATTAATGAATATATCTAGTGTAATATGTTACGGTTTAAACGATAAGATTATTTTTATATTAAGAATACCTTTAGTATCACCTAAGAAATATAATTTGTACCATAGTATAGCGTTACCTACCCCGCATAGCAGTGTAAAACCGAATTCATTTAGTTTTGTTATTCCTAGCAGTAAATACATCGCAATGACCAACGATAAATCGGAATATTGTAACCTCGAATCACTGAAACAATGCAGAGTGATAGGCTCTCGCGAGTTTATCTGTGACGTAATGACCGTATTCCCTACGAGTGCAAATCCCAGTTGTGAAAGTGAGCCAGCGTCATAAGTACTCTACCAGTGCAGTGTCGGACCGATTTAATTCACGGACACGTATTAGATGTATGGAAACCACTAAGTAACAACAACTGGATTTATGTACAAACTCAGAGCACAAAGTTATACATCGAATGTCCCAACCGAAAGGGTCTTGAAATAAATATTATTGGGACCGGAATTGTCAATATCCCAAACGATTGTATGGGCTATTGTAAAAATACCAAATTAATACCTAAATATAAGGACATAAAAATAAATGTTACTGTGACCCATTCCGACTTTAACATAATAAACGACTCCTGCTGTACATTAGATAAGTTCGAAAATAAGATGAGTACTGAACCTCGTATTAAATTACAAAATATAGACTTAGACACTTTTACCGCAGAGACCAAATTAAACCTTAAATCTATTTCAGATGGAACAGACCAAATAATGAACCAACACCAAATAATTAAGTACGAGACTCATTACTCAATAGCATTAATTTTAATAACTTCCATAATTTTCCTATTTTGTGTATTTAAACTTTATTACTTGATTAAATCGCACGACCGTCTTCCCTGTCACTTCCTTAAGTTTTCCCAATCAGTCCCTATAAACCCACCTGAATAACAGACACCAGAACCTGAACCTGTAACTTCTGTTAAGATAAGCAAACGTCACCGAGATCCAGAGGACATTCCGTCCCCCAGCATCAGGAGGAACATATAGCTTCCTACATTTTCATTTCCTAAACTTCGAAACTTCAACCCCGAAGTTTAGTCTACCCCGGGGAGATGTTATATCTGCTCCATGCACCCCCTATTGCCTACTCCTAACCTTTTCCTGCCGACTCATCATTTCCCTTGTCATAGAACTCAGTTAGCCCTCAGCTCCCGTCAGTCTCCATCCAGCTTTCCAATCCGACGGTCGTCTTAAAATTAATTTCATTTATTTTATTTCAATTTCCTTTTTTTAAAAAGACTTCAGCCAGTATCCTTATAATAGACCGGTGTTCGTGCAATATAGATGCCCATCCTCAAGGAGTACGCGCGGCAGTGGCGGCCGCCACCGGCGAGTTATTCGACTGTATCTCGTGAGTGTTAGCCGTGTAATAGTTGTAGTTGTCTTCATAGCTTTTTTATCTACCTACTAGTTGCTTGATGCTGGTCGCAAAGCAGCCTCGATTAATAGTGTCCAAAAATTTAAGAAAAAGAAAAAAAAAGTGTTTCCCTCCCTTATAATAATAATACAACTAACAATATCTAAGTAGTATATTAATAGAGCCCGGTCCTGGAGTCTGTGGTAAAGCAGCATTAAAAATAATCTCGATTAATCGTCTTAAACGCCGCTGGGTATGTTACACATTAGTTGCATGTAATTTTATAGATGTTAATAGTATATGGTGACCTCATCCCTTCTTCTGATGGCGATATAAAAAAGTACAAAAATATATATATATATATATAAATGTGTGTGAACTTTTCACACAGCGCAATCTAGCCCCAAACTAACCTACGCTTACACTATGAGAACCAAATAACTGATACAATACTATACTTAATAAAAACGAAATACTTAATAAATATATATATATACTTAGCTCAGAAGGCAGGGTTACTACCAACTGAGCTATCGGGCCATTCAAATCGGTTTGTTGTTAACAAGTTGCGATTAAAATATTGAAGGTAGAAAGAAATTTTTACGCCTCAGTTTGGAAGCGTTTTGCTCTTGGTGATGAAGTTTGAAAGCTCATAAATTATTACAAAGGCACCAATTCCTTTTCAATGATTGTGCCAGATTCTATCTGTATTCAATTCAGAAACGTTTTTGAAAAATTATGATATTTTGTTTCTGTTCAACAATTTTAAGTAAGTAGAGAAACTCACTCCGAGTCTAATATAACATTAGTACATAGCGGTATCTTATTCAAATTATTTGGTGACTCTAAAAACAGTAAGCCGTAATGTTATCTTTAAAAGACATCAGTTTTCGGATGATGTCATCATCATAGCCCTAAAGACACCCACTGCTAAAAATAGGCCTCCCCATGGATTGCAATCAAGTTCTATGATCGCCTAGCAGATCTCCGATCTACCTAGTAGGTAAGAGGACTGGCTTAAACGGCGCCGTCCGGCTTGTGGTCAATTTTGAAATCCATTCTACCCCATGGTATAGTCTGTATCCAAATTTACAGAAAAATGCCTCAGCCTTTATTCATGTAAAATGCATAGAATCAAAGACAACACGCGCGTTTCACTAGAAAAAAATAACGATTGTACTTCTTTTTAAGCAAAAAGACGTTAAAGTAAATACTACTTAAATCAATTTCTCCAGTGCCAAAAGGTCATAAATTTCGATAAGTGTCGCCGAATTTTTATATACATTAGTAATATTCACTACAAACTTAAGTAACATGTTTGAATAAAAATCAGCTTTGTAGATCTCAAACAGAAGTGATTATAATTTTTAAAATGAATTTATTTAGACTTTTGTTATCTGTCGTATTATTTGGGTTATTTAGTTGTTTTTTAAACTTTATAATAATTTTCTTTCTACGTAGTTAGATAGATATATAAACTTTTTATTGTACATACCACATGATAATAAAAATTTCAAACATTACAATGAATCACAGTAGTGGGGAACAATGGGCGATCTTATCGCTAAAAGCATTTGACCACGCTCTCACCTGATGGGAAGTGACGATGAGATCGAAGGTGTAACATGCTAGCCAAGTATACAATACAATACAATACAATACAATAATACTTTATAATTGAACACCAACTAATACATAACAACGCACCTTAAAAGACTTACAAAAAATGGTAGAACAAAGGGGGCCTTATCACATTAAGCGATTTCTTCCAGGCTACCTTAGGATGGACAGGAATTAAAGGACGAAAATATAGTATATATATAGTATATTATGATACATTATGTTTGAAACTAGTTAGAACCACAAATGAAAGAGATTTGTGCGCCTGATATTTGGATTGACCACTGAACTATCATTTGCCGGACTATTATAATTATTATAAAATATATTATAAATATATTTTCAAATATTGATGGATGCGTTAACTCGTTTCGGAGGAAAATGCCATTTTTTCAACGGCAAAGCAGTTTTATTCTTTCAACTAAATAATACTTCATATAAGGTGAGTAAATTAATGAGCGTTTATTTGGTAAGTAAAGCGTTTCTAATAAATGCTTTTTGTAGTAGGTAGTGTTTATTAGTAATCATATCATTGTAGTCTTTACACACCCAAATTCAAACGCAAGTTTTATTAATCAGATCTGATTTTTTTAATGAGAAATTTTATCTCTTAATTATACAAATTTTATATAATTCTATGCGAAAATAATTAAGCACCAGTGAATCCGCTTCAAATAACAGTCATTAGTGACGTCCCTCCATTAATTTTAGTCTTGACGAAAAAGAGAGGCGTCCTAATTTTAAACCTAAATTTTGTCCGAAGCTTATAGATTTAGTCAGAGTTTGACATAATCTTGCAGATGTTTCGTTGATTTGACTAATCTTTGAAATTATTTGAAAGTCCTACAGAGGTTTGAAAATAGAATCGATGTATAAAATACTAGTGGTCCGCCCCGGCTTCGCGAAGGTATTATATACATACTAGTTGCCCCCCGCGGTTTCACCCGCGAATAAAAAGTATTTTAATTATTTTGGATCCCTCGGGAACATTTCACTTTTCCGGGATAAATGTAGCCTATATGCTAGTCCAGTGTATAAGCTATCTTGGTACCGAACTTCATTTGAATCCATTCAACCGTTTGAGCGTGAAGGAGTAACAAACATACACACATACAAACTTTCGCCTTTATAATATTAGTGTGATATAATTTCTACCGCCCATGTTCATCATGGATAATGTAAGATTCTAATGCTGAAAGAATTTTCCAAATCGGTCCAGTAGTTTCAGTGCCTATTCAATGCAAACAAACAAACAATCAAATCTAGTTTAGATTATTTTTTACAGATATTTTATTGTTCATTTGTGAAACATTAAATTAACCAAAACAAAACCTTAGCAAAATTACAGCAGTTTGTTTCTTTTTATGCCTTGAACAATTGACACGTAACATTGGATCAAAATTATTTTAATTTAACAATATTTAAAAATATTTTTATATAATTTATTTTATTTTAAAATTTTGAAATATTCCAGTAAGCTTTGTAAGCTTAGGTAGGAACAAGCCAGCCAGACAATATAATACCGAATATTAGCCCAAACAGCCAAGGTCAAGGTCAATCGTTATTTTTTTAAATTAATTTAATTTAACCTATTATTAATTTTGAAACCAACGCAGTTTTTTTTATTTTAGCGTAATTTATTCTATATATCTCATTGCAAAAGAGATGGGTAGCATTACATTTTAACTAATTAAATAAGTACTGTCTTTTTGCTCGAGCAAAATTTAAAACAAACAATCAATAACTGTTTAAAGATAACAAAGAACACTTACAGAACTCATTTGGTTGATAATTATTTGTTTAATCTAATTGGTGCTTAATTAATTTTATGTCTGAATAATTTTATATTTATTATATTTTCATAATAATTTAGGGTACAAATTGTTTTTAATTTGAAATGTAAACTAAATAAATACCTGGCAGTAGCTCTTTCAGCACCGTCCCGGCTTCCCAATCATTTTATCATCGCAACGATGACATTTTCTAATAAATCACTAACCAACCTCTGTCAGAAACCACATTACTATTGTATTTAATTTCACAGCACTGACTTCTTGGAAGAAAAAGTTTTATATTAAAATTTAATTTTTGAATTTAGAGCGTGTGTGTCATCTCGTGGTGGAGGGACGTGCGCTCAGTACCAGAGGATAATGTAAACTGACAGGGGGTGGGTGCGAGCGAAGTAGGCCGTGGCGCGCGCAAAACTGTTGAGTCTAAGGTCAGACTCCAGTTTCAGGACTAAGGACCTTCACTTGGACGAAGCGGGGCTGTATTAGTCTTAAAATGTATTGGCGACAATTATTTATTCATTTTCAATTAAGCAGTATTGAATGATGTCGGTTGATGAAAATTAAATTTTGTTTGGTGGTACAGCTCTTAGTACTTGACCATTGTTTTGATTATAATTATAAATAATAATAATATCGTCGAACCATCACTTACATAGATCCTGGACCTTAACTAGGATTCAGGAACTACAAGGACCATAGTCCTATAACACCCAGACACAGAACATGTATTTGCGCTTTCTTTTTTCTGTGCACAAATACTTGTCCTGCCGCGCGAATCGAACCCGGCGCCTCCGGGTTATGAGCCGACCTACTCAATCATCACACCACAGGGGTCTAATTCATGTGATTCATGGATATAAAAAAACAAGCATGAGTTACTTAAAATAATGACAGTACGATTTATGAGCAGAATATAGTACTTGACATTGGCAGTTTCTAAAGCTACTTGTGATTAAAAATGCCAGAATGTAATATTATTTTATTATGTAAGTAAATGAAGTGATAAGACAGTCGTTCACCTGATGTTAAGCATCACGGTCATCCATAACAATTAAAGTGTCACTATAGGCAGTCTATATTATAATAAAAAAGTAATTAATCTAAAAGTAGGTACTTAATAACATATATAAAATAGATTTGCACAACACTGTACTGCGCACAAACAATTACAATAATTGGACATGAGTGTACAAATATGTTCTTTTGAGGTTCATTATTTCAAATATTTATGTAGATAAGGTAGTTAAGTGTGTATGGTATGTGGTAGTTAAGTTAAACTCGATTTTTACGAATTTGATGAGACAGTACTGGGACAAAGGCTTTTACAGACAGACACACTCACGCACGTATACACGCACACGCACACGCACAAACACACGCACACATTTATATTATAATGTTATAATTTTGAACATGTTGATTTTCTCACGACATATTTCCTCACAATGTCATGTGCTAATTCAGCACATGACATTCCCCTACTAATATTTGGATGATCGAAAGTTCGCACATACTAACGGAATCAACATGTGATTCATTATGATATAACACTCGTTATCCCGGAATTTTGAAAGTATTTAATGGGCAAAGCCACCCCTAGTTATAGTATATAGATATAACCAGACGTGCATTGAACTAAAAATTAAAAAATATCACCGACCAAAAATTCGAATACCATTAAATTCTGTTTTCAAATCCGTTTTAGATTACAAGGAGTTAGTGAAACGAACTTTGTAGCAAAGGAGAAGTCGCGTTGAATTCAGATCGTGCTATATATTGATTTAACTACTTACTAGATGGCAGGTAGGTATTTGCCGTTTGCCTTTTCATAGCCGTTCCCTGTCTTTGGAGACCAATGATGGTATTTTAAAGTTAGCTGGAGAGGTTTCTGCGCTTGGTTTTTGTAAATTTGACAGCCTCTGTGGCGTAGTGGTTGAGCAGGTCAGCTCATAGCTCGGAGGTGGTACAGAACAGTAATTTGTGCTCAGAAAAATAAGCGCTAATTATTCTGAGTCTGGGTGTTGTGGGACCACGGTCCTCGTAGTTCCTGGGTCCCTAGATACAGGGAATCCTAGTTAGGGTCCAGGATATATGTATGTGATCGTTGGGTGTTATTTGGGGGTCGGGTGTAAATAAAGTCGAAATTATTTATGTAAGTCCGCTGCAATAAAGTTACAGGAACATCTGCTGTATAATGGAGTCAAAGCTGGTGGTGTAGTGGTTGATCAGGTTGGCTCTTAATGCTGACGCTGCGGGTTTGATTCTCGTGACAGGACAAATATAAGTGAAGATGAAAATGCCCAAATATCTGTTCGGTGCATAGGTGTCGTAGGATATCTCAAAGATCTAGAGCCCCCAGATACAGGCAATTTTAGTTGGTTTCAGGTTCAATGTATATTATGTATTCGTTGAGTATTAATGGTACTAAGAGAATTCCGTAGTTCCATCCGAAATGTACAGCTTTTCCAAGGGAATTTTTCATTTTCTGGAATAAAGAGTTTTTATGTTCATCTCGGGAGTGGAAGCAATTTGTGTACAAAATTCCATCGAAATCGGTTAATCCGTTTTGGCGTGAACGTCACCGACAGATCAAGTTTCTTTTATAGGTTTAGGTTTAAAGAAATTTATTCTCAAATAAGACAAAAAAGTCACTTCCATGAGAACATAGTTAGACTTAAAGAATTCTATACAAGTACATTCGTCGTCACTTTAAATAATGTAGGTATAGTAACATAAATATAAATACGTGCTTAAGTAACATTACATTTCAACACGACATAATTTAAAATGTTTACTTCGGCAACTCATCCGTCGTTAGGTATTGAGTCAATTGTTTCTTGAATTCGTTAAATGAATATATTTTTTTAATATGCGAGGGTATTTTATTATTTTATACTTTAGGGATTGGATTATTATTGCATTGTCAGTTTATCGCACAGAATTTAATAAATTTATATATACAAGACGTCAAAAAACGTGTTTCCAGACATCTATTAATCGAAAACGGCGACGTCTGTCTGAAGGAATTTAATTGTTGACACAAATAGGTATAAAGCGACAGGGGAATTAATTACAATAGATCCTATTTCTGACTGACAGAAGGACAAATTGAAAAACAAGCGAGTTATATTCAAAAGCATTAAGGTGTTTTTTTATCTCTAGTTTTAATGAAATGTCAGTCTCTGTGCTTTGTGACTGATGCTAGAAATAAAACAGCTCGCAAATAAAATATTTCACAAGAGAAGAGGTATATTGATTTTGATAGCTCTTGCTTGGTTTGCTGGAGCCTTAAAATCAAGAATTAAAAAAAAAATGAGTCTGCCTTAAGTCACACGACTGAAGTAACACTTCTTTAGCTCTATTTATTGGCCGGTATAACTTAACCTAGTTTTTGCTTTTTTTAATGTTAATGTCGCCATCTTGACAATAATTGAAGGGTTGAGAATAAAAAGGATTTAACTGACAAATTGACAGTTTCAAGAAAATTGACTTTAAACGTCAACGGCGTCATTTTTATGTAGAATGCTTATAAGGTAATAGAAAAGGTTTATGTAAGTTTCAGTTGCTTGAAAATGTTTTATTTCTATTTAAAATTACTAAATATAGTACTAATTCATACAATTACTGTAAAAATATAATATAATAAAATAAATAAAGTAATGTTTTTATGCTAAGCGTACTGTATTCCTGTGACAGATAAACCATTTTTAGACTCAAAATCTCGAGATTTAAGCCTCATTTCGGTATTTTGAGAATGTATTATTGAAGATAATTTCACGCAAGTCATTTGGTCAAAAAAATCAGTTAAATCCTTTTTATTCTCACCCCTTCAATTGTGATTTGTCATTTTACGCGTGCGTAGCGCCGGTTGGCTAGCCAGTCGTACTCCGTCCCCCGCCCGCCCCGTCCGCACGACGCCCCGCGGACTTCTGAGTGTACAGTCACGTTCTAAGGTGTATTGTTATTGCCATTCATTGTTAGTATATTTTGTTAAGATAGAATTCGTTTGTTGTTGGTTTTTTTATTAGTGTTTTTTGTAGATAGTGAATATGACTAGAAGAAATACTGTTTTGAAAAGACAGGCACGAAAAATGGTATATAACGTGCAATGTTTTATTAAAAGAGAAACCAATGAATTGATTGATTCTTTAAAGCAAGATTTAAATAAAAAGAGGTTGATCTTAAATAGTAAAACGACCTGTAACGAGCTATGCAAAACTTAAGCTTTAACTATTTATTAATGTTTGCGCATGCGACAGTACCTATGCGTTGCTATCCCTTCCACGTTTCTCTCAGCGCTGAACTTTCGTGCCGCTACCTATACGAGCAGAGGATGCAACGGTGGGCATTTTATGTTGGAAAACGAAACTGAACAGGCGCTTGTAATTGTAAAGAAACGAGTACATTGGAGTTATAATTAAATCATTAGTTCTTAATCTATAACACGATGGTTAAGGCAACCAATGTGCGTTAAGCATTTGGTGTGTAAAATTGATACAAGTTGACAAAGTTGTCAAAGGAGTCAATCTCCGGATCCAGGAACCGGAACACGGTCTGGTTTTGACACTAGTTTGACATTTATTTTTTAGTTCACCTACTGTATATATTTCTGTGACAATGTACATCGATGTCAAACATTAATAGACAATAGAAATTGGACACGGAACATTCCCACTAATTGTTTCCTAACAATACGTAGAAGCGTTCTTTGTTTTAGATGACAGTCTCTAGAATGCTGGTTCTTTAACATTAGTATGTCTCACATAAAATCACACCAGATATACTTATTTCATTTTGTGTTTAATATGAACTTTTAATATGAACCGCGAAAACACGCCTGTTTCTATCAATTATATTATCACACTAATATTATAATGGCTAAAGTTTTTATGTGTATATGTGTGTTTGTTACTCCTTCACGCTCAAACGACTGAATGAATTTAGATGAAATTCGGTACCAAGATAGCTTATACATTGGATTAACATATAAGCTACAATTTATCCCGGAAATGTGAAATGCTCCCGTGGGATGAGCAAATAACTAAAATACTTTTATCCGCGGGTGAAACTGCGGGGCTCAACTAGTTTATAATAACATCTAATATTAGTCAGCGATCATATTTATTGAACCTGGATCCTAACTAGGACTGCTTCTGTAAGCTATAACCTCGCGAGTATGCGTTTCCAATTTCCATAGCTTCAAAAGAACGAAGTTTTTTACATCCTATATTATACTACCTTATAATTACCCGAATAGGCAATCATTTACCAAAACGATGTTTCGCAACAATCGTTACCAAAGTTACCCACTTTTCAACAGCATCTTAGCCTTGATATATACAGCTTTGCTCTCTTCAAACACCCCTACAGAATATTAGGCTGCTTATTAAAACAAAATTAACCTACATCTTTAAAGGCCTTTTCAAAACAACTTCAAAGATTTACGCATTTATTTGAGAAGATTCCAATTTTTATTTCATGCCCCATCGTTTAGACTTGTTGTGTTAAAAAATGTTAGTGTAGCCAGGTATAGATGGCGTCACGTAAGAACACTAGCCATTACCTGCACAATGAGTGGTTTTTTAATGCCTACTTCTTCTAAAGTACTAAACTATAACTAGTAAAGTAATTATGTAATTAATTAATCAATTAATTATTAATGAATTACTAATTATGTATAATAATTGCTGTAGAAGTGTTTATTAGGTGGTAGGACTTTTCTGCAGTTCGTCTAGGTAGGTACCACCGCTTTGCCAGTTATTCTGCCGCCAAGCAGGAGTGTGCAAGCACTACTGCTAAATAAAAAAGAAAAAAAAGAACGCATATTACGTACTCTAGCTACGAAAAACAATTGAAATTAAACAAGCCCGTCCGTGCGCAGTTCAACTACCAGCGTTCTTCTTACGTAACGATATCTATAGGTCTCGTTACGTAAGAAGAACGCAGCATTCTTCTCGTTCATAATACTGTGCTGTGATCACCAAGGTGCCTGCCAAACTCGGTGATTAACTGTAGGTGCTGAACATCGGTGTTTGTTTTGTCTCTGGGTGTTATATTGTATTCTATGTATGTAAGTAAAGTATCTAAGTATTGTATCAGATATCTGGTTTCCATAGTACAACCTTTGTTTAGTTTGGGGCTAGATGACGCTGTGTGAAATATCCACATATATTTAAATATTTATCATGCTATTTTTCTCACGATGTTTCCTCTTACCATTGTAAGGGTGAGTGCAAATTTCGCATATTAAATTCATTTGTGCAGGGCTGAGTGGGGTTTGATACGTTGGTAAGAAAAACGCACGATCTGTTTCCGAGTCTACTACGCTATTATTTGTTTAAAGTGAGCATAAAAGTATGATTTTTCCAATTAGTATTCCTTCTTCGGCTTAGTTTTTATTAATGATTGTAGTTGTCTAAGACTGCGTGAAGTTCATCATCATCATCATCATCATCATCAGCCTGTATCAGACCAAAGTTATTTTTTTATGTTTTTGAATGATGTGACCAGCTATTCGTTTACCTGATGTTAAGCGACACGGCTGCCCATAACAGAACAGTGTCACTTAGAACCCTAAAACATAGAGTTTCGAGCGACACTGCACTGCGCACATCATCCTGAGACATCAGCACAGTTTGGTAATAAGATTACTCGGCTGTGAGATCAGATCATAAATTCTCAATTGCCTAGTAATTTCACAAGCTACAGTGCCCTTCAAACCGGAACACAGTAGCGCTTGCACAATACTGCTTGGCGGCAGAATAACTGGCAAAGTGGTGGTACCTACCTAGACGAACTTTGCGGAAAAGTCCTACCACCTAGTGAAAATTAAAATTAAATGTCTGAAATGCGGTAAAATGGGTAAATATACAGCGCCAATTACTCGTGGCGCAAATTAATTAAACCAAAGTTAAAGCCATTAAGTTAAATTAAGACTCTCTATTGTTTGTGGTAAAGATGTACGAATAAAACAGAGTACGCTGAATGTTTAAAAATTTGAATTCATATAAATTTATACATGTAACGAAACAATAACCAACTTTTGAATTATCTAATTAATTATTATATTTATCATTTTACATTTTACACAGCGCCATCAAGAAACTTTGAATATTTAGAAAAAGTAAATATTTTTCCTTTTTAAGTTTTAGTTTTGGAATACTATAATAGCTTCATAGAAAAACAAAATGTTTTCGAAATGGAAAAAAACTTTTTTCAATATACTTAAATATATATATTTATAATATACTTTCGTATTTCTTTTCTTGGCTTTATTTTGTAGTTTTGAAAGCGCGTCTATATTTTCTTTTTAATAAGTTTACAATATATGCAAAAATATCATTGCATCTGATGACGTGCAAATATTTGGCAATGTGTATATTGGTTATTTCACATCATTAATTTTCTGCGTTTCCCAAATCAAAACAATAACACGTGGTAACGATGAGCGACCATTATGATAATTATGAGCCTATTGTAAATATGAAACTCCGCGTTAAAATGGATAAATTATCCAAAAACGCATCATATTTTCAGCTCTATCCTACATTTTACTAATATTTTAAATGCCAAAGTTTACGTTTTGTGTGCTAAATTCAGTATACTTATACACTGTACTTATCATCGAAATGTGATTCAATACTGACACAGCTGAATAAAATTGTTGAGACCCTATTTGAGCCGTTTGGTGTTGAGACTCTAGGTCCATAGGGACTGGGAGCTTATCGCGTGTTCCAAAGTTTATCAAAGCACCTAGTCAATGCAACGAATGACCAAAATCCTTTCACTTATTCGGCACAACGAATCAGCATTGTAATTCAACGGGTCAATGCTGCCAGCATGTTGGGTACGCTACCTACTGGTAGTGGGCTGGAGCATTTGGACTGTCTATAAGTCGTCGCTACTAGTGTATAGACCATTTTTTGTATTTAGTAGTAACTATTAGGGTTACGTTTCTCGTGAGAGAATGTGGAAGTGGCGAGAATAATATAATATGTAATATTAGAGAATAAAAGATAAAATATAAAACAACCTGGTATATGCTGTAAAGTTTTATATTCAAGTGACATACCAAAAGGCAGGTATCAAAAGGACATAGAACATAAATTATTTGAATTTAAATACTATACGAAAAAGGCTTTACTAACACGCCCCCTTAATTTATGCTCTCAAGGCCTAGTCAACATACCCCCTTAAGTTATACATATATTATCTTGAAGCCCTAATCCTATCATGCATTTATAATGTTTACATCTAGGCAAGGCTTTCGTTAATATATCAGCCGTCATATCATTTGTAGAAATGTATCGTAAAGAAATGTCCTTATTATTCTTTAACACATCTCTAATAAAATGGTATCTTATATCTATGTGCTTACAACGAGAATGGAGAACTGGATCCTTAGCTAGCGCAATAGCACCCTGATTGTCTGCATATAAAGTAATTCTAGCATACCTGAGTAACCCAATTTCAGTAAGCAGACTATTCAGATAAACCGCTTCTTTCATACATTGTGATAGGCTCACGTATTCTGACTCACAAGACGAAGTAGAAACACACCTTTGTTTCTGTGATTTCCACGAAACGCACGCACCACCTAAAATGAAAGCATACCCGGAATATGAACGTCGATCTAGTTCACAACTTCCCCAGTCTGAATCTGAGTATACTACCATTGACTCACCAGTCTTTTTAAACGAAAGACCGTAATTCTGTGTTCTTTTCAAATATCGCAACACACGCTTTGCGAAATTCCAACTCATTTCATTCGGATTTTCATTGAATTGTGCTAACTTTACCACACAATTCATTATATCTGGTCTACTTCCTGTTGCCAAGTACATCAAGCTTCCTATGAGCTCCCTGTATCCATGTATATCATTCACAACAGGCGCATTAATTTAACTTTTAGAGTATATTAATTTTTCATTCGGACACAATGGAATTGCAACATTCTTTACATTTTTCCATTCCAAAATCTTGTAATAATTTCCAAATATATTTAGTTTGTGACAACGTAATGACACCTTTGTCTCGGACAATGTCAATACCTAGAATATATTCGGCCTGTCCAAAGTGTTTTAGTTCACACTCTTTGGATAGTTCTTTCTTAAAGTCGTCCCTCTCGCACACACGTCACAATCATACAGCTCACGCTCATTTATCCTCTGAGTTTTTATACCAACTTTGGTCAAAACTCTCAATAAATCCCTTGCATTCAAGTGTCCCATTCGTTCATGCCACAACCATACATTATCCTCTGATACTACTGATGCAGATTCATTCTGTTCCCTAACGTAATATAAATTACTCTTACGATCCGCAACTACGACAATTTCCCCATGGCAATTTTTCACTATGGCCTCATCCTTAGTAAACATTACAGTACAACTTTTATCTGTAATCCTTGCCACTGAAATTAGGTTACATCGCAGATCGGGAACGTACAATGTGTCTGGCAATTGAACATTTGTTTTGGATTCACCTTTACATGCAGACAGTGTGACCATACCTTTACCTTCAACTTTTGTGGTCAAGTTGGAAGCTAAATTTAATTGACTCGATGACGGTAACAAACCCTCCACAAACTTGTTTACGTCCTTACATAGATGTGATGTACACCCGCTATCTAAGATCCAGTTTCCGTTTCCGTTGTACACACCATTACATTGATCTGTAACACAATTAAAAGAATCAAAACTGGTATCAAAAGGTGTTTTACATGTATCACTATCGACAACGTACTTTGCAGAATCTTTTTCTTTGTTTTCCGTGCATTCTGATGCTTTATGTCCAACTTTATGGCATTTGAAACATTTAAACTTGAATGTTTCCCGTTGTTTATTAAACTTCTTTTTTCTCAAATTCTCTTTTGCGATCATTGCTTTTTCTTCAGAGTTGTGCCTCGAACAGTATTCTTCAACGATTTTGATCTTTAGAGTTTCAGGATTCGGAATTCCGTCTCGAGACTCTATTGCACATCGGAAATTGTCAAACTCTGTAGGAAGACTATAGAGCAACATTATCGAAAATAGGTCATCATGAATCTCCACATCCATTGCACTCAGTTTATCCTTTGTATCAAAAAATGTTGAAATATCTTCATAAAAGTCGCCAGGCTCGATGAATTTCATCATCGTCAACCTTTTCAACAAATTAGCCTTTTTCGCTGGTCCTTTTGATGCATATATGGATTCTAGCTTTAACCATACCTCTCTAGACGTTTTGCACCCTCTTACATGCCGTAACTCACCAGGAGACATACTCAGGATTAAGTCAGCTCTTGCCTTGGAATCTCCAACAATCCATGCCTGCACTGCTCTTTCCTCCATTGGTTTTTGTTTACTACCATCCACATACCCAAACGCATCATTCTTGATCAGTAAAGCCTCTGCTTGTACTCGCCAGCTCTCGTAATTTTCTCTGGTTAAAACTTCAATCATTCTTGTTGTAGCCATTTTAACTATTCAATAAAATTACCTCAGCTCTCAATGTTTCCTTCAGCACAATCTTTATATAGAAAATTATTTTTCAGCAATGACACTCATTACAATATTATATTTTTCGCCTTCCGTCCTGGGCCCATAACCATTATTAGGGTTACGTTTCTCGTGAGAGAATGTGGAAGTGGCGAGAATAATATAATATGTAATATTAGAGAATAAAAGATAAAATATAAAACAACCTGGTATATGCTGTAAAGTTTTATATTCAAGTGACATACCAAAAGGCAGGTATCAAAAGGACATAGAACATAAATTATTTGAATTTAAATACTATACGAAAAAGGCTTTACTAACAGTAACAACTACTTTCGTAATTATTTATAATACATAATATTATTTTCGTAATTATTTAGTTGCTGTAAATAATAAACTTGTTACTACTTAAACAATAAAAAAAAATTAAAAGATAAAAATAAAAACTTGTATATAAATAGGTGCAACATATGTACAAACCAATTATTAAATGTATACATTGTCTCTGAACATAGCATTTATGCACAACCTGTCTACACAATTTTAACAGGCTCCAGTCAGAAGCCTGTGGTAGCAGTAGGCAGAGTAATTATAACCGGTTATCACCGGCCATTACTGGTTCCATCCGGTCAAAGCCGCTAGTCTCGGCTTCAATGCATCGCTATGTCACCGTTTAATACGGTGCAAGTTGTGAGAGACAAAGAAATTAGGTTTTTCACGTCAGAGAGGGTTTTAAATTTTTTAAACTAAAACTGTTTTAGTAAAAAGAAACTAGTGTGCTTTAGACCACACGACTGAAGTAAAACTTCTTTAGCTCCAAACAATTGTCAAAATCTTGACAGTAAAGTCATACAAACTAGAATTTTTAACGTTGTTATGTTGATAATGGAGATCTACGTGACCAAAAACCTTTCGATTTCCGTTCGCCTCGTCACGTATTCACCAGTTCACTCCCCAAGTCAAGTGTGTATAAAGAAGTTTTACTTCAAAAATACGCTGGAAAATATAATCAAAAATCCGTGAGGACCTATTTTAGTAGTATTTAAGTAAAGATAGATAGATAACTTTTTATTGTCTCACCAACGAAATTCATACAATACAGGAATTATTAAATCTTACATACTAGTGCAACAATGGGCGGTCTTATCGCTAATATCGATCTCTTCCAGACAACCTTTGGATGGAAAGTATTAAAAGATAATACACGGCGGTCTAAAACAATTTAGAATAAAAAGAAATACAGATAAAAATAAACTATTACCTATAACTTGGTAAAAATAAATATAAATACATCCTAATACTAACATATTTTATAATAAAATAAACTAATACATATTTATTCCAAAGCAAGAAAAAGTTATAGTATAATACTGGATAGCAGCAGTTAACATGACGGATAATATTCGTGCACCATATCTTTAAATATATATAAAATAATACACTTTTAATATAATTTTATACTTTTATTAAATCAGACAATGTAATGCGTATGAGATGATGCAATAATCAATGTTGTAACATTAATATTACTAGGTGGTAGGACTTTTCTACAAAGTTCGTCTAGGTAGGTGCCATCGCGTTGCCACTAATTATGCCGCTTAGCAGTGCGCAAGCACTGCTGTGTTACGGTTTAAAGGGCATCGTAGCTAGTGAAATTGCTGGGCAAATGAGACTTTATGACCTGGTCTCACAGTCTAGTAATCTGACTAGATTTTGCTGATGTCTCAGGATGACGTGCGCAGTGCAGTGTCACATGAAACTGTACTTTAGAGTTTCGAGTGCCACTGCAACTGATATGGGCAGCCTTGTCGCTTAACACAGACGAACGGCTAGCTCATCACGTCATTTATTAACCTAAAAAAAGCTGCAATGCTTTGATTCAACTTTCAATATCTCTTTACTTACACCACTCGTCATTTTCAGAACGTCCACGATTGCGGAAATGGTCGCCATAGTCACGAACTGAATCGGAAAATTGGAATTTAAAAATGGAAATCTATATTTTGAACATTGGCAGCGGTTATATAACCTTCAACTGCATAAAAGTGACCTAATTTTAAGATAAAATAATGTGACTTTTTTGTGAGATTTGGCATACTTTTTAGATAGATATAATATGCTATCATAACGGCTTGTCATGATATTCTTTATATAAAAAATATATTACAAAAATGAATAAATAAATGTGTGGACATTTTACACAGCGCCATCTAGTCCCAAACTAAGCAAAGCTTGTATTATGGGAACCAGATAACTAATACATACATAGAATAAATCACCCAGACACAGAACAAACACAGACATACTTTTTATTCATCACACAAATGTTTGTTCTGGGTGGGAATCAAACCCACAATCTACAGTTCAGAAGGCAGAGCCACTACAACTGAGCTATCAGGCCAGTCAATAATATTCCTTTATATAGAAAATATATTGTGCAACTAATATTATGATCACTGCGATTTCGGTTTGCTTCTGACCTTCTGCTTATTTCAGGTGGTCAGAAATTGATCGTGCAATATAAACGCATGGTTAATTAATTGTGCCATTATAAACGAGTTTACCACACAGTGTCGAGTTATTAAAAATGATTTAACCAGTGCCAGTCTTGGTACATTTTTAACTTTGTCAACCGTTGCGTATTCTGTATATGTAATTTTTTTTATATAGTCTGAATCCGAGGCTGCTATGTAGACTTTTTGTTTTTGTTTAATCTGTGATGCTTCATCAATTTGAGTATTTTATATGATAATATGATATAATAATGATAAGTGTTATTCTTTTAAAGTATTGTAGCATGCGGTGTTTGCCTGTAATTAATTATACATTTAGTTTTACTATGACCATGTTCATTACGTTAGTTTTAATGATATAATTGTTGGTAGACCTATGAAATAAAATAAAATAACAAAAACCTTTTGAACTTACGTAGCTGATCTCTACGGAGTACGCTACTACGCCGTAGAGCTTCGTAGCACCAATCACGATTATACGTGAAACCGAAGATTCACTGACGTTTCTCAAACAGAGAATTTCGTTTGAAAATTGTTTATTCATTATTATACAGCAATCACATATCGAGAGGTTCAAGGAAAACATCAGAATTCTGGCGTAGGCGTATTGTAATTAAAACATTTCAGTAAACAAATTAAAATTTTGCAAACCAATTAATCCAGAAAATATCGGAGTTCGATACGAACGGTGCTTAATCTGAATTTGTAATTTATTGCCTTCACTTCCAACAAATACCTAACTCTAACTTATAGGGTTCCGTACCTAGTGGCCAAAAAGGTTGAGTGTTTATTGAAGTGAGTTATGATAGTGAGTAAATCATAGAAGTACAATTAAAATATAAGTAAACTATATATTTAATAAAATTAATAAAAAAATTAAAATAAATTAAAAATAAACTTGATTATTAAATTAATTGATTGATGGGGCTAGATGGCGCTGTGTGAAATGTCCACACGTATTTATATATTTATTTAATTCACTTAGAAGATCTGACTCTCAGCTTGGGAGATCGGTGACGTTGATTATTTTATCATCTGTAATACTCTAAACCAGCATGATAGATTTAATAGAAAAGACGTAACATGATAATTAAATTATCATAATCATAATGATTTAAAAACGCTGCATTATAAAATCATACTAATCATACATACAGTCGGTGTTAGGGAGACAACTGATAGTATGAAATAGCGTAATGTCTACTGGTAGACCAAAAGTATGTATCAACATCTGAACACATCCGTTTTATTGTACTATTTTTAATGAGGTATCCTCCTGCCCATATCCTAACCACATTTTCCATTTCTCCATATAAAACTTCAATTCTACTGCTACGGCTGACAAAAACAGGCGGTAGAAAAGACTGGGAACAAGTATCTTGTATGTGCGCCGTCGCATTACGCATCTGCAAGGAAAATCAGCAAAAGCTCTCGATATGTTGTGCCATCGTGTGGCCTGCATATCTTCGCCGCCCGAGAGCAATCGTCGGAACATCAACAAAATTACCAAATGCTGGAAAAGAGGAGGTTAGCCTGCCAAATAAAACCAGGGCATCCCTTATCGAAGAATCTGGTGAGTCGGCCCGTCAGTCATTTTCATTTCCATTTTTTTCCCTTATCCCCGCAGTCTACCAACATTACGCTTCTAAATATTTTTTTTTATACGGAACCTTGACCGTGTTGTAAGAAGCTTGCACCTAACCATTTTTTCCAATTACGTCCACTGTAGATGTTCATTAATTTATTCTTGGTTATATTGAATACCTTGCCCTTGTTAGCATTTAAATTTGTGCTTTCATTTTGTTAAGTTTAATTGACAGGAATTGGAATTAGATGGCAAAATGTCTTTATTCTTACACCAACGACTTCAATCATACCAACAGCAGCATTAAATTGTCATTAAAGGTCAATTTTAAATTGCGCCCCGCCAAGATTGCAAAAAGCAATAAAAATTATCTAAGAGCAGACAAAAATATAAGTTTAATGTTGAAAGAACTTAAAAGCAATCACTTTAAAGCTTATTCAAACCTTAATACGACGTGACATGGTTTTTTATAATCCAATTGAATAATTATGCTAATCCACACTTTGACAAATTAAAACTTTGAAGAAATGGTTTAAAATAAATTAGTTGAAAACTTTCATTGAGTTTTAAATGAAATTGTATTTTTGAACATTGTTTTAAAAAGATAAATAAATTATTAAAATGTTTGATGAAATTTTTAAATTATTTTTCGTTGGGTAATTTGAAATCAAATAGGAGTGTCACTAGAAAAATATTGAATGGTAAAAAGAAAGGTAAAAACGTATTTCAGGACTGAATACCTATAATTCCTTGGGTATGTGGGTTTTGATCATTCATTGGTTTTCCTACGGGCGCCTCGTTTATCCGCAATTTACTGTCTCTCTAATGTTTTTTGGAATTAATTTTTTCTTTGACATATTTGATGGTATAATTTATGCACAAAATCTTATGACATCGTCATATTTACCCGTGATTTTCACACTAAAAATCAACACTTATACATGATAGTTAGGGATATCGATTTTCTTTCAAGTTTATCCCAGTTTACATATAAACTTGCAATAAATGTCTAACATGTGCTCTTTAACCCGAAAAGGTGACCCAATAAACCGACTCTAAATTGTCTTAAACAAGAATTTATAACGCAGTGACATTTACACTTTTATTTTTTAGAAGTTTTCAAAGGAATTTCAGCTTTATATCTTAGGTATAAAGTTGATATTTGTAATTTGTTTTGTTAAACAGGTGTCCGGAAAAAAGCGGTATATACTGGTTCTAGCCAGTGTATACCGGTACTCGTTCATGAGCACAACCGTTGGGCGTCGTAAAATCCTCGCTTTATTTGCTATCTTTTGGTTTATATTCTTCTGTTTTGGGTCAGCATTTACATAAAAATGGCTAGCGTTTACGGTCGATGGATAAATGATAAATTTTGAAAGTTTTTTTGCCGTGAGAAAAAATTTTACTGCGGGAAGTGGATTGCTTATGTTTTTGCGTTGGTCAAGGTTTAACTTAAATATACTTGGGTCGTACGAAACCGGAAGTCCGTAACTAGTTGCGATCGAAAGCTTTTTAGTCCATGTAAGAAACCTGTTTCGATCAGATTTAAAAAAAAAATTGTGACTATTTGTAATTGAAGACCTTGTCATATTTCTGAAATTAGTAAATTTTGTGAAAATAGTAATCTACTTTTTTTTGTTTTTGCAACCTAGTTTTATGTAAAACCCTTTATTAAACGTAAGGTTATTTAAATACTTGTTCTGAGTCTGGGTGTTGTAGGACCATTGTCTTCGTAGTTTCTAGGTCCCTAGACACAGGGAATCTTATGTACGGTCCAGGATCTATGTATGTGATCGTTGGGCGTTATTATTATTATGACTATTTATAATGGTGCCTGTGCCTGACATGATTGTTTAAAAGTAGACTATTTTGGTTTGTCAAAAGATAAAAATAACGTTTATTCCCGTTAATACGAAAATAAACTAAATCATACTGTTACATGTATCCAATTTTAGAATCCGTTGATTTATTTTGTGGAAACGCGTCGCAAAGCCGATTGATATAAATCAGCTAACACATTTCACCGAAGCTTTTGTTCAATACTATCTATGGGATTCGGAAAACTGCAGTGCGTGTGATCAAATGCCTGCTTCCTATGAACGGATTTGATGTCATACGTTTACCATATTCATGTTAGAGCATGGACTTTCTCTATAAATAGACTGATGGTTAGAAAAACAGAAAATCCTTGTTGTAGAGCTGTTCTCACCTTATGATGGTCTTTACTTAAGAACAGATGATTGATCACGGAACTTTGATTGCAATGCAACAGAATAAATACACACAAATTTCTGTTTCTATAGGTTGCAATCAAGTTCTATGTTGGTTTTTTTATGCTAGTGAATGATGTGACGAGCAAGTCGTTCACCCGATGTTAAGCGATACGGCCGCCCATAAAAGAACAGTGTCATTCGGAACTCCAAAATATAAAGTTTCGCGTGCCACTGCACTGCGCACATCATCCTGACACATTAGCACAGCCTGGTTATAAGATTACTTGACCGTGAGATTAGACGATAAAGTCTCATTTGCCCAGTAATTTCTCTAGTTACAGTGCCCTTCAAATCGGAACACAGTAGTGCTTGCACACTAGTGTTTGGCGGCAGAATAACAATAACTGGCAAAGCGGTGGTACTTTGTTCTGTGTTCCGATTTGAAGGGCACTGTACCCTTCAAATCGGAACACAGTAGTGCTTGCACACTAGTGTTTGGCGGCAGAATAACAATAACTGGCAAAGCGGTGCTACTTTGCAGAAAAGTCCTACCACCTAGTAGGTTGTGCATATAGGTTATGTATAGGAAGTAAATTATCAACACTAGGCTTTATAGTGGTTAAACGTAATTGGAAGAGTAGTATAGCTTCTAAATAATCATTTTACATGAGGTTAAATAATGGTTAAACGTAAGTTGTCTAGTACAGAGGCATAAATGTGTCTAATGCCCGTTCATTTATGAAATCAGTGTACAATGCTCCGTCATTACCGTAACTATACTAATCAGTTACGGGCCAATCCGTCCATCTGTTGGAGCGTACATCTAAATTATCTTGTTTGTTTTGATTCTTTAATTAACTACCACATTAATATAATTATGTGGTTTTTCAATAATCCAATAATAGGGATTCGTTGGATAAAGCATTTGACGAAACCTAATTAGAAATATCATAAAGGGTAACTATTGGATTCTTATGTATTTTTGAAGTAAAACTTCTTTACGCACGCTTGACCTGGGGAGTAAGCTGACGAAGCGAACTGAAGTTGAAAGTTGTTGGTTCACGTAGATCTGCATTGTCAACATAACAAAGTTAAAATTTACTTTAAATTTGTATTATTATATTGGTATGTCCGGTAAAATGACAATTTATAATTGTCAAGTTGGCGACATTAACATTAAGTAAAACAAAAATATAGTTATACCGATAGATAGAGCTATAAAAAGTTTTACTTCAGTCGTGTTATCTAAAGCGCACTAGTTTTTTTAAAGCTACACTAACATTCAAAGTGTACTTTAATTATTCCAGCCGATTTCCTTCTCGGTCTATTCAAATTTTCTACGATCACAAAGATGCCTACCAAGCGCAGTGATTATGGCAAAACCCTATGATAAGTGTCCAAAAGTGGCGTTTTATGGGCGAGGCTTATGTACCAGTGTAGACTTGTTGCAAAAAAGTTTATTCTCGCGAGATCTAATAGTTCGCAGAACCACTACAATCGTACTATTATTAAATCTTGCATATATATTAATACTCTATCATATTTTATGTGTGACTTATAAAAGTACTCATAGATTATGATATAAATACAATAATAGAGTCATGATGGCTCTGTAGGCGATATAATTCGTTAAAATATTATTATTATCCGTTCAAAGGAAAGTAATCGTTAAAACCAGCGCGTTAAAGCCTCACATAATATTCCGATATCATTTTCTCTGGCAAGAGAACTGAATTATTAAATTTATTCGTGCCATCTGGTTTTTGGTGAGTTTGCAATGGTTTTGTTTTTAGTAGAGTTGGTAGAGTTTAGTTGATTATCTATATTACCTATATTTAACTTAGGAGTATTTATTGTACTGTTCTCATATTATTTAGTAAGCTGTTGGTTTCCAAAAGAAAAATAATATTGAATTTTGATTTCTCATTAAAATAGCTACGCATTGCAGCCTAGTCTCTCGTAAATGGTCTGTGATTGCAGCGTTGCCCAAGATGACATTATTCAAGTACAATTTTTACTCTTTGTAAAATCAATAGGACTGGATCTAGATTGTTCACAAGATGTGCGCAGCTTATTTCGCCTACCAGCAAAAGAAGGCCGTGTAAGGCCTATCGTATTAGAGTTCACTACCGTGCACAAGAAAACTAACTTCCTAAAAGCAGTTAAAGCCTATAATATAACCAACAAAGGCAACCAACTCAACACTAACAGTATCAATATGCTGGGAGAGATGAGATATATCTACGTAAGTGAGTACTTAACAAAAAAGGCTAAGCATCTGCATTATTTGTCCCGGGAACTGGTAAGAAAAGGAGACTGTAAGTACTGTTGGACCAACAGAGGAAAAGTCTACATACGCAAGGAAGAAGGACTGCCGGTAATTGAAGTAAGAGACGTTGAACAAATACTGGATTCAAGTGCTACCGTAAAAGCCTGACTAGAACATATAAACTCTAGCGCGCATTCTTGTAATAAATACTTTTTGATTCATTGTAGTAGATTGCGCTTATATTTTAGCTCTATTCTACTAAACAGATTTTTTTATTTTTATTATTGCTTAAGTTTATTGTTAGAAAATTATAAAAAACATGAACTAACACATACAAAGGGCACACCACGATTAACACAAATTACTGACATACTGACAAACATACAACAAACAATCACACAAAATGTAAAATGCGTTAATATACATGGCAATTCATGCATCACCCCAAAGCTCGTTCAATACTATAAAAATTTTATTAATTATAAACATCATTTAATTAAAAACTCAAGATGACAGTACCGATAAATGAGATAGTAACAGACATTGACAATGTCAGTGTCTCAAAATCTTATATATTGGACGAGCCGGAAGATTGCAGAAACTATTTGTCATCACTGCATACCACAGGGATATCGGTTGTAGCTATTAATATACGAAGTATTAATAAAAACTATGATGATTTCATGGTTCTCTTGAGTAGGATTGAACTTAAAATGGACGTTATTGTATTTACGGAGTGTTGGACATCTGAAAACTTTGTAGCAAATCAATTGGCAGAATACGACGTTTACTGTACAAAAAACCATATAAACCAAAACGATGGTGTCGTTGTATATTATAGAAATAATCTTGCTAATATTAGATGCTACGAACCAAAGGCAAATGATTCAAATTGTATAATATTAAAAGTAGGACAGGAGTTAGCTGTGATTGCTGTATATCGACCCCCATCCTTCCTGAATATATCAAATTTTATCGAATTCCTAGACGGCGTACTATTATCCTTAAAAAATTATCCTAACATAATATTATCAGGAGATATCAATATTGATATCTCTCATGAAAGTGTTGATAGGCGCTCAGATGAATATTTAACTCTGTTGGCCAGTCACGGGCTGCTACCAGGACATCAATTTGCAACTAGGGGCAGAACCTGTCTAGATCACTGTATGATTAAGTCGAAAATCCCAGCTACAACTCTAATACTACCAGCAACAATTACAGATCACTCTCCCGTTATAACACAGATAAATATCAAACGAAAAAAAAACACCCCAGTGAAGAGAACATGCACTCATACTAATTATGAAAATGTGTGTAAAGAATTATCACAAATCGTTTGGAGTGATGTATTAGACTTAGATGTGGACAAAGCTACAGAAACGTTCATGTGTACAATTCATATGATTATACAAAAGCATACCACTGCAAAAGTAATACCTAAATCTAAAGCTAATATTAAGCCATGGATTACCGCTGGGCTCATAAAATGCATGAGAAAAAGAGATAGATTACATCTAAAATGTAAAAAGAATCCTGACAATATTGATACAAAAAAGACGTACATTAAATATAGAAATATTTGCAATAACATACTTAAGAAACTCAAGAGAGCATATGAACGGTCAGAGATAAAAAAACACAGCAGAGATAAAAAAAGACATGGGACACTATTAAAAGAATTTGTAACTTTCCCGCTAAAGCAAATCCAGCAGAAAATCTTTTGAAACTGCAGCCGGAACCAATAGATTCATTAAATATGGTAAATGATTACTTTGTAAATGTGGGCTCAAAACTAGCTTGTGATACACTTACTGGACTCAAAAAGACAGAAAAAGATTTAGCTTTGAAATTTAATAACAGTATTGCTATATCTTCCTTTGGGTTATTGAACACTGACCAAACAGAAGTATATGATATTGTACGAAACCTAAAGAATAAATCTGCTCCTGGTTGGGACAAAGCTTCTGGAAAACTTTTTAAATTGATCTATCCATATATTGCTGAACCCCTTACAAAAATCTGCCAAGCTAGTTTCGAAAGCGGAGTATTCCCAAAACAATTAAAGAAGTCCATTATCTGTCCTATTCACAAGGGAGGGGATGAAAACGATGTCACAAACTATCGGCCTATATCTTTACTGCCTACAATGTCAAAAATATTAGAAAAACTTATGAATAATCGACTAAAGAAATATTTAGAAACGAAGGAGTTATTATCTAAAAATCAATTTGGATTTAGAAGTAAAAGATCTACTGAAGATGCAGTTTTAGAAGTTACAGAACATATTAGGACAAATTTAGATAAAAGTAAAAAAACTGTGGCAGTATTTCTGGATTTAGCAAAGGCTTTTGACACCGTCTCCATCCCTATCCTATTGGCGAAGCTGGAGGCAGTTGGTGTAAGAGATATGGCACTCCGTTGGTTCGAGAGTTATCTTACAGGAAGAAAGCAGTGTATTAGAGTTGGTGAATTGCTGAGTGATGAAGCTGACATCAAGTTCGGGGTGCCACAGGGCAGTATACTCGGTCCTACACTGTTTCTAGTCTACATAAACGATCTCTGTGACCTACAACTAGAAAATGGAAAAGTAGTTACATACGCTGATGACACTGTGCTTTTATTCACTGCTAAATCGTGGAATGAGGCTGAACTGATGACCAACAAAGGATTATACTCTGTCTCGTGGTGGTTGAGACATAACCTATTATCAATTAATGTTATGAAAACCAAATATGTCACTTTTACAATCAATAACTCAACTCAACCTAAGCAGCCTCTTCAGTTAAAAATACATGCAGCGTCTTGCACAGAAACAGATAGCTGTGTTTGCGTCAATCTGCAGCCTACCTTAACGATAAAATATTTAGGTGTTATATTGGATCGAAATCTCTCCTGGCAAGAACACGCTAAAAACCTCTCTGGACGTACGCGAAAACTTATTTATATATTTAAGCAACTAAGACACGTACTTGATGTTAAAACGTTACACGAAGTATATGTTGCATTAGTGCAGTCAATTTTAAGCTATTGTGTATCAGTTTGGGGATCTGCAGCGAAGACTCATTTAATTGCCTTAGAAAGATCACAAAGAGCATTGCTAAAAGTGATGAGTTTCAAGCCACGTCGATTTTCAACACACGAACTCTACAATAACTGCTCTGTACTTACAGTTAGGCAACTTTTTGTTAAAGCTATAGTTCTACGACAGCATGAATTACTTGACAGCAATATCATGAATGAAAGAAGTAAGAAACGTAGGAAAGACATTATATTTAAAAACTCAAATGCACGAACTAAATTTGGTACTAAAACTTTTGCGTGTATCGGGCCGACAATTTACAATCAAATAAGTCGATTCATTACAATTGCTACAAAAAACCGATACAATTGTGCTAAAAGTTTAAAAGATTACCTGATTACACTTGACTACAACGAAACCGAAAAATTGATGGCTATGACTGAATGATGATTGAATGATGATTAACTGCCATTGCATCTAGTTAATATTGTATTAAAGATAGATTGCGCGCTTTTACATTTTATCAAACTTCACATTTACACCTGCACAAGCAGATACACATGCACGCGGACACAAAAACACATACACACACACACACTTTCACACATACACGCACACACATACACAAACACACCCACACACGCAACATACCCTCCCATACACGCACGTATCAGAATACGAACCAAAGATATACTCATTATACAAGCACATACGCACATACCAAAATACAAACAAAACATACTCATAACAGACACACACCCTAGTATACATTCCATCTACCCACATTGTATTTCACTATATTTGTTTGAATACCTATGTTATTTATAAGTTTTTAATAGTAATACAGCCTCACAGCACATAACTACCTATCAGTATACACTTACGTTATCGTTAAAATATTAAAATCTTTTATCAAGGAAGTTGAAGCTGTTAAAAAGGTTTATTTCTAGAAAAGTTACATTTTATTATCTTTATTGTTTCTTTTGTTTTCATATAAACATTGTTATATTCATAAGTTTTTGCTGCAAATGTAAACTTTGTTTATTATTCCTAATTAAATAAGTAACACCTACATAGCTATACTTGTGAGCTTTGACGTGACTGAGGTGACTCACTGTCAGCCCGCTATACAGGCTCATCAGAGACCTAGTGCGGGTTGCAGAGCTTCCCAAGGGTACGGCAATAATTATGATGTATAGATATATCAAAACTACATTAAATACTATGTATAATGTACCGAACATCTGTGTAATTGAGACGAAATAAATAATTTATTATTTATTATTATATTATTTTATTATCTACAATAATACATTCTCAAAATACCAAAAGGAGGCGTAAATCTCGTGATTGTCAGTCTAAAACTGTTTCTCTGACACAGGAATACAGTTCGCTTAGCATAAAAACATTGTTATATTTGTTATACATATTATATTATATTTTTACAGTAATTGTACGAATTAGTACTATTTTTTGTTTTTTAAAATAGAATTAATATATTTTCAAGCAACTGCTTACATAAACCTTTAACTCTTACCCTCTCACATTAAAATGAAGCCGTTGAAGTTTAAAGTTAATTTTTTCGAAACTATCAATTTGACAGTTAAACCCTTTTTGATCTCACCCTTTGAAATGTCTCGCCTGATATTAAGCAATGTCGTGGTCTAAGGTGAGGCATGCTTGCTTAGAAAAGAGTCCGGCTTCGGTAGGAATCGCGATAATTTATAAAACATTAATAGTTCTCAGCTACTACACTCCTTACAACTAGCAACTATCCTTGACACAAACGAGGCACAGATGACACCCTCGCGTGTGAACTGGCGCTGTATATCATACGACACCACGTAGAATAATGAAAGCGCATTTTTGGCAAATTTGCAAGCGACCCTGGAATTTTACGCTCTCTATAGGGTTCCGTTTGCAAATAGTTAAAATCGAACCCTATGATAATTCATTTTAATCTATTTTTCGACACATTATAATAATGATTATGATTATGATAAATATTATGTATTGCATCGAAAACTGTTGTCGCATCTTTATTTCTTTCTTTCTGTTGCCATATCGCTCCCCTCAGCGATTGGGATGCAGACGGAACTTTTTCAATGTATGATAGTATCATCTGTCCCCCATTGGTAAAAAGGGGGCCGATGATAAATTTGCTGTCGTTTAATCACAATAATAAACTACTGGTTCTGCGAATAGTAGACTTTGCGAACATCTTTTTTTAACAATTTGTTTGGATGAGTTTGAGCATGAAAGAATAACAAACATCCATACAAACTTTAATATTCGCTATTTTATTTAATATTATTAGGAAGGATGACAAAGGTGGCTAAGTGATGTTTATTTATTATACCTAGCAGTACGTCCCATATATCTTGACAAACTTTTGACCATTTTTACTCATCTTTGTTTATAACTGGGTACAACTTCCTGCCAAATATTACCAAAATCGGTCAGTAAATGGCGTGGCAGCTAACTTCCTCCTTTTTAGGTGACCCCCCTACCAATCATAAATCACCAACGATGGTAAAATTCTATAAAATCGTAAAACCTGTATACTAAGTATCGTCAAGATTACATGAATAATACGACTTTTACGAGAGTTCGTACATGCGGCCAGATGAAAGAAAATTTTGATTTGAACCAGAGACTTCACTTACTTCATGCTCTTGGTCAAATAAAGAAACCCCTAGAGGACAAACTTGGGGACAGATAGTAGCAATGCGTTAAAAATGAATTGTCTATTTATGAGTTTTAGAACTATTTAATAATGTTTCAGAAACAGGACAAAGATTTGTGTGAAGAACTTCTATGTTTGTTATATGTCTGGGTGTTATATTGTATTATATGTATGTATTTACAAAAAAAGTATCTTGGTATCTTTTTTTTTTCAAAGTAGCTTTGCTTAGTTTGGGGCTAGATGGCGCTGCGTGAAATGTGCACAAAAAATAAATACTGAGTGTGATATATACCATCGCATTACCTGTAAATTCAATGCGTGCTGTTTTGTGATAAATCATCAATTCAAATTATTATGTCTGACCGTAAAGGATTTGAAACCAAAGTAATTTTGAGCGTATCAAAGTATTCTAAAACACCACCACATCGAATTTCATCCACATTGAACTTGAATTATCCCAATTTTATTATGGTAATTAAATATTTTGCTGTACGGAACCCCACTCCGCACGATCTTTCGTACTTGTACGAATTTATTTCTCACATTAATGTTTGATTTTGAATGTACTGTCATTGTGTTTTATGTCTATTACATGCCATGAGGAAATGAAATTTTGTCGGCAAATGTGAAAAGTCATGTTAAATGGTAAGCCAAGACGAGGAGAGATTAACGTATAAAACACCTTCTGCCTCCAAAAGAGGTTATATTTTTATAAACAGCCTTTATAATTCCTTTTAAAAACGGTTTTTACCGATTTTAATCCCAATCCCCACATATATTAATGAAAATCATCAATGTAGTCCAAATAGAAATACGAATTATTAAGGATAAGTTTAAAACTACTTGTCGAGGTTCACCCAGTCAAAAGTTCTTGCGGTAACAAACATAAAAAACACTCGAATTGAAAACCTCCTCCTTTTTTGAAGTAGGTTAAAAATGAGCATGCGTTTTGTATCGTAGAGCCTCTGTGGTTTGGTGGTTGAGCAGGTCGGCTCGTAACCCGGAGATAACGGGTTTGATTCCCGTGGCAGGACAAGTATTTGTGAACAGAAAAAAAGCGCAAATACTTGTTCTGAGTCTGGGCGTTGTGAGACCATGGTCCTCGTAGTTACTGGGTCTCTAGACACAGGGAATCCTAGTTAGGGTCCAGGATCTATGTATATGTTCGTTGGGCGTTATTATTATTATCACAGCGATTATTCATTGCTCAAATGCGTTCTCTAGAGATTATGTCGATTTATACAGCTAGTGTTACCCGTGCTGTGGTGTGGAGGTCTATAACGACTTATCCTGACTTATCCTATGTCAGTGTAGAGAGAGGTTATACCACAGAGTAAAATAAGCGAAATATTTGAAAACCCAGTTGCATATTCCCACTTCCGCCGTTCACGGTTCGCTGGATTTTAGTGGACATTTGAAGGGTTGAGAATAAAAAGAGTTTAAATGTCAAATTAATAGTTTCGAGAAAATAAACTTTAAACTTCAACGGCCTCATTTTAATGTAGGGTGCTTGAAAGGTAATAGAAAGGTTTATGTAAGTTTCATTTTCTAATTCATACAATTACTGTAAAAATACAATATAATAAAATAAATATAATAATGTTTTTATGCTAAGCGAACTGTATTCCTGTGACAGATAAACCATTTTTAGACTCAAAATCTCGAGATTTAAGCCTTATTTCGGTATTTTGAGAATGTGTTATTGTAGATAATTTCACCCTGACTCCAACGACACCCATAAGTAATTTTGTAAAAAAAAGCAGTTAAACCCTTTTTGTTCCCACCCCTTCATTTGTGGTTTACTATAATCATAATAAATTAGATGTAACAAATGGTTTTGGACTATCTAGGCTAAATAGCTTGTGCAAAAGCGTATAAACCTAGTTTGTCCGAATTTATTACTCTACAGCTAACACGCCCCGGCTTCGCATGGGCGCAGATCTTAAAATTCGCATTTTATTGTATATTGTATAATAAATTGGTGGTAGGACTTATCTGCAAAGTTCGTCTAGGTAGGTACCACCGCTTTTATTCGGGGGGCGAGTTGGCTGGACTGCAGTCGCGACCCCTTCTCGCCCCCGGTACGGTGGACGAGGGCACACGGGAGGGTTTTAGTGGGTTCGAGTCCCACATACCTCTTGCCATCACCCCCGTGGTGGCAGGGAAATGCGAGGGCATTTCCCCCTCTCAAAAAAAAAGGTACCACCATTTTGCCAGTTATTCTGCCACCAAGCATTAGAGTGCAAGCACTACTTCGTTCCGGTTTGAAGGGTACTGTAGCTAGTGAAATTACTGGCCAATTGAAACTTTATGATCTAATCTCACGGTCAAGTAATCTTATTACGAGACTGCTGATGTATCAGGATGATGTGCGCAGTGCAGTGTCACGCGAAACTTTATATTTTGGAATTCCGAGTAACACTGTCTGTTATGGGTAGGCGTGTCGTGTGGGGAGACTAGTTTGTCACATCATTTAATAACATAAAAAAAATATTGAGTGTAAGTTTTAGATTTGTCCCCTCGTGGGGACAGAATATGGGGATAGATAGGCACGACCAGATTTAAAAAGAAGCCGTATTAAGTCATAAATATGGATTCATATTATAGTCGGGTGGAAATGGAACACTACAATTCGACGTCGATTTCGTGCATATAACAGGCAGAAATGATGTCACTAAACCTCCATGGAACTGGTTAATAAGGGAATCTATTACGAAATTCACATTTAGCAACCATCCAGGCATTTACATACAAATGAACAGTATTTCGCTATCGTTGCGCGCCGTTGGATGTAGTTTAGATACATACTCAGTCACTCACAAGGGTATAGTCGAATTCATAGAGCGTTGTCTCTTTAGCGCGATGTGTACATTGAGATATCGGTTTTTTAGAGAGTCGTCTTTGTCACTCACAGGAATATAATTGACTTCGTAGAGCATTGTTTCTTAAGCCCGATGTCATCGAGAAAATTGGTTTATTAGAGCGTCATCTTAGTCACTCACAGGGACATTTATACATTATATTATAGACAGCTGTGTAGAGCGTTGTCTCTTTAGTCCGATGTGACCATTGAGAAAACTGGTTTGTTAGAGCGTCATCTCCACGGGGTTGGGGTCAGTTTTGTTGAGCATTGCCCCTTTAGCCCGATGTGTACATTGAAATAATCGTTTTGTTAGAGCTTTGTCTCTGTCACTCACAGAGTTATAGTTGGCTTTATAGAGTATCATCGTTTTTGTCCAAAGTTTAATTACCGCTACTGGCGGTTAAAATCGAGATAATCGGTTTGATAGAGCGTCATCTCTCTCACTCACAGGACTAAAGGCGACTTCCGGCTAAATTACATAAAAAAATATTTAAAAAAGAAAGAAAAGATATTTATTAAAGTCATCATACAACATTACATTACAATTTGATTTGATTTTGATTCAAATTACAAGTGAAAAGATTTAAATTATAAGTTAATCGAAATGTATCGGCATCCAATATCATTATTATCTTGTATAACCTGAATTATACGCTTTAACTGTGAATACCCAGTACATGTACATTCAGATTTTATCAAACCCGGAAGAAGCTATTATCGGCCTATTCAAGTCGTCACGCATCTGCCATACCATCCAATTTTCCTTGAAACTCTATTATGATCCATAGGTAGATACACTTCAGAATAAGGCACTGCTCAGAATCACATAGCTCCAAGCGAAGATTAAGATCGGCATTTCAAACACAAAAAAGCAAATAACCACCCTCTTTAATATCCGGGTTCAAGAGATAAAATGAGAAAGAAGATTCATCTGCGTTAGACGTTTTTTAAATCTCAGGTTTTTCTTTGGTGTCGCCTTAACGAGACACTGTGGCGCAAATTACAGTTTTTTATGAAAATGTCGGAATGATGACGGAACTTTAAATTGCAGTCAAATATTAATTAATTACTTAAGTTGGTGAAAGATGAAATAATGGATTAAACAAAAACAAATGCATGTGTGGCTACTGTTTTATTTTGAATTCTATTACTTATTTTAATCACTCTTTTTTCCCGTAAATTTTCCTGCAGAAGGTGCCAAAAAAGGATAGAAAATGTTTACTAAATATAATTACTAGAATGACTACTGCTATTTACATTGTTTTTTATGATTAATATCTGAATCAAATGTGAGCCAAGGAGAGGGGTATTGGGAGAATGAGAAAGTGTAGGTGCTCACACGCATTATATGACTTCATTATTATTGTTAGTATAGGTAGGTAGTCCTTGTTGGTGTCCATAATTTATGAAAATATTTCCGGAAACTTCAGTTTTTAACAACATTCACAATATTAGGTATTCTAAAACTTTGAGTGCATATTTATAATGCCTTATTACCTTCGTACTTCCCAATTTTAAGGTTTGGTATTAAAAAAATATTGGTGGGATAATAGATGTATTAGTCAGAAATTAGGTTGTATATTTTACTAAATAAATGTATCAAATAGTTTTCCAATAGGAATCAATTTCGCAACCTCTACAAAGTCAAGTTAAGGTCTCCAGGCACTACAAAGGCTACTATTATCAAACCACAAAATCACTTTCTATTTTCCTAGAGGCCATTAAAAACATGAAAAAGAAATCCCCTTTTAATACTGTCTATAAATAAATACACTTTTGGCAGGATACTCTCAGGCTTCCCACGTTTCCCGAATTCGGTTACATAACTCGCGACATAAAACCCGGCAAACAAAACCTGAGCTAAGGAAACGAATTTAATCACGTCTAAAGCTGAAAAACCAGCAGTCCTCAAAAGGCCAATTCACTTTGTTCAAATTTGAGATGCGAACCAATCTCAAATGGTATATACGTACTGCTTACCTGCGAAAAAAAAACTGTCATGAGATTTACAAGCAATGGGTTAGAAAGGATTTCGTGTGGCGACCACGCACTGAATGATGTGCTGTAGACCGCCTCTTCGCGGATGGATTGACGAACTGATCAAGACCACATTGAGATGATGGACGCAAGAGGCAGGAGCTGTTCCTAGTGGCGCCTCTATGAAGGCCTATTTTCAGCAGTGAATGTCTTTGTGAAATGCATTATGACGGTAAAATGATTTTTTTTATTGTTTTTTATTTAGGCTTGCGTTTGACCACTATCGCACCTGATGGTAAGTAACGATGCGGTCTAGGAATGAATATCTGATGAATTGTTTTTTATTTTCTTAATTTTTAACCGACTTCAAAAAAGGAGGAGGTTCTCAATTCAACTGTTTTTTTATGTTTGTTACCTCAGAAGTTTTGACTGGGTGAACTGATTTTGATGATTTTTTAAATTTATTTAATAGCGTGTCATTCCTCGTGAGAAAACCATTAAGTCCGTTTTTACGCTTTGCGTTTGTCATTAGTTATAATTCCCTTATTTACCCATCTATGTACTCTATTACCTTTAGAGAATCGACTGAGTAAAAATTCTGCAAAGATTTTTCCCTGGCATCGAAAACTTCGTACAGAAACCTTATTAAGCCTTTTAGTATTCTCTCGAAGTAAACACGTAATAGTTAACATATTCTATTTGTTATTTTGTTCTATTGTGTTCTTTCGCCAACTTTTCGTGGGAAACAATTTTTATTTCCCTTCAAGTTGAGCAATTTTCCCGAGCTGTAAAATTTATCGTCGGGTTTTTAGGGTTACGTAACGATAAGATGAAAATGAACCATTATGATGAAGAGGCGGTCTGAGTATTTTTTCAAAGCCACTGTTTTTTTTTTTTTTCAGTATAGAGGTTGATGCATGTGTAAGAAACATACATTATTTTTCCTTTTATGGCATAGAGATTATACCAGATGGTAGATTTTTGTAAGATTTCGTTCAGGTGAGTTCTCTAAGTACCTTCAATTTATTGTATATTCTGCCTTCAAGTAGTAGTGTGCAAGCACTCTTGTGTTGCGGTTCGAAAGGCAGTCCAGCTAGTGAAAAACTAGTCAATAAGACTTTATGAGTTGCAATACTGCAGCTCATAAGTATTATTGGCATAAATCTGACAGCTTCTGTGGTGTGGTGGTTGAGCATGTTGGCTCATAATCCAGAGGTGGCGGGTTCGATTCCCGCGACAGGACAAATATTTGTGCAAAAGAAAAAATAGCACGCAGATACTTGATCTGTGTGTGGGTGTTGTGGGACCATGGTCCGTTCCTGGGTCCCTAAACACAGGGAGTCCTGGTTAGGGTCCGGGATCTATGTATGTGATCGTTGGGAGTTATTATTATTATTAGACTGTGATGATATCTTAGGAGGACTTGGACACTGCAGTTTCAAGTGAAACTTTATAATTTAGTTTCGAGTAGCAATATAACTGTAATGAACTGCCATAGCGCTTAAGATCAGGGGAAAGACAAGTTCATCATGTCATTACTTTAAAAAAAACTAAGCTAGCTTTTGAAAATTCTATTTCTCAGACTCTCAACTATGTGGTGTTAAAGTTTGTACGAAATAACGCGGGCAAACCTTTAGTTAACGTGTATTTCATATTTGATTGCTAGGCACCGCTAATTAGAATAAGATAATTAGCTAATAATTACTTTACCGTTTTTTTCTTTTCAGTTTTTATTAGTTAAAACTTGGGTTTTGTGCGGAACCCTTCCCGTGCAATGTTTACTCACGCATATCTGTATTACTTATAGACTTGTGTCTTAGTGTCGCGAAACGCGGCTTTTGGTTGCTCCTTTGAGTGTAGTTATTCTGACTATAATAATGACGAGGACTTTGAGTTTTTGCTTGTCGTTGACTTAGAGATTGGAGCACGTCTGCTCGCCTAATATAAAATACAGAGGACTGATTTTTGCTTTATTTTTGTTTTGTAACTAGAAAACTTTCTTTTTCCTTTAAAACCTTGTAATATAATATATTTTGTAGCGTAAAGTTCTGTTAGCCTATTAATTCTTTCCTTAAGCTCATAAGATACTGCCGATTTAGGGATAAGTTAGGTAGAGAAGCTGTTCAAAAGCTTGTGGCGTTTTAAATACATCAGTTACATCTGCCCTAGAACAGGTAGGAATCTGTTCACAACGAGTACAGATGTAACTTAACAGTCTTTTTTTACAATATTTTTATGTAACACGCTTTACTGTTTCATGTATTATTTTCTGATTTTTCGAAGAAGTGTATTTTTCGCTTTTGAGTGTCTATTTGTGGTTTTGGGGACGTTTCTTTTTTAATATTTTTTTTACCCTTTTTCGTATTATTATTGTTACTAAACTTAGATAAGTATGCAAAATTTCAGCTCAATCTGAAACCGGGAAGTAGGTCAAAATTGACTTGTTAAATTTTATTACATTGTTAGTTAGTTTTTCCTCGATTTCCTTAAGATTCAATACAATGCAATACAAAGCAATAATACTTTATTGAACACCAACTAATACATAAAAATGCACCTAAAAACACTTTCAAAGGATGGTAGAACAAAGGCCAGCCTTATCGCATTAAGCGCTTTCTTCCAGGCAACCTTAGGATGATTTTCTTATTTGATGATAATAACCACCTCGGGAATACACCGATTTTTTAAATTGATTCACAAATTGCGAGTATATCGATGAACATACACAAAAAAAAACATACAGACGAACATAGTACCTCCTCCTTTTCGGAAATCGGTTAAAAAGTGGTGACACTTCATGCCTGTATTGGGATAACAAAGAACTAATTTTACGCCCATTTGATAATTGTAAAATTAAAACGTTTTAATACCAATCACGTTTAATTATTCATTCAAGACGTTCTCAGCTCGAGGGCCTATTGAGGGTAAAGTGGAATAATACATCGATTGAGAGCCCTTGGAACTGTAAGCTGTGTGTTTGTAACACAAGCTAATTCAAAAACTCAATATTATAACAGGTTGAATATTATAGCTCCTCTGTGGTGTGGTGGTTGAGCAGGTCGGCTCATAACCCGGAGGTGGCGGGTTCGATTCCCGCGGCAGGACAAGTCTTTGTGCACAGAAAAAAAAGTGCAAATATTTGTTCTGAGTCTGGGTGTTGTGGGACCATGGCCCTCGTAATTCCTGGGTCCCTAGACACAGGGAATCCTAGTTAGGGTCCAGGATCTATGTATGTGATCGTTGGGCGTTATTATTATAACTAGGTGGTAGGACTTTTCTGCAAAGTTCGTCTACGTAGGTACCGCCGCTTTGCCAGTTATTCTGCCGCCAAGCAGTGATGTGCAAGCACTACTATGTTCCGGTTTGAAGGGCACTGTAGCTAGTGAACTTACTGGGCAAATGAGATTTTATGATCTGAACTCACAGTCGAGTAATCTTATTACAAGTCTGTGCTGATGTCTCAGAATGATGTGCGCAGTGCAGTGTCACGTGAAACTTTATATTTTGGAGTTCCTAGTGACACTGTTCTGTTATAGGCAGCCGTGTCGCTTAACATCAGGTGAACGACCAGCTCATCACATCATTCACTAACATAAAAAAAATAATGAAAAAAAGGTCGGGGGAAAAGTCTTCTTGTATTTTTACGTACGAATTTGAAATCGAAATTTCTTTGAATTTACTGTTTGTAAATACCTGACTTGTTTGGATATCATTAGAAGAACGTTATTTGAAGCATGAAATAAATGCTTATTACAAAATAAAACATGTTTTCCGACATATATCAATTACTTTCCGCCTTTGAAAATTAGTAATTAAAACGAAACGAGTGTGCTTTAGACCTCAAGACTGAAGTAAAACTTTTTTAGTTTAGCTCCATCTATCGGCCGGTATAACTTTATTTGCTTTGTTTAATGTCCATGTCGCCATCTTGACAATTGTAAATTGTCATTTTATTGAACATACCTACATAATAATACAAATAGACAGCCTCTGTGGTGTAGTGGTTGAGCAGGTCAGCTCATAGCCCGGAGGCGGCGGGTTCGATTTCCGCGGCATTACAAGTACATGTGCAAATACTTGATCTAAATCTAGGTGTTGTGGGACCATGGTCCTCGTAGTTCCTGGGTCCCTAGACACAGGGAATCCTAGTTAGAGTTCAGGATCTATGTATGTGATCGTTGAGCGTTAATATTATTATTATATTAGGGCGGTTGCAAAGGATCCTTTTTTATTTAAGAGCTGGTACTTCCCCTGTCATATATGATCCTCTAATATCCCCTGATATTTAATATCCCCTACAGATTTTGAGTTATTCTTAATTATGTGTAAATAAATTCCCCTAATATGAAGCTTTCGTCCCCACATCAATTTGATCAAGATCTAATTGGTGGTTTTTGAGTTATTCTTAATAATGTATATTTTGATTTCAGCTACATTGATGATGTTCTCATTTTAATTTTGTGATAAACAAATGCGATGGGATTGAAACGAAGGTTTTAAAAGGAATTATTTATGTTCTGCATTGCAAGCATACCTGTGGGAATAAAGTTTTGATTGCAGAACATCTGCGGAGTTTTATAGAGCCAATAACCTCGAAACCAAATTTATAGTCCACGGAGTCTGTGACAGATGAAATTTGCAAGTTGTATCATTTTGTATGATAAATAACGGCCAAACTCAAGTCATTAAAAAAGAAAGAGGTCAATTAAAAAAATTAAAAGGAGGGTATCGAATATGTCCGAAACCTGGTCGGAGTCATTTCGACTTTTTAATTGAATTGAAATAAGAAGAATTGAATTGAATTGAAATTGAAAATAGTACAATGCGGAGACATGATCTGTTTCGTTTTCCCGCCATAACTCATATCGTATTGTAGTTTGCTAGTGATCCAAGTTAGTCTGGGTAAAACAATAATCATTTAAAATAAACATTTTGAATGTGACGAGTGATGGCGTGTGAAGGTTAATATAACTTCTTCCAAAAACACCTTAAAAGATATAGTGTTAAAACTCTATTTACTTAAATGATAAGGTTGATCATTACGACAAAAAATAAATCACAGATAAAGAAATAAAAATAATGATAAATAAATAACGCGCGACTATCGCGTACATAGATCTTGATGGAGTCTAAATATGATTCCCTGTGTCTAGGGACCTAGGACTATGAGGACCATGGTCTCACAACACACAGACTCAGAACAAGTATAAGTGCTTTTTTGTTCTTTCTGTGCACAAATACTTGTTCAGTAACTGATACAATACTTAGATAGTTTTTGTTTGACTACTCGGACACAGAACAAACACCTATGTTCATCACACAAAATGATTGTCCTGGGTGGGAATCGAACCCACAACCCACAAATCAGAACGCAACTACTACTACCAACTGAGCTATCGGGCCGGTCAATAATATACCCATAATGGTGTCGATTCTGTGTCGCATTCTCTAAAACTAAAGTAAACTTAAATTATGGCGGTACTCTTTTGATAAAGGGGAAATGAAAAAGACGGAAATATGTTAATTTCGTTTAGCTTTAGAGTATGCAACACAGAATCGACACCATTATTAGTTTAATTTATTTTACTTTAATTTCATCATTTTCGGTGACTACAATGTATTTTCAGAGCACAATAGATTTTTGGACACATTTTTGGCTAGCCTTCAAGACCTAATTCGCGCCAGCCTTCAACCAAGGAGTACGTTTAGTTCAATAAACGTAATATTATCCGGTATCCGGTATGTCTCAACTGTATACAGTCTTTAACAGCCTTATTAATAAACACGAACTAGCTTTAGACTAGTTACATCATCTTTTGTCTCTTTCGATCCAGCTAAATATTCCAGTAGCAAAAAAAGGACAAAAGCTACAGTAACTAATCCGAGACTAATACCCGCTAGTCTTGTCTCGTCTTGTCTATCAATTGTATTACTATCTAGACTACTGTCTAGATATGGAATAATTTTGGTACCGTATAAATAATTTTATATAAGTTTTGAAATCATCTATAGATTAAAAATAAAGAAAAATCTTTGGCGATAGAGATAGAGTCTTCAGATCATACCGCTATTTAAAACATTACACAGGAACGATTTATGGGTTTCAGCAGATTAATCTGCTGATCGCACTAATATTTTGACTTAATTATCTTTTACTAAAAATATCGGATTATACCGGAATAAACCAGCTATGCAGTCCTATTTTGCAACTAAACTATATCAATGTTTGTATGTATACACCCAACAATGCCACGTAGAGCCATTGTCGTGGTCGGAAGATAGCGGATGGCGGTTTTTTTTTACCCCTAGAGCCTTAGATAAAGAGGCGCGGGTTATTGTCTGGATCGAGAGGCTGTTTGGGGATGTTTTAAGGGCTGTTTGTGTATTGAATGTGTAGACAAAGTGAAATCTATATTTTAACAAAGTGAAGTATTAAAATGAGTCACGTTCGTTACCACAGCTAATTGTACTTGGTCGAAACGTCGAAGTTAGTCAAAATAGTGTTTTGATATTTTCTGTGAATAGACCCGTTTTAACTTTATGAGTTCAAGTTGCGAAAATTTAATAAGTATTATTAATCTTGTGGACATTTTACAGAGCGCCATCTAGCCCCAAACTAAGCAAAGCTTGTACTATGGGAACCAAATAACTGATAGAATACACTATTTGTTTGTAAATATATACATAGAATACAATATAACACCCGATTTAGACTAGTGACAAATAATACTGGTCAACTGACATGAGCGTCTCTAAAGGCATGCTACAGAGATCAATCTTCAAGTCTTTAATTTCTTCCATTTTCCATACCAGCTAGATACTTGCATAGGTATGTCTCCGACTTACTAACCTATCAATTCGCAGCAGAAATGACTGCCACTTTAGCTTTCTGATTTGTAAAGCTGTGTGTAGCTTCTTTCTTACTACTATATAACCTATAAAATGTTGCACACGTAAGAAATCTGAAAATGATATTGAACCATAGTGTAGTGAGTGTTACTCAAAAAGACTCATGAACAAAGTGTCTTCCCCTTAATAGAGACATTAAGAAAAGTGTTAATGGACACATTCTTATGATTAGTTTAGCAAATTAAGTCAAATTTAAATTACTTATTAGCTGTAGTGATGGCTAGATTGTAATTTTAATGATGTACTATTTAAGGTACCTCATTACAAAAAAAAAAGTATGAAATCGCCAACATCACAATAGGATATAATAACCCTCTTAAAACCGTTTATCCAAGATTTGATCATAATCAAATATGTGCATAATTACTATCTTCTACATATGTAGGTGTCGACAGCAGTGAGAAGGGTCGGCCCTTGAATATATTACGGGTGTACTTGGCCCTTTGTAAGGGTACCCATCGTTTTGTCACCCGATAATGTAAATACGGGAGTGCCTTCACCGACACGTTGACTTAGGGCGGGAACAAACTTGCTACTTGCAGCATCTACGACAGCCTCTGTGGTGTGGTGGTTGAGCAGGTCGGCTCATAACCCAGAAGCGGCGGTTCGATTCCCGCGGCAGGACAAGTATATGTGCGTAGAAAAAAAAGCGCAAATACTTGTTCTGAGTCTGGGTGCTCGTAGTTCCTGGGTCCCTAGACACAGGGAATCCTAGTTAGGGTCCAAGATATATGTAAGTGATAGTTGGGTGTTATTATTATTATTATTATTTCCGAAACTCAGTGGCGTGTTTGAACGGCTCAATCTATACAATTTTACAAAGTTACAGTGATCAAGCTACTTTTTGGATGGTTGATGCATCAATTTTAAACCACACGACTGAAGTAAAACTTCTTCAGTTTAGCTCTATCGGCCAGTATAACTTTGTGTCTGCTTTGTTTAATGTTAATGTCGCCATTTTGATAATTGTAAATTATCATTTTACCGGACATACCAACATAATAATACAAATTAGACAATGGAGATCTAGATTAACCAACAACTTTCAACTTCCGTTCGCCTAGCATTCACCAGCTTACTTCTCAAGTCAAGCGTGCGCAAAGAAGTTTTACATCAACAAATGTCTTTTAGAGTCACTATCGTAGACTTGCAGAACGCTCTGTTGGTTAAATTTACGAAATAAGGTTTAATTTTGCACAAAATTTTGATGACGATACAGTATCAGTGCTATAAGAAAACAATGCCAATAGTGTCGTGTGTGCTGAGAACCTTATCTTATGGATCGAGCTGTAAGAGAAAGCTTTGGTCAGGAAGACGACAAGATGTTTGTGAAGCTTGATAGGCGCATGTGTGACTGTGGCTTAGGACAAATTGGCAAAGTCTTTGCCTTCATTAGTTATGGTGTACGGAAGCTGAATTAGGAATGGGAAGAAATATAACTACAGTATTAGCCGGAGAATTAGGTTTTTGAACGCAAAAGTGCAAAATGTATAAAAGTTGCCGTGTGTTGATTACTTTGAAGTAAGGATATATTTTGTTACAGTTAAGTAGTTCTTTTAAATATCTCGTAAAATTAATTTTACGAAATCGCATAAAAATTGTCAAATGGTTAGCAAGCTGAGATTAAGTTATACTGTTTTTTTAATTATATTTTACTGTAAACAATAAATTTATAAATACTTTGTATATAGAAATTTTACCCTGTTTTAGATTAATTTATTCGATCATTTTGAGCTGTTTCGATTTTTTACTACAATCCCTAATAAGTCCTCGAAGTTCCTGGGTCCCTATACACAGGGAATCCTATAGGTTCAGGATTTATGTATATGACCGTCATAATTTTTATGATGAAACTAGTTGCGTCCCACGGTTTCACCCGCGGATTAAAAGTATTTTACTTATTTGCTCATCCCATGGGAAAATTTCATTTTTCCGGGATAACATACCACTAGGTGGTAGGACTTTACTGCAAAGTTCGTCTAGGTAGGTACCACCGCTTTGCCAGTTATTCTGCCGCCAAGCAGTAGTGCGCAAGCACTGCTGTGTTCCAGTTTGAAGGGCACTGTAGCTAGTGAAATTACTGGGCAAATGAGACTTTATGATCTGATCTCACAGTTTAGTAATCTTATTACTAGATTGTGCTAATGTCTCTGGATGACGTGCGCAGTGCAGTGTCACGTGAACCTCTATACTTTAGAGTTCCGAGTGACACTGCAGCTGATATGGGCAGCCGTATCGTTTAACATCAGGCGAACGGCTAGCTCGTTACGTCATTCCGTAACATAAAAAAAAAAAAAAAATGTAGCCTATATGTTAATCCAGTGTGTAAGCTATCTTGGTACCGAATTTCATCCAAATTCATTCAGCCGTTTGAGCGTAAAGGAGTAACAAACAAACACACATACACAAACACACATACATACATACAAACATTCACCTTTATAATATTAGTGTGACATCATTAGCATGAAACAAAAACGATCCATTCCAAAAAATGTTTTGTCAAATTTTATTAATTTTTTAGGAATATGGTATATCCATGTGATCCAATATTTTAATATAAAACCATGCGGGTCTCGTAAAAATAAAAAAACACGTTTCTGTAAAAAGTTTTCCCGTATCTCCAATGGATTTTGATCTCTCTACATCATTCCGGTTAAAAATCACTTTGTTGATTACCACAATAAATTCACTTAAATTGCATAATAGGTAATGTTGATAATATAACATTATACTCTTTGGTTTTTACTCAATGGTGTGTCAAACTTAGTTGAACTATTGTTGTTTACTAATTCCGCTAATTATTCCCCGTTAATAATTTTGTTCAAACATTTTTATCAATGGGATTGTAATCTTCATCACATTATCACACTAATATTATAAAGGCGAAAGTGTGTATGTATGTATGTGTGTATGTTTGTTACTCCTTCACACTCAAACGGCTGTACGGATTAGGATGAAATTCGGTACCAAAATAGCTTATACACTGGATTAAAAAAAAAGAAAGAAAAGTAAAATTTTCCCGTGGGATGTGTAAATAATTAAAATACTTTTTACCCACGGATGAAACCGCGGGACGCAACTAGTTCGTAATAAAGTTGAGAAAGTACCTCTAACATTAAAATAATAAAAAAACACAAGAAAAAGTTTGATTTGTCAAACAAAAGAAGGTCGAATTAGCTACAGACGTGGGGTTGAGGTCAAGACCTCTTTTTTATCATTTCGACATATTTGACTGCTTATATAATTCATTACTGAATCTTCAACATAACTGGTGGCAGGACTTAGGGCGGCTTCTGCCAGCACCGCTTCCCGTTGTAGCTACGGACCTCCCGAAAGTACTGCAAAGGAACTTGTATACTAGTCCACTTGCCGTGAAAATTTCGTTTGCGCGATGCAGGATTCGAACTCCAACATTTTTTTCTACCATTTCTACTATTATTAACTAATTAAAAATAATTTTCTTAAGTAAAAATCGCGGAAACTATTTGTGAGTATTTTTTGTTTACATCTAAATTGTTTAGTTTTCATGTTATTGAGGAATGCTGTTTTTCATTGTTTCATACGGGATTCTCTGTATTGGAAACGAGAAGGCTGAAAGATCCCCGCCTTCTTTACAGTGCGCATGTGCGAATCAGGTTGGAAGATACAGGAACTTAGGCTCTATTTCAATGCCATCAAAGTTATTTTTATATGTAAACGTTATGCTATGAATTCTTTGTGTTCAGACTAAAAAATACAAATGTATGTTGTGAATGAAATGCTTATTAACAATAATAATAATAATGATGTAGTTTTGGCGGGAAAGCGAAAAAAGATTGCGTCACCACATTGTATTATTTTCCTAAACTTGTGTTATTTTTAGTATTAGTGCATAAAATTGGTGTCATTTTATTCGTTAAGTGCTGGATTACAGGCGTGAGTGTGGGAAACAAGTATAATGATGTTGAAACGTTTCTTTTAGTGTTGTTTCCAAAACACCATAGAAGCAAGTAAAGTTGCCACCACTTTACTAGGAGTATGACTTTGACTAGACTGACTTGACTTAATGACTTCGACTGTGACTTTGCACATGTTTGCGTGAAATATCGATAACTTGATAAATTATCAATTACTTGACACTGGCTAAATACACAAAAGTGTGGAGCCAAAACTTAAAAAATAATAATAATAATAATGATGTGTGGCCATATCACACAACGCCATCTAGCTCCAAACTAAGCAAAGCTTGTATTATGAGAACCAGATAATTGATTCAATACTCAGATACTTTTTGTTTGTAAAACACATACATAGAATACAACCACAGTACTTACAATCTAATGAGTACTTTCCGAGACAAGGTGAAGTTGTTCTTAGCGCCTGGATCATAGGATTTTGTTTAGTGCATAGCGATAAATTTTAGATTCTTAATAATGTACTTAATTGTCAATCAAGTACTAGAAAATTATTTAATCAAATTATGATTTTAAAAACAAACGTTATTCCTTCATCAAAATGATTGAGTTTATGGTAGGATTCGAACCCAGAACCTTATGATCGTACGTAAAATGAGGTACTTTCTTTATCACGATGGCTTACTATACTGAGTGATACATCACTAGTGATAAAAGGAGAGAATGGATGTAGGTTCGAACCCCAATCGTGGTAGAAAGTTTTGCTGTTATTACTTTTTTATGTAATAGATTTCACAAAATTTAGTGCAATTTTACTGTAAATTAATATTACAGGTTTATTTTCTATTGTGCATGCTTGAAACAATGAAAAGTGAGAGTATAACTTAACTAGACTATGACTATGACTTGACTTGATGACTTGGACTGTGACATGACTTAACAAATTATGTATAACATTAATTAACTTGAGAAATTATCAATTACTTGACACTGGCTAAATACATAAAAGTGTGGAGCCAAAACAAAGACAAAAAAATGCGTTAATGCATTTTCAGTGGACTGGTTGTATGGAAAATTGTAAAATATCCACAAATATTAATCAATTAATTATTATAAACAGAAAATTAAAAATTTCTACCCCTTTTAGTTTTGAACGAGCTTCATCCCGCAGCTTCGCCCGCGGCGTGGCCTATGGGAAAATAATTCAACCACCCATTTCACCCTTTTAAGGATGGAATTTCAAAAAATCCTATCTTAGCGGATGCCTACGTCATAACATCTACCTGCATGCCAAATTTCAGCCCAATCCGTCCAATGGTTTGGGCTGTGAAAGATCACTATGTCAGTCAGTCACTTTTGAGTTATATATATTTGGATACAATCAAGCATATATTTCTGTGTTGTCCATTACACAATAACACGGCTTTGACTAATAAGTTTCCTCAATTTTTCTTGCATAATCTCCAACTACGAAAACATTCCATTGACAAGTCTATAAAAATACTGATACATTCAGATAGCGTCCCACTTCGGTTTTCTTTCAGTAAATAAACGACAACGCATTCATTCGGCAGATGAATAGATACAATACATTTTGCCTTCACAATACTCTCTCGACATTACAATGGTCTATCCATAACAGATATTGTGTTGCATTTTTATACCCATTGCATTGAGTGGTATCTTTAAGGATCTTTGGAAGTATTACGTACCATCTAGCGGATCTGCGATGTGGTAATCGTGCGATATTAGCTGTTAAAATTTTTTAAAGTTTATGTAAATTTTATAATGTTGCGGACAGTAACTTTTCTCTAAGTAGATCGATGATCTGGTAAAAGCCGAGGGGAGCCGATAGATGAATAGGCTATTTGACTACTATTAAAAATGAACAAGTAAATATTATTTTCATAAAGTAGGTTAAAAATGAATGTAATCATTGTAAAAATAAGTAAAATCGGTAAACTAATCACGGAGTAGTATGCTTTTAAAGTTTCATCGCCTGTCCCTTTCTCACAAAACAGAGATCGTGTTGAGCTTCCTCACAGCTACTATGAAGGCATGGCTTGTGACGTCACATGCCAAAGAGATTGTATGTAGCGCTACCACAGCTTAGTAATGAGTTACTGTGAGTACTGGTAACTGACGTCACTGCGTGTTTGAGTTGTCTCTTTCTATTTCTGTATTTTAAAATGCCTGTAACTTAGTAATTTTTTGAGATATTCAAGTTTTGTTTTCACAGCTATCTATTTTTTGAGGTATATTATTTATGTATGTAATAAAAATATAGTAGTCAAATAGCCTATTATAATTACAACGCCCAACGATCACATACATACTTGTCCTACCGCGGGAATTGAGCTCGCCTTCTCCAGGCTATGAGCCGACCTGCTCAACCACCACACCACAGAGTCATCAAAACCAAAATAGTTATGAAACTGAGCCACCATTATTATTATTCAGAAATCACCGAGAGAAACGAGAAATACTTATGTTTTCTTCTCGCTCTACTGTTTTAACTGTTATTTTATTTAAGTGGCTGCAAGGGTGTGGCTGCTTTATTTAAGTGGCTGCAAGGGTGTGGCTGCTTTATTTAAGTGGCTGCAAGGGTGTGGCTGCTTTATTTAAGTGCTGTAAGGGTGGATAGATCCCATCAAATAAATAAAGCAAATCGATTATAAGACAACAATTAAACTACTGACTTGTATGGAATTATACTAGTTGGTACGACATTTCTGCAAAGTTCATCTAGGTAACTACTGATTTGCCAGTTATTCTGCCGCCATGCACTAATGCGCACTAAAACTGTGCTCCGGGTTGAAGGGTTGGAGTATATGGTAGTATAAGAAAAAAAAATTGTAGTATATTTAAAAAAAAGCACGGGTCCAGGAGTATGTGGTAAAGCAGCATAATAAAGAAAAAATATTGCTTTTTATGGTAGTCAATAAATCGCAGAAAACAATTATTTTGTTTCTTTTATTCACGCCATTTTATCAACAAGCTTGTCACGTAAAAAACAAATAAATAACTGAATTTAAAATCTAAGGAGTTTCTAATACGAGACTAATTCGAGACAAATTCTAATTCAAGACTTGCTTGCTTGTCTCACATGTCTTTTTTTTGAACGGGCTAAAGCTCTTGATCTCTACGGACCTTTACAGCATCACCGGGTGGGAGGGCAGGCGCTTAAGTCGCCCAGCCGTCAAAAATGGGAGGCAACTAACTTATGGAAAGTCGCGCCGTTCTAGCTAACCTACGGGGAGTACGTCGAGCTCGCCGGCGGGGTCGGTGTCTGATTGTTACGCTGGTATCCTATACCGGTGCCGAAAGCGGTACCTGAGCCAGAAGGGCTAGACTGGTCCAGTGATCCTAGCGCAGCTAGTACTACGACTGCTCATCCGGGTTGCTCAAGACGTGTCTCGGGGGGCGAAGATGGGGTGCTCACATGTCTTCCAATGTTATAATAATAATAATAATAATAATATGTGTGGACATCTCACATAACGCCACCTAGCCCCAAACTAAGCAAAGCTTGTACTATGGGAACTAGATAACTGATACAATACTTATATAATTTTTGTTTGTAAATACATACATAGAATACAATATAACACCCAGACACAGAACAAACACCTATGTTCATCATACAAATGTTTGTCCTGGGTGGGAATCGAACCCACAACCCACAGTTCAGAAGGCAGGGTTACTACCAACTGAGCTGTCGGGCCAGTCGATTAGGTCGATTAGGGCCAGTTATAATTGATAATGTGGTCGACGAAGGGCTATGATTTGAAAAGTGAGGAAAGAGATTGTTTGACTGGAGTAGATATGTAAGTAATAGGTAAGTGCCAAAGATAATAAAGCCCGTTGATAGCTCGTGAACATAATTTCTCCTACAAACACGACTCACTAGCGGGGGCGAGGTAAGCAGAGTACTACATATTACTTATTCTGTAGGAATTTTCTGTCATTGCGATTGGCTGATCACGATAATGACGCAAGAGCAACGATAAAACGAGACAAAGTCATACGAAATTACAAAGAACAGAGTAGGACGGAGCAAAAACATCAACGGATTTGCGCTTCTTCTTCTCCATAATGTTCGTTTTTAATTTCAAAATAGATGTACTAAGTTTTCTCTAATTACCATATGAAAATTGCTTACTTGTGGAATGATATGCCGTCCCTTGCACAGCCAGACGTCTTGCTATTCTCCTCGCACAATTTCACTGAGCAATAACACGTTTTTCTAATATTCTGTGACTTTTTTCGTTAGTTGTTTCTCCGCGGATTTCCAAAACGAAACTGACTTACTCGCAAAGGCTAGTAGTAAAAATCAACTATTATTTTTTGTATGAGGGGAAGTTGTATCATTGGTTAAATGGATTTATAGTCAATGGTAAGTGCTGGGATGTTTTGATGTTTTTTCTACGTAACCTCTCCATTTTTCTCACCTCTAGGTTGCCTCAGGCCTCTTGGGCACCGGGACAACTTCGGAAACTAGCCTATGTGTTTTGGGACAGTTTGAATTTCGTATTGACATGTTAAAAGCTCTTTATGGTAATGCGTTTGGAGAATGGAATGAGTTTGAATAATGTTAGTGAAAACAAAAGGTGAAACTTTATATTTCCGAATATTTATTTATTATTTTATTTACTCTATCACATGGTCCGTTGATAATTTTTTTATAATTTTGATATATTTTCTCGTGGGATGAGCAAATAATTAAAATACTTTGTATCCGAGGGTGAAACCGCGGGGCGCAACTAGTAAAAGATAAATCAAAGTCTGTTTAAACATGTCCTGGATGAGTAATGATCTACAAATCAATCGACCTGTATTTGTGACCGCGTGAAATAGCCCTAGCATACGTCTGCCGTAATCCGACATTGGACCAGCATTTGCGGCTATCCAAATTGCTCCAGCACGTCGATGGCTGAAAAGCCTCGGGAAGAGAAATGGATTTTTCGTAGAATTTGGTTTTATACGATAGGAATTTCTGATTTCATTACACTTATATATTAAAGGCGAAAGTTTGTATGAGTGTGTCTTTGTTACTCCTTCACGTTCAAACGGTTGAATAGATTTAGATGAAATTTGGTATCAAGATAGCTTATACACTGGATTAACATATAAGCTACATTTTATCCCGGAAAAGTGAAATTTTCCTGTGAGATGAGCAAATAATTAAAATACTTTTTATCCACGTTTGAAACC